>CM048746.1:687534544-688134544 GCA_026315105.1 Locusta migratoria | reverse complement strand
TCTGTATAGGCTGCCAGGGTCCTTATATAGTAATGAGAGCGTTTGCAGGGACACGCACAATAATGCCAATAACGAAATAAATGCAAATTTCTCTTTTAAACAGTTTTTTATTATCATGTACTGCTATTTTAGAGGTCAATCACTTCGCAGACTAGTCGCCAGTGCAGCTCGCAGTCCTCCAGCGTTCATTCTGTCGTCTGTATAGGCTGCCAGGGTCCTTATATAGTAATGAGAGCGTTTGCAGGGAAATGCACAGTAGTGCAAATAACGAAATAAATGCAAATTTCTCTTTTAAATAGTTTTTTATTATCATGTACTTCCATTTTAGAGGTCAATCACTTCGCAGACTAGTCGCCAGTGCAGTTCGCAGCCCTCCAGCGTCCATTCTGTCGCCTGTATAGGCACCCAGGGTCCTTATATAGTAATGAGAGCGTTTGCATGGGACACGCACAGTAATGCAAATAACGAAACAAATGCAAATTTCTCTTTTAAATCGTTTTTTTTTATCATGTACTACCATTTTAGAGGGCAATCACATGCAGACTAGTCGCCAGTGCAGCTCGCAGTCCTCCAGCGTTCATTCTGTCGTCTGTATAGGCTCCCAGGGTCCTTATATAGTAATGAGAGCGTTTGCAGGGAAATGTACAATAGTGCAAATAACGAAATAAATGCAAATTTCTCTTTTAAATAGTTTTTTATTATCATGTACTATCATTTTAGAAGTCAATCACTTCGCAGACTAGTCGCCAGTGCAGCTCGCAGTCCTCCAGCGTTCATTCTGCCGTCTGTATAGGCTGCCAGGGTCCTTAAATAGTAATGAGAGCGTTTGCAGGGAAATGCACAGTAGTGCAAATAACGAAATAAATGCAAATTTCTCTTTTAAATAGTTTTTTTTATCATGTACTACCATTTTAGAGGTCAATCAATTCGGAGACTAGTCGCCAGTGCAGCTCGCAGTCCTCCAGCGTTCATCCTGTCGTCTGTATAGGCTGCCAGGGTCCTTATATAATAATGAGAGCGTATGCATGGAAATGCACAGTAGTGCAAATAACGAAATAAATGCAAATTTCTCTATTAAATAGTTTTTTATTATCATGTCCTGCCATTTTAGAGGTCAATCACTTCGCAGACTAGTCGCCGGTGCAGCTCACAGTCCTCCAGCGTTCATTCTGTCGTCTGTATAGGCTGCCAGGGTCCTTATATAATAATGAGAGCGTTTGCATGGAAATGCACAGTAGTGCAAATAACGAAATAAATGCAAATTTCTCTTTTAAATAGTTTTTTATTATCATGTACTACCATTTTAGAGGTCAATCACTTCGCAGACTAGTCGCCAGTGCAGCTCGCAGTCCTCCAGCGTTCATTCTGTCGTCTGTATAGGCTGCCAGGGTCCTTATATAATAATGAGAGCGTTTGCATGGAAATGCACAGTAGTGCAAATAACGAAATAAATGCAAATTTCTCTTTTGAATAGTTTTTTATTATCATGTATTACCATATTAGTGGTCAATCACTTCGCAGACTAGTCGCCAGTGCGGCTCGCAGTCCTCCAGCGTTCATTCTGTCGTCTGTATAGGCTGCCACGGTCCTTATATAATAATGAGAGCGTTTGCATGGAAATGCACAGTAGTGCAAATAACGAAATAAATGCAAATTTCTCTTTTAAATAGTTTTTTATTATTATGTACTACCATTTTAGAGGTCAATCACTTCGCAGACTAGTCGCCAGTGCAGCTCACAGTCCTCCAGCGTTCATTCTGTCGTCTGTATAGGCTGCCAGGGTCCTTATATAGTAATGAGAGCGTTTGCATGGGACACGCACAATAATGCAAATAACGAAACAAATGCAAATTTCTCTTTTAAATCGTTTTTTTTTTATCATGTACTACCATTTTAGAGGGCAATCACATGCAGACTAGTCGCCAGTGCAGCTCGCAGTCCTCCAGCGTTCATTCTGTCGTCTGTATAGGCTCCCAGGGTCCTTATATAGTAATGACAGCGTTTGCAGGGAAATGCACAATAGTGCAAATAACGAAATAAATGCAAATTTCTCTTTTAAATAGTTTTTTATTATCATGTACTATCATTTTAGAAGTCAATCACTTCGCAGAACAGTCGCCAGTGCAGCTCGCAGTCCTCCAGCGTTCATTCTGCCGTCTGTATAGGCTGCCAGGGTCCTTAAATAGTAATGAGAGCGTTTGCAGGGAAATGCACAGTAGTGCAAATAACGAAATAAATGCAAATTTCTCTTTTAAATAGTTTTTTTTATCATGTACTACCATTTTAGAGGTCAATCAATTCGGAGACTAGTCGCCAGTGCAGCTCGCAGTCCTCCAGCGTTCATTCTGTCGTCTGTATAGGCTGCCACGGTCCTTATGTAGTAATGAGAGCGTTTGCATGGAAATGCACAGTAGTGCAAATAACGAAATAAATGCAAATTTCTCTTTTAAATAGTTTTTTATTATCATGTACTACCATTTTAGAGGTCAATCACTTCGCAGACTAGTCGCCAGTGCAGCTCGCAGTCCTCCAGCGTTCATTCTGTCGTCTGTATAGGCTGCCAGGGTCCTTATATAATAATCTGAGCGTTTGCATGGAAATGCACAGTAGTGCATATAACGAAATAAATGCAAATTTCTCTTTTAAATAGTTTTTTATTATCATGTACTACCATTTTAGAGGTCAATCACTTCGTAGACTAGTCGCCAGTGCAGCTCGCAGTCCCCCAGCGTTCATTCTGTCGTCTGTATAAACTGCCAGGGTCCTTATATAATAATGAGATCGTTTGCATGGTTATGCACAGTAGTGCAAATAACGAAATAAATGCAAATTTCTCTTTTAAATAGTTTTTCATTATCATATACTATCATTTTTGTGGTCAATCACTTCGCAGACTATTCGCCAGTGCAGATCGCAGTCCTCCAGCGTTCATTCTGACGTCTGTATAGGCTGCCAGGGTCCTTATATAGTAATGAGAGGGTTTGCATGGAAATGCACAGTAGTGCAAATAACGAAATAAATGCAAATTTCTCTTTTAAATAGTTTTTTATTATCATGTACTACCATTTTAGAGGTCAATCACTTCGCAGACTAGTCGCCAGTGCAGCTCGCATTCCTCCAGCGTTCATGCTGTCGTCTGTATAGGCTGCCAGGGTCCTTATATAGTAATGAGAGCGTTTGCATGGAAATGCACAGTAGTGCAAATAACGAAATAAATGCAAATTTCTCTTTTAAATAGTTTTTTATTATCATGTACTACCATTTTAGAGGTCAATCACTTCGCAGACTAGTCGCCAGTGCAGCTCGCAGTCCTCCAGCGTTCATTCTGTCGTCTGTATAGGCTGCCAGGGTCCTTATATAGTAATGAGAGCGATTGCAGGGAAATGCACGGTAGTGGAAATAACGAAATAAATGAAAATTTCTCTTTTAAATAGTTTTTTATTATCATGTACTACCATTTTAGAGGTCAATCACTTCGCAGACTAGTCGCCAGTGCAGCTCGCAGTCCTCCAGCGTTCATTCTGTCGTCTGTATAGGCTGCCAGGGTCCTTCTATAAAAATGAGAGCGTTTGCATGGAAATGCACAATAGTGCAAATAACGAAATAAATGCAAATTTCTCTTTTAAATAGTTTTTTATTATCATGTACTACTATTTTAGAGTTCAATCACTTCGCAGACAAGTCGCCAGTGCAGCTCGCAGTCCTCCAGCGTTCATTCTGTCGTCTGTATAGGCTGCCACGGTCCTTATATAATAATCTGAGCGTTTGCATGGAAATGCACAGTAGTGCAAATAACGAAATAAATGCAAATTTCTCTTTTAAATAGTTTTTTATTATCATGTACTACCATTTTAGAGGTCAATCACTTCGCAGACTAGTCGCCAGTGCAGCTCGCAGGCCCCCAGCATTCATTCTGTCGTCTGTATAAACTGCCAGGGTCCTTATATAATAATGAGAGCGTTTGCGTGGTTATGCACAGTAGTGCATATAACGAAATAAATGCAAATTTCTCTTTTAAATAGTTTTTCATTATCATATACTACCATTTTTGTGGTCAATCACTTCGCAAACTAGACGCCAGTGCAGCTCGCAGTCCTCCAGCGTTCATTCTGACGTCTGTATAGGCTGCCAGGGTCCTTATATAGTAATGAGAGCGTTTGCATGGAAATGCACAGTAGTGCAAATAACGAAATAAATGCAAATTTCTCTTTTAAATAGTTTTTTATTATCATGTACTACCATTTTAGAGGTCAATCACTTCGCAGACTAGTCGCCAGTGCAGCTCGCGGTCCTCCAGCGTTCATTCTGTCGTCTGTATAGGCTGCCAGGGTCTTTCTATAAAAATGAAAACGTTTGCATGGAAATGCACAGTAGTGCAAATAACGAAATAAATGCTACTTTCTCTTTTAAATAGTTTTTTATTATCATGTACTACCATTTTAGAGGTCAATCACTTCGCAGACTAGTCGCCAGTGCAGCTCGCAGTCCTCCAGCGGTCATTCTGTCGTCTGTATAGGCTGCCAGGGTCCTTGTATAATAATGAGAGCGTTTGCATGGAAATGCACAGTAGTGCAAATAACGAAATAAATGCAAATTTCTCTTTTAAATAGTTTTTTATTATCATGTACTACCATTTTAGAGGTCAATCACTTCGCAGACTAGTCGCCAGTGCAGCTTGCAGTCCTCCACCGTTCATTCTGTCGTCTGTATAGGCTGCCAGGTTCCTTATATAATAATCTGAGCGTTTGCATGGAAATGCACAGTAGTGCAAATAACGAAATAAATGCAAATTTCTCTTTTAAATAATTTTTTATTATCATGTACTACCATTTTAGAGGTCAATCACTTCGCAGACTAGTCGCCAGTGCAGCTCGCAGTCCTCCAGCGTTCATTCTGTCGTCTGTATAGGCTGCCAGGGTCCTTATATAATAATGAGAGCGTTTGCATGGAAATGCACAGTAGTGCAAATAACGAAATAAATCCTACTTTCTCTTTTAAATAGTTTTTTATTATCATGTACTACCATTTTAGAGGTCAATCACTTCGCAGACTAGTCGCCAGTGCAGCTCGCAGTCCTCCAGCGGTCATTCTGTCGTCTGTATAGGCTGCCAGGGTCCTTGTATAATAATGAGAGCGTTTGCATGGAAATGTACAGTAGTGCAAATAACGAAATAAATGCAAATTTCTCTTTTAAATAGTTTTTTATTATCATGTACTACCATTTTAGCGGTCAATCACTTCGCAGACTAGTCGCCAGTGCAGCTTGCAGTCCTCCACCGTTCATTCTGTCGTCTGTATAGGCTGCCAGGTTCCTTATATAATAATCTGAGCGTTTGCATGGAAATGCACAGTAGTGCAAATAACGAAATAAATGCAAATTTCTCTTTTAAATAATTTTTTATTATCATGTACTACCATTTTAGAGGTCAATCACTTCGCAGACTATTCGCCAGTGCAGCTCGCAGTCCTCCAGCGTTCATTCTGTCGTCTGTATAGGCTGCCAGGGTCCTTACATGGTAATGAGAGCGTTTGCATGGAAATGCACAGTAGTGCAAATAACGAAATAAATGCAAATTTCTCTTTTAAATAGTTTTTTATTATCATGTACTACCATTTTATAGGTCAATCACTTCGCAGACTAGTCGCCAGTGCAGCTCGCAGTCCTCCAGCGTTCATTCTGTCGTCTGTATAGGCTGCCAGGGTCCTTATATAATAATCTGAGCGTTTGCATGGAAATGCACAGTAGTGCATATAACGAAATAAATGCAAATTTCTCTTTTAAATAGTTTTTTATTATCATGTACTACCATTTTAGAGGTCAATCACTTCGTAGACTAGTCGCCAGTGCAGCTCGCAGTCCCCCAGCGTTCATTCTGTCGTCTGTATAAACTGCCAGGGTCCTTATATAATAATGAGATCGTTTGCATGGTTATGCACAGTAGTGCAAATAACGAAATAAATGCAAATTTCTCTTTTAAATAGTTTTTCATTATCATATACTATCATTTTTGTGGTCAATCACTTCGCAGACTATTCGCCAGTGCAGATCGCAGTCCTCCAGCGTTCATTCTGACGTCTGTATAGGCTGCCAGGGTCCTTATATAGTAATGAGAGGGTTTGCATGGAAATGCACAGTAGTGCAAATAACGAAATAAAGCCCCCTGCGGGTTCGGGGGTAAGAATAGGCCCGCGGTATTCCTGCCTGTCGTAAGAGGCGACTAAAAGGAGTCTTCATACTTTTCGGCTTTCCATCTGTGGTCCCCTATTTGGGTTTGACCCTCCATTTTTCAAAATTTTTTCCGAAGAGCGAACCATTTGGGGAAGGACACCTTACGTGGTGCAACATGTACTTCTCGTGCTATGCCATCTTATGCACCCATCATGGAATGGACTTGCGACTGCAGCTTCTATGCTGCCATCGGGCATGCCATTTCTTTTTCCATGCACGTCGCGTCCATTGTGCACGGATATCCCAGCACCCTCCATTATGATGGTTCACGTAGCACCAGAAAGCCAGCACGGTAGCCAGTCCGTTGTGGTGGGGTCGTCATGTACCCTCTTGGCTGTAGCCCCCTGACAACGCAGGGATCGCTCTACCGATGCCAGAGCTGTAAGCTCCTCATGCAGGCCTAGGAGTAGATGCTTGTCGTCGTGAAGCATCGGGACTCCCGGCAACGGTCATCCTGCCAGGTGACGTTGCTGTGGCTGGGTGGCGCCCATGAGGAGAGCCCCTGTTCGGAGTGGGTGGCATCGGGGCGGATGATTCGCGATGAAGCGAAACAAATCCAACCATCAAAATCCTGGCGTAACAGGTGTCTCGAAGCGTGGAAAGTACAATGCAGCGACTTATGATCCCTCATCGTTTCCTTCCCTGACTTCTTCTTGGCGGGAACGTGGGGGTCGACAGACTGAATCATATGTCCCGAAGTTTCTGGTCTGTACTAGGACAGATGGGGGATCCTTCCAGGCAACTAAGCCCATGTTCTTTGTTGAACATATTGAGGACAAGTTCGGTGAGGTTGCGGGAATTTCTAAGATGCGAGACGGATCGATTCTTATACAGGCAGAGTCCCCTGCACAGTCTCGTGCTTTGCTCACGTGCACTACGCTTGGCGACGTGCCAGTGTCTGTAACGGCACATAAGACTTTGAATCTGGTGCAGGGAGTCATTTTCCACCGTGACCTCTTGCTGCAGTCTGATGAGGAGTTGCGCGAAAACCTGCAACGACGCGGTGTCCATTTTGTCCGCCGTGTCTTTCGGGGTTCGAAAGACAATAGGGTGGCAACCGGGGCCTTCATCTTGGCCTTCGACGGCGATACCTTGCCCGAGAAGGTCAAGGTGATGGTATACAGATGTGATGTCCGACCGTACATCCCTCCACCCATGCGCTGTTTCAAGTGCTGGCGGTTTGGACACATGTCTTCCCGTTGCGACGCAGCCCCTATTTGTCGTGACTGTGGCCGTCCTGTACACCCCGATGCACCTTGTACCCCGCCACCTTCTTGTGTCAACTGCAGCGGCCATCACTCGCCTTGCTCACCGGACTGTCCCGCTTACCAAAGGGAGCGCAAGATCGTAGAGTATAAGACCCTCGATCGCGTAAGTTACTCTGAGGCCCGCCGCAAGTATGAGAAACTCCACCCGGTATCCATGATGACTACATATGCTGCTGCCACAGTGTCATCACCTCCATCGAGGGCGGTTTCCCGACCCCCTATCGCACCTTCTGTGGGCCCTTTGGGCCATCAGTTAATCTCCGCTCCCCAGACGCCAGGGGGAGCATCTTCTTCTGCGAGGCTTTTGCCTCCCCCTTCAACGGGGTCTTTGAACCCCGTCCCTCTGCCGGAGAAATGTCTTCCTTCTCTGGCTCTTCCTTCAGGGAAAGGGCCTGACGAGCCCCTTCCACCACCTCCTGCAGTTCCCACTGTGTCTGACACCCTGGATGTCAGTCGACCTATAGATGCACGGAAAGGGTCTCTTGAGGTCTCCGAAACGCCAGTTTCGTCGCAGCCAAACGTCAGCCAGTGGCTCAAAGTTCAGGTACCTGCTGGTAGCCGGGCCTCCCCATCTGCGTCGACATCCGACGCCACTTCTGGGAAGCCCGCTCGAGCACCGAAGCCCAAACCCAAGCGGGAGCGGGCGAGAAAAAAGGATGTCCCTCAAGAGAAAGAGCTGGCGGCAAAGGCGGCTTCCTCGATGCCGTCCGCTACCAGTTCTGACTCAGACAATGAGGTCGAAATCCTTGCTTCTAAAGAGGACCTCGCTCTTACAGACACCCTAGACGTAATGGATATGGACACCACAGACCCTCAGCGGGTGGCGGCAAGTGACACTGAGGCGCACCGCGTCTCTTAATCACTTTCATGCCTCCCCAGTCCTTAGGCAGCACTTTCCTCCAGTGGAATTGAGGCGGTTATTTTTCCCACCTAGCAGAGCTGAAACAACTTTTAAGCTCTTCTCATGTACTGTGCGTTGCCCTCCAGGAAACCTGGCTTCCGGCAACGCGAACCCCAGCCCTTCGTGGCTATCGTGGGTTTTACACGAATCGTCTTGTATATGACAGAGCATCTGGTGGCGTCTCCATTCATGTCATCAACTCTGCCTACAGTGAAGCTGTGCCCCTTCAAACACCTTTGGAGGCAGTGGCTGTTCGGATCAGGACACCACTAGCTATAACCGTCTGCAGTGTTTATCTTCCACCTGATGGTGCAGTCCCCTGCCACATGTTAGCTGCACTGATTGCTCAGCTCCCCCCACCCTTCCTCATCATGGGCGATTTCAACGCCCATAACCCTTTGTGGGGTGGCGACATGACTACTGGCCGAGGTAGGGAGGTTGAACATCTTGTCTCCCAGCTCGATCTTTGTATTTTAAATACAGGTGCTCCCACGCATTTCAGTGTGGCACACGGCACCTACTCGGCCATCGACCTCTCTATTTGCAGCCCTGGCCTCGTACCATCTCTTCATTGGAGAGTGCATGACGACTTGTGTGGCAGTGACCACTTTCCGATTTTTTTGTCACTGCCCCATCGTCATTGCCCTAGCCGTTTGCCCCGTTGGGCTCTTAACAAAGCTGACTGGGATGCATTTACAACTGCTGCCACTGTTCGATATTTGCCGGACACTAACATTGATGTGGTGGTCGATACTTTAACAGACGTCATTGTCTCTGCAGCTCAGTCTGCAATCCCGTCTTCTTCTGGTTCGTCCCGGCAGAGGTCCGTGCCCTGGTGGTCGCCGGAAATCGCTGCCGCAATCAGAGACCGTAGGCGAGCTCTTCAGCGTCACAAACGGCACCCATCAGTGGCCAACCTCATCGCTTTCAAGCGACTTCGTGCCAAGGCTCGGCAACTCATCAAACGAGCCAAACAAGAATGTTGGGAGAGGTATGTCTCGACCTTAGGTTCTCGTGTCTCTCCATCTCAGGTGTGGACTAAGATCAGGCGCCTCTATGGCCACCAGCCTCCTGTTAGCGTCCCTGGGCTTTCTATCAATGGGGCTATGTGTACAGACCCGACTGTGATCGCTGAACATCTTGCTGATCACTTCGCTAGGTGCTCTGCATCTGCTAACTACAGTGCAGCATTTCGCTCCCGCATGGAGCGTGTGGAGCGACAGCGCCTCTCCTTTGCGACGCGCCGTCGGGAGTCCTACAACGCCCCATTTACCGAAAGTGAGCTGCTTAGTGCCTTGGCCAATTGCCCAGATACGGCTCCCGGTCCCGACCGTGTCCATGCACAGATGCTCAAACACCTCTCGCGGGATTCTCAGCGCCATGTCCTCGAGATATTCAACCGCATTTGGGGTGGTGGCGAGTTTCCGTCCCAGTGGCGGGAAGCCGTCGTCATACCGGTGCTGAAGCCTGGCAGGGACCCACTGGAGGTTGACAGTTATCGTCCCATCTGCCTGACCAACGTTCTCTGCAAGTTGCTCGAACGTATGGTCGCACGTCGCTTGACTTGGGTGCTCGAGTCACGGGGCCTTCTGGCGCCATCGCAGGGTGGATTCCGCCAGGGTCGTTCAACGACGGATAATCTGGTGTGCTTGGAGTCAGCGGTTCGGACAGCTTTTTCCCGTCGTCAGCACCTCATTGCAGTTTTCTTTGACCTTCAGAAGGCCTACGATACTACATGGCGGCGTCACATCCTCGCTACGCTGCATGAGTGGGGCCTTCGGGGGTCACTTCCCATCTTCATTGCAAATTTCCTCCGACTCCGCACGTTTCGGGTCCGAGTCGGTGCTGCCCATAGTTCGCCCCATATCCAGGAAAATGGGGTCCCACAGGGGTCTGTGCTGAGTGTCTCACTGTTTTTGGTGGCCATTAATGGCCTGGCTGCAGCTGTGGGTTCATCGGTGTCTCCTTCCCTGTACGCCGATGATTTTTGCATATCTTTCTGCTCCACCACAACAAGTGCTGCTGAACGCCGACTCCAGGCGGCCATCCGCCAGGCACACATGTGGGCTCAGCATCATGGCTTCCAGTTTTCCGCCGGCAAAACACGTGTAATGCACTTTTGTCGGCGTCGGACGGTGCACCCCCACCCTGAACTCTATCTTGACGGCCAACTGCTTCCCGTTGTGGACACCCACCGATTCCTCGGCCTGATTTTTGATGCCCGACTGACCTGGCTCCCTCATATTCGTTTTCTGAAACGGGAGTGCGGGCGACATCTTAACGCCCTTCGATGTTTGGGCCATACCGCATGGGGAGCTGACCGCTCCACCCTGCTGCGGCTCTATACAGCCTTGGTGCAATCGCGTATAGATTATGGGTGCCTCGCTTATGGCTCTGCAGCACCTTCAGCGTTGCGCCTATTGGACCCTATTCACCACTGTGGGGTTCGAATTGCCACGGGAGCCTTCCGAACCAGCCCTGTGGCCAGTCTTCTAGCGGAGGCCGGGGTACCCCCACTACGGGTCCGCCGCCAGCAACTGTTGACAGCGTATGCAGCCCGCGTCTATAGTTCCAAAGGACATCCCAACTACCGCCTCCTTTTTTCTACTGTGGCTGTTCGTCACCAGCAGCAGCGCCCCAAGTCAGGACACACAATAGCCGTCCGCGTGCAGTCCCTGCTGGGGGAGCTTGAGTCCTATCCTCTACCACCTCCTTTTCGGGCCCATTCACGCACACCTCCATGGTGCCTGCCACGGCCATGTCTTCGTTTAGACTTGGCCCACGGGCGCAAGGACTCGCTTCCCCCTGAGGCTCTCCGTCGCCAGTTCCTTGCTGTCGTTGCTGAGCACCCCGGCTACGACATTGTTTATACGGACGGCTCGATGGTAAACGGCCGCATTGGCCTTGCCTACGTACATGGTGACCATGTTGAGCAGCTGTCTCTGCCAGAAGGCTGCAGTGTTCTTACTGCAGAACTGGTGGCCATCTTCCGTGCCCTCGAGCATATGCGTTCCTGCTCAGGTGAGTCTTTCCTTCTTTGTAGTGACTCCCTGAGTAGTTTACGTGCTCTGGAACAGTGTTATCCGCGTTCGCCATTGGTGATGGCCATCCGAGTGGCTGTTTCTGCCCTTGTTCAGTCTGGCAGATCAGTGGTGTTCCTTTGGTCTCCGGGTCACGTCGGCATCCCAGGCAACGAACGTGCCGATGGGCTTGCCAAACAGGCGGTTACTGCCTCTGTCTTACAGATCGGCCTCCCAGTTTCAGATATCCGTACCTTGTTGCGCCGTCGGGTACTTCGACTTTGGGATGCTGAATGGCGCAACCTGAGCACGCCCAACAAGCTTCGGGTTGTCAAGGAGACTACGGCTGCGTGGCGCTCCTCAATGCGGGCCTCTCGCCGGGACTCAGTAGTCCTGTGCCGGCTCCGCATTGGCCATACTTGGCTGACCCACGGCCATCTCCTGCGCGGTGAGGACCCGCCTCGTTGTCGTTGTGGTTCTCCCTTGACAGTGTCCCACATTTTAACGGACTGTCGTCTTTTAGCCGCCCTGCGGCGGGATTTTAATCTTCCTGCAATTTTATCTGACGTTTTATGTAACGATGCCAATATGGTTGATTCTGTTTTAGGTTTTATTCGTAACAGCGGTTTTTACAAATCTATATGAAGTTTGTGTTGCCCCGTGGCTGACCCTTCCTATTTTATTCTCATGGTCGGTCAACCACGAACTTTGACTTTGTCATTTCATTTCCACACTTGTTTGCAGTTTCCGTGTGATTGTGTCCTATCATTTTGTCTCCCGCCTTGTAGTCCTTTGTCAAATTTGTTTACATTTTATTGATTGAGTGGGGTTTTCCTCCCGTAACAGTTTTAACTCTGGGCGGACATTTCAGTGTTTCCACACTTCTCTAGCTCTGTGATGGAATGGGGGACTGATGACCTCCGCAGTTTTGTCCCCCTAAAACATCAAACCAACCAACCAACCAACGAAATAAATGCAAATTTCTCTTTTAAATAGTTTTTTATTATCATGTACTACCGTTTTAGAGGTCAATCACTTCGCAGACTAGTCGCCAGTGCAGCTCGCATTCCTCCAGCGTTCATGCTGTCGTCTGTATAGGCTGCCAGGGTCCTTATATAGTAATGAGAGCGTTTGCATGGAAATGCACAGTAGTGCAAATAACGAAATAAATGCAAATTTCTCTTTTAAATAGTTTTTTATTATCATGTACTACCATTTTAGAGGTCAATCACTTCGCAGACTAGTCGCCAGTGCAGCTCGCAGTCCCCCAGCGTTCATTCTGTCGACTGTATAGGCTGCCAGGGTCCTTATATAATAATGAGCGCGTTTGCATGGAAATGCACAGTAGTGCAAATAACGAAATAAATGCAAATTTCTCTATTAAATAGTTTTTTATTATCATATACTACCATTTTAGTGGTATATCACTTCGCAGACTAGTCGCCAGTGCAGCTCGCAGTCCTCCAGCGTTCATTCTGACGTCTGTATAGGCGGCCACGGTCCTTATATAGTAATGAGAGGGTTTGCATGGAAATGCACAGTAGTGCAAATAACGAAATAAATGAAAATTTCTCTTTTAAATAGTTTTTTATTATCATGTACTACCATTTTAGAGGTCAATCACTTCGCAGACTAGTCGCCAGTGCAGCTCGCAGTCCTCCAGCGTTCATTCTGTCGTCTGTATAGGCTGCCAGGGTCCTTATATAGTAATGAAAGCGTTTGCATGGAAATGCACAGTAGTGCAAATAACGAAATAAATGCAAATTTCTCTTTTAAATAGTTTTTTGTTATCATGTACTACCATTTTAGAAGTCAATCACTTCGCAGACTAGTCGCCAGTGTAGCTCGCAGTCCTCCAGCGTTCATTCTGTCGTCTGTATAGGCTGCCAGGGTCCTTCTATAAAAATGAGAGCGTTTGCATGGAAATGCACAGTAGTGCAAATAACGAAATAAATGCAAATTTCTCTTTTAAATAGTTTTTTATTATCATGTACTACCATTTTAGAGGTCAATCACTTCGCAGACTAGTCGCCAGTGCAGCTCGCAGTCCTCCAGCGTTCATTCTGTCGTCTGTATAGGCTGCCACGGTCCTTATGTAGTAATGAGAGCGTTTGCATGGAAATGCACAGTAGTGCAAATAACGAAATAAATGCAAATTTCTCTTTTAAATAGTTTTTTATTATCATGTACTACCATTTTAGAGGTCAATCACTTCGCAGACTAGTCGCCAGTGCAGCTCGCAGTCCTCCAGCGTTCATTCTGTCGTCTGTATAGGCTGCCAGGGTCCTTCTATAATAATCTGAGCGTTTGCATGGAAATGCACAGTAGTGCATATAACGAAATAAATGCAAATTTCTCTTTTAAATAGTTTTTTATTATCATGTACTACCATTTTAGAGGTCAATCACTTCGTAGACTAGTCGCCAGTGCAGCTCGCAGTCCCCCAGCGTTCATTCTGTCGTCTGTATAAACTGCCAGGGTCCTTATATAGTAATGAGAGCGATTGCAGGGAAATGCACGGTAGTGGAAATAACGAAATAAATGAAAATTTCTCTTTTAAATAGTTTTTTATTATCATGTACTACCATTTTAGAGGTCAATCACTTCGCAGACTAGTCGCCAGTGCAGCTCGCAGTCCTCCAGCGTTCATTCTGTCGTCTGTATAGGCTGCCAGGGTCCTTCTATAAAAATGAGAGCGTTTGCATGGAAATGCACAATAGTGCAAATAACGAAATAAATGCAAATTTCTCTTTTAAATAGTTTTTTATTATCATGTACTACTATTTTAGAGTTCAATCACTTCGCAGACAAGTCGCCAGTGCAGCTCGCAGTCCTCCAGCGTTCATTCTGTCGTCTGTATAGGCTGCCACGGTCCTTATATAATAATCTGAGCGTTTGCATGGAAATGCACAGTAGTGCAAATAACGAAATAAATGCAAATTTCTCTTTTAAATAGTTTTTTATTATCATGTACTACCATTTTAGAGGTCAATCACTTCGCAGACTAGTCGCCAGTGCAGCTCGCAGGCCCCCAGCATTCATTCTGTCGTCTGTATAAACTGCCAGGGTCCTTATATAATAATGAGAGCGTTTGCGTGGTTATGCACAGTAGTGCATATAACGAAATAAATGCAAATTTCTCTTTTAAATAGTTTTTCATTATCATATACTACCATTTTTGTGGTCAATCACTTCGCAAACTAGACGCCAGTGCAGCTCGCAGTCCTCCAGCGTTCATTCTGACGTCTGTATAGGCTGCCAGGGTCCTTATATAGTAATGAGAGCGTTTGCATGGAAATGCACAGTAGTGCAAATAACGAAATAAATGCAAATTTCTCTTTTAAATAGTTTTTTATTATCATGTACTACCATTTTAGAGGTCAATCACTTCGCAGACTAGTCGCCAGTGCAGCTCACAGTCCTCCAGCGTTCATTCTGTCGTCTGTATAGGCTGCCAGGGTCTTTCTATAAAAATGAAAACGTTTGCATGGAAATGCACAGTAGTGCAAATAACGAAATAAATGCTACTTTCTCTTTTAAATAGTTTTTTATTATCATGTACTACCATTTTAGAGGTCAATCACTTCGCAGACTAGTCGCCAGTGCAGCTCGCAGTCCTCCAGCGGTCATTCTGTCGTCTGTATAGGCTGCCAGGGTCCTTGTATAATAATGAGAGCGTTTGCATGGAAATGCACAGTAGTGCAAATAACGAAATAAATGCAAATTTCTCTTTTAAATAGTTTTTTATTATCATGTACTACCATTTTAGAGGTCAATCACTTCGCAGACTAGTCGCCAGTGCAGCTTGCAGTCCTCCACCGTTCATTCTGTCGTCTGTATAGGCTGCCAGGTTCCTTATATAATAATCTGAGCGTTTGCATGGAAATGCACAGTAGTGCAAATAACGAAATAAATGCAAATTTCTCTTTTAAATAATTTTTTATTATCATGTACTACCATTTTAGAGGTCAATCACTTCGCAGACTAGTCGCCAGTACAGCTCGCAGTCCTCCAGCGTTCATTCTGTCGTCTGTATAGGCTGCCAGGGTCCTTATATAATAATGAGAGCGTTTGCATGGAAATGCACAGTAGTGCAAATAACGAAATAAATCCTACTTTCTCTTTTAAATAGTTTTTTATTATCATGTACTACCATTTTAGAGGTCAATCACTTCGCAGACTAGTCGCCAGTGCAGCTCGCAGTCCTCCAGCGGTCATTCTGTCGTCTGTATAGGCCGCCAGGGTCCTTGTATAATAATGAGAGCGTTTGCATGGAAATGTACAGTAGTGCAAATAACGAAATAAATGCAAATTTCTCTTTTAAATAGTTTTTTATTATCATGTACTACCATTTTAGCGGTCAATCACTTCGCAGACTAGTCGCCAGTGCAGCTTGCAGTCCTCCACCGTTCATTCTGTCGTCTGTATAGGCTGCCAGGTTCCTTATATAATAATCTGAGCGTTTGCATGGAAATGCACAGTAGTGCAAATAACGAAATAAATGCAAATTTCTCTTTTAAATAATTTTTTATTATCATGTACTACCATTTTAGAGGTCAATCACTTCGCAGACTAGTCGCCAGTGCAGCTCGCAGTCCTCCAGCGTTCATTCTGTCGTCTGTATAGGCTGCCAGGGTCCTTACATGGTAATGAGAGCGTTTGCATGGAAATGCACAGTAGTGCAAATAACGAAATAAATGCAAATTTCTCTTTTAAATAGTTTTTTATTATCATGTACTACCATTTTAGAGGTCAATCACTACGCAGACTAGTCGCCAGTGCAGCTCGCAGTCCCCCAGCGTTCATTCTGTCGTCTGTATAGGCTCCCAGGGTCCTTATACAGTAATGAGAGCCTTTGCATGGACATGCACAGTACTGCAAATAACGAAATAAATGCAAATTTCTCTTTTAAATAGTTTTTTTATTATCATGTACTACCATTTTAGAGGTCAATCACTTCGCAGACTAGTCGCCAGTGCAGCTCGCAGTCCTCCAGCGTTCATTCTGTCGTCTGTATAGGCTGCCAGGGTCCTTATATAATAATGAGAGCGTTTGCATGGAAATGCACAGTAGTTCAAATAACGAAATAAATGCAAATTTCTCTTTTAAATACTTTTTTATTATCATGTACTACCATTTTAGAGGTCAATAATCACTTTGCAGACTAGTCGCCAGTGCAGCTCGCAGTCCCCCAGCGTTCATTCTGGTGTCTGTATAAACTGCCAGGGTCCTTATATAATAATGAGAGCGTTTGCATGGAAATGCACAGTAGTGCAAATAACGAAATAAATGCAAATTTCTCTTTTAAATACTTTTTTATTATCATGTACTACCATTTTAGACGTCAATAATCACTTCGCAGACTAGTCGCCAGTGCAGCTCGCATTCCCCCAGCGTTCATTCTGTCGTCTGTATAAACTGCCAGGGTCCTTATATAATAATGAGAGCGTTTGCATGGAAATGCACAGTAGTGCAAATAACGAAATAAATGCAACTTTCTCTTTTAAATAGTTTTTTATTATCATGTACTACCATTTTAGACGTCAATCACTTCGCAGACTAGTCGCCAATGCAGCTCGCAGCCCTCCAGCGTCCATTCTGTCGCCTGTATAGGCTCCCAGGGTCCTTATATAGTAATGAGAGCGTTTGCATGGGACACGCACAATAATGCAAATAACGAAACAAATGCAAATTTTTCTTTCAAATAGTTTTTTATTATCATGTACTACCATTTTAGAGGTCAATCACTTCGCAGACTAGTCGCCAGTGCAGCTCGCAGTCCTCCAGCGTTCATTCTGTCGTCTGTATAGGCTGCCAGGGTCCTTATATAGTAATGAGAGCGTTTGCAGGGAAATGCACAGTAGTGCAAATAACGAAATAAATGCAAATTTCTCTTTTAAATAGTTTTTATTATCATGTACTACCATTTTAGAGGTCAATCACTTCGCAGACTAGTCGCCAGTGCAGCTCGCAGCCCTCCAGCGTCCATTCTGTCGTCTGTATAGGCTCCCAGGGTCCTTATATAGTAATGAGAGCTTTTGCATGGGACACGCAAAATAATGCAAATAACGAAACAAATGCAAATTTCTCTTTTAAATAGTTTTTTATTATCATGTACTGCCATTTTAGAGGTCAATCACTTCGCAGACTAGTCGCCAGTGCAGCTCGTAGTCCTCCAGCGTTCATTCTGTCGACTGTATAGGCTCCCAGGGTCCTTATATAGTAATGAGAGCGTTTGCAGGGAAATGCACAATAGTGCAAATAACGAAATAAATTCAAATTTCTCTTTTAAATAGTTTTTTATTATCATGTACTACCATTTTAGAGGTCAATCACTTCGCAGACTAGTCGCCAGTGCAGCTCGCAGCCCTCACACGTTCATTCTGTCGTCTGTATAGGCTGCCAGGGTCCTTACATGGTAATGAGAGCGTTTGCATGGAAACGCACAGTAGTGCAAATAACGAAATAAATGCAAATTTCTCTTTTAAATAGTTTTTTATTATCATCTACTACCATTTTAGAGGTCAATCACTTCGCAGACTAGTCGCCAGTGCAGCTCGCAGTCCTCCAGCGTTCATTCTTTCGTCTGTATAGGCTCCCAGGGTCCTTATATAGTAATGAGAGCCTTTGCATGGACATGCACAGTACTGCAAATAACGAAATAAATGCAAATTTCTCTTTTAAATAGTTTTTTATTATCATGTACTACCATTTTAGAGGTCAATCACTTCGCAGACTAGTCGCCAGTGCAGCTCGCAGTCCTCCAGCGTTCATTCTGTCGTCTGTATAGGCTGCCACGGTCCTTATATAATAATGAGAGCGTTTGCATGGAAATGCACAGTAGTGCAAATAACGAAATAAATGCAAATTTCTCTTTTAAATAGTTTTTTATTATTATGTACTACCATTTTAGAGGTCATTCACTTCGCAGACTAGTCGCCAGTGCAGCTCACAGTCCTCCAGCGTTCATTCTGTCGTCTGTATAGGCTGCCAGGGTCCTTATATAGTAATGAGAGCGTTTGCATGGAAATGCACAGTAGTGCAAATAACGAAATAAATGCAAATTTCTCTTTTAAATAGTTTTTTATTATCATGTACTACCATTTTAGAGGTCAATAACTTCGCAGATTAGTCGCCAGTGCAGCTCGCAGTCCTCCAGCGTTCATTCTGTCGTCTGTATAGGCTGCCAGGGTCCTTATATAATAAGGAAATGCACAGTAGTGCAAATAACGAAATAAATGCAAATTTCTCTATTAAATAGTTTTTCATTATCATGTACTACCATTTTAGAGGTCAATCACTTCGCAGACTAGTCGCCAGTGCAGCTCGCAGTCCTCCAGCGTTCATTCTGTCGTCTGTATAGGCTGCCAGGGTCCTTATATAGTAATGAGAGCGTTTGCAGGGACACGCACAATAATGCCAATAACGAAATAAATGCAAATTTCTCTTTTAAACAGTTTTTTATTATCATGTACTGCTATTTTAGAGGTCAATCACTTCGCAGACTAGTCGCCAGTGCAGCTCGCAGTCCTCCAGCGTTCATTCTTTCGTCTGTATAGGCTGCCAGGGTCCTTATATAGTAATGAGAGCGTTTGCAGGGAAATGCACAGTAGTGCAAATAACGAAATAAATGCAAATTTCTCTTTTAAATAGTTTTTTATTATCATGTACTACCATTTTAGAGGTCAATCACTTCGCAGAATAGGCGCCAGTGCAGCTCGCAGTCCTCCAGCGTACATTCTGTCGTCTGTATAGGCTGCCAGGGTCCTTATATAATAATGAGAGCGTTTGCATGGAAATGCACAGTAGTGCAAATAACGAAATAAATGCAAATTTCTCTTTTAAATAGTTTTTTATTATCATGTACTACCATTTTAGAGGTCAATCACTTCGCAGACTAGTCGCCAGTGCACCTCGCAGACCTCCAGCGTTCATTCTGTCGTCTGTATAGGCTGCCAGGGTCCTTATATAATAATGAGAGCGTTTGCATGGAAATGCACAGTAGTGCAAATAACGAAATAAATGCAAATTTCTCTTTAAATAGTTTTTTATTATCATGTACTACCATTTTAGAGGTCAATCACTTGGCAGACTAGTCGCAAGTGCAGCTCGCAGCCCTCTAGCGTCCATTCTGTCGTCTGTATAGGCTCCCAGGGTCCTTATATAGTAATGAGAGCGTTTGCATGGGACACGCACAATAATGCAAATAACGAAACAAATGCAAATTTCTCTTTTAAATAGTTTTTTCTTATCATGTACTGCCATTTTAGAGGTCAATCACTTCGCAGACTAGTCGCCAGTGCAGCTCGCAGTCCTCCAGCGTTCATTCTATCGTCTGTATAGGCTCCAAGGATCCTTATATAGTAATGAGAGCGTTTGCATGGACATGCACAGTACTGCAAATAACGAAATAAATGCAAATTTCTCTTTTAAATAGTTTTTTATTATCATGTACTACCATTTTAGAGGTCAATCACTTCGCAGACTAGTCGCCAGTGCAGCTCGCAGTCCTCCAGCGTTCATTCTGTCGTCTGTATAGGCTCCCAGTGTCCTTATATAGTAATGAGAGCCTTTGCATGGACATGCACAGTACTGCAAATAACGAATTAAATGCAAATTTCTCTTTTAAATAGTTTTTTATTATCATGTACTACCATTTTAGAGGTCAATCACTTCGCAGACTAGTCGCCAGTGCAGCTCGCAGTCCTCCAGCGTTCATTCTGACGTCTGTATAGGCTGCCACGGTCCTTATAGAGTAATGAGAGCGTTTGCATGGAAATGCACAGTAGTGCAAATAACGAAATAAATGCAAATTTCTCTTTTAAATAGTTTTTTATTATCATGTACTACCATTTTAGAGGTCAATCACTTCGCAGACTAGTCGCCAGTGCAGCTCGCAGTCCTCCAGCGTCCATTCTGTCGTCTGTATAGGCTGCCAGGGTCCTTATATAATAATGAGAGCAATTGCATGGAAATGCACAGTAGTGCAAATAACGAAATAAATGCAAATTTCTCTTTTAAATAGTTTTTTATTATCATGTACTACCATTTTAGAGGTCAATCACTTCGCAGACTAGTCGCCAGTGCACCTCGCAGACCTCCAGCGTTCATTCTGTCGTCTGTATAGGCTGCCAGGGTCCTTATATAATAATGAGAGCGTTTGCATGGAAATGCACAGTAGTGCAAATAACGAAATAAATGCAAATTTCTCTTTAAATAGTTTTTTATTATCATGTACTACCATTTTAGAGGTCAATCACTTCGCAAACTAGTCGCCAGTGCAGCTCGCAGTCCTCCAGCGTTCATTCTGTCGTCTGTATAGGCTGCCAGGGTCCTTATATAATAATGAGAGCAATTGCATGGAAATGCACAGTAGTGCAAATAACGAAATAAATGCAAATTTCTCTTTTAAATAGTTTTTTATTATCGTGTACTACCATTTTACAGGTCAATCACTTCGCAGACTAGTCGCCAGTGCAGCTCGCAGTCATCCAGCGTTCATTCTGTCGTCTGTATAGGCTGCCAGGGTCCTTATATAATATTGAGAGCGTTTGCATGGAAATGAACAGTAGTGCAAATAACGAAATAAATGCAAATTTCTCTTTTAAATAGTTTTTTATTATCATGTACTACCATTTTAGAGGTCAATCACTTCGCAGACTAGTCGCCAGTGCAGCTCGCAGTCCCCCAGCGTTCATTCTGTCGACTGTATAGGCTGCCAGGGTCCTTATATAATAATGAGCGCGTTTGCATGGAAATGCACAGTAGTGCAAATAACGAAATAAATGCAAATTTCTCTATTAAATAGTTTTTTATTATCATATACTACCATTTTAGTGGTATATCACTTCGCAGACTAGTCGCCAGTGCAGCTCGCAGTCCTCCAGCGTTCATTCTGACGTCTGTATAGGCTGCCACGGTCCTTATATAGTAATGAGAGGGTTTGCATGGAAATGCACAGTAGTGCAAATAACGAAATAAATGAAAATTTCTCTTTTAAATAGTTTTTTATTATCATGTACTACCATTTTAGAGGTCAATCACTTCGCAGACTAGTCGCCAGGGCAGCTCGCAGTCCTCCAGCGTTCATTCTGTCGTCTGTATAGGCTGCCAGGGTCCTTATATAGTAATGAAAGCGTTTGCATGGAAATGCACAGTAGTGCAAATAACGAAATAAATGCAAATTTCTCTTTTAAATAGTTTTTTGTTATCATGTACTACCATTTTAGAAGTCAATCACTTCGCAGACTAGTCGCCAGTGTAGCTCGCAGTCCTCCAGCGTTCATTCTGTCGTCTGTATAGGCTGCCATGGTCCTTCTATAAAAATGAGAGCGTTTGCATGGAAATGCACAGTAGTGCAAATAACGAAATAAATGCAAATTTCTCTTTTAAATAGTTTTTTATTATCATGTACTACCATTTTAGAGGTCAATCACTTCGCAGACTAGTCGCCAGTGCAGCTCGTAGTCCTCCAGCGTTCATTCTGTCGTCTGTATAGGCTGCCACGGTCCTTATGTAGTAATGAGAGCGTTTGCATGGAAATGCACAGTAGTGCAAATAACGAAATAAATGCAAATTTCTCTTTTAAATAGTTTTTTATTATCATGTACTACCATTTTAGAGGTCAATCACTTCGCAGACTAGTCGCCAGTGCAGCTCGCAGTCCTCCAGCGTTCATTCTGTCGTCTGTATAGGCTGCCAGGGTCCTTATATAATAATCTGAGCGTTTGCATGGAAATGCACAGTAGTGCATATAACGAAATAAATGCAAATTTCTCTTTTAAATAGTTTTTTATTATCATGTACTACCATTTTAGAGGTCAATCACTTCGCAGACTAGTCGCCAGTGCAGCTCGCAGTCCCCCAGCGTTCATTCTGTCGTCTGTATAAACTGCCAGGGTCCTTATATAATAATGAGATCGTTTGCATGGTTATGCACAGTAGTGCAAATAACGAAATAAATGCAAATTTCTCTTTTAAATAGTTTTTCATTATCATATACTATCATTTTTGTGGTCAATCACTTCGCAGACTATTCGCCAGTGCAGATCGCAGTCCTCCAGCGTTCATTCTGACGTCTGTATAGGCTGCCAGGGTCCTTATATAGTAATGAGAGGGTTTGCATGGAAATGCACAGTAGTGCAAATAACGAAATAAATGCAAATTTCTCTTTTAAATAGTTTTTTATTATCATGTACTACCATTTTAGAGGTCAATGTCTTCGCAGACTAGTCGCCAGTGCAGCTCGCATTCCTCCAGCGTTCATGCTGTCGTCTGTATAGGCTGCCAGGGTCCTTATATAGTAATGAGAGCGTTTGCATGGAAATGCACAGTAGTGCAAATAACGAAATAAATGCAAATTTCTCTTTTAAATAGTTTTTTATTATCATGTACTACCATTTTAGAGGTCAATCACTTCGCAGACTAGTCGCCAGTGCAGCTCGCAGTCCTCCAGCGTGCATTCTGTCGTCTGTATAGGCTGCCAGGGTCTTTCTATAAAAAGGAAAAAACGTTTGCATGGAAATGCACAGTAGTGCAAATAACGAAATAAATGCAAATTTCTCTTTTAAATAGTTTTTTATTATCATGTACTACTATTTTAGAGTTCAATCACTTCGCAGACAAGTCGCCAGTGCAGCTCGCAGTCCTCCAGCGTTCATTCTGTCGTCTGTATAGGCTGCCACGGTCCTTATATAATAATCTGAGAGTTTGCATGGAAATGCACAGTAGTGCAAATAACGAAATAAATGCAAATTTCTCTTTTAAATAGTTTTTTATTATCATGTACTACCATTTTAGAGGTCAATCACTTCGCAGACTAGTCGCCAGTGCAGCTCGCAGGCCCCCAGCGTTCATTCTGTCGTCTGTATAAACTGCCAGGGTCCTTATATAATAATGAGAGCGTTTGCGTGGTTATGCACAGTAGTGCATATAACGAAATAAATGCAAATTTCTCTTTTAAATAGTTTTTCATTATCATATACTACAATTTTTGTGGTCAATCACTTCGCAAACTAGACGCCAGTGCAGCTCGCAGTCCTCCAGCGTTCATTCTGACGTCTGTATAGGCTGCCAGGGTCCTTATATAGTAATGAGAGCGTTTGCATGGAAATGCACAGTAGTGCAAATAACGAAATAAATGCAAATTTCTCTTTTAAATAGTTTTTTATTATCATGTACTACCATTTTAGAGGTCAATCACTTCGCAGACTAGTCGCCAGTGCAGCTCGCAGTCCTCCAGCGTTCATTCTGTCGTCTGTATAGGCTGCCAGGGTCTTTCTATAAAAATGAAAACGTTTGCATGGAAATGCACAGTAGTGCAAATAACGAAATAAATGCTACTTTCTCTTTTAAATAGTTTTTTATTATCATGTACTACCATTTTAGAGGTCAATCACTTCGCAGACTAGTCGCCAGTGCAGCTCGCAGTCCTCCAGCGGTCATTCTGTCGTCTGTATAGGCTGCCAGGGTCCTTGTATAATAATGAGAGCGTTTGCATGGAAATGCACAGTAGTGCAAATAACGAAATAATTGCAAATTTCTCTTTTAAATAGTTTTTTATTATCATGTACTACCATTTTAGAGGTCAATCACTTCGCAGACTAGTCGCCAGTGCAGCTTGCAGTCCTCCACCGTTCATTCTGTCGTCTGTATAGGCTGCCAGGTTCCTTATATAATAATCTGAGCGTTTGCATGGAAATGCACAGTAGTGCAAATAACGAAATAAATGCAAATTTCTCTTTTAAATAATTTTTTATTATCATGTACTACCATTTTAGAGGTCAATCACTTCGCAGACTAGTCGCCAGTGCAGCTCGCAGTCCTCCAGCGTTCATTCTGTCGTCTGTATAGGCTGCCAGGGTCCTTATATAATAATGAGAGCGTTTGCATGGAAATGCACAGTAGTGCAAATAACGAAATAAATCCTACTTTCTCTTTTAAATAGTTTTTTATTATCATGTACTACCATTTTAGAGGTCAATCACTTCGCAGACTAGTCGCCAGTGCAGCTCGCAGTCCTCCAGCGTTCATTCTGTCGTCTGTATAGGCTGCCAGGGTCCTTACATGGTAATGAGAGCGTTTGCGTGGAAATGCACAGTAGTGCAAATAACGAAATAAATGCAAATTTCTCTATTAAATAGTTTTTTATTATCATGTACTACCATTTTAGAGGTCAATCACTACGCAGACTAGTCGCCAGTGCAGCTCGCAGTCCTCCAGCGTTCATTCTGTCGTCTGTATAGGCTGCCAGGATCCTTATATAATAATGAGAGCGTTTGCATGAAAATGCACAGTAGTGCAAATAACGAAACAAATGCAAATTTCTCTTTTAAATAGTTTTTTATTATCATGTACTACCATTTTAGAGGTCAATCACTTCGCAGACTAGTCGCCAGTGCAGCTCGCAGTCCTCCAGCGTTCATTCTGTCGTCTGTATAGGCTGCCAGGGTCCTTACATGGTAACGAGAGCGTTTGCATGGAAATGCACAGTAGTGCAAATAACGAAATAAATGCAAATTTCTCTTTTAAATAGTTTTTTATTATCATGTACTACCATTTTAGAGGTCAATCACTACGCAGTCTAGTCGCCAGTGCAGCTCGCAGTCCTCCAGCGTTCATTCTGTCGTCTGTATAGGCTCCCAGGGTCCTTATACAGTAATGAGAGCCTTTGCATGGACATGCACAGTACTGCAAATAACGAAATAAATGCAAATTTCTCTTTTAAATAGTTTTTTTATTATCATGTACTACCATTTTAGAGGTCAATCACTTCGCAGACTAGTCGCCAGTGCAGCTCGCAGTCCTCCAGCGTTCATTCTGTCGTCTGTATAGGCTGCCAGGGTCCTTATATAATAATGAGGGCGTTTGCATGGAAATGCACAGTAGTGCAAATAACGAAATAAATGCAAATTTCTCTTTTAAATACTTTTTTATTATCATGTACTACCATTTTAGAGGTCAATAATCACTTTGCAGACTAGTCGCCAGTGCAGCTCGCAGTCCCCCAGCGTTCATTCTGGTGTCTGTATAAACTGCCAGGGTCCTTATATAATAATGAGAGCGTTTGCATGGAAATGCACAGTAGTGCAAATAACGAAATAAATGCAAATTTCTCTTTTAAATACTTTTTTATTATCATGTACTACCATTTTAGACGTCAATAATCACTTCGCAGACTAGTCGCCAGTGCAGCTCGTATTCCCCCAGCGTTCATTCTGTCGTCTGTATAAACTGCCAGGGTCCTTATATAATAATGAGAGCGTTTGCATGGAAATGCACAGTAGTGCAAATAACGAAATAAATGCAACTTTCTCTTTTAAATAGTTTTTTATTATCATGTACTACCATTTTAGACGTCAATCACTTCGCAGACTAGTCGCCAATGCAGCTCGCAGCCCTCCAGCGTCCATTCTGTCGCCTGTATAGGCTCCCAGGGTCCTTATATAGTAATGAGAGCGTTTGCATGGGACACGCACAATAATGCAAATAACGAAACAAATGCAAATTTTTCTTTCAAATAGTTTTTTATTATCATGTACTACCATTTTAGAGGTCAATCACTTCGCAGACTAGTCGCCAGTGCAGCTCGCAGTCCTCCAGCGTTCATTCTGTCGTCTGTATAGGCTGCCAGGGTCCTTATATAGTAATGAGAGCGTCTGCAGGGAAATGCACAGTAGTGCAAATAACGAAATAAATGCAAATTTCTCTTTTAAATAGTTTTTATTATCATGTACTACCATTTTATAGGACAATCACTTCGCAGACTAGTCGCCAGTGCAGCTCGCAGCCCTCCAGCGTCCATTCTGTCGTCTGTATAGGCTCCCAGGGTCCTTATATAGTAATGAGAGCTTTTGCATGGGACACGCAAAATAATGCAAATAACGAAACAAATGCAAATTTCTCTTTTAAATAGTTTTTTATTATCATGTACTGCCATTTTAGAGGTCAATCACTTCGCAGACTAGTCGCCAGTGCAGCTCGTAGTCCTCCAGCGTTCATTCTGTCGACTGTATAGGCTCCCAGGGTCCTTATATAGTAATGAGAGCGTTTGCAGGGAAATGCACAATAGTGCAAATAACGAAATAAATTCAAATTTCTCTTTTAAATAGTTTTTTATTTTCATGTACTACCATTTTAGAGGTCAATCACTTCGCAGACTAGTCGCCAGTGCAGCTCGCAGCCCTCACGCGTCCATTCTGTCGTCTGTATAGGCTCCCAGGGTCCTTATATAGTAATGAGAGCAATTGCATGGGTCACGCACAATAATGCAAATAACGTAACAAATGCAAATTTCTCTTTTAAATAGTTTTTTATTATCATGTACTACCATTTTAGAGGTCAATCACTTCGCAGACTAGTCGCCAGTGCAGCTCGTAGTCCTCCAGCGTTCATTCTGTCGACTGTATAGGCTCCCAGGGTCCTTATATAGTAATGAGAGCGTTTGCATGGAAATGCACAGTAGTGCAAATAACGAAATAAATGCAAATTTCTCTTTTAAATAGTTTTTTATTATCATGTACTACCATTTTAGAGGTCAATCACTTCGCAGACTAGTCGCCAGTGCAGCTCGCAGGCCCCCAGCGTTCATTCTGTCGTCTGTATAAACTGCCAGGGTCCTTATATAATAATGAGAGCGTTTGCGTGGTTATGCACAGTAGTGCATATAACGAAATAAATGCAAATTTCTCTTTTAAATAGTTTTTCATTATCATATACTACCAATTTTGTGGTCAATCACTTCGCAAACTAGACGCCAGTGCAGCTCGCAGTCCTCCAGCGTTCATTCTGACGTCTGTATAGGCTGCCAGGGTCCTTATATAGTAATGAGAGCGTTTGCATGGAAATGCACAGTAGTGCAAATAACGAAATAAATGCAAATTTCTCTTTTAAATAGTTTTTTATTATCATGTACTACCATTTTAGAGGTCAATCACTTCGCAGACTAGTCGCCAGTGCAGCTCGCAGTCCTCCAGCGTTCATTCTGTCGTCTGCATAGGCTGCCAGGGTCCTTATATAGTAATGAGAGCGTTTGCGTGGAAATGCGCAGTAGTGCAAATAACGAAATAAATGCAAATTTCTCTTTTAAATAGTTTTTTATTATCATGTACTACCATTTTAGAGGTCAATCACTTCGCAGACTAGTCGCCAGTGCAGCTTGCAGTCCTCCACCGTTCATTCTGTCGTCTGTATAGGCTGCCAGGTTCCTTATATAATAATCTGAGCGTTTGCATGGAAATGCACAGTAGTGCAAATTACGAAATAAATGCAAATTTCTCTTTTAAATAATTTTTTATTATCATGTACTACCATTTTAGAGGGCAATCACTTCGCAGACTAGTCGCCAGTGCAGCTCGCAGTCCTCCAGCGTTCATTCTGTCGTCTGTATAGGCTGCCAGGGTCCTTACATGGTAATGAGAGCGTTTGCATGGAAATGCACAGTAGTGCAAATAACGAAATAAATGCAAATTTCTCTATTAAATAGTTTTTTATTTTCATGTACTACCATTTTAGAGGTCAATCACTACGCAGACTAGTCGCCAGTGCAGCTCGCAGTCCTCCAGCGTTCATTCTGTCGTCTGTATAGGCTCCCAGGGTCCTTATACAGTAATGAGAGCCTTTGCATGGACATGCACAGTACTGCAAATAACGAAATAAATGCAAATTTCTCTTTTAAATAGTTTTTTTATTATCATGTACTACCATTTTGGAGGTCAATCACTTCGCAGACTAGTCGCCAGTGCAGCTCGCAGTCCTCCAGCGTTCATTCTGTCGTCTGTATAGGCTGCCAGGGTCCTTATATAATAATGAGAGCGTTTGCATGGAAATGCACAGTAGTGCAAATAACGAAATAAATGCTACTTTCTCTTTTAAATAGTTTTTTATTATCATGTATTACCATTTTAGAGGTTAATCACTTCGCAGACTAGTCGCCAGTGCAGCTCGCAGTCCTCCAGCGGTCATTCTGTCGTCTGTATAGGCTGCCAGGGTCCTTGTATAATAATGAGAGCGTTTGCATGGAAATGCACAGTAGTGCAAATAACGAAATAAATGCAAATTTCTCTTTTAAATAGTTTTTTATTATCATGTACTACCATTTTAGAGGTCAATCACTTCGCAGACTAGTCGCCAGTGCAGCTTGCAGTCCTCCACCGTTCATTCTGTCGTCTGTATAGGCTGCCAGGTTCCTTATATAATAATCTGAGCGTTTGCATGGAAATGCACAGTAGTGCAAATAACGAAATAAATGCAAATTTCTCTTTTAAATAATTTTTTATTATCATGTACTACCATTTTAGAGGTCAATCACTTCGCAGACTAGTCGCCAGTGCAGCTCGCAGTCTTCCAGCGTTCATTCTGTCGTCTGTATAGGCTGCCAGGGTCCTTACATGGTAATAAGAGCGTTTGCATGGAAATGCACAGTAGTGCAAATAACGAAATAAATGCAAATTTCTCTATTAAATAGTTTTTTATTATCATGTACTACCATTTTAGAGGTCAATCACTACGCAGACTAGTCGCCAGTGCAGCTCGCAGTCCTCCAGCGTTCATTCTGTCGTCTGTATAGGCTCCCAGGGTCCTTATACAGTAATGAGAGCCTTTGCATGGACATGCACAGTACTGCAAATAACGAAATAAATGCAAATTTCTCTTTTAAATAGTTTTTTTATTATCATGTACTACCATTTTAGAGGTCAATCACTTCGCAGACTAGTCGCCAGTGCAGCTCGCAGTCCTCCAGCGTTCATTCTGTCGTCTGTATAGGCTACCAGGGTCCTTATATAATAATGAGAGCGTTTGCATGGAAATGCACAGTAGTGCAAATAACGAAATAAATGCAAATTTCTCTTTTAAATACTTTTTTATTATCATGTACTACCATTTTAGAGGTCAATAATCACTTTGCAGACTAGTCGCCAGTGCAGCTCGCAGTCCCCCAGCGTTCATTCTGGTGTCTGTATAAACTGCCAGGGTCCTTATATAATAATGAGAGCGTTTGCATGGAAATGCACAGTAGTGCAAATAACGAAATAAATGCAAATTTCTCTTTTAAATACTTTTTTATTATCATGTACTACCATTTTAGACGTCAATAATCACTTCGCAGACTAGTCGCCAGTGCAGCTCGCATTCCCCCAGCGTTCATTCTTTCGTCTGTATAAACTGCCAGGGTCCTTATATAATAATGAGAGCGTTTGCATGGAAATGCACAGTAGTGCAAATAACGAAATAAATGCAAATTTCTCTTTTAAATAGTTTTTTATTATCATGTACTACCATTTTAGACGTCAATCACTTCGCAGACTAGTCGCCAATGCAGCTCGCAGCCCTCCAGCGTCCATTCTGTCGCCTGTATAGGCTCCCAGGGTCCTTATATAGTAATGAGAGCGTTTGCATGGGACACGCACTATAATGCAAATAACGAAACAAATGCAAATTTTTCTTTCAAATAGTTTTTTATTATCATGTACTACCATTTTAGAGGTCAATCACTTCGCAGACTAGTCGCCAGTGCAGCTCGCAGTCCTCCAGCGTTCATTCTGTCGTCTGTATAGGCTGCCAGGGTCCTTATATAGTAATGAGAGCGTTTGCAGGGAAATGCACAGTAGTGCAAATAACGAAATAAATGCAAATTTCTCTTTTAAATAGTTTTTATTATCATGTACTACCATTTTAGAGGTCAATCACTTCGCAGACTAGTCGCCAGTGCAGCTCGCAGCCCTCCAGCGTCCATTCTGTCGTCTGTATAGGCTCCCAGGGTCCTTATATAGTAATGAGAGCGTTTGCATGGGACACGCAAAATAATGCAAATAACGAAACAAATGCAAATTTCTCTTTTAAATAGTTTTTTATTATCATGTACTGCCATTTTAGAGGTCAATCACTTCGCAGACTAGTCGCCAGTGCAGCTCGTAGTCCTCCAGCGTTCATTCTGTCGACTGTATAGGCTCCCAGGGTCCTTATATAGTAATGAGAGCGTTTGCAGGGAAATGCACAATAGTGCAAATAACGAAATAAATTCAAATTTCTCTTTTAAATAGTTTTTTTATTTTCATGTACTACCATTTTAGAGGTCAATCACTTCGCAGACTAGTCGCCAGTGCAGCTCGCAGCCCTCACGCGTCCATTCTGTCGTCTGTATAGGCTCCCAGGGTCCTTATATAGTAATGAGAGCGATTGCATGGGACACGCACAATAATGCAAATAACGTAACAAATGCTAATTTCTCTTTTAAATAGTTTTTTATTATCATGTACTACCATTTTAGAGGTCAATCACTTCGCAGACTAGTCGCCAGTGCAGCTCGCAGTTCTCCAGCGTTCATTCTGTCGTCTGTATAGGCTCCCAGGGTCCTTATATAGTAATGAGAGCGTTTGCAGGGAAATGAACAGTAGTGCAAAGAACGAAATAAATGCAAATTTCTCATTTGAATAGTTTTTTATTATCATGTACTACCATTTTAGAGGTCAATCACTTCGCAGACTAGTCACCAGTGCAGCTCGCAGTCCTCCAGCGTTCATTCTGTCGTCTGTATAGGCTCCCAGGGTCCTTATATAGTAATGAGAGCGTTTGCAGGGAAATGCACAGTAATGCAAATAACTAAATAAATGCAAATTTCTCTTTTAAATAGTTTTTTATTATCATGTACTACCATTTTGGAGGGCAATCACTTCGCAGACTAGTCGCCAGTGAAGCTCGCAGTCCTCCAGCGTTCATTCTGTCGTCTGTATAGGCTGCCAGGGTCCTTCTATAAAAATGAGAGCGTTTGCATGCAAATGCACAGTAGTGCAAATAACGAAATAAATGCTACTTTCTCTTTTAAATAGTTTTTTATTATCATGTACTACCATTTTAGAGGTCAATCACTTCGCAGACTAGTCGCCACTGCAGCTCGCAGTCCTCCAGCGTTCATTCTGTCGTCTGTATAGGCTGCCAGGGTCCTTATATAATAATGAGAGCGTTTGCATGGAAATGTACAGTAGTGCATATAACGAAATAAATGCAAATTTCTCTTTTAAATAGATTTTTATTATCATGTACTACCATTTTAGAGGTCAATCACTTCGCAGACTAGTCGCCAGTGCAGCTTGCAGTCCTCCACCGTTCATTCTGTCGTCTGTATAGGCTGCCAGGGTCCTTCTATAAAAATGAGAGCGTTTGCATGGAAATGCACAGTAGTGCAAATAACGAAATAAATGCAAATTTCTCTTTTAAATAGTTTTTTATTATCATGTACTACCATTTTAGAGGTCAATCACTTCGCAGACTAGTCGCCAGTGCAGCTCGCTGCCCTCCAGCGTCCATTCTGTCGTCTGTATAGGCTCCCAGGGTCCTTATATAGTAATGAGAGCGTTTGCAGGGAAATGCACAGTAGTGCAAATAACGAAATAAATGCAAATTTCTCTTTTAAATAGTTTTTATTATCATGTACTACCATTTTAGAGGTCAATCACTTCGCAGACTAGTCGCCAGTGCAGCTCGCAGTCCTCCAGCGTTCATTCTGTCGTCTGTATAGGCTGCCAGGGTCCTTATATAGTAATGAAAGCGTTTGCATGGAAATGCACAGTAGTGCAAATAACGAAATAAATGCAAATTTCTCTTTTAAATAGTTTTTTGTTATCATGTACTACCATTTTAGAAGTCAATCACTTCGCAGACTAGTCGCCAGTGTAGCTCGCAGTCCTCCAGCGTTCATTCTGTCGTCTGTATAGGCTGCCAGGGTCCTTCTATAAAAATGAGAGCGTTTGCATGGAAATGCACAGTAGTGCAAATAACGAAATAAATGCAAATTTCTCTTTTAAATAGTTTTTTATTTTCATGTACTACCATTTTAGAGGTCAATCACTTCGCAGACTAGTCGCCAGTGCAGCTCGCAGCCCTCACGCGTCCATTCTGTCGTCTGTATAGGCTCCCAGGGTCCTTATATAGTAATGAGAGCAATTGCATGGGTCACGCACAATAATGCAAATAACGTAACAAATGCAAATATCTCTTTTAAATAGTTTTTTATTATCATGTACTACCATTTTAGAGGTCAATCACTTCGCAGACTAGTCGCCAGTGCAGCTCGCAGTCCTCCAGCGTTCATTCTGTCGTCTGTATAGGCTGCCAGGGTCCTTCTATAAAAATGAGAGCGTTTGCATGGAAATGCACAGTAGTGCAAATAACGAAATAAATGCAAATTTCTCTTTTAAATAGTTTTTTATTATCATGTACTACTATTTTAGAGTTCAATCACTTCGCAGACAAGTCGCCAGTGCAGCTCGCAGTCCTCCAGCGTTCATTCTGTCGTCTGTATAGGCTGCCAGGGTCCTTCTATAAAAATGAGAGCGTTTGCATGGAAATGCACAGTAGTGCAAATAACGAAATAAATGCAAATTTCTCTTTTAAATAGTTTTTTATTATCATGTACTACCATTTTAGAGGTCAATCACTTCGCAGACTAGTCGCCAGTGCAGCTCGCAGTCCTCCAGCGTTCATTCTGTCGTCTGTATAGGCTGCCAGGGTCCTTCTATAAAAATGAGAGCGTTTGCATGGAAATGCACAGTAGTGCTAATAACGAAATAAATGCAAATTTCTCTTTTAAATAGTTTTTTATTATCATGTACTACCATTTTAGAGGTCAATCACTTCGCAGACTAGTCGCCAGTGCAGCTCGCAGGCCCCCAGCGTTCATTCTGTCGTCTGTATAAACTGCCAGGGTCCTTATATAATAATGAGAGCGTTTGCGTGGTTATGCACAGTAGTGCATATAACGAAATAAATGCAAATTTCTCTTTTAAATAGTTTTTCATTATCATATACTACCAATTTTGTGGTCAATCACTTCGCAAACTAGACGCCAGTGCAGCTCGCAGTCCTCCAGCGTTCATTCTGACGTCTGTATAGGCTGCCAGGGTCCTTATATAGTAATGAGAGCGTTTGCATGGAAATGCACAGTAGTGCAAATAACGAAATAAATGCAAATTTCTCTTTTAAATAGTTTTTTATTATCATGTACTACCATTTTAGAGGTCAATCACTTCGCAGACTAGTCGCCAGTGCAGCTCGCAGGCCCCCAGCGTTCATTCTGTCGTCTGTATAAACTGCCAGGGTCCTTATATAATAATGAGAGCGTTTGCGTGGTTATGCACATTAGTGCATATAACGAAATAAATGCAAATTTCTCTTTTAAATAGTTTTTCATTATCATATACTACCAATTTTGTGGTCAATCACTTCGCAAACTAGACCCCAGTGCAGCTCGCAGTCCTCCAGCGTTCATTCTGACGTCTGTATAGGCTGCCAGGGTCCTTATATAGTAATGAGAGCGTTTGCATGGAAATGCACGGTAGTGCAAATAACGAAATAAATGCAAATTTCTCTTTTAAATAGTTTTTTATTATCATGTACTACCATTTTAGAGGTCAATCACTTCGCAGACTAGTCGCCAGTGCAGCTCGCAGTCCTCCAGCGTTCATTCTGTCGTCTGTATAGGCTGCCAGGGTCCTTATATAGTAATGAGAGCGTTTGCGTGGAAATGCGCAGTAGTGCAAATAACGAAATAAATGCAAATTTCTCTTTTAAATAGTTTTTTATTATCATGTACTACCATTTTAGAGGTCAATCACTTCGCAGACTAGTCGCCAGTGCAGCTTGCAGTCCTCCAGCGTTCATTCTGTCGTCTGTATAGGCTGCCAGGGTCCTTATATAATAATCTGAGCGTTTGCATGGAAATGCACAGTAGTGCAAATAACGAAATAAATGCAAATTTCTCTTTTAAATAATTTTTTATTATCATGTACTACCATTTTAGAGGTCAATCACTTCGCAGACTAGTCGCCAGTGCAGCTCGCAGGCCCCCAGCGTTCATTCTGTCGTCTGTATAAACTGCCAGGGTCCTTATATAATAATGAGAGCGTTTGCGTGGTTATGCACAGTAGTGCATATAACGAAATAAATGCAAATTTCTCTTTTAAATAGTTTTTTATTATCATGTACTACCATTTTAGAGGTCAATCACTTCGCAGACTAGTCGCCAGTGCAGCTTGCAGTCCTCCAGCGTTCATTCTGTCGTCTGTATAGGCTGCCACGTTCCTTATATAATAATCTGAATGTTTGCATGGAAATGCACAGTAGTGCAAATAACGAAATAAATGCAAATTTCTCTTTTAAATAGTTTTTTATTATCATGTATTACCATTTTAGAGGTCAATCACTTCGCAGACTAGTCGCCAGTGCAGCTCGCAGTCCTCCAGCGGTCATTCTGTCGTCTGTATAGGCTGCCAGGGTCCTTGTATAATAATGAGAGTGTTTGCATGGAAATGCACAGTAGTGCAAATAACGAAATAAATGCAAATTTCTCTTTTAAATAGTTTTTTATTATCATGTACTACCATTTTAGAGGTCAATCACTTCGCAGACTAGTCGCCAGTGCAGCTCGCAGTCCTCCAGCGTTCATTCTGTCGTCTGTATAGGCTGCCAGGGTCCTTCTATAAAAATGAGAGCGTTTGCATGGAAATGCACAGTAGTGCAAATAACGAAATAAATGCAAATTTCTCTTTTAAATAGTTTTTTTATTATCATGTACTACCATTTTAGAGGTCAATCACTTCGCAGACTAGTCGCCAGTGCAGCTCGCAGTCCTCCAGCGTTCATTCTGTCGTCTGTATAGGCTGCCAGGGTCCTTCTTTAAAAATGAGAGCGTTTGCATGGAAATGCACAGTAGTGCAAATAACGAAATAAATGCAAATTTCTCTTTTAAATAGTTTTTTATTATCATGTACTACCATTTTAGAGGTCAATCACTTCGCAGACTAGTCGCCAGTGCAGCTCGCAGGCCCCCAGCGTTCATTCTGTCGTCTGTATAAACTGCCAGGGTCCTTATATAATAATGAGAGCGTTTGCGTGGTTATGCACAGTAGTGCATATAACGAAATAAATGCAAATTTCTCTTTTAAATAGTTTTTCATTATCATATACTACCAATTTTGTGGTCAATCACTTCGCAAACTAGACGCCAGTGCAGCTCGCAGTCCTCCAGCGTTCATTCTGACGTCTGTATAGGCTGCCAGGGTCCTTATATAGTAATGAGAGCGTTTGCATGGAAATGCACAGTAGTGCAAATAACGAAATAAATGCAAATTTCTCTTTTAAATAGTTTTTTATTATCATGTACTACCATTTTAGAGGTCAATCACTTCGCAGACTAGTCGCCAGTGCAGCTCGCAGGCCCCCAGCGTTCATTCTGTCGTCTGTATAAACTGCCAGGGTCCTTATATAATAATGAGAGCGTTTGCGTGGTTATGCACAGTAGTGCATATAACGAAATAAATGCAAATTTCTCTTTTAAATAGTTTTTCATTATCATATACTACCAATTTTGTGGTCAATCACTTCGCAAACTAGACGCCAGTGCAGCTCGCAGTCCTCCAGCGTTCATTCTGACGTCTGTATAGGCTGCCAGGGTCCTTATATAGTAATGAGAGCGTTTGCATGGAAATGCACAGTAGTGCAAATAACGAAATAAATGCAAATTTCTCTTTTAAATAGTTTTTTATTATCATGTACTACCATTTTAGAGGTCAATCACTTCGCAGACTAGTCGCCAGTGCAGCTCGCAGTCCTCCAGCGTTCATTCTGTCGTCTGTATAGGCTGCCAGGGTCCTTATATAGTAATGAGAGCGTTTGCGTGGAAATGCGCAGTAGTGCAAATAACGAAATAAATGCAAATTTCTCTTTTAAATAGTTTTTTATTATCATGTACTACCATTTTAGAGGTCAATCACTTCGCAGACTAGTCGCCAGTGCAGCTTGCAGTCCTCCAGCGTTCATTCTGTCGTCTGTATAGGCTGCCAGGTTCCTTATATAATAATCTGAGCGTTTGCATGGAAATGCACAGTAGTGCAAATAACGAAATAAATGCAAATTTCTCTTTTAAATAATTTTTTATTATCATGTACTACCATTTTAGAGGTCAATCACTTCGCAGACTAGTCGCCAGTGCAGCTCGCAGGCCCCCAGCGTTCATTCTGTCGTCTGTATAAACTGCCAGGGTCCTTATATAATAATGAGAGCGTTTGCGTGGTTATGCACAGTAGTGCATATAACGAAATAAATGCAAATTTCTCTTTTAAATAGTTTTTTATTATCATGTACTACCATTTTAGAGGTCAATCACTTCGCAGACTAGTCGCCAGTGCAGCTTGCAGTCCTCCACCGTTCATTCTGTCGTCTGTATAGGCTGCCAGGTTCCTTATATAATAATCTGAATGTTTGCATGGAAATGCACAGTAGTGCAAATAACGAAATAAATGCAAATTTCTCTTTTAAATAGTTTTTTATTATCATGTACTACCATTTTAGAGGTCAATCACTTCGCAGACTAGTCGCCAGTGCAGCTCGCAGGTCCCTAGCGTTCATTCTGTCGTCTGTATAAACTGCCAGGGTCCTTATATAATAATGAGAGCGTTTGCGTGGTTATGCACAGTAGTGCATATAACGAAATAAATGCAAATTTCTCTTTTAAATAGTTTTTCATTATCATATACTACCAATTTTGTGGTCAATCACTTCGCAAACTAGACGCCAGTTCAGCTCGCAGTCCTCCAGCGTTCATTCTGTCGTCTGTATAGGCTGCCAGGGTCCTTATATAATAATGAGAGCGTTTGCATGGAAATGCACAGTAGTGCAAATAACGAAATAAATGCAAATTTCTCTTTTAAATACTTTTTTATTCTCATGTACTACCATTTTAGAGGTCAATAATCACTTTGCAGACTAGTCACCAGTGCAGCTCGCAGTCCCCCAGCGTTCATTCTGGTGTCTGTATAAACTGCCAGGGTCCTTATATAATAATGAGAGCGTTTGCATGGAAATGCACAGTAGTGCAAATAACGAAATAAATGCAAATTTCTCTTTTAAATAGTTTTTTATTATCATGTACTACCATTTTAGAGGTCAATCACTTCGCAGACTCGTCGCCAGTGCAGCTCGCAGTCCTCCAGCGTTCATTCTGTCGTCTGTATAGGCTGCCAGGGTCCTTATATAGTAATGAGAGCGTTTGCAGGGAAATGCACAGTAGTGCAAATAACGAAATAAATGCAAATTTCTCTTTTAAATAGTTTTTATTATCATGTACTACCATTTTAGAGGTCAATCACTTCGCAGACTAGTCGCCAGTGCAGCTCGCAGCCCTCCAGCGTCCATTCTGTCGTCTGTATAGGCTCCCAGGGTCCTTATATAGTAATGAGAGCGTTTGCATGGGACACGCAAAATAATGCAAATAACGAAACAAATGCAAATTTCTCTTTTAAATAGTTTTTTATTATCATGTACTGCCATTTTAGAGGTCAATCACTTCGCAGACTAGTCGCCAGTGCAGCTCGTAGTCCTCCAGCGTTCATTCTGTCGACTGTATAGGCTCCCAGGGTCCTTATATAGTAATGAGAGCGTTTGCAGGGAAATGCACAATAGTGCAAATAACGAAATAAATTCAAATTTCTCTTTTAAATAGTTTTTTTATTTTCATGTACTACCATTTTAGAGGTCAATCACTTCGCAGACTAGTCGCCAGTGCAGCTCGCAGCCCTCACGCGTCCATTCTGTCGTCTGTATAGGCTCCCAGGGTCCTTATATAGTAATGAGAGCGATTGCATGGGACACGCACAATAATGCAAATAACGTAACAAATGCTAATTTCTCTTTTAAATAGTTTTTTATTATCATGTACTACCATTTTAGAGGTCAATCACTTCGCAGACTAGTCGCCAGTGCAGCTCGCAGTTCTCCAGCGTTCATTCTGTCGTCTGTATAGGCTCCCAGGGTCCTTATATAGTAATGAGAGCGTTTGCAGGGAAATGAACAGTAGTGCAAATAACGAAATAAATGCAAATTTCTCTTTTGAATAGTTTTTTATTATCATGTACTACCATTTTAGAGGTCAATCACTTCGCAGACTAGTCACCAGTGCAGCTCGCAGTCCTCCAGCGTTCATTCTGTCGTCTGTATAGGCTCCCAGGGTCCTTATATAGTAATGAGAGCGTTTGCAGGGAAATGCACAGTAATGCAAATAACTAAATAAATGCAAATTTCTCTTTTAAATAGTTTTTTATTATCATGTACTACCATTTTGGAGGGCAATCACTTCGCAGACTAGTCGCCAGTGAAGCTCGCAGTCCTCCAGCGTTCATTCTGTCGTCTGTATAGGCTGCCAGGGTCCTTCTATAAAAATGAGAGCGTTTGCATGCAAATGCACAGTAGTGCAAATAACGAAATAAATGCTACTTTCTCTTTTAAATAGTTTTTTATTATCATGTACTACCATTTTAGAGGTCAATCACTTCGCAGACTAGTTGCCACTGCAGCTCGCAGTCCTCCAGCGTTCATTCTGTCGTCTGTATAGGCTGCCAGGGTCCTTATATAATAATGAGAGCGTTTGCATGGAAATGTACAGTAGTGCAAATAACGAAATAAATGCAAATTTCTCTTTTAAATAGATTTTTATTATCATGTACTACCATTTTAGAGGTCAATCACTTCGCAGACTAGTCGCCAGTGCAGCTTGCAGTCCTCCACCGTTCATTCTGTCGTCTGTATAGGCTGCCAGGGTCCTTCTATAAAAATGAGAGCGTTTGCATGGAAATGCACAGTAGTGCAAATAACGAAATAAATGCAAATTTCTCTTTTAAATAGTTTTTTATTATCATGTACTACCATTTTAGAGGTCAATCACTTCGCAGACTAGTCGCCAGTGTCGCCAGTGCAGCTCGCTGCCCTCCAGCGTCCATTCTGTCGTCTGTATAGGCTCCCAGGGTCCTTATATAGTAATGAGAGCGTTTGCAGGGAAATGCACAGTAATGCAAATAACGAAATAAATGCAAATTTCTCTTTTAAATAGTTTTTTATTATCATGTACTACCATTTTAGAGGGCAATCACTTCGCAGACTATTCGCCAGTGCAGCCCGCAGCCCTCCAGCGTCCATTCTGTCGTCTGTATAGGCTCCCAGGTTCCTTATATAGTAATGAGAGCGTTTGCATGGGACACGCACAATAATGCAAATAACGAAACAAGTGCAAATTTCTCTTTAAATAGTTTTTTTATTATCATGTACTACCATTTTAGAGGTCAATCACTTCGCAGACTAGTCGCCACTGCAGCTAGCAGCCCTCCTGCGTCCATTCTGTCGTCTGTATAGGCCCCCAGGGTACTTATATAGTAATGAGAGCGTTTGCAGGGAAATGCACAGTAATGCAAATAACGAAATAAATGCAAATTTCTCTTTTAAATAGTTTTTTATTATCATGTACTACCATTTTGGAGGACAATCACTTCGCAGACTAGTCGACAGTGCAGCCCGCCGCCCTCCAGCGTCCATTCTGTCGTCTGTATAGGCTCCGAGGGTCCTTATATAGTTATGAGGGCGTTTGCAGGGACACGCCTAATAATGCAAATAACGAAACAAATGCAAATTTCTCTTTTAAATAGTTTTTTATTATCATATACTACCGTTTTAGAGGTCAATCACTTCGCAGACTAGTCGCCAGTGAAGCTCGCAGTCCTCCAGCGTTCATTCTGTCGTCTGTATAGGCTGCCAGGGTCCTTCTATAAAAATGAGAGCGTTTGCATGCAAATGCACAGTTGTGCAAATAACGAAATAAATGCTACTTTCTCTTTTAAATAGTTTTTTATTATCATGTACTACCATTTTAGAGGTCAATCACTTCGCAGACTAGTCGCCACTGCAGCTCGCAGTCCTCCAGCGTTCATTCTGTCGTCTGTATAGGCTGCCAGGGTCCTTATATAATAATGAGAGCGTTTGCATGGAAATGTACAGTAGTGCAAATAACGAAATAAATGCAAATTTCTCTTTTAAATAGATTTTTATTATCATGTACTACCATTTTAGAGGTCAATCACTTCGCAGACTAGTCGCCAGTGCAGCTTGCAGTCCTCCACCGTTCATTCTGTCGTCTGTATAGGCTGCCAGGGTCCTTATATAATTATCTGAGCGTTTGCATGGAAATGCACAGTAGTGCATATAACGAAATAAATGCTAATTTCTCTTTTAAATAGTTTTTTAATATCATGTACTACCATTTTAGAGGTCAATCACTTCGCAGACTAGTCGCCAATGCAGCTCGCAGCCCTCCAGCGTCCATTCTGTCGCCTGTATAGGCTCCCAGGGTCCTTATATAGTAATGAGAGCGTTTGCATGGGACACGCACAATAATGCAAATAACGAAACAAATGCAAATTTCTCTTTCAAATAGTTTTTTATTATCATGTACTACCATTTTAGCGGTCAATCACTTCGCAGACTAGTCGCCAGTGCAGCTCGCAGTCCTCCAGCGTTCATTCTGTCGTCTGTATAGGCTGCCAGGGTCCTTATATAGTAATGAGAGCGTTTGCAGGGAAATGCACAGTAGTGCAAATAACGTAATAAATACAAATTTCTCTTTTAAATAGTTTTTATTACCATGTACTACCATTTTAGAGGTCAATCACTTCGCAGACTACTCGCCAGTGCAGCTCGCAGCCCTCCAGCGTCCATTCTGTCGTCTGTATAGGCTCCCAGGGTCCTTATATAGTAATGAGAGCGTTTGCAGGGAAATGCACAATAGTGCAAATAACGAAATAAATGCAAATTTCTCTTTTAAATAGTTTTTTATTTTCATGTACTACCATTTTAGAGGTCAATCACTTCGCAGACTAGTCGCCAGTGCAGCTCGCAGCCCTCACGCGTCCATTCTGTCGTCTGTATAGGCTCCCAGGGTCCTTATATAGTAATGAGAGCGTTTGCACGGGACACGCACAATAATGCAAATAACGTAACAAATGCTAATTTCTCTTTTAAATAGTTTTTTATTATCATGTACTACCATTTTAGAGGTCAATCACTTCGCAGACTAGTCGCCAGTGCAGCTCGCAGTTCTCCAGCGTTCATTCTGTCGTCTGTATAGGCTCCCAGGGTCCTTATATAGTAATGAGAGCGTTTGCAGGGAAATGAACAGTAGTGCAAATAACGAAATAAATGCAAATTTCTCTTTTGAATAGTTTTTTATTATCATGTACTACCATTTTAGAGGTCAATCACTTCGCAGACTAGTCACCAGTGCAGCTCGCAGTCCTCCAGCGTTCATTCTGTCGTCTGTATAGGCTCCCAGGGTCCTTATATAGTAATGAGAGCGTTTGCAGGGAAATGCACAGTAATGCAAATAACTAAATAAATGCAAATTTCTCTTTTAAATAGTTTTTTATTATCATGTACTACCATTTTGGAGGGCAATCACTTCGCAGACTAGTCGCCAGTGAAGCTCGCAGTCCTCCAGCGTTCATTCTGTCGTCTGTATAGGCTGCCAGGGTCCTTCTATAAAAATGAGAGCGTTTGCATGCAAATGCACAGTAGTGCAAATAACGAAATAAATGCTACTTTCTCTTTTAAATAGTTTTTTATTATCATGTACTACCATTTTAGAGGTCAATCACTTCGCAGACTAGTTGCCACTGCAGCTCGCAGTCCTCCAGCGTTCATTCTGTCGTCTGTATAGGCTGCCAGGGTCCTTATATAATAATGAGAGCGTTTGCATGGAAATGTACAGTAGTGCAAATAACGAAATAAATGCAAATTTCTCTTTTAAATAGATTTTTATTATCATGTACTACCATTTTAGAGGTCAATCACTTCGCAGACTAGTCGCCAGTGCAGCTTGCAGTCCTCCACCGTTCATTCTGTCGTCTGTATAGGCTGCCAGGGTCCTTCTATAAAAATGAGAGCGTTTGCATGGAAATGCACAGTAGTGCAAATAACGAAATAAATGCAAATTTCTCTTTTAAATAGTTTTTTATTATCATGTACTACCATTTTAGAGGTCAATCACTTCGCAGACTAGTCGCCAGTGTCGCCAGTGCAGCTCGCTGCCCTCCAGCGTCCATTCTGTCGTCTGTATAGGCTCCCAGGGTCCTTATATAGTAATGAGAGCGTTTGCAGGGAAATGCACAGTAATGCAAATAACGAAATAAATGCAAATTTCTCTTTTAAATAGTTTTTTATTATCATGTACTACCATTTTAGAGGGCAATCACTTCGCAGACTATTCGCCAGTGCAGCCCGCAGCCCTCCAGCGTCCATTCTGTCGTCTGTATAGGCTCCCAGGTTCCTTATATAGTAATGAGAGCGTTTGCATGGGACACGCACAATAATGCAAATAACGAAACAAGTGCAAATTTCTCTTTAAATAGTTTTTTTATTATCATGTACTACCATTTTAGAGGTCAATCACTTCGCAGACTAGTCGCCACTGCAGCTAGCAGCCCTCCTGCGTCCATTCTGTCGTCTGTATAGGCCCCCAGGGTACTTATATAGTAATGAGAGCGTTTGCAGGGAAATGCACAGTAATGCAAATAACGAAATAAATGCAAATTTCTCTTTTAAATAGTTTTTTATTATCATGTACTACCATTTTGGAGGACAATCACTTCGCAGACTAGTCGACAGTGCAGCCCGCCGCCCTCCAGCGTCCATTCTGTCGTCTGTATAGGCTCCGAGGGTCCTTATATAGTTATGAGGGCGTTTGCAGGGACACGCCTAATAATGCAAATAACGAAACAAATGCAAATTTCTCTTTTAAATAGTTTTTTATTATCATATACTACCGTTTTAGAGGTCAATCACTTCGCAGACTAGTCGCCAGTGAAGCTCGCAGTCCTCCAGCGTTCATTCTGTCGTCTGTATAGGCTGCCAGGGTCCTTCTATAAAAATGAGAGCGTTTGCATGCAAATGCACAGTTGTGCAAATAACGAAATAAATGCTACTTTCTCTTTTAAATAGTTTTTTATTATCATGTACTACCATTTTAGAGGTCAATCACTTCGCAGACTAGTCGCCACTGCAGCTCGCAGTCCTCCAGCGTTCATTCTGTCGTCTGTATAGGCTGCCAGGGTCCTTATATAATAATGAGAGCGTTTGCATGGAAATGTACAGTAGTGCAAATAACGAAATAAATGCAAATTTCTCTTTTAAATAGATTTTTATTATCATGTACTACCATTTTAGAGGTCAATCACTTCGCAGACTAGTCGCCAGTGCAGCTTGCAGTCCTCCACCGTTCATTCTGTCGTCTGTATAGGCTGCCAGGGTCCTTATATAATTATCTGAGCGTTTGCATGGAAATGCACAGTAGTGCATATAACGAAATAAATGCTAATTTCTCTTTTAAATAGTTTTTTAATATCATGTACTACCATTTTAGAGGTCAATCACTTCGCAGACTAGTCGCCAATGCAGCTCGCAGCCCTCCAGCGTCCATTCTGTCGCCTGTATAGGCTCCCAGGGTCCTTATATAGTAATGAGAGCGTTTGCATGGGACACGCACAATAATGCAAATAACGAAACAAATGCAAATTTCTCTTTCAAATAGTTTTTTATTATCATGTACTACCATTTTAGCGGTCAATCACTTCGCAGACTAGTCGCCAGTGCAGCTCGCAGTCCTCCAGCGTTCATTCTGTCGTCTGTATAGGCTGCCAGGGTCCTTATATAGTAATGAGAGCGTTTGCAGGGAAATGCACAGTAGTGCAAATAACGTAATAAATACAAATTTCTCTTTTAAATAGTTTTTATTACCATGTACTACCATTTTAGAGGTCAATCACTTCGCAGACTACTCGCCAGTGCAGCTCGCAGCCCTCCAGCGTCCATTCTGTCGTCTGTATAGGCTCCCAGGGTCCTTATATAGTAATGAGAGCGTTTGCAGGGAAATGCACAATAGTGCAAATAACGAAATAAATGCAAATTTCTCTTTTAAATAGTTTTTTATTTTCATGTACTACCATTTTAGAGGTCAATCACTTCGCAGACTAGTCGCCAGTGCAGCTCGCAGCCCTCACGCGTCCATTCTGTCGTCTGTATAGGCTCCCAGGGTCCTTATATAGTAATGAGAGCGTTTGCACGGGACACGCACAATAATGCAAATAACGTAACAAATGCAAATTTCTCTTTTAAATAGTTTTTTATTATCATGTACTACCATTTTATAGGTCAATCACTTCGCAGACTAGTCACCAGTGCAGCTCGCAGTTCTCCAGCGTTCATTCTGTCGTCTGTATATTCTCCCAGGGTCCTTATATAGTAATGAGAGCGTTTGCAGGGAAATGCACAGTAGTGCAAATAACGAAATAAATGCAAATTTCTCTTTTGAATAGTTTTTTATTATCATGTACTACCATTTTAGAGGTCAATCACTTCGCAGACTAGTCGCCAGTGCAGCTCGCAGTCCTCCAGCGTTCATTCTGTCGTCTGTATAGGCTGCCAGGGTCCTTATATAGTAATGAGAGCGTTTGCATAGGACACGCACAATAATGCAAATAACGAAACAAATGCAAATTTCTCTTTTAAATAGTTTTTTATTATCATGTACTACCATTTTAGAGGGCAATCACTTCGCAGACTAGTCGCCAGTGCAGCTCGCTGCCCTCCAGCGTCCATTCTGTCGTCTGTATTGGCTCCCAGGGTCCTTATATAGTAATGAGGGCGTTTGCAGGGAAATGCATAATAATGCAAATAACGAAATACATGCAAATTTCTCTTTTAAATAGTTTTTTATTATCATGTACTACCATTTTAGAGGTCAATCACTTCACAGAATAGTCGCCAGTGCAGCTCGCCCCTCAGGGGCTCAGCATTAATTTGCTGAGTACGGGCTTGGCGAACCCGGGGTCCTGAGCTGTGGGCTGTGTCGCGCCAACAGTCCGCTACACCGTAAGCTCTGTGCGTGCTTCAACGACCACCGTTCGGCGCGACGGTGGAATGTTGTACGTTTCAGAGCCCGGGGATCTTGGCTTAATCGCCCGGGTCGCGAGGATGGTACAAACCTCTCTAAAAAAACCCTCAATCTCAAGGTGTGCTACGTGTCGAGGAGATGCATGGCTGTTGAGGTTGAACAGCCGCTAGCGAGCAACCTCTGAGGAACCTGCCGCACCTCAGTTGTATAAGGCTGACCCAGGCAAGCGGGGCTCTGTCTGGGTGGACCTTTAGATCCCTAGCTGCTCGTGGGAACACAATGAAGCGAGCTAAAGATTACGTTGGTGGACGTATAACCACCGTCTCAAAGCGTGGTAAGTTTAATGCTACATCATATGACCCCAAGTCGTTCCCTCCCTTGGCCACGCCCTGGGAGGAACGCAGCAAAGAAGACATAAATGGGCCGTATTCACCGAGATATTTAGTTTGTACAAGGACTGATGGGGAGACATTTACTACAGTGAAGCCTCAGTTCTTTGTTGACCACCTGGAGGAGAAGTTTGGAGACGTGGAGTCCCTCTCCAAGATGCGCAATGGGTCTGTGTTAATTCACACTACGTCCCCTGCCCAGTCGCGGGCGTTGCTTGCTTGCGATAAGCTGGGAGATGTTGCAGTCAACATTACGCCACATAAGTCTCTTAATCTGGTCCAGGGCATTGTCTTTCATCGTGATCTGCTCTTACAGTCTGATGAGGAGCTGCGCGCCAACCTCGAGCGGCGAGGTGTTCACTTCGTCCGGCGCGTCCATCGTGGGTCGAAAGAAAATAGGGTTGCCACTGGTGCCTTCATCATAGCCTTTGAAGGCGATACACTGCCTGAAAAGGTGAAGGTGATGTGCTACCGGTGTGATGTGAAACCCTATATCCCTCCTCCTATGCGATGCTTCCAGTGCTGGAAGTTTGGGCATATGTCGTCCCGTTGCCCTTCCAGCGCCACTTGCCGGGATTGTGGACGTCCAGCCCACCCGGACGCCCCATGCACTCCGCCGCCTATCTGTGTGAACTGTGGTCTGGAGCATCCTCCCTGCTCGTCACAATGCCCTATTCTCCACAAGGAACGGAAAATCGTCGAATATAAGACTATGGACCGGTTGACGTATACTGAGGCTAAAAAGAAGTATGAGCGCCTACACCCAGTTACCATGACCACCTCTTTTGCGACAGTCACGTCGTCGCCATCTTCTTTGGCGACACGGGTGTTTTGTAGTACTTCCTCTTCTGTGGGCCCTCAGGGCCGTAAGCCTTCACCTGCCCCCAAGATGGTTGGGGGCTCCCTTCCTTCTTCTGCTCCCAAGGTAATTGCCTCGGGAGCAACCTCCACCCTTCTGCCGGAGAAAGAAAAGCCCTCTCCGGCACCCCTCGTTCGGAAGGCGTCCCTCGGGACAATCCCTTCCGAGGGTTCCGCCAGTGTCGTTGCCGACACACGCCAGCAGCAGGCTACATCGAAGGCTGCTGGACGCAGGGCCTCATGCTCCTCCTCAGTCCCTGCGGCTGAGTCTGAGAAGCCAGCCCCGCCGGCGAAGCCCCCGAGGGGCAAGAAGGATCGGAGGAAAAAAGTGGAAAGTGAAGAGTTGCAAGGTACCATGGTGGCTCCCATGCCACCGTCCCACTCCACTTCGACCTCTGGGGACGAGGTGGAGATCCTGGCGTCCCCGGATGACCTTGCTGTCGGGGACATCCCAGAACTAATGGATGCCGAGCCGGAAAACAGCAGTCAGCAGATTTGAGTGACGCCGAGTTGTAATCATCCCTCTTACCTCTCATGTTTTCTCAGTTATCGGACAGCTTCATCCTCCAGTGGAACTGCGGCGGTTTCTTCCCCCACCTGGCTGAGCTACGACACCTTTTGAGCATAACACCTGCTTTCTGCATTGCCTTACAGGAAACTTGGTTTCCAGCAATGCGGACCCCAACCCTTCGTGGCTACAGGGGATATTACTGTAACCGCAGCTCGTATAACAGAGTCTCAGGTGGTGTGTGTGTGTATGTCCTTACTTCTGTTTATAGTGAATCCGTGCCCCTTCATACACCATTCGAAGCAGTGGCTGTCAGGGTAAGGACAACACAGGAATTTACTGTCTGCAGTCTTTATCTCCCTCCAGATGGTGACCTCTCTTTGAATGATTTGGCTGCACTTATATCGCAACTACCCCCGCCTTTCTTCTTATTGGGCGACTTCAATGCCCACAACCCGTTGTGGGGTAGTACTTCGCTTTCTGGCCGAGGCAGAGTAGTCGAGTCTTTACTTTCTCAACTCGACCTCTGCCTATTAAATACTGGTGCCCCCACACACTTTAGTGTGGCACATGGCACATTCTCGGCCATTGATTTATCGATCTGCAGCCACAGCCTTCCACCATCTGTCCACTGCAGAGCCCACGACGACCTGTGCGGCAGTGACCATTTTCCGCTTTTTCTGTCACTCCCACAACGTCAGTCCCCAGAACGCCCCCCTAGGTGGGCTTTAGGCAGGGTTAATGGGAACATTACACATCCACTGCTATTGTTCAACATCCCCCACTCGATTCCATCGATGTGATGGTCGAGGGCGTCACTCACATCATTGTTTCTGCTGCAAAAGCTGCAATTCCATGCTCCACAGGGTGCCCACGGCGTAAGACAGTGCCGTGGTGGTCGCCGGAGATCGCTGAGGCCATTAAAGACCGCAGGCGGGCCTTACAGCGATACAAACGGCACCCCTCTCAGGAGCACCTAATCAATTTTAAATGGCTTCGCGCTCGTGCTCGCCAGCTTATAAGAAGACGGAAACGGGAGTGCTGGGAGAGGTATGTTTCCACCATTGGGACAGGCACCTCAGCCTCGCAGGTCTGGAGTAAGATCAGGCGGCTACAGGGAATACAGCCTACATCGGGAATCCCTGCGATCTCCACAAATGGAGTCCTATGTACGGACCCGGCCACTCTTGCAGAGATGTTTGCCGAGCATTATGCTCGCGCCTTTGCCTCTGCAAACTATCCACCGGCCTTCCGTACATTGAAGGAGCGGGTAGATCGCCAGCACCTCTCCTTTCGTACCCGCCGCTCTGAATCCTACAACAGTCCTTTCACTGAGTGGGAGCTCCTCAGTGCTCTTCGACAATGTCCAGACACGGCGCCAGGGCCTGATAGCATCCATAGCCAGATGCTGAAACATCTCTCAGCAGATAGTCGGCGTAACCTACTTGCGGTCTATAACCGCATTTGGTGTGATGGTGTTTTCCCATCACAGTGGCGGGAGAGTATCATCATCCCCGTACTTAAACCCGACAAACATCCTCTGAACTTGGATAGCTATCGGCCCATTAACCTGACTAACGTCCCCTGCAAACTGTTGGAGCGGATGGTTAGTCGGCGGTTGTGTTGGATTCTTGAGACTCGTGGATTATTGGCTCCATGCCAGGGCGGTTTTCGCCAGGGTCGATCTACCACCGATAATCTGGTGTGCCTCGAGTCTGCAATCCGCACAGCCTTTTCCCAGCGCCAACACCTCGTTGCCGTCTTCTTCGATATGCACAAAGCATATGATACAACCTGGCGACGCCACATCCTTAACACTTTATATGACTGGGGCCTCCGGGGCTCCCTACCGATTTTTATTCAGAATTTTTTAGCCGTCCGTACCTTTCGTGTTCAAATTGGTGCTTCTCTGAGCTCCTCTCATGTCCAGGAAAATGGGGTTCCTCAGGGTTCCGTTTTAAGCGTCCCATTATTTTTAATCGCCATCAACGGTTTAGCTGCAGCGGTTGGACCGTCGGTGTCCCCCTCTCTTTATGCTGACGACTTTTGTCTCTCTTTTAGTTCCTCCAGCACCCAAGTTGCCGAGCGAAGGTTGCAAGGTGCTATTCGGAAGGCGCAGAACTGGGCGCTTACCCATGGCTTTCAGTTTTCTGCCTCCAAGACCAGAGTGATGCACTTCTGTCGGCGTCGGACCGTCCACCCACACCCTGAACTTTATCTGAATGACGAACCACTTACGGTAGTGGAAACCCACCGTTTTTTAGGACTGGTCTTTGACGCCCAGCTGACGTGGCTCCCCCACATTCGTCAGCTGAAAAGGATGTGCTGGTGCCATCTCAACCTTCTCCGCCACCTGGGTCATACGACCTGGGGTGCTGATCGCTCGACACTGTTGCGGCTTTACACGGCGCTGGTGCAGTCCCGTCTCGATTTTGGGTGCATTGCCTATGGGTCTGCGGCACCTTCGGCACTGCATCTCCTGGACCCCATTCACAACTGTGGGGTCCGCATTGCGACGGGCGCTTTCCGCACCAGCCCGGTGAACAGTTTACTAGTGGAGGCTGGGATCCCACCTTTGGGGATCCGCCGCCAACACCTGCTCGCAGCTTATGCAGCGAACGTGTATTGCTCCCCAGGCCACCCAAACCGTCGTTTTCTTTTTTCTCATATGGTCGTCCCTCACCATCAGCGACGCCCCAGGTCAGGTCATACGATAGCCTATAGAGTTCGGTCCCTCCTCCTGGAACTTGAGTCTTTGCCCCTTCCGTGTCCATATCGGGTCCAGGTGCATACACCTCCATGGTGTTTGACAAGGCCGTCTATTCGGCTGGACTTGGCCCATGGGCCCAAGGACTCAGTACCACTGGAGGCGCTCCGCCGTCAGTTCTCGGCTGTCATAGCGGAGTTCCGTGGTTATGACCTGATCTACACCGATGGCTCAATGGTGGATGACCTTGTTGGATTTGCCTATACACACGGTGACCATGTGGAACAGCACTCTCTGCCGAATGGCTGCAGTGTTTACACTGCAGAGCTGGTGGCCATTCACAGAGCTCTTGTGCATATCCGGTCTTGCTCAGGCGAGTCTTTTGTTGTTTGCAGCGACTCCCTGAGCAGCCTTCGAGCTCTGGAGCAGTGTTACCCGCGGTCTACCCTGGTGTTGGCCATTCAGGAGACACTTTATGCCATTACACGGTCCGGGCAATCGGTGGTGTTTGTCTGGTCTCCAGGTCATGTTGGTATCCCGGGCAATGAACGTGTTGACAGGTTTGCCAAGCAGGCTGTAGGTATGTCCTGTCTAGAGATCGGCCTCCCAGCTTCTGATCTCCGTTCATTGTTGCGCCAGAAAGTACGTCAGCTTTGGGATACTGAGTGGCGTAGCCTGCGCACGCCCAACAAGCTCCGGGTGGTCAAGGAAACGACGGTTGCATGGCGCTCCTCCATGCGCGGTTCACGACGGGACTCAGTGGTTTTATGTCGCCTCCGCATTGGGCATACGTGGCTCACCCATGGACATCTCCTTCGGGGTGAGGACCCAGCCCAATGTCGGTGTGGCTCCAGTTTGACAGTCGTCCACATATTGTTGGACTGCCCCCTTTTAGCCGCCTTGCGGAGACATTTTAACCTCCCTGCTGTTTTATCGGAAGTTTTAGGTGACGATGCCACAATGGCAGATACAGTTTTACGTTTTATACGAGCAGGGGGTTTTTATCATTCGATTTAACTGGAGATTTCTGTGTGTTACCGAGTGGTTGACTTTTCCTTTTTTTTATTCTTATGGTCGGTCAACCACGGCCATCGGTTTATATGTTGTAAATTGTGTTTGTGTGACCATCTCTTCGTTTTGTCTTGTTCTTGATTATGTTTTATGGACTCGGTGGGACTCCTCTCCCACATCGCACTTTTAAACTCTGTGCGTGATATCTCTCACGTGTATGGTTATACTTTTGCCGCCTAGAGGTGGAATGGGGGACTGATGACCATTGTAGTTTTGTCCCCCTTAAACAACCTAACAACAACAACAACAACAACAAGTGCAGCTCGCTGCCCTCCAGCGTCCATTCTGTCGTCTGTATAGGCTCCCAGGGTCCTTATATAGTAATGAGAGCGTTTGCAGGGAAATGCACAGTAATGCAAATAACGAAATAAATGCAAATTTCTCTTTTAAATGGTTTTTTATTATCATGTACTACCATTTTGGAGGGCAATCACTTCGCAGACTAGTCGACAGTGCAGCCCGCCGCCCTCCAGCGTCCATTCTGTCGTCTGTATAGGCTCCCAGGGTCCTTATATAGTGATGAGAGCGTTTGCATGGGACACGCACAATAATGCAAATAACGAAACAAATGCAAATTTCTCTTTTAAATAGTTTTTTATTATCATGTACTACCATTTTAGAGGTCAATCACTTCGCAGACTAGTCGCCAGTGCAGCTAGCAGTCGTCCAGCGTCCATTCTGTCGTCTGTATAGGCTCCCAGGGTCCTTATATAGTAATGAGGGCGTTTGCAGGGACACGCCTAATAATGCAAATAACGAAAAAGATGCAAATTTCTCTTTTAAATAGTTTTTTATTATCATGTACTACCATTTTAGAGGTCAATCACTTCGCAGACTAGTCGCCAGTGCAGCTCGCAGTCCTCCAGCGTTCATTCTGTCGTCTGTATAGGCTGCCAGGGTCCTTATATAATAATCTGAGCGTTTGCATGGAAATGCACAGTAGTGCAAATAACGAAATAAATGCAAATTTCTCTTTTAAATAGTTTTTTATTATCATGTACTACCATTTTAGAGGTCAATCACTTCGCAGACTAGTCGCCAGTGCAGCTCGCAGTCCTCCAGCTTTCATTCTGTCGTCTGTATAGGCTGCCAGGGTCCTTATATAATAATGAGAGCGTTTGCATGGAAATGCACAGTAGTGCAAATAACGAAATAAATGCAAATTTCTCTTTTAAATAGTTTTTTATTATCATGTACTACCATTTGAGAGGGCAATCACTTCGCAGACTAGGCGAAAGTGCAGCTCGCAGCCCTCCAGCGTCCATTCTGTCGCCTGTATAGGCTCCCAGGGTCCTTATATAGTAATGAGAGCGTTTGCATGGGACACGCACAATAATGCAAATATCGAAACAAATGCAAATTTCTCTTTTAAATAGTTTTTTATTATCATGTACTACCATTTTAGAGGTCAATCACTTCGCAGACTAGTCGCCAGTGCAGCTCGCAGTCCTCCAGCGTTCATTCTGTCTTCTGTATAGGCTCCCAGGGTCCTTATATTGTAATGAGAGCGTTTGCAGGAAAATGCACAGTAGTGCAAATAACGAAATAAATGCAAATTTCTCTTTTAAATAGTTTTTATTATCATGTACTACCATTTATAGGTCAATCACTTCGCAGACTAGTCGCCAGTGCAGCTCGCAACCCTCCAGCGTCCATTCTGTCGTCTGTATAGGCTCCCAGGGTCCTTATATAGTAATGAGAGCGTTTGCATGGGACACGCACAATAATGCAAATAACGAAACAAATGCAAATTTCTCTTTTAAATAGTTTTTTATTATCATGTACTACCATTTTAGAGGTCAATCACTTCGCAGACTAGTCGCCAGTGCAGCTCGCAGTCCTGCAGCGTTCATTCTGTCGTCTGTATAGGCTCCCAGGGTCCTTATATAGTAATGAGAGCGTTTGCAGGGAAATGCACAATAGTGCAAATAACGAAATAAATGCAAATTTCTCTTTTAAATGGTTTTTTATTTTCATGTACTACCATTTTAGAGGTCAATCACTTCGCAGACTAGTCGCCAGTGCAGCTCGCAGTCCTCCAGCTTTCATTCTGTCTTCTGTATAGGCTCCCAGGGTCCTTATATAGTAATGAGAGCGTTTGCAGGAAAATGCACAGTAGTGCAAATAACGAAATAAATGCAAATTTCTCTTTTAAATAGTTTTTATTATCATGTACTACCATTTATAGGTCAATCACTTCGCAGACTAGTCGCCAGTGCAGCTCGCAACCCTCCAGCGTCCATTCTGTCGTCTGTATAGGCTCCCAGGGTCCTTATATAGTAATGAGAGCGTTTGCATGGGACACGCACAATAATGCAAATAACGAAACAAATGCAAATTTCTCTTTTAAATAGTTTTTTATTATCATGTACTACCATTTTAGAGGTCAATCACTTCGCAGACTAGTCGCCAGTGTAGCTCGCAGTCCTGCAGCGTTCATTCTGTCGTCTGTATAGGCTCCCAGGGTCCTTATATAGTAATGAGAGCGTTTGCAGGGAAATGCACAATAGTGCAAATAACGAAATAAATGCAACTTTCTCTTTTAAATAGTTTTTTTATTTTCATGTACTACCATTTTAGAGGTCAATCACTTCGCAGACTAGTCGCCAGTGCAGCTCGCAGCCCTCCAGCGTCCATTCTGTCGTCTGTATAGGCTCTCAGGGTCCTTATATAGTAATGAGAGCGTTTGCATGGGACACGCACACTAATGCAAATAACGTAACAAATGCAAATTTTTTTTAAATAGTTTTTTATTTTCATGTACTATCATTTTAGAGGTCAATCACTTCGCAGACTAGTCGCCAGTGCAGCTCGCAGTCTTCCAGCGTTCATTCTGTCGTCTGTATAGGCTCCTAGGGTCCTTATATAGTAATGAGAGCGTTTTCAGGGAAGTGCACAGTAGTGCAAATAACGAAATAAATGCAAATTTCTCTTTTGAATAGTTTTTTATTATCATGTACTACCATTTTAGAGGTCAATCACTTCGCAGACTAGTCACCAGTGCAGCTCGCAGTCCTCCAGCGTTCATTCTGTCGTCTGTATAGGCTCCCAGGGTCCTTATATAGTAATGAGAGCGTTTTCAGGGAAATGCACAGTAATGCAAATAACGAAATAAATGCAAATTTCTCTTTTAAATAGTTTTTTATTATCATGTATTACCATATTAGAGGTCAATCACTTCGCAGACTAGTCGCCAGTGCAGCTCGCAGTCCTCCAGCGTTCATTCTGTCGTCTATATAGGCTGCCAGGGTCCTTATATAGTAATGAGAGCGATTGCAGGGAAACGCACAGTAATGCAAATAACGAAATAAATGCAAATTTCTCTTTTAAATAGTTTTTTATTATCATGTACTACCATTTTACAGGTCAATCACTTCGCAGACTAGTCGCCAGTGCAGCTCGCTGCCCTCCAGCGTCCATTCTGTCGTCTGTATTGGCTCCCAGGGTCCTTATATAGTAATGAGGGCGTTTGCAGGGAAATACACAATAATGCAAATAACGAAATAAATGCAAATTTCTCTTTTAAATAGTTTTCTATTATCATGTACTACCATTTTAGAGGTCAATCTCTTCGCAGACTAGTCGCCAGTGCAGCTCGCAGCCCTCCTGCGTCCATTCTGTCGTTTGTATAGGCTCCCAGGGTCCTTATATAGTAATGAGAGCGTTTGCATGGGACACGCACAATAATGCAAATAACGAAACAAATGCAAATTTCTCTTTTACATAGTTTTTATTATCATGTACTACCATTTTAGAGGTCAATCACTTCGCAGACTAGTCGCCAGTGCAGCTCGCTGCCCTCCAGCGTCCATTCTGTCGTCTGTATAGGCTCCCAGGGTCCTTATATAGTAATGAGAGCGTTTGCAGGGAATTGCACAGTAATGCAAATAACGAAATAAATGAAAATTTCTCTTTTAAATAGTTTTATATTATCATGTACTACCATTTTAGAGGGCAATCACTTCGCAGACTAGTCGCCAGTGCAGCCCGCAGCCCTCCAGCGTCCATTCTGTCGTCTGTATAGGCTCCCAGGGTCCTTATATAGTAATGAGAGCGTTTGCAGGGAAATGCACAGTAGTGCAAATAACGAAATAAATGCAAATTTCTTTTTTAAATAGTTTTATATTATCATGTACTACCATTTTAGAGGGCAATCACTTCGCAGACTAGTCGCCAGTGCAGCCCGCAGCCCTCCAGCGTCCATTCTGTCGTCTGTATAGGCTCCCATGGTCCTTATTTAGTAATGAGGGCGTTTGCAGGGACACGCCCAATAATGCAAATAACGAAACAAATGCAAATTTCTCTTTTAAATAGTTTTTCATTATCATGTACTACCATTTTAGAGGTCAATCTCTTCGCAGACTAGTCGCCAGTGCAGCTCGCAGCCCTCCTGCGTCCATTCTGTCGTTTGTATAGGCTCCCAGGGTCCTTATATAGTAATGAGAGCGTTTGCATGGGACACGCACAATAATGCAAATAACGAAACAAATGCAAATTTCTCTTTTAAATAGTTTTTATTATCATGTACTACCATTTTAGAGGTCAATCACTTCGCAGACTAGTCGCCAGTGCAGCTCGCTGCCCTCCAGCGTCCATTCTGTCGTCTGTATAGGCTCCCAGGGTCCTTATATAGTAATGAGAGCGTTTGCAGGGAATTGCACAGTAATGCAAATAACGAAATAAATGAAAATTTCTCTTTTAAATAGTTTTATATTATCATGTACTACCATTTTAGAGGGCAATCACTTCGCAGACTAGTCGCCAGTGCAGCCCGCAGCCCTCCAGCGTCCATTCTGTCGTCTGTATAGGCTCCCAGGGTCCTTATATAGTAATGAGAGCGTTTGCAGGGAAATGCACAGTAGTGCAAATAACGAAATAAATGCAAATTTCTTTTTTAAATAGTTTTATATTATCATGTACTACCATTTTAGAGGGCAATCACTTCGCAGACTAGTCGCCAGTGCAGCCCGCAGCCCTCCAGCGTCCATTCTGTCGTCTGTATAGGCTCCCATGGTCCTTATTTAGTAATGAGGGCGTTTGCAGGGACACGCCCAATAATGCAAATAACGAAACAAATGCAAATTTCTCTTTTAAATAGTTTTTCATTATCATGTACTACCATTTTAGAGGTCAATCACTTCGCAGACTAGTCGCCAGTGCAGCTCGCAGTCCTCCAGCGTTCATTCTGTCGTCTGTATAGGCTCCCAGGGTCCTTATATAGTAATGAGAGCGTTTGCAGGGAAATGCACAGTAATGCAAATAACGAAATAAATGCAAATTTCTCTTTTAAATAGTTTTTTATTATCATGTGTTACCATATTAGAGGTCAATCACTTCGCAGACTAGTCGCCAGTGCAGCCCGCAGCCCTCCAGCGTCCATTCTGTCTACATCCATACTCCGCAATTCACCGTAAGGTGCGTGGCGGAGGGTACACTGTACCACTACTAGGCATTTCCTTTCCTATTCCACTCCCAAATTGAACGAGGAAACAAAGAATGCCTATATGCCTCCGTACGAGCCCTAATTTCTCTTATCTTGTCTTTGTGATCTTTACGCGAAATGTAAGTAGGCGGCAGCAAGATCGTACTACACTCAGCTTCAAATTCAGGCCCTCTAAATTTACTTAACAGAAATTCACGAAAAGAGCGTCGTCTTTCTTCCAGCGATCCCCAATTGAGTTGCCGGAGCATTTCCGTGACACTCGCGCATTGGTCGAACCTACCGGTAACAAATCTAGCTGCTCGCCTCTGAACCGCCTCTATGTCTTTTTTCAAACCGATCTGCTGCGGGTCCCAAATACTTGAGCAATAATCAAGACGTGGTCGTACAAGCGTTTTATACGCGGTCTCTTTTACAGGTGAAGTACATCTTCCCAAAATTCTCCCAATAAACCGAAGTCGGCTGTCTGCCTTACTCACAACTGTCCTTACATGCTCGTTCCATTTCATATCGCTCTGCAATGTTACGCCTAGATATTTGAACGACGCGACCGCATCAAGAAGCTCACTACTGATGCTGTATTCGAAAATTATAGGATTGTTTTTTCTACTCATGCGCATCACCTTACATTTTTCTACATTGAGAGCTAGCTGCCATTCTTCGCACCAACTAGAGATTTTGTCTAAGTCAACCTGTATGCTATTACAGTCAGTTACAGACGACACCCTCCCATACACCACAGCATCATCAGCAAACAGCCGCAAATTACAACTTACTCTGTCCATCAGATCATTTATATAGATAGAAAATAATAGCGGTCCTATCACACTCCCCTGGGGCACGCCTGACGATACACTCGTCTCTGATGAACACTCGCCGTCGAGAAAAACGTACTGCGTTCTATTACTTAGGAAGTCTTCCAGCCAGTCACAAATCTGAGAACCTATTCCATAAGCTCGCATTTTCGTTAGGAGTCTGCAGTGTGGCACCGTGTCGAACGCCTTTTTGAATTCATGTACCATTCTGTCGTCTGTATAGGCTCCCAGGGTCCTTATATAGTAATGAGAGCGTTTGCATGGGACACGCACAATAATGCAAATAACGAAACAAATGCAAATTTCTCTTTTAAATAGTTTTTTATTATCATGTACTACCATTTTAGAGGACAATCACTTCGCAGACTAGTCGCCAGTGCAGCTAGCAGCCCTCCAGCGTTCATTCTGTCGTCTGTATAGGCTCCCAGGGTCCTTATATAGTAATGAGAGCGTTTGCAGGGAAATGCATAGTAATGCAAATAACGAAATAAATGCAAATTTCTCTTTTTAATAGTTTTTCATTATAATGTACTACCATTTTAGAGGTCAATCACTTCGCAGACTAGTCGCCAGTGCAGCTCGCAGCCCTCCTACGTCCATTCTGTCGTCTGTATAGGCTCCCAGGGTCCTTATATAGTAATGAGAGCTTTTGCATGGGACACGCACAATAGTGCAAATAACGAAACAAATGCAAATTTCTCTTTTAAATAGTTTTTTATTATCATGTACTACCATTTTAGAGGTCAATCACTTCGCAGACTAGTCGCCAGTTCAGCCCGCAGCCCTCCAGCGTCGCCCTCAGGGGCTCGGCATTAATTTGCTGAGTACGGGCTTGGCGAACCCAGGGTCCTGAGCTGTGGGCTGTGTCGCGCCAACAGTCCGCTACACCGTAAGCTCTGTGCGTGCTTCAACGACCATCGTTCGGCGCGACGGTGGAACGTTGTACGTTTCAGAGCCCGGGGATCTTGGCTTAATCGCCCGGGTCGCGAGGATGGTACAAACCTCTATAAAAAAACCCTCAATCTCAAGGTGTGCTACGTGCCGAGGAGATGCATGGCTGTTGAGGTTGAACAGCCGCTAGCGAGCAACCTCTGAGGAACCTGCCGCACCTCAGTTGTACAAGGCTTACCCAGCCAAGCGGGGCTCTGCCTGGGTGGACCTCTTTTCCCTAGCTGCTCGTGGGACGAAAATGAAACGAGCAATAACTAGCGTGGGCGGTCGCAAAAACGCCGTTTCTAAGCGTGGAAGATCAGAATATAATGCTACAGCGTATGATCCTAAGTCGTTCCCTTCCCTGGCAACGCCATGGGAAGAACGTCAAGCTCTACGTTGTCCGGATCCATATTCACCGCGGTACCTGGTCATTTCCCGAACTGATGGAGACTCTTTCTTGTCCACCAAGCCGCAGTTCTTCGTTGAACATCTCGAGGACAAACATGGTGAGGTGGAGTCTTTCTCTAAAATGAGAAGTGGGGCTGTTCTGATACAGACGGCATCCTCAGCCCAGTCCAGGGCATTATTGGCCTGTGACAAGCTGGGTGATATTCCTGTCAGTGTCACGCCCCACAAGACCCTCAACATGGTCCAAGGTCGTATTTACCATCGTGACCTGTTGTCACAGTCTGATGAAGAGCTACGTACTAACTTGGAGCGCAGAGGTGTTCACCTAGTTCGACGTGTTTATAGGGGACCACGAGATAACAAGGTTGCCACCGGTGCATTCATCCTGGCCTTCGAAGGCGATACACTGCCTGAGAAGGTCAAGGTCATGATCTACCGGTGCGACGTTACACCGTACGTCCCGCCCCCTATGAGGTGCTTCAGGTGCTGGAAGTTCGGGCATATGTCCTCCCGGTGCACTTCTAGCCCTGTGTGCAGGGAATGTGGACGTCCATCTCATCCGGACGCTCCTTGCACCCCACCTCCCGACTGTGTGAACTGCAACCAGCTGCATCCACCGTGCTCTCCAGACTGCAAAGTTCTACACAAAGAACGTAAGATAATGGAAATTAAGACCTTGGACCGGCTATCATACAATGAGGCAAGAAAGAAGTACGAGCGTCTGCATCCGGTGAGCATGACTACTTCCTTTGCAGCTGTAGCGTCGTACCCGCGCATCACGGGTACGACTCCCAACAAGGTATCGCCTCCATCTGTAGGCCCTAGAGGCCATAAAAGTACCACAGCGCCCTCATCAGATGGGGGCAACACTCCATCTGATACTAAAGCACCTGTTGTGGGGGAAACCTCCCCACAACCATCGGGGACACCAGTCCCCAACCCCCAGCCGGAGAAACAACAGCTTCCTCCGGCACCTCTCCCTCTGAAGGGGTCCTTCGGGACGCTCCCTTCTGGGGAGTCCCAGGGTGCACCAGGGGATCCCAGCCTTTGGCTGAAGGATCCAAAACCTTCTGGTCGAAGGGCTTCTGGCTCTTCGACAGTCTCTGCTGCCACTTCTGGGAAGCCCTCCCGGCCCTTGACACCGAAGGGCCAGCGAGAGGGCAAAAAGAAGCCGAAGAAAAAGGATGCGAAGGAGGCATCATCAGTGCCTCGGAAGGACCGCTCTGCCACCTCTTCGGCATCTGAAGACGAGGTAGAGATCCTCGCATCACCTGAGGATCTCGCCATACTCGGAACGCCTGAACCGATGGTTCAGGATCCTGCCCCCTCAGGGGCTCAGCATTAACTTGCTGAGTACGGGCTTGGCGAACCCGGGGTCCTGAGCTGTGGGCTGTGTCGCGCCAACAGTCCGCTACACCGTAAGCTCTGTGCGTGCTTCAACGACCACCGTTCGGCGCGACGGTGGAACGTTGTACGTTTCAGAGCCCGGGGATCTTGGCTTAATCGCCCGGGTCGCGAGGACGGTACAAACCTCTCTAATAAACCCCTCAATCTCAAGGTGTGCTACATGCCGAGGAGATGCATGGCTGTTGAGGTTGAACAGCCGCTAGCGAGCAACCTCTGAGGAACCTGCCGCACCTCAGTTGTACAAGGCTTACCCAGGCAAGCGGGGCTCTGCCTGGGTGGACGTTTAGATCCCTAGCTGCTCGTGGGACCACAATGAAACGAGCAAAAGAACACGTTGGTGGACGTACAACCACCGTCTCTAAGCGTGGTAAAAGGGACTACAATGCTGCAGATTATGATCCCCAAACGTTTCCTTCTCTGGCTACACCTTGGGAAGAACGTCAGGGAAGACAGAAGGGTGAGGCTTATGCCCCTAAGTATCTGGTCTGTAGCCGTAGTGATGGGGAATCTTCTAAGAATACCAAACCATTATTTTTTGTTGAGAACCTTGAGGACAAGTATGGAGAGGTGGAAGGCATGTCGAAGATGCGGTCGGGATCAGTATTAATAACGACGTCATCCCCAGCTCAATCGCGGGCACTGCTTGCCTGTGACAAGCTGGGTGATGTTTCCGTTACCATTACGCCGCACAAGACCCTTAATATGGTGCAGGGTATCATCTTTCACAAAGACCTCTTGCTGCAGTCAGATGACGAATTGCGTGCCAACCTAGAACGGCGGGGAGTACATTTTATTCGGCGAGTCCATAGGGGTCCGAAGGACAATAGGGTCGCGACCGGTGCCTTCATCTTGGCTTTTGAGGGTGATTCATTGCCCGAGAAGGTCAAGGTGATGGTTTACCGGATCGACGTAAAGCCCTACGTTCCTCCCCCTATGCGCTGTTTCAAATGCTGGAAGTTTGGCCATATGAGCTCCCGATGTGATGCCAACCCAACATGTCGGGAGTGTGGACGTGCAGTTCATCCGAACGTCCCTTGCACGCCGCCTCCAGTATGTGTCAACTGTGGCCAGAATCACTCCCCTTGCTCGCCTATGTGTACAGTCCTGCAGCAAGAAAGGAGAATCATGGAATACAAGACCAGAGATCGACTGACTTATTCCGAGGCCAAACGGAAATATCAGAAGCTCCATCCTGTCCGCCTGGTAACTACCTATGCCGCGGTAGCCTCATCGTCCTCGTCCACTGTGCCTGCTGTTCCAACTGTTCCGTCAACGATAGCGCGCCCCCCGGCCCAATCGACTGTCCCGGCCCCCCTACCAGCAGGGGGCACCTCATCTTCGGTGGCTCCCACTCTTTTCACAGTGGGAGCATCACCTGCTACAACACCGGGGACTCCAGTCCCCACCTCTAAGCCGGGGAAGGAGAAGCCTTCTCCGGCTCCTCTCGCTCGGAAGGGGTCCTTAGAGACAACCCCTTCTGCAGCTTCCCAGAGTGCTCCGGAGGATCCTGGCCGCAGTCTTCAGGATCTCCAACCTGCCGGTCGAAGAGTTTCCTGCTCTTCCTCCGTCCCGGATGCCACTTCTGGGAAGCCCCCTCGGCCCTGCAAACCAAAGGGCCAGCGAGAGGACAAGAAGAAGAGACAAAAGAAGAAAGAATGTTCAGTGGCTTCAAAGCCACAACCACCCACATCCTCTTCTTCGGAGGATGAGGTCGAGATCCTCGCATCTCCTGAGGATCTTGCAATTACCGATTCCCCAGAAAATAAGATCTCTGGTTCCGTGGATTCCAAGCACATGGTAGCAGACGATCCGATGGAGTGATCTGCTTTTTACTCGTCATGGCGGTACAGCCAGAAGGAAACATCATCCAGTGGAATTGTAGCGGCTTTTTCCATCACCTGCCTGAGCTACGACAACTTCTCCGCCAAACACCTGCCTTTTGTATCGCTCTTCAAGAGACCTGGCTCCCAGCGACGCGGTCCCCTGCCCTTCGAGGCTACAGGGGCTATTTTAAAAATCGGCCTATGTATGACAGAGTTTCTGGTGGAGTTTGCATCTATGTTCTAGCCACTGTTCCGAGCGCTGCCGTGCCTCTTCAAACGCCCCTAGAGGCGGTTGCTGTTCGGCTCCGGGCAGTGCAAGACATTACCATATGTTCGGTCTACCTACCACCTGATGAGGTTGTCTCTCCTGTAGACCTCGCTGCCTTGGTCGCCCAACTTCCCCCACCCTTCCTTCTTTTGGGGGATTTCAATGCCCACCACACTTTGTGGGGTGGCACACAGACTTCGGCCCGGGGTAGAGATGTTGAGACTCTACTGACGCAGCTGAACATCTGCCTCCTGAACACAGGTGCTGCTACGCACTTTAGCGTGGCACATGGTACATTCTCCGCCATAGACCTGTCTGTCTGTAGCCCAAGCCTACTTCCGCACTTCACTTGGAGGGTCCACGATGACCTGTGTGGCAGCGACCATTTTCCTATCTTCCTGTCGCTCCCACAGTGTCCACCTGCTGACCGTCTGCCTCGCTGGACCCTCCGTAGGGCCGACTGGCCAGCATATTCCATAGCCGCTGTGCTTCCCTCTCCTCTTCTGGCTGATATCGATACCGCTGTCCAGCAGGTCACACGTGCCATCATCTCTGCTGCCGAGAACACCGTACCCGTCTCACTTGGATCGCTCCACCGTAAGTCAGTGCCCTGGTGGACGCCGGAGATAGCTGAGGCCATCCGGGAACGTCGGCGAGCACTACAGCGCCACCGACGCCACCCTTGTGTTGAACATCTTGTTGCCTTCAAGCGTCTCCGTGCACGGGTGCGGCGATTGATCCAGCAACGCAAGAGGGCCTCCTGGGAGCGCTATGTCGCCTCCATTGGCTCCCGAGCATCACCTTCACGGGTATGGTCGCAAGTTCGACGCCTCTTTGGCCACCGCCCACCAGTGGGAATTCCGTGCCTCCGCATTCAGGGTACAATTTGCACTGACCCTGTCACAATAGCTGAGCATTTGGCACACCACTATGCTTGCACCTCAGCGACCGCTGCATATGATGCGGATTTCCGTGCCCTTAAAGAGCGCACCGAGCGAAAACAGATATCCTTTCAAACGCGACGCCAGGAAATCTATAACATCCCTTTCAGCGAATGGGAGTTCGAAAGCGCCCTTGCCGCATGCCCAGCCACGTCCCCTGGACCCGACCGCATTCATAGTCAGTTCCTCCGACATCTGTCATCAGACTCTAAACGCCAACTTCTCTCCTTGCTGAATCGTCTCTGGGTTGAGGGTGTCTTCCCGTCTCAATGGAGGGATAGCATCATCATCCCAGTTATGAAGCCGGGGGCTGATCCACAGGTGGCTGATAGTTACCGCCCCATCAGCCTCACCAACGTTCCGTGTAAACTCCTCGAACGGATGGTGAGTCGGAGGCTCATGTGGATCCTCGAGGACCGAGGACTCTTGGCGCCTCAACAGGGTGGATTCCGTCAAGGCCGCTCTGCTATCGACAATCTCGTGTCACTAGAGTCGGCCATTCGTACAGCATTTTCTCGACGTGAACACCTGATTGCCGTCTTCTTTGACCTGCGGAAAGCGTACGACACCACCTGGCGCTATCATATTCTGTCTACGCTGTACGATTGGGGCTTACGGGGTCCACTTCCTACATTCATTAAGAACTTCCTGGCATTGCGTTCTTTTCGTGTTCGTGTTGGTTCTTGTTTCAGCTCACCTCATTGTCAAGAGAACGGAGTCCCACAAGGTTCCGTTCTTAGTGTTCCTTTGTTCTTAATCGCCATAAACGGCCTTGCTGCGGCTGTGGGGTCATCGGTTTCCACTGCCTTGTATGCCGATGACTTCTGCATGTATTACAGCTCCTCCAGCATCAGCGTAGCTGAACGGCGGTTGCAGATCGCAATTCGAAAGGCACAGTCGTGGGCGTTTGCCCACGGTTTTCAATTTTCTGCATCCAAAACCCGTGTGATGCATTTTTGTCGACGTCGGGCAGTACACCCGGAACCCGAACTGTATCTCGCTGATGACCTGCTGCGTGTCGAAGAGACGCACCGTTTTTTAGGAATGTTATTCGACAACCGTCTCACCTGGGTGCCACACCTTCGCCAGCTCAAACAAAAGTGCTGGCGACACCTTAATATTCTACGCTGTCTAAGCCATACTGTTTGGGGAGCGTCACGCCCAACACTCCTGCAACTTTATAAGGCGCTCATCCAGTCGCGCCTAGACTATGGCTGCGTAGTATACGATTCGGCTGCACCTTCAGCACTGCAAACGTTAGACCCAGTCTTACATTCTGGAGTTCGTTTGGCGACAGGGGCTTTCCGCACGAGCCCTGTGACAAGCCTACTAGTTGAAGCTGGGGTCCTTCCTCTGCGGTTCCGCCGGCAGCACCTGCTGGCTTCGTACGTTGCCCATGTTAAGGCCTTGCCACACCATCCGAACCACCGGCTTCTTTTTCCAAGCGCTGCACTCCCTATCCCTCCAAGACGACCTCGGTCGGGTTACCCATTATCAGTCCGCGTTCATTCTCTACTTTCGTCCCCTCAGGGGCTCAGCATTAATTTGCTGAGTACGGGCTTGGCGAACCCGGGGTCCTGAGCTGTGGGCTGTGTCGCGCCAACAGTCCGCTACACCGTAAGCTCTGTGCGTGCTTCAACGACCATCGTTCGGCGCGACGGTGGAACGTTGTACGTTTCAGAGCCCGGGGATCTTGGCTTAATCGCCCGGGTCGCGAGGACGGTACAAACCTCTATAAAAAAACCCTCAATCTCAAGGTGTGCTACGTGCCGAGGAGATGCATGGCTGTTGAGGTTGAACAGCCGCTAGCGAGCAACCTCTGAGGAACCTGCCGCACCTCAGTTGTATAAGGCTTACCCAGGCAAGCGGGGCTCTGTCTGGGTGGACCTTTAGATCCCTAGCTGCTCGTGGGAACGAAATGAAACGAGCAACAGAACACGTTGGTGGACGTACAACCACCGTCTCTAAGCGTGGGAAGTTTCGTGCCTCTTCTTATGACCCCAAGTCGTTTCCTTCCTTGGCCACGCCCTGGGAGGAACGCAGGGCTGCTACCGGAAATGAGCAATATTCACCTCGATATTTAGTGTGTACAAGGACTGATGGGGAATCTTTTACGGCAGTGAAGCCTCAGTTTTTTGTTGACCATCTGGAGGACAGGTTTGGGGAAGTTGATTCCATTTCTAAAATGCGCAACGGGTCTGTACTCATCCACACAGCATCCCCAGCCCAGTCACGGGCGCTACTCGCTTGTGACAAGCTGGGTGACGTTGCGGTGACCATCACTCCCCATAAGTCGCTGAATATGGTTCAGGGAGTAATTTTCCACCGGGATTTGTTGCTCCAGACAGACGACGAGCTACGGACGAACCTTGAACGACGAGGCGTCCATTTTGTCCGGCGCATCCATAGGGGCCCAAAGGATAATAGGGTCGCAACTGGTGCCTTCATCTTGGCCTTTGAGGGTGATACGTTGCCCGAAAAGGTCAAGGTGATGGTTTACCGTGTTGACGTGCGGCCTTATATTCCTCCCCCTGTGCGGTGCTTCCAATGCTGGAAGTTCGGCCACATGTCTTCCCGTTGCATGTCCAGTGCTACATGCAGGGACTGCGGGCGTCCAGCACATCCGGACGCCCCATGCACTCCGCCTCCCATCTGCGTAAACTGTGGTCAGAACCATCCTCCCTGCTCGTCGCAATGCCCCGCATTTCAACGGGAGCGGAAAATTACAGAATATAAAACCCTGGACCGTATATCCTATAATGAGGCCAAGAAAAAGTTTGATCGTTTGCACCCGGTAACAATGACAAAAACGTTCGCAGCAGTGACGTCGTCGCCACTCTCCTTGGCGGCGACAGTAGTTTCTACTTCCTCTGTTCCTGTGGGCCTCCAGGGCCGCCAACCTAAGCCTGCCCCCACGGAGGTTGGGGGCCATCCATCCAAAGCTCCCAAGGCGAAAGCCTCGGGATCAGCTACCACCTCTCCGCCGGAGAAAGAACAACTTTCTCCGGCTTCCCTCACACGGAAGGGGTCCCTTGGGACGCTCCCTTCCGCCAGTGTCGGTAGCGACACTAACCAGCAGCGGGCGCGCTCGCAGACTGCTGGTCGTAGGGCGTCGCGCTCCTCCTCAGTCCCTGTGGCTGAGTCCGAGGAGCACCTCCCACCGGCGAAGCCCCCGAGGGAACGGAGGGGAAAACAAAGGCCAAAGAAAGGCCAATCACAAGAATCCACGGTGGCTTCAGTGCCACCACTCCCCTCTGCCTCCGCCTCTACTTCTGAGGATGAGGTGGAGATTCTTGCGTCACCCGAGGACCTCGCTCTCGGGGACGCCCTTGACAAACCGATGACTGAAACTGATAAACCTCCATCGGTGGATGCAAGTGATGCTGAGGTATGACCCGCTCATTTGTCTCATTCATGTCTTCCCAGCACTCGAACAATGTCATTCTCCAGTGGAACTGCGGCGGTTTCTTTTCCCACCTGGCTGAGCTACGGCAGCTTCTGAGCACGACACCTGCTCTCTGCATTGCTCTTCAGGAAACTTGGTTTCCAGCAATGCGGACCCCTGCCCTTCGTGGCTACAGGGGATTTTTCTGCAACCGTAGCTCATATAACCGCGTCTCAGGTGGAGTGTGTGTTTATGTCCTCACCTCTGTGTATAGTGAACGCGTGCCCCTTCGAACACCATTAGAAGCAGTGGCTGTCAGGGTGAGGACCACACTGGAGTTGACTATCTGCAGTATTTACTTGCCGCCAGATGGTGACATATCTGTGAACGTCTTGGCTGCACTTGTTGCTCAACTACCCCCACCTTTCTTACTGTTGGGCGACTTCAATGCCCACAGTCCCTTGTGGGGTGGTTCTACGATCTCAGGTCACGGCAGGGTTGTCGAGGATTTCCTAACTCAACTCGACCTCTGCCTCTTAAATACAGGTGCCCCCACACACTTTAGTGTGGCACATGGCACTTTTTCGGCCATTGATCTGTCGATCTGCAGCCACGGCCTTCCACCATCTGTTCACTGGAGAGCCCATGACGACTTGTGTGGCAGTGACCATTTCCCTGTCTTTTTGTCACTCCCACAACGCGAGTCCCCTGCGCGCCCACATAGGTGGGTTCTGCACAGGGCTAACTGGGAAGACTATGCTTCTGCTGCCATCGTTGGCCCTCCCCCACTCGAGGAAATCGATGTGGTGGTCGAGAGCGCCACACATTCCATCATTTCTGCTGCGAACGCGACCATTCCACGTACATCAGGGTGCCCACGGCGTAAGACAGTGCCGTGGTGGTCGCCGGAGATCGCTGAGGCCATTAAAGACCGCAGGCGGGCCTTACAGCGATACAAACGGCACCCCTCGCAGGAGCACCTAATCAATTTTAAACGGCTTCGCGCACGTGCTCGCCAGCTTATAAGAAGACGGAAACGGGAGTGCTGGGAGAGGTACGTTTCCACTATTGGGACAGGTACCTCAGCCTCGCAGGTCTGGAGTAAGATCAGGTGGCTACAGGGAATACCGACTACATCGGGAATCCCTGGGATCTCCACAAATGGAGTCCTATGTACGGACCCGGCCACTCTTGCAGAGATGTTTGCCGAGCATTATGCTCGTGCCTTTGCCTCTGCAAATTATCCACCGGCCTTCCGTGCAGTAAAGGAGAGGGTAGAACGCCAGTCTCTCTCCTTTCGTACCAGCCGCTCTGAATCTTACAACACTCCTTTTACGGAGTGGGAGCTCCTCAGTGCTCTTCAACAATGTCCTAACACGGCGCCTGGGCCTGATAGCATCCATAGCGACATGCTGCAACATCTCTCAGCAGATAGTCGGCGTAACCTACTTGCGGTCTATAACCGCATTTGGTGTGATGGTGTTTTCCCGTCACAGTGGCGGGAGAGTATCATCATCCCCATACTTAAGCCCGACAAACATCCTCTGAACTTGGATAGCTATCGGCCCATTAACCTGACTAACGTGCCATGCAAACTGTTGGAGCGGATGGTCAGTCGGCGGTTGTGTTGGATTCTTGAGACTCGGGGTTTATTGGCTCCGTGCCAGGGCGGTTTTCGCCAGGGTAGATCTACCACCGATAATCTGGTGTACCTCGAGTCTGCAATCCGCACAGCCTTTTCCCGGCGCCAACACCTCATTGCCGTCTTCTTCGATATGCACAAAGCATATGATACAACCTGGCGACGACACATCCTCAACACTTTACATGACTGGGGCCTCCGGGGCTCCCTACCGATTTTTATTCAGAATTTTTTAGCCGTCCGTACCTTTCGTGTTCAAATTGGTGCTTCCCTGAGCTCCTCTCATATCCAGGAAAATGGGGTTCCTCAGGGTTCCGTTTTAAGTGTCCCATTATTTTTAATCGCCATCAACGGTTTAGCTGCAGCGGTTGGATCGTCGGTGTCCCCCTCTCTTTATGCTGACGACTTTTGTCTCTCTTTTAGTTCCTGCAGCACCCAAGTTGCCGAGCGCAGGTTGCAAGGCGCTATTCGGAAGGCGCAGAACTGGGCGCTTACTCATGGCTTTCAGTTTTCTGCCTCCAAGACCAGAGTGATGCACTTCTGCCGGCGTCGGACTGTCCACCCACACCCTGAACTTTATCTGAATGACGAACCACTTACGGTAGTGGAAACTCACCGTTTTTTAGGACTGGTCTTTGACGCCCGGCTGACGTGGCTCCCCCACATTCGTCAGCTGAAACGGAAGTGCTGGCGCCATCTCAACCTTCTCCGCCACCTGGGTCATACGACCTGGGGTGCTGATCGCTCGACACTGTTGCGGCTTTACACGGTGCTGGTGCAGTCCCGTCTTGATTTTGGGTGCATTGCCTATGGGTCTGCGGCACCTTCGGCACTGCATCTCCTGGACCCCATTCACAACTGTGGGGTTCGCATCGCGACGGGTGCCTTCCGCACCAGCCCAGTGAACAGCTTACTAGTGGAGGCTGGGGTTCCACCCTTGGGGATCCGCCGCCAACACCTACTTGCGGCTTACGCAGCCCATGTGTATTGCTCACCAGGCCACCCGAACCATCGTCTCCTCTTTCCTGATGTGGTCATCCGTGCCCATCAGCGATGCCCCAGATCAGGTCATACGATTGCCTATCGGGTTCAGTCCCTCCTGCAGGAGCTTGAGTCTTCTCCCCTTCCATCTTCCTATCGGGTCCGTGCCCGTACACCTCCGTGGTGTTTGCCAAGGCCGTCTACTCGGCTGGATTTGGCCCAGGGGCCCAAAGACTCAGTTCCACTGGAGGCGCTCCGCCGTCAGTTCTCTGCTGTCATAGCAGAGTTCCGTTGTTATGACCTGATCTACACAGATGGTTCAATGGTTGATGGCTGTGTGGGATATGCCTATACTCATGGTGACCATGTGGAACAGCACTCTCTGCCGAATGGCTGCAGTGTTTACACTGCAGAGCTGGTGGCCATTCACAGAGCTCTCATGCATATCCGGTCCTGCTCCGGCGAGTCTTTTGTTGTTTGCAGCGACTCTCTGAGCAGCCTCCGAGCTCTGGAGCACTGTTACCCGCGGTCTCCTCTGGTGTTGGCCATACAGGAGACACTTTGGGCCATTGGAGCGTCCGGGCGATCAGTGGTGTTCGTCTGGTCCCCGGGTCATGTCGGCATCCCGGGCAATGAACGTGTTGACAGACTTGCCAGGCAGGCAGTCAGTGCGTCCATTTTGGACATCGGCCTCCTGGCGTCTGATCTCCGTTCGTTGTTGCGCCACCGCGTACATCAGCGTTGGGATGCCGAGTGGCATAGCCTGGGCACACCCAACAAGCTTCGGCTAATCAAGGAGACCACCACCGCATGGCGTTCTTCCGTGCTGGCCTCTCGTCGGGACTCCGTGGTGCTGTGTCGACTCCGTATTGGCCATTCGTGGCTCACCCACGGACATCTCCTTCGTGGTGAGGCCCCGCCCCAGTGTCGTTGTGGCTCCCACTTAACAATAGTCCACATCCTAGTGGACTGCCCGTTTTTAGCCGCCTTGCGGCGTCGTTTTAACATTCCTGGCGTTTTATCAGATATTTTACGTGACGCTGCTTCAGCAGCGAATTCAGTTTTAAGTTTTATTCGAGCAGGAGGTTTTTATCAGTCTCTATGACTGGTCTTTTCCTTGCACTGCCGAGTGGTTGACTTTTCCTTTTTTATTCCTATGGTCGGTCAACCACTGCCTTCGGGCTCTTTGTAGTAAGGTGTCTTTGTGTGTTCGTCCCCTTTCCTTTGTTTCTTCTCCGTTCTGTTGATGTTTTATAGACCCAGTGGGATTTCCATCCCACTTCACAAACCTAACCTCTGGGCGCATTCATTTCACGTCCGTGCTTTTATTTTTGACATTTTGTGATGGAATGGGGGACTGATGACCGTTGTAGTTTTGTCCCCCTTAAACATCCAAATAACAACAACAACATCTCTACTTTCGTCCCTCGAATCCCAACCACTCCCTGCCACCTTCCACTATTCCTTTCAAACCCCTCCTTGGTCCATTCCTCGTTTGCAGCTTTGTCTGGATCTGGCCAATAGATCAAAGGACTCCGTTTCTCCAATGCAACTCCGACACCAGTTCCTGGATCTCTTCAACTCTTTCCGTGGTGCTGAAGCCATCTATACTGATGGGTCCCTAGCTGATGGTCGTGCTGGGTATGCATGTCTCCATGGTGACCATGTCGAACAACATTCATTGCCCCGTGAAAGTAGTGTCTTTACTGCAGAGCTGGTCGCTATCCTCAAGGCTCTAGAACACCTCCGAGCCTGCCCCAGGGGGTCATTTGTCATCTGTAGTGACTCCCTGAGTGGCTTGCAGGCACTCGACCAGTTCTTCCCTAGTCACCCGTTAGTGCAGTCCATTCAAGACACTACTTACTCTCTTGGCAAATCTGGCCGATGTGTGGTCTTCCTATGGACCCCTGGCCACGTCGGCATTTTGGGGAATGAACGTGTTGACCGGTTGGCCAAACAGGCCGCCACTGCATCACCCTTCACCATTGGCGTCATGGAATCAGACCTCAGGACATCATTGCACAAGAAGGTGCGTGATGCTTGGAGTGCCGAATGGTCTACCACGAGTGCAACAAACAAGCTCCGAGCAGTGAAGCTATCCACAACCCTGTGGAAGTCTTCACAGCGGCCGATCCGCCGAGAGGCGGTTGTCCTCTGCCGCCTCCGTATTGGGCACACGTGGTTGACCCATGGGTATCTCCTTCGCCGTGAGTCCCCGCCCGTGTGTCGATGTGGTGCCGCAATGACAGTGGCCCATCTCTTGATGGACTGTTCGCTTTTAGCCAATCTGCGGCATTCTTTTAATCTCCCAGACGCACTACCCTTAGTTTTAGGTGACGATGCCTCTATGGCCAACAAAGTTTTAAGTTTTATCCACGCTTCTGGTTATTATGCATCTATCTAACCGTGGGTGTTGAGGCCTGATATCTTAGGCCACCAGCAACCCAGCTTTTTACCTTTTCACGTCCTTAGGAGTTCTTATTGTGTGCAGTGTGGCTGGCTCATCCTGTTTTTTCTTTGTGATCAGCCAGCCAAGGTACTCTGCTGTCCAGTTTTATTCGTGACTTTCTTTTACTAATTCTGTGTGTCTTCGTTTTGTGTTGTCAGTGGCTCGTCCATTCTTAACCTGCCCTTTTATGCGATGTCACTTTCAGGGCATTGTTTTATCTTTATTGACAGTTGACTCTCAGCTGGGAACAGGGGACTGATGACCTGGCAGTTTAGTCCCCTCAAAACAACCAACAAACCAACCAACCAACCAGGATCCTGCAGAGTCTGCGCAGTTGGCAGCAGGTGCTCCTGCTGAATGACCATTTACCGCCTTCCATTATGGCTATTCAGCAAACTGCAAACAACATCTTGCAGTGGAATTGCGGTGGTTTTTTCCGCCACCTGGCTGAGCTGCGGCACTTACTCTGCCGCTTCCCTGCCATCTGTCTTGCCTTGCAGGAAACGTGGTTTCCCGTCGAGAAGAGCCCCGCCCTCAGAGGGTATCGGGGCTATTTTCAAAACCGAACCGTCTACGACAGGGTTTCTGGCGGCGTCTGTGTTTATGTCCACGCCTCTGTCCCCAGTGCTGCTGTGCCTCTTCAAACGTCTCTAGAGGCAGTCGCTGTTCGACTCCGGGTAGTACGAGATTTTACTGTCTGCTCTGTCTATCTTCCACCTGATGAGGCCATCTCTCCCACCGACCTCGCAGCCTTGGTCGCTCAACTTCCCCCACCCTTTCTTCTTATGGGGGACTTCAACGCCCATCACCCTCTGTGGGGTGGCACACAGACCTCGGCCCGGGGTAGGGATGTTGAGTCTCTCCTGTCAGAGCAGAATCTCGGCCTTCTTAACACCGGTGCTCCTACCCACTTTAGCACAGCACATGGTTCGTTTTCTGCCATTGACCTGTCTGTCTGCAGCCCTAGTCTCCTTCCACATCTCACCTGGAGGGTCCATGACGACCTGTGTGGGAGCGACCATTTTCCGATCTTCCTGTCGCTCCCACAGTGTTCGCCTGCCGCCCGTCCTCCTCGCTGGGCCCTCCGTAGGGCTGACTGGCCAGCTTATTCTTCAGCTGCTGTGATTTCCTCTCCGCTTCCAGCAGATGTTGATGCCGCCGTTCAGCAGGTCACAGACGCCATCGTTTCTGCAGCCGAAAACTCTGTTCCCATCACATCCGGTTCGCTCCATCGCCCATCGGTGCCCTGGTGGACACCGGCGATTGCTGAGGCCATCCGGGAACGTCGGCGAGCACTACAGCGCCACCGACGCCACCCTTGTGTCGAACATCTCGTAGCCTTCAAGCGTCTCCGGGCACGGGCACGGCGACTGATACAAGACAGTAAGAGGGCTTCCTGGGAGAAGTACGTCGCCTCCATTGGTTCCCGCGCTTCTCCTTCAAAGGTGTGGTCGCAGGTTCGACGCCTCTTTGGGCAACGCCCTCCGGCGGGAATTCCGTGTCTCAGCGTTCAGGGTACGCTCTATACTGACCCTGTCGCCGTCGCTGAGCACCTGGCAGACCATTTTGCACGCACCTCAGAGACTGCTGCTTATGGTGCAGACTTTCGCGCCCTTAAAGGGCGTGCAGAAAGCCATCTGATCTCATATCGAACGCGGCGTTGGGAACCGTACAACGTCCCATTCACTGAATGGGAGTTTGAAGGTGCCCTTGCTGCATGCCCAGATACCTCCCCTGGACCCGATCGAATTCACAGTCAGTTCCTCCGACACCTATCAGCGGATGCCAAGAGCCAACTTCTCGCCCTGCTTAATCGGATATGGCTGGAGGGTGTTTTTCCGTCCTCGTGGCGGGAAGGCATTATCATTCCGGTGATTAAGCCTGGGGCAGATCCGCAGGTGGCTGATAGTTACCGCCCGATCAGCCTCACCAACGTTCCATGCAAGCTTCTCGAACGGTTGGTGAGTCGGAGGCTCATGTGGATCCTCGAGGACCGAGAACTGTTGGCGCATCAACAGGGTGGGTTCCGTCAAGGCCGCTCCGCAATCGACAATCTCGTGTCCCTAGAGTCAGCCATTCGTACAGCATTTTCTCGCCGTGAACACCTGATTGCCGTCTTTTTTGACCTGCGGAAAGCGTATGACACCACCTGGCGCTATCATATTCTGTCTACGCTGTACAATTGGGGCTTACGGGGTCCACTTCCTACATTCATTAAGAACTTCCTGGCGTTGCGTTCTTTCCGTGTTCGTGTTGGTTCTTGTTTCAGCTCACCTCATTGTCAAGAGAACGGAGTCCCACAAGGTTCCGTTCTTAGTGTTCCTTTATTCTTAATCGCCATAAACGGTCTTGCTGCGGCTGCGGGGTCATCGGTTTCTACTTCTTTGTATGCCGATGACTTCTGCATGAATTACAGCTCCTCCAGCATTGGCGTAGCTGAACGGCGGTTGCAGATCGCAATTCGAAAGGCACAGTCGTGGGCGTTTGCCCACGGTTTTCAATTTTCTGCATCCAAAACCCGTGTGATGCATTTCTGTCGATGTCGGGCAGTACACCCGGAACCCGAACTTTACTTAGCTGGCGATCTGCTACAAGTTGAAGAGACGCACAGATTCTTAGGTATGATGTTTGATGACCGTCTAACCTGGGTGCCGCACCTACGCCAGTTAAAACAAAAGTGCTGGCGACACCTCAACATCCTGCGCTGTCTCAGCCACACTGTTTGGGGAGCCTCGCGCCAAACGCTATTACAACTTTACAAGGCCCTCATTCAGTCGCGCCTAGACTATGGCAGCATAGTCTACGATTCGGCTGCGCCGTCAGCGCTGCAGGCAATAGACCCAATCCTCCACTGTGGTGTTCGTTTGGCGACAGGGGCTTTTCGCACTAGCCCTGTGACAAGCCTCCTTGTCGAAGCTGGAGTCCTCCCGCTGCGGTTCCGTAGGCAACACCTGTTAACATCTTATGTTGCTCGTGTTCAGGCCTCGCCCTTCCACCCGAACCGCCGGCTCCTATTTCCAGACGCTGCACTGCCTATCCCTGCACGACGGCCAAGGTCGGGATACCCGATCTCGGTCCGTGTTCGTATCCTTCTTTCGTCTCTCACATCCTACCCACTTCCTACCATTTTCCACTATTCCTCTCACACTCCTCCTTGGTCCATTCCTCGTTTGCAGCTCCGTCTGGACCTGTCCCATGCGTCGAAGGCCTCTGTTTCCTCCGTACATCTCCGTCACCAGTTTCTACAAGTGCTCGAACCGTTCCGTGCCACAGACGCCATTTACACAGATGGTTCCGTAGTAGATGGCCGTGCTGGGTATGCCTTTCTACATCACAACCATGTAGAACAGCATTCTCTGCCCTGCGAGAGTAGCATCTTCTCCGCCGAGCTGGTCGCTATTCTCAGAGCTCTCCAACATCTCAAAGCCTGCCCCAGGGGGTCATTCGTCATCTGTACTGACTCCCTGAGTGGCTTACAAGCGATCGACCAGTGTTTCTCTCGGCACCCAATAGTACGTTCGATCCAGGACACTGTTCACTCCCTGGGCCAATCAGGCCGTTCTGTGGTCTTTGTGTGGACCCCAGGTCATGTTGGCATACCAGGGAATGAACATGTTGATCGATTGGCCAAGCAGGGTACTATGGGACCACCTCTAACTATTGGTGTCACGGAACAGGATGTTCAGCTGGTGTTGCACCGGAAAGTACGTGAGGCTTGGAGCACCGAGTGGGCTACGGCGACTGCGCCGAATAAGCTTCGGTCAGTGAAGCTCTCCACAGCTTTGTGGAAATCTTCACTGCGGCCGACCCGCCGAGAGTCAGTTGTCCTCTGTCGCCTTCGGATAGGACATACGTGGCTCACCCACGGGTATCTCCTTCGGCGCGAGGCTCCACCCGTGTGTCGATGTGGCACTGTGTTGACAGTAGCCCATCTTTTAATCGACTATCCGCTTTTAGCCGACTTGCGGCGATCTTTTCATATCCCAGACACGCTATCATAAGCTTTAGCAGACGACGCCTCTATGGCTAAGGCAGTTTTAAGTTTTATCCGCGCTTCTGGTTTTTATGCATCTATCTAGCCGTGGGTGCTGTTGCCTGATCTCTTAGGCCAACAGCAACCCAGATTTTTTATATTTTCGAGCCCTTAGGGGTTTTTAGTGTGTGCAGTGTGGCTGGCTCATCCTGTTTTTTCTTTGTGATCAGCCAGCCAAGGTTCTCTGGTATCCAGTTTTATTCGTGACTTTATTTTACTCATTCTGTGTGTCTTCGTCTTGTATTGTCAGTGGCTTGTCTATTGTTAACCTGCCCATTTGTGCGGTGTCATTTTCAGGGCATTGTTTCATCTTTATTGACAGTTGACTCTCAGCTAGGAACGGGGGACTGATAACCTAGCTGTTTAGTCCCCTTAAAACAACCAACAACAACAACAACCCTCCAGCGTCCATTCTGTCGTCTGTATAGGCTCCCAGGGTCCTTATATAGTAATGAGAGCGTTTGCATGGGACACGCACAATAATGCAAATAACGAAACAAATGCAAATTTCTCTTTTAAATAGTTTTTTATTATCATGTACTAATATTTTAGAGGTCAATCGCTTTGCAGACTACTCGCCAGTGCAGCTCGCAGTCCTCCAGCGTTCATTCTGTCCTCTGTATAGGCTCCCAGGGTCCTTATATAGTAATGAGAGCGTTTGCAGGGAAATGCACAATAGTGCAAATAACGAAATAAATGCAAATTTCTCTTTTAAATAGTTTTTTATTTTCATGTACTACCATTTTAGAGGTCAATCACTTCGCAGACTAGTCGCCAGTGCAGCTCGCAGCCCTCCAGCGTCCATTCTGTCGTCTGTATAGTCTCCCAGGGTCCTTATATAGTAATGAGAGCGTTTGCATGGGACACGCACAATAATGCAAATAACGTAACAAATGCAAATTTCTCTTTTAAATAGTTTTTTATTTTCATGTACTATCATTTTAGAGGTCAATCACTTCGCAGACTAGTCACCAGTGCAGCTCGCAGTCTTCCAGCGTTCATTCTGTCGTCTGTATAGGCTCCCTGGGTCCTTATATAGTAATGACAGCGTTTGCAGGGAAATGCACAGTAATGCAAATAACGAAATAAATGCAAATTTCTCTTTTAAATAGTTTTTTATTATCATGTACTAATATTTTAGAGATCAATCGCTTTGCAGACTACTCGCCAGTGCAGCTCGCAGTCCTCCAGCGTTCATTCTGTCTTCTGTATAGGCTCCCAGGGTCCTTATATAGTAATGAGAGCGTTTGCAGGGAAATGCACAATAGTGCAAATAACGAAATAAATGCAAATTTCTCTTTTAAATAGTTTTTTATTTTCATGTACTACCAGTTTAGAGGTCAATCACTTCGCAGACTAGTCGCCAGTGCAGCTCGCAGCCCTCCAGCGTCCATTCTGTCGTCTGTATAGGCTCCCAGGGTCCTTATATAGTAATGAGAGCGTTTGCATGGGACACGCACAATAGTGCAAATAACGAAACAAATGCAAATTTCTCTTTTAAATAGTTTTTTATTATCATGTACTACCATTTTAGAGGTCAATCACTTCGCAGACTAGTCGCCAGTGCAGCCCGCAGCCCTCCAGCGTCCATTCTGTCGTCTGTATAGGCTCCCAGGGTCCTTATATAGTAATGAGAGCGTTTGCATGGGACACGCACAATAATGCAAATAACGAAACAAATGCAAATTTCTCTTTTAAATAGTTTTTTATTTTCTTGTACTATCATTTTAGAGGTCAATCACTTCGCAGACTAGTCACCAGTGCAGCTCGCAGTATTCCAGCGTTCATTCTGTCGTCTGTATAGGCTCCCTGGGTCCTTATATAGTAATGACAGCGTTTGCAGGGAAATGCACAGCAATGCAAATAACGAAATAAATGCAAATTTCTCTTTTAAATAGTTTTTTATTATCATGTACTAATATTTTAGAGGTCAATCGCTTTGCAGACTACTCGCCAGTGCAGCTCGCAGTCCTCCAGCGTTCATTCTGTCTTCTGTATAGGCTCCCAGGGTCCTTATATAGTAATGAGAGCGTTTGCAGGGAAATGCACAATAGTGCAAATAACGAAATAAATGCAAATTTCTCTTTTAAATAGTTTTTTATTTTCATGTACTACCAGTTTAGAGGTCAATCACTTCGCAGACTAGTCGCCAGTGCAGCTCGCAGCCCTCCAGCGTCCATTCTGTCGTCTGTATAGGCTCCCAGGGTCCTTATATAGTAATGAGAGCGATTGCATGGGACACGCACAATAGTGCAAATAACGAAACAAATGCAAATTTCTCTTTTAAATAGTTTTTTATTATCATGTACTACCATTTTAGAGGTCAATCACTTCGCAGACTAGTCGCCAGTGCAGCCCGCAGCCCTCCAGCGTCCATTCTGTCGTCTGTATAGGCTCCCAGGGTCCTTATATAGTAATGAGAGCGTTTGCATGGGACACGCACAATAATGCAAATAACGAAGCAAATGCAAATTTCTCTTTTAAATAGTTTTTTATTATCATGTACTAATATTTTAGAGTTCAATCGCTTTGCAGACTACTCGCCAGTGCAGCTCGCAGTCCTCCAGCGTTCATTCTGTCTTCTGTATAGGCTCCCAGGGTCCTTATATAGTAATGAGAGCGTTTGCAGGGAAATGCACAATAGTGCAAATAACGAAATAAATGCAAATTTCTCTTTTAAATAGTTTTTTATTTTCATGTACTACCATTTTAGAGGTCAATCACTTGGCAGACTAGTCGCCAGTGCAGCTCGCAGCCCTCCAGCGTCCATTCTGTCGTCTGTATAGGCTCCCAGGGTCCTTATATAGTAATGAGAGCGTTTGCATGGGACACGCACAATAATGCAAATAACGTAACAAATGCAAATTTCTCTTTTAAATAGTTTTTTATTTTCATGTACTATCATTTTAGAGGTCAATCACTTCGCAGACTAGTCGCCAGTGCAGCTCGCAGTCTTCCAGCGTTCATTCTGTCGTCTGTATAGGCTCCCAGGGTCCTTATATAGTAATGAGAGGGTTTGCAGGGAAATGCACAGTAATGCAAATAACGAAATAAATGCAAATTTCTCTTTTAAATAGTTTTTTATTATCATGTATTACCATATTAGAGGTCAATCACTTCGCAGACTAGTCGCCAGTGCAGCTCGCAGTCCTCTAGCGTTCATTCTGTCGTCGGTATAGGCTGCCAGGGTCCTTATATAGTAATGAGAGCGTTTGCAAGGAAATAAACAGTAATGCAAATAACGAAATAAATGCAAATTTCTCTTTTAAATAGTTTTTTATTTTCATGTACTACCATTTTAGAGGGCAATCACTTCGCAGACTAGTCGCCAGTGCAGCCCGCAGCCCTCCAGCGTCCATTCTGTCGTCTGTATAGGCTCCCAGGGTCCTTATATAGTAATGAGAGCGTTTGCATGGGACACGCACAATAATGCAAATAACGAAACAAATGCAAATTTCTCTTTTAAAAAGTTTTTTATTATCATGTACTACCATTTTAGAGGTCAATCACTTCGCAGACTAGTCGCCAGTGCAGCTAGCAGCCCTCCAGCGTCCATTCTGTCGTCTGTATAGGCTCCCAGGTTCCTTATATAGTAATGAGGGCGTTTGCAGGGACACGCCCAATTATGCAAATAACGATACAAATGCATATTTCTCTTTTAAATAGTTTTTCATTATCATGTACTACCATTTTAGAGGTCAATCAATTCGCAGACTAGTCGCCAGTGCAGCTCGCAGCCCTCCTGCGTCCATTCTGTCGTTTGTATAGGCTCCCAGGGTCCTTATATAGTAATGAGAGCGTTTGCATGGGACACGCACAATAATGCAAATAACGAAACAAATGCAAATTTCTCTTTTAAATAGTTTTTTATTATCATGTACTACCATTTTGGAGGTCAATCACTTCGCAGACTAGTCGCCAGTGAAGCTCGCTGCCCTCCAGCGTCCATTCTGTCGTCTGTATAGGCTCCCAGGGTCCTTATATAGTAATGAGAGCGTTTGCAGGGAAATGCACAGTAATGCAAATAACGAAACAAATGCAAATTTCTCTTTTAAATAGTTTTTTTATTATCATGTACTACTATTTTAGAGGTCAATCACTTCGCAGACTAGTCGCCAGTGCAGCTAGCAGCCCTCCAGCGTCCATTCTTTCGTCTGTATAGGCTCCCAGGGTCCTTATATAGTAATGAGGGCGTTTGCAGGGACACGCCCAATAATGCAAATAACGAAATAAATGCAAATTTCTCTTTTAAATAGTTTTTTATTATCATGCACTACCATTTTAGAGGGCAATCACTTCGCAGACTAGTCGCCAGTGCAGCCCGCAGCCCTCCAGCGTCCATTCTGTCGTCTGTATAGGCTCCCAGGGTCCTTATATAGTTATGAGAGCGTTTGCATGGGACACGCACAATAATGCAAATAACGAAATAAATGCAAATTTCTCTTTTAAATAGTTTTTTATTATCATGTACTACCATTTTAGAGGTCAATCACTTCGCAGACTAGTCGCCACTGCAGCTAGCAGCCCTCCAGCGTCCATTCTGTCGTCTGTATAGGCTCCCAGGGTCCTTATATAGTAATGAGGGCGTTTGCAGGGACACGCCTAATAATGCAAATAACGAAACAAATGCAAATTTCTCTTTTAAATAGTTTTTTATTATCATGTACTACCATTTTAGAGGTCAATCACTTCGCAGACTAGTCGCCAGTGCAGCTCGCAGTCCTCCAGCGTTCATTCTGTCGTCTGTATACGCTGCCAGTGTCCTTATATAATAATGAGAGCGTTTGCATGGAAATGCACAGTAGTGCAAATAACGAAATAAATGCAAATTTCTCTTTTAAATAGTTTTTTTTATTTTCATGTACTACCATATTAGAGGTCAATTACTTCGCAGACTAGTCGCCAGTGCAGCTAGCAGCCCTCCAGCGTCCATTCTGTCGTCTGTATAGGCTCCCAGGGTCCTTATATAGTAATGAGGGCGTTTGCAGGGACACGCCCAATAATGCAAATAACGAAACAAATGCAAATTTCTCTTTTCAATAGTTTTTTATTATCATGTACTACCATTTTAGAGGTCAATCACTTCGCAGACTAGTCGCCAGTGCAGCTCGCAGTCCTCCAGCGTTCATTCTGTCGTCTGTATAGGCTCCCAGGGTCCTTATATAGTAATAAGAGCGTTTGCAGGGAAATGCACAATAGTGCAAATAACGAAATAAATGCAAATTTCTCTTTTAAATAGTTTTTTATTTTCATGTACTACCATTTTAGAGGTCAATCACTTCGCAGACTAGTCGCCAGTGCAGCTCGCAGCCCTCCAGCGTCCATTCTGTCGTCTGTATAGGCTCCCAGGGTCCTTATATAGTAATGAGAGCGTTTGCAAGGGACACGCACAATAATGCAAATAACGTAACAAATGCAAATTTCTCTTTTAAATAGTTTTTTATTTTCATGTACTATCATTTTAGAGGTCAATCACTTCGCAGACTAGTCGCCATTGCAGCTCGCAGTCTTCCAGCGTTCATTCAGTCGTCTGTATAGGCTCCCAGGGTCCTTATATAGTAATGAGAGCGTTTGCAGGGAAATGCACAGTAATGCAAATAACGAAATAAATGCAAATTTCTCTTTTAAATACTTTTTTATTATCATGTATTACCATATTAGAGGTCAATCACTTCGCAGACTAGTCGCCAGTGCAGCTCGCAGTCCTCTAGCGTTCATTCTGTCGTCTGTATAGGCTGCCAGGGTCCTTATATAGTAATGAGAGCGTTTGCAAGGAAATGCACAGTAATGCAAATAACGAAATAAATGCAAATTTCTCTTTTAAATAGTTTTTTATTATCATGTACTACCATTTTAGAAGGCAATCACTTCGCAGACTAGTCGCCAGTGCAGCCCGCAGCCCTCCAGCGTCCATTCTGTCGTCTGTATAGGCTCCCAGGGTCCTTATATAGTAATGAGAGCGTTTGCTTGGGACACGCACAATAATGCAAATAACGAAGCAAATGCAAATTTCTCTTTTAAATAGTTTTTTATTATCATGTACTAATATTTTAGAGTTCAATCGCTTTGCAGACTACTCGCCAGTGCAGCTCGCAGTCCTCCAGCGTTCATTCTGTCTTCTGTATAGGCTCCCAGGGTCCTTATATAGTAATGAGAGCGTTTGCAGGGAAATGCACAATAGTGCAAATAACGAAATAAATGCAAATTTCTCTTTTAAATAGTTTTTTATTTTCATGTACTACCATTTTAGAGGTCAATCACTTGGCAGACTAGTCGCCAGTGCAGCTCGCAGCCCTCCAGCGTCCATTCTGTCGTCTGTATAGGCTCCCAGGGTCCTTATATAGTAATGAGAGCGTTTGCATGGGACACGCACAATAATGCAAATAACGTAACAAATGCAAATTTCTCTTTTAAATAGTTTTTTATTTTCATGTACTATCATTTTAGAGGTCAATCACTTCGCAGACTAGTCGCCAGTGCAGCTCGCAGTCTTCCAGCGTTCATTCTGTCGTCTGTATAGGCTCCCAGGGTCCTTATATAGTAATGAGAGGGTTTGCAGGGAAATGCACAGTAATGCAAATAACGAAATAAATGCAAATTTCTCTTTTAAATAGTTTTTTATTATCATGTACTACCATTTTAGAGGTCAATCACTTCGCAGACTAGTCGCCAGTGCAGCTCGCAGTCCTCCAGCGTTCATTCTGTCGTCTGTATACGCTGCCAGTGTCCTTATATAATAATGAGAGCGTTTGCATGGAAATGCACAGTAGTGCAAATAACGAAATAAATGCAAATTTCTCTTTTAAATAGTTTTTTTTATTTTCATGTACTACCATATTAGAGGTCAATTACTTCGCAGACTAGTCGCCAGTGCAGCTAGCAGCCCTCCAGCGTCCATTCTGTCGTCTGTATAGGCTCCCAGGGTCCTTATATAGTAATGAGGGCGTTTGCAGGGACACGCCCAATAATGCAAATAACGAAACAAATGCAAATTTCTCTTTTCAATAGTTTTTTATTATCATGTACTACCATTTTAGAGGTCAATCACTTCGCAGACTAGTCGCCAGTGCAGCTCGCAGTCCTCCAGCGTTCATTCTGTCGTCTGTATAGGCTCCCAGGGTCCTTATATAGTAATAAGAGCGTTTGCAGGGAAATGCACAATAGTGCAAATAACGAAATAAATGCAAATTTCTCTTTTAAATAGTTTTTTATTTTCATGTACTACCATTTTAGAGGTCAATCACTTCGCAGACTAGTCGCCAGTGCAGCTCGCAGCCCTCCAGCGTCCATTCTGTCGTCTGTATAGGCTCCCAGGGTCCTTATATAGTAATGAGAGCGTTTGCAAGGGACACGCACAATAATGCAAATAACGTAACAAATGCAAATTTCTCTTTTAAATAGTTTTTTATTTTCATGTACTATCATTTTAGAGGTCAATCACTTCGCAGACTAGTCGCCATTGCAGCTCGCAGTCTTCCAGCGTTCATTCAGTCGTCTGTATAGGCTCCCAGGGTCCTTATATAGTAATGAGAGCGTTTGCAGGGAAATGCACAGTAATGCAAATAACGAAATAAATGCAAATTTCTCTTTTAAATACTTTTTTATTATCATGTATTACCATATTAGAGGTCAATCACTTCGCAGACTAGTCGCCAGTGCAGCTCGCAGTCCTCTAGCGTTCATTCTGTCGTCTGTATAGGCTGCCAGGGTCCTTATATAGTAATGAGAGCGTTTGCAAGGAAATGCACAGTAATGCAAATAACGAAATAAATGCAAATTTCTCTTTTAAATAGTTTTTTATTATCATGTACTACCATTTTAGAAGGCAATCACTTCGCTGACTAGTCGCCAGTGCAGCCCGCAGCCCTCCAGCGTCCATTCTGTCGTCTGTATAGGCTCCCAGGGTCCTTATATAGTAATGAGAGCGTTTGCTTGGGACACGCACAATAATGCAAATAACGAAACAAATGCAAATTTCTCTTTTAAATAGTTTTTTATTATCATGTACTACCATTTTAGAGGTCAATCACTTCGCAGACTAGTCGCCAGTGCAGCTAGCAGCCCTCCAGCGTCCATTCTGTCGTTTGTATAGGCTCCCAGGGTCCTTATATAGTAATGAGGGCGTTTGCAGGGACACGCCCAATAAAGCAAATAACGAAACAAATGCATATTTCTCTTTTAAATAGTTTTTCATTATCATGTACTACCATTTTAGAGGTCAATCAATTCGCAGACTAGTCGCCAGTGCAGCTCGCAGCCCTCCAGCGTCCATTCTGTCGTCTGTATAGGCTCCCAGGGTCCTTATATAGTAATGAGAGCGTTTGCATGGGACACGCACAATAATGCAAATAACGAAACAAATGCAAATTTCTCTTTTAAATAGTTTTTTATTATCATGTACTACCATTTTGGAGGTCAATCACTTCGCAGACTAGTCGCCAGTGCAGCTCGCTGCCCTCCAGCGTCCATTCTGTCGTCTGTATAGGCTCCCAGGGTCCTTATATAGTAATGAGAGCGTTTGCAGGGAAATGCACAGTAATGCAAATAACGAAACAAATGCAAATTTCTCTTTTCAATAGTTTTTTATTATCATGTACTACCATTTTAGAGGGCAATCACTTCGCAGACTAGTCGCCAGTGCAGCCCGCAGCCCTCCAGCGTCCATTCTGTCGTCTGTATAGGCTCCCAGGGTCCTTGTATAGTTATGAGAGCGTTTGCATGGGACACGCACAATAATGCAAATAACGAAATAAATGCAAATTTCTCTTTTAAATAGTTTTTTATTATCATGTACTACCATTTTAGAGGGCAATCACTTCGCAGACTAGTCGCCAGTGCAGCTAGCAGCCCTCCAGCGTCCATTCTGTCGTCTGTATAGGCTCCCAGGGTCCTTATATAGTAATGAGGGCGTTTGCAGGGACACGCCTAATAATGCAAATAACGAAACATATGCAAATTTCTCTTTTAAATAGTTTTTTATTATCATGTACTACCATTTTAGAGGTCAATCACTACGCAGACTAGTCGCCAGTGCAGCTCGCAGTCCTCCAGCGTTCATTCTGTCGTCTGTATAGGCTGCCAGTGTCCTTATATAATAATGAGAGCGTTTGCATGGAAATGCACAGTAGTGCAAATAACGAAATAAATGCAAATTTCTCTTTTAAATAGTTTTTTTTTTTTTATTTTCATGTACTACCATATTAGAGGTCAATTACTTCGCAGACTAGTCGCCAGTGCAGCTAGCAGCCCTCCAGCGTCCATTCTGTCGTCTGTATAGGCTCCCAGGGTCCTTATATAATAATGAGGGCGTTTGCAGGGACACGCCCAATAATGCAAATAACGAAACAAATGCAAATTTCTCTTTTAAATAGTTTTTTATTATCATGTACTACCATTTTAGAGGTCAATCACTTCGCAGACTAGTCGCCAGTGCAGCTCGCAGTCCTCCAGCGTTCATTCTGTCGTCTGTATAGGCTCCCAGGGTCCTTATATAGTAATGAGAGCGTTTGCAGGGAAATGCACAATAGTGCAAATAACGAAATAAATGCAAATTTCTCTTTTAAATAGTTTTTTATTTTCATGTACTACCATTTTAGAGGTCAATCACTTCGCAGACTAGTCGCCAGTGCAGCTCGCAGCCCTCCAGCGTCCATTCTGTCGTCTGTATAGGCTCCCAGGGTCATATATAGTAATGAGAGCGTTTGCATGGGACACGCACAATAATGCAAATAACGTAAGAAATGCAAATTTCTCTTTTAAATAGTTTTTTATTTTCATGTACTATCATTTTAGAGGTCAATCACTTCGCAGACTAGTCGCCAGTGCAGCTCGCAGTCTTCCAGCGTTCATTCTGTCGTCTGTATAGGCTCCCAGGGTCCTTATATAGTAATGAGAGCGTTTGCAGGGAAATGCACAGTAATGCAAATAACGAAATAAATGCAAATTTCTCTTTTAAATAGTTTTTTATTATCATGTATTACCATATTAGAGGTCAATCACTTCGCAGACTAGTCGCCAGTGCAGCTCGCATTCCTCTAGCGTTCATTCTGTCGTCTGTATAGGCTGCCAGGGTCCTTATATAGTAATGAGAGCGTTCGCAGGGACACGCACAATAATGCAAATAACGAAATAAATGCAAATTTCTCTTTTAAATAGTTTTTTATTATCATGTACTACCATTTTAGAGGTCAATCACTACGCAGACTAGTCGCCAGTGCAGCTCGCTGCCCTCCAGCGTCCATTCTGTCGTCTGTATGGGCTCCCTGGGTCCTTATATAGTAATGAGAGCGTTTGCAGGGTAATGCACAATAATGCAAATAACGAAACAAATGCAAATTTCTCTTTTAAATAGTTTTTTATTATCATGTACTACCATTTTAGAGGTCAATCACTTCGCAGACTAGTCGCCAGTGCAGCTAGCAGCCCTCCAGCGTCCATTCTGTCGTCTGTATAGGCTCCCAGGGTCCTTATATAGTAATGAGGGCGTTTGCAGGGACACGCCCAATAATGCAAATAACGAAACAAATGCAAATTTCTCTTTTAAATAGTTTTTCATTATCATGTACTACCATTTTAGAGGTCAATCACTTCGCAGACTAGTCGCCAGTGCAGCTCGCAATCATCCAGCGTTCATTCTGTCGTCTGTATAGGCTCCCAGGGTCCTTATATAGTAATGAGAGCGTTTGCAGGGAAATGCACAGTAATGCAAATAACGAAACAAATGCAAATTTCTCTTTTAAATAGTTTTTCATTATCATGTACTACCATTTTGGAGGTCAATCACTTCGCAGACTAGTCGCCAGTGCAGCTCGCAGCCCTCCTGCGTCCATTCTGTCGTCTGTATAGGCTCCCAGGTTCCTCATATAGTAATGAGAGCGTTTGCATGGGACACACACAATAATGCAAATAACAAAACAAATGCAAATTTCTCTTTTAAATAGTTTTTTTTATTATCATGTACTACCATTTTAGAGGTCCATCACTTCGCAGACTAGTCGCCAGTGCAGCTCGCTGCCCTCCAGCGTCCATTCTGTCGTCTGTATAGGCTCCCAGGGTCCTTATATAGTAATGAGAGCGTTTGCAGGGAAATGCACAGTAATGCAAATAACGAAAAAAATGCAAATTTCTCTTTTAAATAGTTTTTTATTATCATGTACTACCATTTTAGAGGGCAATCACTTCGCAGACTAGTCGCCAGTGCAGCCCGCAGCCCTCCAGCGTCCATTCTGTCGTCTGTATAGGCTCCCAGGGTCCTTATATAGTAATGAGAGCGTTTGCATGGGACACGCATAATAATGCAAATAACGAAACAAATGCAAATTTCTCTTTTATATAGTTTTTTATTATCATGTACTACCATTTTAGAGGTCAATCACTTCGCAGACTAGTCGCCAGTGCAGCTAGCAGCCCTCCAGCGTCCATTCTGTCGTCTGTATAGGCTCCCTTGGTCCTTATATAGTAATGAGGGCGTTTGCAGGGAAATGCACAGTAATGCAAATAACGAAATAAATGCAAATTTCTCTTTTAAATAGTTTTTTATTATCATGTATTACCATATTAAAGGTCAATCACTTCGCAGACTAGTCGCCAGTGCAGCCCGCAGCCCTCCAGCGTCCATTCTGTCGTCTGTATAGGGTCCCATGGTCCTTATATAGTAATGAGAGCGTTTGCATGGGACACGCACAATAATGCAAATAACGAAACAAATGCAAATTTCTCTTTAAATAGTTTTTTATTATCATGTACTACCATTTTAGAGGTCAATCACTTCGCAGACTAGTCGCCAGTGCAGCTAGCAGCCCTCCAGCGTCCAATCTGTCGTCTGTATAGGCTCCCAGGGTCCTTATATAGTAATGAGGGCGTTTGCAGGGACACGCCCAATAATGCAAATAACGAAACAAATGCAAATTTCTCTTTTAAATAGTTTTTCATTATCATGTACTACCATTTTAGAGGTCAATCACTTCGCAGACTAGTCGCCAGTGCAGCTCGCAGTCCTCTAGCGTTCATTCTGTCGTCTGTATAGGCTGCCAGGGTCCTTATATAGTAATGAGGGCGTTTCCAGGGACACGCACAATAATGCAAATAACGAAATAAATGCAAATTTCTCTTTTAAATAGTTTTTTATTATCATGTACTACCATTTTAGAGGTCAATCACTTCGCAGACTAGTCGCCAGTGCAGCTCGCTTCCTCCAGCGTCCGTTCTGTCGTCTGTATAGGCTCCCAGGGTCCTTATATAGTAATGAGAGCGTTTGCAGGGAAATGCACAGTAATGCAAATAACGAAATAAATGCAAATTTCTCTTTTAAATAGTTTTTTTTTATCATGTACTACCATTTTAGAGGGCAATCACTTCGCAGACTAGTCGCCAGTGCAGCCCGCAGCCCTCCAGCGTCCATTCTGTCGTCTGTATAGGCTCCCAGGGTCCTTATATAGTAATGAGAGCGTTTGCATGGGACACGCACAATAATGCAAATAACGAAACAAATGCAAATTTCTCTTTTAAATAGTTTTTTATTATCATGTACTACCATTTTAGAGGTCAATCACTTCGCAGACTAGTCGCCAGTGCAGCTCGCAATCCTCCAGCGTTCATTCTGTCGTTTGTATAGGCTCCCAGGGTCCTTATATAGTAATGAGAGCGTTTGCAGGGAAATGCACAGTAATGCAAATAACGAAACAAATGCAAATTTCTCTTTTAAATAGTGTTTCATTATCATGTACTACCATTTTAGAGGTCAATCACTTCGCAGACTAGTCGCCATTGCAGCTCGCAGCCCTCCTGCGTCCATTTTGTCGTCTGTATAGGCTCCCAGGGTTCTTATATAGTAATGAGAGCGTTTGCATGGGACACGCACAATAATGCAAATAACGAAAAAAATGCAAATTTCTCTTTTAAATAGTTTTTTATTATCATGTACTACCATTTTAGAGGTCAATCACTTCGCAGACAAGTCGCCAGTGCAGCTAGCAGCCCTCCAGCGTCCATTCTGTCGTCTGAATAAGCTCCCTTGGTCCTTATATAGCAATGAGGGCGTTTGCAGGGACACGCCCAATAATGCAAATAACGAAACAAATGCAAATATCTCTTTTAAATAGTTTTTCATTATCATGTACTATCATTTTAGAGGTCAATCACTTCGCAGACTAGTCGCCAGTGCAGCTCGCAGTCCTCCAGCGTTCATTCTGTCGTCTGTATAGGCTCCCAGGGTCCTTATATAGTAATGAGAGCGTTTGCAGGGAAATGCACAGTAATGCAAATAACGAAATCAATGCAAATTTCTCTTTTAAATAGTTTTTTATTATCATGTATTACCATATTAGAGGTCAATCACTTCCCAGACTAGTCGCCATTGCAGCCCGCAGCCCTCCAGCGTCCATTCTGTCGTCTGTATAGGCTCCCATGGTCCTTATATAGTAATGAGAGCGTTTGCAGGGAGACGCACAATAATGCAAATAACGAAATAAATGCAAATTTCTCTTTTAAATAGTTTTTTATTGTCATGTACTACCATTTTGGAGGTCAATCACTTCGCAGACTAGTCGCCAGTGCAGCTCGCTAACCTCCAGCGTCCATTCTGTCGTCTGTATAGGCTCCCAGGGTCCTTATATAGTAATGAGAGCGTTTGCAGGGAGACGCACAATAATGCAAGTAACGAAATAATTGCAAATTTCTCTTTTAAATAGTTTTTTATTGTCATGTACTACCATTTTAGAGGTCAATCACTTCGCAGACTAGTCGCCAGTGCAGCTCGCTGCCCTCCAGCGTCCATTCTGTCGTCTGTATAGGCTCCCAGGGTCCTTATATAGTAATGAGAGCGTTTGCAGGGAGACGCACAATAATGCAAATAACGAAATAAATGCAAATTTCTCTTTTAAATAGTTTTTTATTGTCATGTACTACCATTTTAGAGGTCAATCACTTCGCAGACTAGTCGCCAGTGCAGCTCGCTGCCCTCCAGTGTCCATTCTGTCGTCTGTATAGGCTCCCAGGGTCCTTATGTAGTAATGAGAGCGTTTGCAGGGAGACGCACAATAATGCAAATAACGAAATAAATTCAAATTTCTCTTTTAAATAGTTTTTTTATTGTCATGTATTACCATTTTAAAGGTCAATCACTTCGCAGACTAGTCGCCAGTGCAGCTCGCTGCCCTCCAGCGTCCATTCTGTCGTCTGTATAGGCTCCCAGGGTCCTTATATAGTAATGAGAGCGTTTGCAGGGAGACGCACAATAATGCAAATAACGAAAGAAATGCAAATTTCTCTTTTAAATAGTTTTTTATTGTCATATACTACCATTTTAGAGGTCAATCACTTCGCAGACTAGTCGCCAGTGCAGCTCGCTGCCGTCCAGCGTCCATTCTGTCGTCTGTATAGGCTCCCAGGGTCCTTATATAGTAAGGAGAGCGTTTGCAGGGAGACGCACAATAATGCAAATAACGAAATAAATGCAAATTTCTCTTTTAAATAATTTTTTATTGTCATGTACTACCATTTTGGAGGTCAATCACTTCGCAGACTAGTCGCCAGTGCAGCTCGCTAACCTCCAGCGTCCATTATGTCGTCTGTATAGGCTCCCAGGGTCCTTATATAGTAATGAGAGCGTTTGCAGGGAGACGCACAATAATGCAGATAACGAAATAAACTCAAATTTCTCTTTTAAATAGTTTTTTATTATCATGTACTACCATCTTAGAGCGCAATCACTTCGCAGACTAGTCGCCAGTGCAGCTCGCTGCCGTCCAGCGTCCATTCTGTCGTCTGTATAGGCTCCCAGGGTCCTTATATAGTAATGAGAGCGTTTGCAGGGAGACGCACAATAATGCAAATAACGAAATAATTGCAAATTTCTCTTTTAAATAGTTTTTTATTATCATGTACTACCATCTTAGAGCGCAATCACTTCGCAGACTAGTCGCCAGTGCAGCTAGCAGCCCTCCAGCGTCCATTCTGTCGTCTGTATAGGCTCCCAGGGTCCTTATATAGTAATGAGAGCGTTTGCAGGGAAACGCACAATAATGCAAATAACGAAATAAATTCAAATTTCTCTTTTAAATAGTTTTTTATTGTCATGTACTACTATTTTAGAGGTCAATCACTTCGCAGACTAGTCGCCAGTGCAGCTCGCTGCCCTCCAGCGTCCATTCTGTCGTCTGTATAGGCTCCCAGGGTCCTTATATAGTAATGAGAGCGTTTGCAGGGAGACGCACAATAATGCAAATAACGAAATAAATGCAAATTTCTCTTTTAAATAGTTTTTTATTGTCATGTACTACCATTTTGGAGGTCAACCACTTCGCAGACTAGTCGCCAGTGCAGCTCGCTAACCTCCAGCGTCCATTCTGTCGTCTGTATAGGCTCCCAGGGTCCTTATATAGTAATGAGAGCGTTTGCAGGGAGACGCACAATAATGCAAATAACGAAATAATTGCAAATTTCTCTTTTAAATAGTTTTTTATTGTCATGTACTACCATTTTAGAGGTCAATCACTTCGCAGACTAGTCGCCAGTGCAGCTCGCTACCCTCCAGCGTCCATTCTGTCGTCTGTATAGGCTCCCAGGTTCCTCATATAGTAGTGAGAGCGTTTGCAGGGAGACGCACAATAATGCAAATAACGAAATAAATTCAAATTTCTCTTTTAAATAGTTTTTTATTGTCATGTACTACCATTTTAGAGGTCAATCACTTCGCAGACTAGTCGCCAGTGCAGCTCGCTGCCCTCCAGTGTCCATTTTGTCGTCTGTATAGGCTCCCAGGGTCCTTATGTAGTAATGAGAGCGTTTGCAGGGAGACGCACAATAATGCAAATAACGAAATAAATGCAAATTTCTCTTTTAAATAGTTTTTTATTGTCATGTACTACCATTTTGGAGGTCAATCACTTCGCAGACTAGTCGCCAGTGCAGCTCGCTAACCTCCAGCGTCCATTCTGTCGTCTGTATAGGCTCCCTGGGTCCTTATATAGTAATGAGAGCATTTGCAGGGAGACGCACAATAATGCAAATAACGAAATAAATGCAAATTTCTCTTTTACATAGTTTTTTGTTGTCATGTACTACCATTTTGGAGGTCAATCACTTCGCAGACTAGTCGCCAGTGCAGCTCGCTAACCTCCAGCGTCCATTCTGTCGTCTGTATAGGCTCCCAGGGTCCTTATATAGTAATTAGAGCGTTTGCACGGAGACGCACAATAATGCAAATAACAAAATAAATGCAAATTTCTCTTTTAAATAGTTTTTTATTATCATGTACTACCATTTTAGAGGTCAATCACTTCGCAGACTAGTCGCCAGTGCAGCTCGCTGCCCTCCAGCGTCCATTCTGTCGTCTGTATAGGCTCCCAGGGTCCTTATGTAGTAATGAGTGCGTTTGCAGGGAGACGCACAATAATGCAAATAACGAAATAAATTCAAATTTCTCTTTTAAATAGTTTTTTATTGTCATGTACTACCATTTTAGAGGTCAATCACTTCGCAGACTAGTCGCCAGTGCAGCTCGCTGCCCTCCAGCGTCCATTCTGTCGTCTGTATAGGCTCCCAGGGTCCTTATATAGTAATGAGAGCGTTTGCAGGGAGACGCACAATAATGCAAATAACGAAATAATTGCAAATTTCTCTTTTAAATAGTTTTTTATTATCATGTACTACCATCTTAGAGGGCAATCACTTCGCAGACTAGTCGCCAGTGCACCTCGCTGCCGTCCAGCGTCCATTCTGTCGTCTGTATAGGCTCCCAGGGTCCTTATATAGTAATGAGAGCGTTTGCAGGGAAACGCACAATAATGCAAATAACGAAATAAATTCAAATTTTTTTTTTTAAATAGTTTTTTATTGTCATGTACTACCATTTTAGAGGTCAATCACTTCGCAGACTAGTCGCCAGTGCAGCTCGCTAACCTCCAGCGTCCATTCTGTCGTCTGTATAGGCTCCCAGGGTCCTTATATAGTAATGAGAGCGTTTGCAGGGAGACGCACAATAATGCAAATAACGAAATAAATGCAAATTTCTCTTTTAAATAGTTTTTTATTGTCATGTACTACCATTTTGGAAGTCAATCACTTCGCAGACTAGTCGCCAGTGCAGCTCGCTAACCTCCAGCGTCCATTCTGTCGTCTGTATAGGCTCCCAGGGTCCTTATATAGTAATGAGAGCGTTTGCAGGGAGACGCACAATAATGCAAATAACGAAATAAATGCAAATTTCTCTTTTAAATAGTTTTTTATTGTCATGTACTACCATTTTGGAGGTCAATCACTTCGCAGACTAGTCGCCAGTGCAGCTCGCTAACCTCCAGCGTCCATTCTGTCGTCTGTATAGGCTCCCAGGGTCCTTATATAGTAATGAGAGCGTTTGCAGGGAGACGCACAATAATGCAAATAACGAAATAAATGCAAATTTCTCTTTTAAATAGTTTTTTATTATCATGTATTACCATTTTAGAGGTCAATTACTTCGCAGACTAGTCGTCAGTGCAGCTAGCAGCCCTCCAGCGTCCATTCTGTCGTCTGTATAGGCTCCCAGGGTCCTTATATAGTAATATGAGCGTTTGCAGGGAGACGCACAATAATGCAAATAACGAAATAAATGCAAATTTCTCTTTTAAATAGTTTTTTATTATCATGTACTACCATTTTAGAGGTCAATTACTTCGCAGACTAGTCGCCAGTGCAGCTCGCTGCCCTCCAGCGTCCATTCTATCGTCTGTATAGGCTCCCAGTGTCCTTATATAGTAATGAGAGCGTTTGCAGGGAGACGCACAATAATGCAAATAACGAAATAAATGCAAATTTCTCTTCTAAATAGTTTCTTATTATCATGTACTACCATTTTAGAGGTCAATTACTTCGCAGACTAGTCGCCAGTGCAGCTCGCTGCCCTCCAGCGTCCATTCTGTCGTCTGTATAGGCTCCCAGGGTCCTTATATAGTAATGAGAGCGTTAGCAGGGAGACGCACAATAATGCAAATAACGAAATAAATGCAAATTTCTCTTTTAAATAGTTACTTATTGTCATGTACTACCATTTTGGAAGTCAATCACTTCGCAGACTAGTCGCCAGTGCAGCTCGCTAACCTCCAGCGTCCATTCTGTCGTCTGTATAGGCTCCCAGGGTCCTTATATAGTAATGAGAGCGTTTGCAGGGAGACGCACAATAATGCAAATAACGAAATAAATTCAAATTTCTCTTTTAAATAGTTATTTATTGTCATGTACTACTATTTTAGAGGTCAATCACTTCGCAGACTAGTCGCCAGTGCAGCTCGCTGCCCTCCAGCGTCCATTCTGTCGTCTGTATAGGCTCCCAGGGTCCTTATATAGCAATGAGAGCGTTTGCAGGGAGACGCACAATAATGCAAATAACGAAATAATTGCAAATTTCTCTTTTAAATAGTTTTTTATTGTCATGTACTACCATTTTAGAGGTCAATCACTTCGCAGACTAGTCGCCAGTGCAGGTCGCTGCCCTCCAGCGTCCATTCTGTCGTCTGTATAGGCTCCCAGGGTCCTTATATAGCAATGAGAGCGTTTGCAGGGAGACGCACAATAATGCAAATAACGAAATAATTGCAAATTTCTCTTTTAAATAGTTTTTTATTGTCATGTACTACCATTTTAGAGGTCAATCACTTCGCAGACTAGTCGCCAGTGCAGCTCGCTGCCCTCCAGCGTCCATTCTGTCGTCTGTATAGGCTCCCAGGGTCCTTATATAGCAATGAGAGCGTTTGCAGGGAGACGCACAATAATGCAAATAACGAAATAATTGCAAATTTCTCTTTTAAATAGTTTTTTATTGTCATGTACTACCATTTTAGAGGTCAATCACTTCGCAGACTAGTCGCCAGTGCAGCTCGCTCCCCTCCAGTGTACATTTTGTCGTCTGTATAGGCTCCCAGGGTCCTTATGTAGTAAAGAGAGCGTTTGCAGGGAGACGCAAGATAATGCAAATAACGAAATAAATTCAAATTTCTCTTTTAAATAGTTTTTTATTGTCATGTACTACCATTTTAGAGGTCAATCACTTCGCAGACTAGTCGCCAGTGCAGCTCGCTGCCCTCCAGTGTCCATTTTGTCGTCTGTATAGGCTCCCAGGGTCCTTATGTAGTAATGAGAGCGTTTGCAGGGAGACGCACAATAATGCAAATAACGAAATAAATGCAAATTTCTCTTTTACATAGTTTTTGTTGTCATGTACTACCATTTTGGAGGTCAATCACTTCGCAGACTAGTCGCCAGTGCAGCTCGCTAACCTCCAGCGTCCATTCTGTCGTCTGTATAGGCTCCCAGGGTCCTTATATAGTAATTAGAGCGTTTGCAGGGAGACGCACAATAATGCAAATAACAAAATAAATGCAAATTTCTCTTTTAAATAGTTTTTTATTATCATGTACTACCATTTTAGAGGTCAATCACTTCGCAGACTAGTCGCCAGTGCAGCTCGCTGCCCTCCAGCGTCCATTCTGTCGTCTGTATAGGCTCCCAGGGTCCTTATGTAGTAATGAGAGCGTTTGCAGGGAGACGCACAATAATGCAAATAACGAAATAAATTCAAATTTCTCTTTTAAATAGTTTTTTATTGTCATGTACTACCATTTTAGAGGTCAATCACTTCGCAGACTAGTCGCCAGTGCAGCTCGCTGCCCTCCAGCGTCCATTCTGTCGTCTGTATAGGCTCCCAGGGTCCTTATATAGTAATGAGAGCGTTTGCAGGGAGACGCACAATAATGCAAATAACGAAATAATTGCAAATTTCTCTTTTAAATAGTTTTTTATTATCATGTACTACCATCTTAGAGCGCAATCACTTCGCAGACTAGTCGCCAGTGCACCTCGCTGCCGTCCAGCGTCCATTCTGTCGTCTGTATAGGCTCCCAGGGTCCTTATATAGTAATGAGAGCGTTTGCAGGGAAACGCACAATAATGCAAATAACGAAATAAATTCAAATTTTTTTTTAAATAGTTTTTTATTGTCATGTACTACCATTTTAGAGGTCAATCACTTCGCAGACTAGTCGCCAGTGCAGCTCGCTAACCTCCAGCGTCCATTCTGTCGTCTGTATAGGCTCCCAGGGTCCTTATATAGTAATGAGAGCGTTTGCAGGGAGACGCACAATAATGCAAATAACGAAATAAATGCAAATTTCTCTTTTAAATAGTTTTTTATTGTCATGTACTACCATTTTGGAAGTCAATCACTTCGCAGACTAGTCGCCAGTGCAGCTCGCTAACCTCCAGCGTCCATTCTGTCGTCTGTATAGGCTCCCAGGGTCCTTATATAGTAATGAGAGCGTTTGCAGGGGGACGCACAATAATGCAAATAACGAAATAAATGCAAATTTCTCTTTTAAATAGTTTTTTATTGTCATGTACTACCATTTTGGAGGTCAATCACTTCGCAGACTAGTCGCCAGTGCAGCTCGCTAACCTCCAGCGTCCATTCTGTCGTCTGTATAGGCTCCCAGGGTCCTTATATAGTAATGAGAGCGTTTGCAGGGAGACGCACAATAATGCAAATAACGAAATAAATGCAAATTTCTCTTTTAAATAGTTTTTTATTATCATGTATTACCATTTTAGAGGTCAATTACTTCGCAGACTAGTCGTCAGTGCAGCTAGCAGCCCTCCAGCGTCCATTCTGTCGTCTGTATAGGCTCCCAGTGTCCTTATATAGTAATGAGAGCGTTTGCAGGGAGACGCACAATAAAGCAAATAACGAAATAAATGCAAATTTCTCTTCTAAATAGTTTCTTATTATCATGTACTACCATTTTAGAGGTCAATTACTTCGCAGACTAGTCGCCAGTGCAGCTCGCTGCCCTCCTGCGTCCATTCTGTCGTCTGTATAGGCTCCCAGGGTCCTTATATAGTAATGAGAGCGTTAGCAGGGAGACGCACAATAATGCAAATAACGAAATAAATGCAAATTTCTCTTTTAAATAGTTACTTATTGTCATGTACTACCATTTTGGAAGTCAATCACTTCGCAGACTAGTCGCCAGTGCAGCTCGCTAACCTCCAGCGTCCATTCTGTCGTCTGTATAGGCTCCCAGGGTCCTTATATAGTAATGAGAGCGTTTGCAGGGAGACGCACAATAATGCAAATAACGAAATAAATTCAAATTTCTCTTTTAAATAGTTATTTATTGTCATGTACTACTATTTTAGAGGTCAATCACTTCGCAGACTAGTCGCCAGTGCAGCTCGCTGCCCTCCAGCGTCCATTCTGTCGTCTGTATAGGCTCCCAGGGTCCTTATATAGCAATGAGAGCGTTTGCAGGGAGACGCACAATAATGCAAATAACGAAATAATTGCAAATTTCTCTTTTAAATAGTTTTTTATTGTCATGTACTACCATTTTAGAGGTCAATCACTTCGCAGACTAGTCGCCAGTGCAGGTCGCTGCCCTCCAGCGTCCATTCTGTCGTCTGTATAGGCTCCCAGGTTCCTTATATAGTAGTGAGAGCGTTTGCAGGGAGACGCACAATAATGCAAATAACGAAATAAATTCAAATTTCTCTTTTAAATAGTTTTTTATTGTCATGTACTACCATTTTAGAGGTCAATCACTTCGCAGACTAGTCGCCAGTGCAGCTCGCTGCCCTCCAGTGTCCATTTTGTCGTCTGTATAGGCTCCCAGGCTCCTTATATAGTAATGAGAGCGTTTGCAGGGAGTCGCACAATAATGCAAATAACGAAATAAAAGCAAATTTCTCTTTTAAATAGTTTTTTATTGTCATGTACTACCATTTTGGAGGTCAATCACTTCGCAGACTAGTCGCCAGTGCAGCTCGCTAACCTCCAGCGTCCATTCTGTCGTCTGTATAGGCTCCCTGGGTCCTTATATAGTAATGAGAGTATTTGCAGGGAGACGCACAATAATGCAAATAACGAAATAAATGCAAATTTCTCATTTAAATAGTTTTTTATTGTCATGTACTACCATTTTGGAGGTCAATCACTTCGCAGACTAGTCGCCAGTGCAGCTCGCTAACCTCCAGCGTCCATTCTGTCGTCTGTATAGGCTCCCAGGTTCCTTATATAGTAGTGAGAGCGTTTGCAGGGAGACGCACAATAATGCAAATAACGAAACAAATGCAAATTTCTCTTTTATATAGTCTTTTATTATCATGTACTACCATTTTAGAGGGCAATCACTTCGCAGACTAGTCGCCAGTGCAGCCCGCAGCCCTCAAGCGTCCATTCTGTCGTCTGTATAGGCTCCCAGGGTCCTTATATAGTTATGAGAGCGTTTGCATGGGACACGCACAATAATGCAAATAACGAAATAAATGCAAATTTCTCTTTTAAATAGTTTTTTATTATCATGTACTACCATTTTAGAGGTCAATCACTTCGCAGACTAGTCGCCACTGCAGCTAGCAGCCCTCCAGCGTCCATTCTGTCGTCTGTATAGGCTCCCAGGGTCCTTATATAGTAATGAGGGCGTTTGCAGGGACACGCCTAATAATGCAAATAACGAAACAAATGCAAATTTCTCTTTTAAATAGTTTTTTATTATCATGTACTACCATTTTAGAGGTCAATCACTTCGCAGACTAGTCGCCAGTGCAGCTCGCAGTCCTCCAGCGTTCATTCTGTCGTCTGTATACGCTGCCAGTGTCCTTATATAATAATGAGAGCGTTTGCATGGAAATGCACAGTAGTGCAAATAACGAAATAAATGCAAATTTCTCTTTTAAATAGTTTTTTTTATTTTCATGTACTACCATATTAGAGGTCAATTACTTCGCAGACTAGTCGCCAGTGCAGCTAGCAGCCCTCCAGCGTCCATTCTGTCGTCTGTATAGGCTCCCAGGGTCCTTATATAGTAATGAGGGCGTTTGCAGGGACACGCCCAATAATGCAAATAACGAAACAAATGCAAATTTCTCTTTTCAATAGTTTTTTATTATCATGTACTACCATTTTAGAGGTCAATCACTTCGCAGACTAGTCGCCAGTGCAGCTCGCAGTCCTCCAGCGTTCATTCTGTCGTCTGTATAGGCTCCCAGGGTCCTTATATAGTAATAAGAGCGTTTGCAGGGAAATGCACAATAGTGCAAATAACGAAATAAATGCAAATTTCTCTTTTAAATAGTTTTTTATTTTCATGTACTACCATTTTAGAGGTCAATCACTTCGCAGACTAGTCGCCAGTGCAGCTCGCAGCCCTCCAGCGTCCATTCTGTCGTCTGTATAGGCTCCCAGGGTCCTTATATAGTAATGAGAGCGTTTGCAAGGGACACGCACAATAATGCAAATAACGTAACAAATGCAAATTTCTCTTTTAAATAGTTTTTTATTTTCATGTACTATCATTTTAGAGGTCAATCACTTCGCAGACTAGTCGCCATTGCAGCTCGCAGTCTTCCAGCGTTCATTCAGTCGTCTGTATAGGCTCCCAGGGTCCTTATATAGTAATGAGAGCGTTTGCAGGGAAATGCACAGTAATGCAAATAACGAAATAAATGCAAATTTCTCTTTTAAATACTTTTTTATTATCATGTATTACCATATTAGAGGTCAATCACTTCGCAGACTAGTCGCCAGTGCAGCTCGCAGTCCTCTAGCGTTCATTCTGTCGTCTGTATAGGCTGCCAGGGTCCTTATATAGTAATGAGAGCGTTTGCAAGGAAATGCACAGTAATGCAAATAACGAAATAAATGCAAATTTCTCTTTTAAATAGTTTTTTATTATCATGTACTACCATTTTAGAAGGCAATCACTTCGCAGACTAGTCGCCAGTGCAGCCCGCAGCCCTCCAGCGTCCATTCTGTCGTCTGTATAGGCTCCCAGGGTCCTTATATAGTAATGAGAGCGTTTGCTTGGGACACGCACAATAATGCAAATAACGAAACAAATGCAAATTTCTCTTTTAAATAGTTTTTTATTATCATGTACTACCATTTTAGAGGTCAATCACTTCGCAGACTAGTCGCCAGTGCAGCTAGCAGCCCTCCAGCGTCCATTCTGTCGTTTGTATAGGCTCCCAGGGTCCTTATATAGTAATGAGGGCGTTTGCAGGGACACGCCCAATAATGCAAATAACGAAACAAATGCATATTTCTCTTTTAAATAGTTTTTCATTATCATGTACTACCATTTTAGAGGTCAATCAATTCGCAGACTATTCGCCAGTGCAGCTCGCAGCCCTCCTGCGTCCATTCTGTCGTCTGTATAGGCTCCCAGGGTCCTTATATAGTAATGAGAGCGTTTGCATGGGACACGCACAATAATGCAAATAACGAAACAAATGCAAATTTCTCTTTTAAATAGTTTTTTATTATCATGTACTACCATTTTGGAGGTCAATCACTTCGCAGACTAGTCGCCAGTGCAGCTCGCTGCCCTCCAGCGTCCATTCTGTCGTCTGTATAGGCTCCCAGGGTCCTTATATAGTAATGAGAGCGTTTGCAGGGAAATGCACAGTAATGCAAATAACGAAACAAATGCAAATTTCTCTTTTCAATAGTTTTTTATTATCATGTACTACCATTTTAGAGGGCAATCACTTCGCAGACTAGTCGCCAGTGCAGCCCGCAGCCCTCCAGCGTCCATTCTGTCGTCTGTATAGGCTCCCAGGGTCCTTGTATAGTTATGAGAGCGTTTGCATGGGACACGCACAATAATGCAAATAACGAAATAAATGCAAATTTCTCTTTTAAATAGTTTTTTATTATCATGTACTACCATTTTAGAGGTCAATCACTTCGCAGACTAGTCGCCAGTGCAGCTAGCAGCCCTCCAGCGTCCATTCTGTCGTCTGTATAGGCTCCCAGGGTCCTTATATTGTAATGAGGGCGTTTGCAGGGACACGCCTAATAATGCAAATAACGAAACATATGCAAATTTCTCTTTTAAATAGTTTTTTATTATCATGTACTACCATTTTAGAGGTCAATCACTACGCAGACTGGTCGCCAGTGCAGCTCGCAGTCCTCCAGCGTTCATTCTGTCGTCTGTATAGGCTGCCAGTGTCCTTATATAATAATGAGAGCGTTTGCATGGAAATGCACAGTAGTGCAAATAACGAAATAAATGCAAATTTCTCTTTTAAATAGTTTTTTTTTATTTTCATGTACTACCATATTAGAGGTCAATTACTTCGCAGACTAGTCGCCAGTGCAGCTAGCAGCCCTCCAGCGTCCATTCTGTCGTCTGTATAGGCTCCCAGGGTCCTTATATAATAATGAGGGCGTTTGCAGGGACACGCCCAATAATGCAAATAACGAAACAAATGCAAATTTCTCTTTTAAATAGTTTTTTATTATCATGTACTACCATTTTAGAGGTCAATCACTTCGCAGACTAGTCGCCAGTGCAGCTCGCAGTCCTCCAGCGTTCATTCTGTCGTCTGTATAGGCTCCCAGGGTCCTTATATAGTAATGAGAGCGTTTGCAGGGAAATGCACAATAGTGCAAATAACGAAATAAATGCAAATTTCTCTTTTAAATAGTTTTTTATTTTCATGTACTACCATTTTAGAGGTCAATCATTTCGCAGACTAGTCGCCAGTGCAGCTCGCAGCCCTCCAGCGTCCATTCTGTCGTCTGTATAGGCCACCAGGGTCCTTATATAGTAATGAGAGCGTTTGCATGGGACACGCACAATAATGCAAATAACGTAAGAAATGCAAATTTCTCTTTTAAATAGTTTTTTATTTTCATGTACTATCATTTTAGAGGTCAATCACTTCGCAGACTAGTCGCCAGTGCAGCTCGCAGTCTTCCAGCGTTCATTCTGTCGTCTGTATAGGCTCCCAGGGTCCTTATATAGTAATGAGAGCGTTTGCAGGGAAATGCACAGTAATGCAAATAACGAAATAAATGCAAATTTCTCTTTTAAATAGTTTTTTATTATCATGTATTACCATATTAGAGGTCAATCACTTCGCAGACTAGTCGCCAGTGCAGCTCGCATTCCTCTAGCGTTCATTCTGTCGTCTGTATAGGCTGCCAGGGTCCTTATATAGTAATGAGAGCGTTCGCAGGGACACGCACAATAATGCAAATAACGAAATAAATGCAAATTTCTCTTTTAAATAGTTTTTTATTATCATGTACTACCATTTTAGAGGTCAATCACTACGCAGACTAGTCGCCAGTGCAGCTCGCTGCCCTCCAGCGTCCATTCTGTCGTCTGTATGGGCTCCCTGGGTCCTTATATAGTAATGAGAGCGTTTGCAGGGAAATGCACAATAATGCAAATAACGAAACAAATGCAAATTTCTCTTTTAAATAGTTTTTTATTATCATGTACTACCATTTTAGAGGTCAATCACTTCGCAGACTAGTCGCCAGTGCAGCTAGCAGCCCTCCAGCGTCCATTCTGTCGTCTGTATAGGCTCCCAGGGTCCTTATATAGTAATGAGGGCGTTTGCAGGGACACGCCCAATAATGCAAATAACGAAACAAATGCAAATTTCTCTTTTAAATAGTTTTTCATTATCATGTACTACCATTTTAGAGGTCAATCACTTCGCAGACTAGTCGCCAGTGCAGCTCGCAATCATCCAGCGTTCATTCTGTCGTCTGTATAGGCTCCCAGGGTCCTTATATAGTAATGAGAGCGTTTGCAGGGAAATGCACAGTAATGCAAATAACGAAACAAATGCAAATTTCTCTTTTAAATAGTTTTTCATTATCATGTACTACCATTTTGGAGGTCAATCACTTCGCAGACTAGTCGCCAGTGCAGCTCGCAGCCCTCCTGCGTCCATTCTGTCGTCTGTATAGGCTCCCAGGTTCCTCATATAGTAATGAGAGCGTTTGCATGGGACACACACAATAATGCAAATAACAAAACAAATGCAAATTTCTCTTTTAAATAGTTTTTTTTATTATCATGTACTACCATTTTAGAGGTCCATCACTTCGCAGACTAGTCGCCAGTGCAGCTCGCTGCCCTCCAGCGTCCATTCTGTCGTCTGTATAGGCTCCCAGGGTCCTTATATAGTAATGAGAGCGTTTGCAGGGAAATGCACAGTAATGCAAATAACGAAAAAAATGCAAATTTCTCTTTTAAATAGTTTTTTATTATCATGTACTACCATTTTAGAGGGCAATCACTTCGCAGACTAGTCGCCAGTGCAGCCCGCAGCCCTCCAGCGTCCATTCTGTCGTCTGTATAGGCTCCCAGGGTCCTTATATAGTAATGAGAGCGTTTGCATGGGACACGCATAATAATGCAAATAACGTAACAAATGCAAATTTCTCTTTTATATAGTTTTTTATTATCATGTACTACCATTTTAGAGGTCAATCACTTCGCAGACTAGTCGCCAGTGCAGCTAGCAGCCCTCCAGCGTCCATTCTGTCGTCTGTATAGGCTCCCTTGGTCCTTATATAGTAATGAGGGCGTTTGCAGGGACACGCCCAATAATGCAAATAACGAAACAAATGCAAATTTCTCTTTTAAATAGTTTTTCATTATCATGTACTACCATTTTAGAGGTCAATCACTTCGCAGACTAGTCGCCAGTGTAGCTCGCAGTCCTCCAGCGTTCATTCTGTCGTCTGTATAGCCTCCCAGGGTCCTTGTATAGTAATGAGGGCGTTTGCAGGGAAATGCACAGTAATGCAAATAACGAAATAAATGCAAATTTCTCTTTTAAATAGTTTTTTATTATCATGTATTACCATATTAGAGGTCAATCACTTCGCAGACTAGTCGCCAGTGCAGCCCGCAGCCCTCCAGCGTCCATTCTGTCGTCTGTATAGGCTCCCATGGTCCTTATATAGTAATGAGAGCGTTTGCATGGGACACGCACAATAATGCAAATAACGAAACAAATGCAAATTTCTCTTTAAATAGTTTTTTATTATCATGTACTACCATTTTAGAGGTCAATCACTTCGCAGACTAGTCGCCAGTGCAGCTAGCAGCCCTCCAGCGTCCAATCTGTCGTCTGTATAGGCTCCCAGGGTCCTTATATAGTAATGAGGGCGTTTGCAGGGACACGCCCAATAATGCAAATAACGAAACAAATGCAAATTTCTCTTTTAAATAGTTTTTCATTATCATGTACTACCATTTTAGAGGTCAATCACTTCGCAGACTAGTCGCCAGTGCAGCTCGCAGTCCTCTAGCGTTCATTCTGTCGTCTGTATAGGCTGCCAGGGTCCTTATATAGTAATGAGGGCGTTTCCAGGGACACGCACAATAATGCAAATAACGAAATAAATGCAAATTTCTCTTTTAAATAGTTTTTTATTATCATGTACTACCATTTTAGAGGTCAATCACTTCGCAGACTAGTCGCCAGTGCAGCTCGCTTCCTCCAGCGTCCGTTCTGTCGTCTGTATAGGCTCCCAGGGTCCTTATATAGTAATGAGAGCGTTTGCAGGGAAATGCACAGTAATGCAAATAACGAAATAAATGCAAATTTCTCTTTTAAATAGTTTTTTTTTATCATGTACTACCATTTTAGAGGGCAATCACTTCGCAGACTAGTCGCCAGTGCAGCCCGCAGCCCTCCAGCGTCCATTCTGTCGTCTGTATAGGCTCCCAGGGTCCTTATATAGTAATGAGAGCGTTTGCATGGGACACGCACAATAATGCAAATAACGAAACAAATGCAAATTTCTCTTTTAAATAGTTTTTTATTATCATGTACTACCATTTTAGAGGTCAATCACTTCGCAGACTAGTCGCCAGCGCAGCTAGCAGTCCTCCAGCGTCCATTCTGTCGTCTGTATAGGCTCCCAGGGTCCTTATATAGTAATGAGGGGGTTTGCAGGGACACGCCCAATAATGCAAATAACGAAACAAATGCAAATTTCTCTTTTAAATAGTTTTTTATTATCATGTACTACCATTTTAGAGGTCAATCACTTCGCAGACTAGTCGCCAGTGCAGCTCGCAATCCTCCAGCGTTCATTCTGTCGTTTGTATAGGCTCCCAGGGTCCTTATATAGTAATGAGAGCGTTTGCAGGGAAATGCACAGTAATTCAAATAACGAAACAAATGCAAATTTCTCTTTTACATAGTTTTTCATTATCATGTACTACCATTTTAGAGGTCAATCACTTCGCAGACTAGTCGCCATTGCAGCTCGCAGCCCTCCTGCGTCCTTTCTGTCGTCTGTATAGGCTCCCAGGGTCCTTATATAGTAATGAGAGAGTTTGCATGGGACACGCACAATAATGCAAATAACAAAACAAATGCAAATTTATCTTTTAAATAGTTTTTTATTATCATGTACTACCATTTTAGAGGTCAATCACTTCGCAGACTAGTCGCCAGTGCAGCTCGCTGCCCTCCAGCGTCCATTCTGTCGTCTGTATAGGCTCCCAGGGTCCTTATATAGTAATGAGAGCGTTTGCAGGGAAATGCACACTAATGCAAATAACGAAATAAATGCAACTTTCTCTTTTAAATAGTTTTTTATTATCATGTACTACCATTTTAGAGGGCAATCACTTCGCAGACTAGTCGCCAGTGCAGCCTGCAGCCCTCCAGCGTCCATTCTGTCGTCTGTATAGGCTCCCAGGGTCCTTATATAGTAATGAGAGCGTTTGCAGGGAAATGCACAGTAATGCAAATAACGAAACAAATGCAAATTTCTCTTTTAAATAGTGTTTCATTATCATGTACTACCATTTTAGAGGTCAATCACTTCGCAGACTAGTCGCCATTGCAGCTCGCAGCCCTCCTGCGTCCATTTTGTCGTCTGTATAGGCTCCCAGGGTTCTTATATAGTAATGAGAGCGTTTGCAAGGGACACGCACAATAATGCAAATAACGAAAAAAATGCAAATTTCTCTTTTAAATAGTTTTTTATTATCATGTACTACCATTTTAGAGGTCAATCACTTCGCAGACAAGTCGCCAGTGCAGCTAGCAGCCCTCCAGCGTCCATTCTGTCGTCTGTATAAGCTCCCTTGGTCCTTATATAGTAATGAGGGCGTTTGCAGGGACACGCCCAATAATGCAAATAACGAAACAAATGCAAATATCTCTTTTAAATAGTTTTTCATTATCATGTACTATCATTTTAGAGGTCAATCACTTCGCAGACTAGACGCCAGTGCAGCTCGCAGTCCTCCAGCGTTCATTCTGTCGTCTGTATAGGCTCCCAGGGTCCTTATATAGTAATGAGAGCGTTTGCAGGGAAATGCACAGTAATGCAAATAACGAAATCAATGCAAATTTCTCTTTTAAATAGTTTTTTATTATCATGTATTACCATATTAGAGGTCAATCACTTCCCAGACTAGTCGCCATTGCAGCCCGCAGCCCTCCAGCGTCCATTCTGTCGTCTGTATAGGCTCCCATGGTCCTTATATAGTAATGAGAGCGTTTGCAGGGAGACGAACAATAATGCAAATAACGAAATAAATGCAAATTTCTCTTTTAAATAGTTTTTTATTGTCATGTACTACCATTTTGGAGGTCAATCACTTCGCAGACTAGTCGCCAGTGCAGCTCGCTAACCTCCAGCGTCCATTCTGTCGTCTGTATAGGCTCCCAGGGTCCTTATATAGTAATGAGAGCGTTTGCAGGGAGACGCACAATAATGCAAGTAACGAAATAATTGCAAATTTCTCTTTTAAATAGTTTTTTATTGTCATGTACTACCATTTTAGAGGTCAATCACTTCGCAGACTAGTCGCCAGTGCAGCTCGCTGCCTTCCAGCGTCCATTCTGTCGTCTGTATAGGCTCCCAGGTTCCTTATATAGTAGTGAGAGCGTTTGCAGGGAGACGCACAATAATGCAAATAACGAAATAAATGCAAATTTCTCTTTTAAATAGTTTTTTATTGTCATGTACTACCATTTTAGAGGTCAATCACTTCGCAGACTAGTCGCCAGTGCAGCTCGCTGCCCTCCAGTGTCCATTTTGTCGTCTGTATAGGCTCCCAGGGTCCTTATGTAGTAATGAGAGCGTTTGCAGGGAGACGCACAATAATGCAAATAACGAAATAAATTCAAATTTCTCTTTTAAATAGTTTTTTATTGTCATGTACTACCATTTTAGAGGTCAATCACTTCGCAGACTAGTCGCCAGTGCAGCTCGCTGCCCTCCAGCGTCCATTCTGTCGTCTGTATAGGCTCCCAGGGTCCTTATATAGTAATGAGAGCGTTTTCAGGGAGACGCACAATAACGCAAATAACGAAATAAATGCAAATTTCTCTTTTAAATAGTTTTTTATTGTCATGTACTACCATTTTAGAGGTCAATCACTTCGCAGACTAGTCGCCAGTGCAGCTCGCTGCCCTCCAGTGTCCATTCTGTCGTCTGTATAGGCTCCCAGGGTCCTTATGTAGTAATGAGAGCGTTTGCAGGGAGACGCACAATAATGCAAATAACGAAATAAATTCAAATTTCTCTTTTAAATAGTTTTTTATTGTCATGTACTACCATTTTAGAGGTCAATCACTTCGCAGACTAGTCGCCAGTGCAGCTCGCTGCCCTCCAGTGTCCATTTTGTCGTCTGTATAGGCTCCCAGGATCCTTATGTAGTAATGAGAGCGTTTGCAGGGAGACGCACAATAATGCAGATAACGAAATAAACTCAAATTTCTCTTTTAAATAGTTTTTTATTGTCATGTACTACCATCTTAGAGCGCAATCACTTCGCAGACTAGTCGCCAGTGCAGCTCGCTGCCGTCCAGCGTCCATTCTGTCGTCTGTATAGGCTCCCAGGGTCCTTATATAGTAATGAGAGCGTTTGCAGGGAGACGCACAATAATGCAAATAACGAAATAATTGCAAATTTCTCTTTTAAATAGTTTTTTATTATCATGTACTACCATCTTAGAGCGCAATCACTTCGCAGACTAGTCGCCAGTGCAGCTAGCAGCCCTCCAGCGTCCATTCTGTCGTCTGTATAGGCTCCCAGGGTCCTTATATAGTAATGAGAGCGTTTGCAGGGAAACGCACAATAATGCAAATAACGAAATAAATTCAAATTTCTCTTTTAAATAGTTTTTTATTGTCATGTACTACTATTTTAGAGGTCAATCACTTCGCAGACTAGTCGCCAGTGCAGCTCGCTGCCCTCCAGCGTCCATTCTGTCGTCTGTATAGGCTCCCAGGGTCCTTATATAGTAATGAGAGCGTTTGCAGGGAGACGCACAATAATGCAAATAACGAAATAAATGCAAATTTCTCTTTTAAATAGTTTTTTATTGTCATGTACTACCATTTTGGAGGTCAATCACTTCGCAGACTAGTCGCCAGTGCAGCTCGCTAACCTCCAGCGTCCATTCTGTCGTCTGTATAGGCTCCCAGGGTCCTTATATAGTAATGAGAGCGTTTGCAGGGAGACGCACAATAATGCAAATAACGAAATAATTGCAAATTTCTCTTTTAAATAGTTTTTTATTGTCATGTACTACCATTTTAGAGGTCAATCACTTCGCAGACTAGTCGCCAGTGCAGCTCGCTACCCTCCAGCGTCCATTCTGTCGTCTGTATAGGCTCCCAGGTTCCTCATATAGTAGTGAGAGCGTTTGCAGGGAGACGCACAATAATGCAAATAACGAAATAAATTCAAATTTCTCTTTTAAATAGTTTTTTATTGTCATGTACTACCATTTTAGAGGTCAATCACTTCGCAGACTAGTCGCCAGTGCAGCTCGCTGCCCTCCAGTGTCCATTTTGTCGTCTGTATAGGCTCCCAGGGTCCTTATGTAGTAATGAGAGCGTTTGCAGGGAGACGCACAATAATGCAAATAACGAAATAAATGCAAATTTCTCTTTTAAATAGTTTTTTATTGTCATGTACTACCATTTTGGAGGTCAATCACTTCGCAGACTAGTCGCCAGTGCAGCTCGCTAACCTCCAGCGTCCATTCTGTCGTCTGTATAGGCTCCCTGGGTCCTTATATAGTAATGAGAGCATTTGCAGGGAGACGCACAATAATGCAAATAACGAAATAAATGCAAATTTCTCTTTTACATAGTTTTTTGTTGTCATGTACTACCATTTTGGAGGTCAATCACTTCGCAGACTAGTCGCCAGTGCAGCTCGCTAACCTCCAGCGTCCATTCTGTCGTCTGTATAGGCTCCCAGGGTCCTTATATAGTAATTAGAGCGTTTGCAGGGAGACGCACAATAATGCAAATAACAAAATAAATGCAAATTTCTCTTTTAAATAGTTTTTTATTATCATGTACTACCATTTTAGAGGTCAATCACTTCGCAGACTAGTCGCCAGTGCAGCTCGCTGCCCTCCAGCGTCCATTCTGTCGTCTGTATAGGCTCCCAGGGTCCTTATGTAGTAATGAGAGCGTTTGCAGGGAGACGCACAATAATGCAAATAACGAAATAAATTCAAATTTCTCTTTTAAATAGTTTTTTATTGTCATGTACTACCATTTTAGAGGTCAATCACTTCGCAGACTAGTCGCCAGTGCAGCTCGCTGCCCTCCAGCGTCCATTCTGTCGTCTGTATAGGCTCCCAGGGTCCTTATATAGTAATGAGAGCGTTTGCAGGGAGACGCACAATAATGCAAATAACGAAATAATTGCAAATTTCTCTTTTAAATAGTTTTTTATTATCATGTACTACCATCTTAGAGCGCAATCACTTCGCAGACTAGTCGCCAGTGCACCTCGCTGCCGTCCAGCGTCCATTCTGTCGTCTGTATAGGCTCCCAGGGTCCTTATATAGTAATGAGAGCGTTTGCAGGGAAACGCACAATAATGCAAATAACGAAATAAATTCAATTTTTTTTTTAATAGTTTTTTATTGTCATGTACTACCATTTTAGAGGTCAATCACTTCGCAGACTAGTCGCCAGTGCAGCTCGCTAACCTCCAGCGTCCATTCTGTCGTCTGTATAGGCTCCCAGGGTCCTTATATAGTAATGAGAGCGTTTGCAGGGAGACGCACAATAATGCAAATAACGAAATAAATGCAAATTTCTCTTTTAAATAGTTTTTTATTGTCATGTACTACCATTTTGGAAGTCAATCACTTCGCAGACTAGTCGCCAGTGCAGCTCGCTAACCTCCAGCGTCCATTCTGTCGTCTGTATAGGCTCCCAGGGTCCTTATATAGTAATGAGAGCGTTTGCAGGGAGACGCACAATAATGCAAATAACGAAATAAATGCAAATTTCTCTTTTAAATAGTTTTTTATTGTCATGTACTACCATTTTGGAGGTCAATCACTTCGCAGACTAGTCGCCTGTGCAGCTCGCTAACCTCCAGCGTAAATTCTGTCGTCTGTATAGGCTCCCAGGGTCCTTATATAGTAATGAGAGCGTTTGCAGGGAGACGCACAATAATGCAAATAACGAAATAAATGCAAATTTCTCTTTTAAATAGTTTTTTATTATCATGTATTACCATTTTAGAGGTCAATTACTTCGCAGACTAGTCGTCAGTGCAGCTAGCAGCCCTCCAGCGTCCATTCTGTCGTCTGTATAGGCTCCCAGGGTCCTTATATAGTAATATGAGCGTTTGCAGGGAGACGCACAATAATGCAAATAACGAAATAAATGCAAATTTCTCTTTTAAATAGTTTTTTATTATCATGTACTACCATTTTAGAGGTCAATTACTTCGCAGACTAGTCGCCAGTGCAGCTCGCTGCCCTCCAGCGTCCATTCTATCGTCTGTATAGGCTCCCAGTGTCCTTATATAGTAATGAGAGCGTTTGCAGGGAGACGCACAATAATGCAAATAACGAAATAAATGCAAATTTCTCTTCTAAATAGTTTCTTATTATCATGTACTACCATTTTAGAGGTCAATTACTTCGCAGACTAGTCGCCAGTGCAGCTCGCTGCCCTCCAGCGTCCATTCTGTCGTCTGTATAGGCTCCCAGGGTCCTTATATAGTAATGAGAGCGTTAGCAGGGAGACGCACAATAATGCAAATAACGAAATAAATGCAAATTTCTCTTTTAAATAGTTACTTATTGTCATGTACTACCATTTTGGAAGTCAATCACTTCGCAGACTAGTCGCCAGTGCAGCTCGCTAACCTCCAGCGTCCATTCTGTCGTCTGTATAGGCTCCCAGGGTCCTTATATAGTAATGAGAGCGTTTGCAGGGAGACGCACAATAATGCAAATAACGAAATAAATGCAAATTTCTCTTTTAAATAGTTTTTTATTGTCATGTACTACTATTTTAGAGGTCAATCACTTCGCAGACTAGTCGCCAGTGCAGCTCGCTGCCCTCCAGCGTCCATTCTGTCGTCTGTATAGGCTCCCAGGGTCCTTATATAGCAATGAGAGCGTTTGCAGGGAGACGCACAATAATGCAAATAACGAAATAATTGCAAATTTCTCTTTTAAATAGTTTTTTATTGTCATGTACTACCATTTTAGAGGTCAATCACTTCGCAGACTAGTCGCCAGTGCAGCTCGCTGCCCTCCAGCGTCCATTCTGTCGTCTGTATAGGCTCCCAGGTTCCTTATATAGTAGTGAGAGCGTTTGCAGGGAGACGCACAATAATGCAAATAACGAAATAAATTCAAATTTCTCTTTTAAATAGTTTTTTATTGTCATGTACTACCATTTTAGAGGTCAATCACTTCGCAGACTAGTCGCCAGTGCAGCTCGCTCCCCTCCAGTGTACATTTTGTCGTCTGTATAGGCTCCCAGGGTCCTTATGTAGTAAAGAGAGCGTTTGCAGGGAGACGCAAGATAATGCAAATAACGAAATAAATTCAAATTTCTCTTTTAAATAGTTTTTTATTGTCATGTACTACCATTTTAGAGGTCAATCACTTCGCAGACTAGTCGCCAGTGCAGCTCGCTGCCCTCCAGTGTCCATTTTGTCGTCTGTATAGGCTCCCAGGGTCCTTATGTAGTAATGAGAGCGTTTGCAGGGAGACGCACAATAATGCAAATAACGAAATAAATGCAAATTTCTCTTTTACATAGTTTTTGTTGTCATGTACTACCATTTTGGAGGTCAATCACTTCGCAGACTAGTCGCCAGTGCAGCTCGCTAACCTCCAGCGTCCATTCTGTCGTCTGTATAGGCTCCCAGGGTCCTTATATAGTAATTAGAGCGTTTGCAGGGAGACGCACAATAATGCAAATAACAAAATAAATGCAAATTTCTCTTTTAAATAGTTTTTTATTATCATGTACTACCATTTTAGAGGTCAATCACTTCGCAGACTAGTCGCCAGTGCAGCTCGCTGCCCTCCAGCGTCCATTCTGTCGTCTGTATAGGCTCCCAGGGTCCTTATGTAGTAATGAGAGCGTTTGCAGGGAGACGCACAATAATGCAAATAACGAAATAAATTCAAATTTCTCTTTTAAATAGTTTTTTATTGTCATGTACTACCATTTTAGAGGTCAATCACTTCGCAGACTAGTCGCCAGTGCAGCTCGCTGCCCTCCAGCGTCCATTCTGTCGTCTGTATAGGCTCCCAGGGTCCTTATATAGTAATGAGAGCGTTTGCAGGGAGACGCACAATAATGCAAATAACGAAATAATTGCAAATTTCTCTTTTAAATAGTTTTTTATTATCATGTACTACCATCTTAGAGCGCATTCACTTCGCAGACTAGTCGCCAGTGCACCTCGCTGCCGTCCAGCGTCCATTCTGTCGTCTGTATAGGCTCCCAGGGTCCTTATATAGTAATGAGAGCGTTTGCAGGGAAACGCACAATAATGCAAATAACGAAATAAATTCAAATTTTTTTTTAAATAGTTTTTTATTGTCATGTACTACCATTTTAGAGGTCAATCACTTCGCAGACTAGTCGCCAGTGCAGCTCGCTAACCTCCAGCGTCCATTCTGTCGTCTGTATAGGCTCCCAGGGTCCTTATATAGTAATGAGAGCGTTTGCAGGGAGACGCACAATAATGCAAATAACGAAATAAATGCAAATTTCTCTTTTAAATAGTTTTTTATTGTCATGTACTACCATTTTGGAAGTCAATCACTTCGCAGACTAGTCGCCAGTGCAGCTCGCTAACCTCCAGCGTCCATTCTGTCGTCTGTATAGGCTCCCAGGGTCCTTATATAGTAATGAGAGCGTTTGCAGGGGGACGCACAATAATGCAAATAACGAAATAAATGCAAATTTCTCTTTTAAATAGTTTTTTATTGTCATGTACTACCATTTTGGAGGTCAATCACTTCGCAGACTAGTCGCCAGTGCAGCTCGCTAACCTCCAGCGTCCATTCTGTCGTCTGTATAGGCTCCCAGGGTCCTTATATAGTAATGAGAGCGTTTGCAGGGAGACGCACAATAATGCAAATAACGAAATAAATGCAAATTTCTCTTTTAAATAGTTTTTTATTATCATGTATTACCATTTTAGAGGTCAATTACTTCGCAGACTAGTCGTCAGTGCAGCTAGCAGCCCTCCAGCGTCCATTCTGTCGTCTGTATAGGCTCCCAGTGTCCTTATATAGTAATGAGAGCGTTTGCAGGGAGACGCACAATAATGCAAATAACGAAATAAATGCAAATTTCTCTTCTAAATAGTTTCTTATTATCATGTACTACCATTTTAGAGGTCAATTACTTCGCAGACTAGTCGCCAGTGCAGCTCGCTGCCCTCCAGCGTCCATTCTGTCGTCTGTATAGGCTCCCAGGGTCCTTATATAGTAATGAGAGCGTTAGCAGGGAGACGCACAATAATGCAAATAACGAAATAAATGCAAATTTCTCTTTTAAATAGTTACTTATTGTCATGTACTACCATTTTGGAAGTCAATCACTTCGCAGACTAGTCGCCAGTGCAGCTCGCTAACCTCCAGCGTCCATTCTGTCGTCTGTATAGGCTCCCAGGGTCCTTATATAGTAATGAGAGCGTTAGCAGGGAGACGCACAATAATGCAAATAACGAAATAAATGCAAATTTCTCTTTTAAATAGTTACTTATTGTCATGTACTACCATTTTGGAAGTCAATCACTTCGCAGACTAGTCGCCAGTGCAGCTCGCTAACCTCCAGCGTCCATTCTGTCGTCTGTATAGGCTCCCAGGGTCCTTATATAGTAATGAGAGCGTTTGCAGGGAGACGCACAATAATGCAAATAACGAAATAAATTCAAATTTCTCTTTTAAATAGTTATTTATTGTCATGTACTACTATTTTAGAGGTCAATCACTTCGCAGACTAGTCGCCAGTGCAGCTCGCTGCCCTCCAGCGTCCATTCTGTCGTCTGTATAGGCTCCCAGGGTCCTTATATAGCAATGAGAGCGTTTGCAGGGAGACGCACAATAATGCAAATAACGAAATAATTGCAAATTTCTCTTTTAAATAGTTTTTTATTGTCATGTACTACCATTTTAGAGGTCAATCACTTCGCAGACTAGTCGCCAGTGCAGGTCGCTGCCCTCCAGCGTCCATTCTGTCGTCTGTATAGGCTCCCAGGTTCCTTATATAGTAGTGAGAGCGTTTGCAGGGAGACGCACAATAATGCAAATAACGAAATAAATTCAAATTTCTCTTTTAAATAGTTTTTTATTGTCATGTACTACCATTTTAGAGGTCAATCACTTCGCAGACTAGTCGCCAGTGCAGCTCGCTGCCCTCCAGTGTCCATTTTGTCGTCTGTATAGGTTCCCAGGGTCCTTATGTAGTAATGAGAGCGTTTGCAGGGAGACGCACAATAATGCAAATAACGAAATAAATGCAAATTTCTCTTTTAAATAGTTTTTTATTGTCATGTACTACCATTTTGGAGGTCAATCACTTCGCAGACTAGTCGCCAGTGCAGCTCGCTAACCTCCAGCGTCCATTCTGTCGTCTGTATAGGCTCCCTGGGTCCTTATATAGTAATGAGAGCATTTGCAGGGAGACGCACAATAATGCAAATAACGAAATAAATGCAAATTTCTCTTTTACATAGTTTTTTATTGTCATGTACTACCATTTTGGAGGTCAATCACTTCGCAGACTAGTCGCCAGTGCAGCTCGCTAACCTCCAGCGACCATTCTGTCGTCTGTATAGGCTCCCAGGGTCCTTATATAGTAATTAGAGCGTTTGCAGGGAGACGCACAATAATGCAAATAACAAAATAAATGCAAATTTCTCTTTTAAATAGTTTTTTATTATCATGTACTACCATTTTAGAGGTCAATCACTTCGCAGACTAGTCGCCAGTGCAACTCGCTGCCCTCCAGCGTCCATTCTGTCGTCTGTATAGGCTCCCAGGGTCCTTATGTAGTAATGAGAGCGTTTGCAGGGAGACGCACAATAATGCAAATAACGAAATAATTGCAAATTTCTCTTTTAAATAGTTTTTTATTATCATGTACTACCATCTTAGAGCGCAATCACTTCGCAGACTAGTCGCCAGTGCACCTCGCTGCCGTCCAGCGTCCATTCTGTCGTCTGTATAGGCTCCCAGGGTCCTTATATAGTAATGAGAGCGTTTGCAGGGAAACGCACAATAATGCAAATAACGAAATAAATTCAAATTTTTTTTTTAAATAGTTTTTTATTGTCATGTACTACCATTTTAGAGGTCAATCACTTCGCAGACTAGTCGCCAGTGCAGCTCGCTAACCTCCAGCGTCCATTCTGTCGTCTGTATAGGCTCGCAGGGTCCTTATATAGTAATGAGAGCGTTTGCAGGGAGACGCACAATAATGCAAATAACGAAATAAATGCAAATTTCTCTTTTAAATAGTTTTTTATTGTCATGTACTACCATTTTGGAGGTCAATCACTTCGCAGACTAGTCGCCAGTGCAGCTCGCTAACCTCCAGCGTCCATTCTGTCGTCTGTATAGGCTCCCAGGGTCCTTATATAGTAATGAGAGCGTTTGCAGGGAGACGCACAATAATGCAAATAACGAAATAAATGAAAATTTCTCTTTTAAATAGTTTTTTATTATCATGTATTACCATTTTAGAGGTCAATTACTTCGCAGACTAGTCGTCAGTGCAGCTAGCAGCCCTCCAGCGTCCATTCTGTCGTCTGTATAGGCTCCCAGGGTCCTTATATAGTAATATGAGCGTTTGCAGGGAGACGCACAATAATGCAAATAACGAAATAAATGCAAATTTCTCTTTTAAATAGTTTTTTATTATCATGTACTACCATTTTAGAGGTCAATTACTTCGCAGACTAGTCGCCAGTGCAGCTCGCTGCCCTCCAGCGTCCATTCTATCGTCTGTATAGGCTCCCAGTGTCCTTATATAGTAATGAGAGCGTTTGCAGGGAGACGCACAATAATGCAAATAACGAAATAAATGCAAATTTCTCTTCTAAATAGTTTCTTATTATCATGTACTACCATTTTAGAGGTCAATTACTTCGCAGACTAGTCGCCAGTGCAGCTCGCTGCCCTCCAGCGTCCATTCTGTCGTCTGTATAGGCTCCCAGGGTCCTTATATAGTAATGAGAGCGTTAGCAGGGAGACGCACAATAATGCAAATAACGAAATAAATGCAAATTTCTCTTTTAAATAGTTACTTATTGTCATGTACTACCATTTTGGAAGTCAATCACTTCGCAGACTAGTCGCCAGTGCAGCTCGCTAACCTCTAGCGTCCATTCTGTCGTCTGTATAGGCTCCCAGGGTCCTTATATAGTAATGAGAGCGTTTGCAGGGAGACGCACAATAATGCAAATAACGAAATAAATTCAAATTTCTCTTTTAAATAGTTATTTATTGTCATGTACTACTATTTTAGAGGTCAATCACTTCGCAGACTAGTCGCCAGTGCAGCTCGCTGCCCTCCAGCGTCCATTCTGTCGTCTGTATAGGCTCCCAGGGTCCTTATATAGCAATGAGAGCGTTTGCAGGGAGACGCACAATAATGCAAATAACGAAATAATTGCAAATTTCTCTTTTAAATAGTTTTTTATTGTCATGTACTACCATTTTAGAGGTCAATCACTTCGCAGACTAGTCGCCAGTGCAGGTCGCTGCCCTCCAGCGTCCATTCTGTCGTCTGTATAGGCTCCCAGGTTCCTTATATAGTAGTGAGAGCGTTTGCAGGGAGACGCACAATAATGCAAATAACGAAATAAATTCAAATTTCTCTTTTAAATAGTTTTTTATTGTCATGTACTACCATTTTAGAGGTCAATCACTTCGCAGACTAGTCGCCAGTGCAGCTCGCTGCCCTCCAGTGTCCATTTTGTCGTCTGTATAGGCTCCCAGGCTCCTTATATAGTAATGAGAGCGTTTGCAGGGAGACGCACAATAATGCAAATAACGAAATAAAAGCAAATTTCTCTTTTAAATAGTTTTTTATTGTCATGTACTACCATTTTGGAGGTCAATCACTTCGCAGACTAGTCGCCAGTGCAGCTCGCTAACCTCCAGCGTCCATTCTGTCGTCTGTATAGGCTCCCTGGGTCCTTATATAGTAATGAGAGTATTTGCAGGGAGACGCACAATAATGCAAATAACGAAATAAATGCAAATTTCTCATTTAAATAGTTTTTTATTGTCATGTACTACCATTTTGGAGGTCAATCACTTCGCAGACTAGTCGCCAGTGCAGCTCGCTAACCTCCAGCGTCCATTCTGTCGTCTGTATAGGCTCCCAGGGTCCTTATATAGTAATGAGTGCGTTTGCAGGGAGACGCACAATAATGCAAATAACGAAATAAATGCAAATTTCTCTTTTAAATAGTTTTTTATTATCATGTACTACCATTTTAGAGGTCAATCACTTCGCAGACTAGTCGCCAGTGCAGCTCGCTGCCTTCCAGCGTCCATTCTTTCGTCTCTATAGGCTCCCAGGGTCCTTATGTAGTAATGAGAGCGTTTGCAGGGAGACGCACAATAATGCAAATAACGAAATAAATGCAAATTTCTCTTTTAAATAGTTTTTTATTGTCATGTACTACCATTTTAGAGGTCAATCACTTCGCAGACTAGTCGCCAGTGCAGCTCGCTGCCCTCCAGCGTCCATTCTGTCGTCTGTATAGGCTCCCAGGGTCCTTATATAGTAATGAGAGCGTTTGCAGGGAGACGCACAATAATGCAAATAACGAAATAATTGCAAATTTCTCTTTTAAATACTTTTTTATTATCATGTACTACCATCTTAGAGCGCAATCACTTCGCAGACTAGTCGCCAGTGCACCTCGCTGCCGTCCAGCGTCCATTCTGTCGTTTGTATAGGCTCCCAGGGTCCTTATATAGTAATGAGAGCGTTTGCAGGGAAACGCACAATAATGCAAATAACGAAATAAATTCAAATTTCTCTTTTAAATAGTTTTTTATTGTCATGTACTACCATTTTAGAGGTCAATCACTTCGCAGACTAGTCGCCAGTGCAGCTCGCTAACCTCCAGCGTCCCTTCTGTCGTCTGTATAGGCTCCCAGGGTCCTTATATAGTAATGAGAGCGTTTGCAGGGAGACGCACAATAATGCAAATAACAAAATAAATGCAAATTTCTCTTTTAAATAGTTTCTTATTGTCATGTACTACCATTTTGGAAGTCAATCACTTCGCAGACTAGTCGCCAGTGCAGCTCGCTAACCTCCAGCGTCCATTCTGTCGTCTGTATAGGCTCCCAGGGTCCTTATATAGTAATGAGAGCGTTTGCAGGGAGACGCACAATAATGCAAATAACGAAATAAATGCAAATTTCTCTTTTAAATAGTTTCTTATTGTCATGTACTACCATTTTGGAAGTCAATCACTTCGCAGACTAGTCGCCAGTGCAGCTCGCTAACCTCCAGCGTCCCTTCTGTCGTCTGTATAGGCTCCCAGGGTCATTATATAGTAATGAGAGCGTTTGCAGGGAAACGCACAATAATGCAAATAACGAAATAAATGCAAATTTCTCTTTTAAATAGGTTTTTATTGTCATGTACTACCATTTTAGAGGTCAATCATTTCGCAGACTAGTCGCCAGTGCAGCTCGCTAACCTCCAGCGTCCATTCTGTCGTCTGTATAGGTTCCCAGGGTCCTTATATAGTATCGAGAGCGTTTGCAGGGAGACGCTCAATAATGCAAATAACGAAATAATTGCAAATTTCTCTTTTAAATAGTTTTTTATTATCATGTACTACCATCTTAGAGCGCAATCACTTCGCAGACTAGTCGCCAGTGCAGCTCGCTGCCTTCCAGCGTCCATTCTGTCGTCTGTATAGGCTCCCAGGGTCCTTATATAGTAATGTGAGCGTTTGCAGGGAAACGCACAATAATGCAAATAACGAAATAAATTCAAATTTCTCTTTTAAATAGTTTCTTTATTGTCATGTACTACCATTTTAGAGGTCAATCACTTCGCAGACTAGTCGCCAGTGCAGCTCGCTGCCCTCCAGCGTCCATTCTGTCGTCTGTATAGGCTCCCAGGGTCCTTATATAGTAATGAGAGCGTTTGCAGGGAGACGCACAATAATGCAAATAACGAAATAAATGCAAATTTCTCTTTTAAATAGTTTTTTATTATCATGTACTACCATTTTAGAGGTCAATTACTTCGCAGACTAGTCGCCAGTGCAGCTAGCAGCCCTCCAGCGTCCATTCTGTCGTCTGTATAGGCTCCCAGGGAACTTATATAGTAATGAGAGCGTTTGCAGGGAGACGAACAATAATGCAAATAACGAAATAAATGCAAATTTCTCTTCTAAATAGTTTTTTATTATCATGTACTACCATTTTAGAGGTCAATTACTTCGCAGACTAGTCGCCAGTGCAGCTCGCTGCCCTCCAGCGTCCATTCTGTCGTCTGTATAGGCTCCCAGGGTCCTTATATAGTAATGAGAGCGTTTGCAGGGAGACGCACAATAATGCAAATAACGAAATAAATGCCAATTTCTCTTTTAAAAGTTTTTTTATTATCATGTACTACCATTTTAGAGGTCAATTACTTCGCAGACTAGTCGCCAGTGCAGCTCGCTGCCCTCCAGCGTCCATTCTATCGTCTGTATAAGCTCCCAGTGTCCTTATATAGTAATGAGAGCGTTTGCAGGGAGACGCACAATAATGCAAATAACGAAATAAATGCAAATTTCTCTTTTAAATAGTTTTTTATTGTCATGTACTACCATTTTGGAGGTCAATCACTTCGCAGACTAGTCGCCAGTGCAGCTCGCTAACCTCCAGCGTCCCTTCTGTCGTCTGTATAGGCTCCCAGGGTCCTTATATAGTAATGAGAGCGTTTGCAGGGAGACGCACAATAATGCAAATAACAAAATAAATTCAAATTTCTCTTTTAAATAGTTTCTTATTGTCATGTACTACCATTTTGGAGGTCAATCACTTCGCAGACTAGTCGCCAGTGCAGCTCGCTAACCTCCAGCGTCCATTCTGTCGTCTGTATAGGCTCCCAGGGTCCTTATATAGTAATGAGAGCGTTTGCAGGGAGACGCACAATAATGCAAATAACGAAATAAATGCAAATTTCTCTTTTAAATAGTTTCTTATTGTCATGTACTACCATTTTGGAAGTCAATCACTTCGCAGACTAGTCGCCAGTGCAGCTCGCTAACCTCCAGCGTCCCTTCTGTCGTCTGTATAGGCTCCCAGGGTCCTTATATAGTAATGAGAGCGTTTGCAGGGAAACGCACAATAATGCAAATAACGAAATAAATGCAAATTTCTCTTTTAAATAGTTTTTTATTGTCATCTACTACCATTTTAGAGGTCAATCATTTCGCAGACTAGTCGCCAGTGCAGCTCGCTAACCTCCAGCGTCCATTCTGTCGTCTGTATAGGCTCCCAGGGTCCGTATATAGTATCGAGAGCGTTTGCAGGGAGACGCTCAATAATGCAAATAACGAAATAATTGCAAATTTCTCTTTTAAATAGTTTTTTATTATCATGTACTACCATCTTAGAGCGCAATCACTTCGCAGACTAGTCGCCAGTGCAGCTCGCTGCCTTCCAGCGTCCATTCTGTCGTCTGTATAGGCTCCCAGGGTCCTTATATAGTAATGTGAGCGTTTGCAGGGAAACGCACAATAATGCAAATAACGAAATAAATTCAAATTTCTCTTTTAAATAGTTTCTTTATTGTCATGTACTACCATTTTAGAGGTCAATCACTTCGCAGACTAGTCGCCAGTGCAGCTCGCTGCCCTCCAGCGTCCATTCTGTCGTCTGTATAGGCTCCCAGGGTCCTTATATAGTAATGAGAGCGTTTGCAGGGAGACGCACAATAATGCAAATAACGAAATAAATGCAAATTTCTCTTTTAAATAGTTTTTTATTATCATGTACTACCATTTTAGAGGTCAATTACTTCGCAGACTAGTCGCCAGTGCAGCTAGCAGCCCTCCAGCGTCCATTCTGTCGTCTGTATAGGCTCCCAGGGTCCTTATATAGTAATGAGAGCGTTTGCAGGGAGACGAACAATAATGCAATAACGAAATAAATGCAAATTTCTCTTCTAAATAGTTTTTTATTATCATGTACTACCATTTTAGAGGTCAATTACTTCGCAGACTAGTCGCCAGTGCAGCTCGCTGCCCTCCAGCGTCCATTCTGTCGTCTGTATAGGCTCCCAGGGTCCTTATATAGTAATGAGAGCGTTTGCAGGGAGACGCACAATAATGCAAATACCGAAATAAATGCAAATTTCTCTTTTAAAAGTTTTTTTATTATCATGTACTACCATTTTAGAGGTCAATTACTTCGCAGACTAGTCGCCAGTGCAGCTCGCTGCCCTCCAGCGTCCATTCTATCGTCTGTATAAGCTCCCAGTGTCCTTATGTAGTAATGAGAGCGTTTGCAGGGAGACGCACAATAATGCAAATAGCGAAATAAATGCAAATTTCTCTTTTAAATAGTTTTTTATTGTCATGTACTACCATTTTAGAGGTCAATCACTTCGCAGACTAGTCGCCAGTGCAGCTCGCTAACCTCCAGCGTCCATTCCGTCGTCTGTATAGGCTCCCAAGGTTCTTATATAGTAATGAGAGCGTTTGCAGGGAGACGCACAATAATGCAAATAACGAAATAAATGCAAATTTCTCTTTTAAAAGTTTTTTTATTATTATGTACTACCATTTTAGAGGTCAATTACTTCGCAGACTAGTCGCCAGTGCAGCTCGCTGCCCTCCAGCGTCCATTCTATCGTCTGTATAAGCTCCCAGTGTCCTTATATAGTAATGAGAGCGTTTGCAGGGAGACGCACAATAATGCAAATAACGAAATAAATGCAAATTTCTCTTTTAAATAGTTTTTTATTGTCATGTACTACCATTTTAGAGGTCAATCACTTCGCAGACTAGTCGCCAGTGCAGCTCGCTAACCTCCAGCGTCCATTCCGTCGTCTGTATAGGCTCCCAAGGTCCTTATATAGTAATGAGAGCGTTTGCAGGGAGACGCACAATAATGCAAATAACGAAATAAATGCAAATTTCCCTTTTAAATAGTTTTTTATTATCATGTACTACCATCTTAGAGCGCAATCACTTCGCAGACTAGTCGCCAGTGCAGCTCGCTGCCGTCCAGCGTCCATTCTGTCGTCTGTATAGGCTCCCAGGGTCCTTATATAGTAATGAGAGCGTTTCCAGGGAGACGCACAATAATGCAAATAACGAAATAAATGATAATTTCTCTTTTAAATAGTTTTTTATTGTCATGTACTACCATTTTAGAGGTCAATCACTTCGCAGACTAGTCACCAGTGCAGCTCGCTGCCGTCCAGCGTCCATTCTGTCGTCTGTCCAGGCCCCCAGGGTCCTTATGTAGTAATGAGAGCGTTTGCAGGGAGACGCACAATAATGCAAATAACAAAATAAATTCAAATTTCTCTTTTAAATAGTTTTTTATTGGCATGTACTACCATTTTGGAGGTCAATCACTTCGCGGACTAGTCGCCAGTGCAGCTCGCTAACCTCCAGCGTCCATTCTGTCGTCTGTATAGGCTCCCAGGGCCCTTATATAGTAATGAGAGCGTTTGCAGGGAGACGCACAATAATGAAAATAACGAAATAAATGCAAATTTCTCTTTTAAATAGTTTTTTATTATCATGTACTACCATCTTAGAGCGCAATCACTTAGCAGACTAGTCGCCAGTGCAGCTCGCTGCCCTCCAGCGTCCATTCTGTCGCCTGTATAGGCTCCCAGGGTCCTTATATAGTAATGAGAGCGTTTGCAGGGAGACGCACAATAATGCAAATAACGAAATAAATGCAAATTTCTTCTTTAAATAGTTTTTTATTGTCATGTACTACCATTTTGGAGGTCCATCACTTCGCAGACTAGTCGCCAGTGCAGCTCGCAGTCCTCCAGCGTCCATTCTGTCGTCTGTATAGGCTCCCAGGGTCCTTATATAGTAATGAGAGCGTTTGCAGGGAGACGCACAATAATGCAAATAACGAAATAAATTCAAATTTCTCTTTTAAATAGTTATTTATTGTCATGTACTACCATTTTAGAGGTCAATCACTTCGCAGACTAGTCGCCAGTGCAGCTCGCTGCCATCCAGCGTCTATTCTGTCGTCTGTATAGGCTCCCAGGGTCCTTATATAGTAATGAGATCGTTTGCAGGGAGACGCACAATAATGCAAATAACGAAATAAATGCAAATTTCTCTTTTAAATAGTTTTTTATTATCATGTACTACCATTTTAGAGGTCAATTACTTCGCAGACTAGTCGCCAGTGCAGCTCGCTGCCCTCCAGCGTCCATTCTATCGTCTGTATAGGCTCCCAGTGTCCTTATATAGTAATGAGAGCGTTTGCAGGGAGACGCACAATAATGCAAATAACGAAATAAATGCAAATTTCTCTTTTAAATAGTTTTTTATTATCATGTACTACCATTTTAGATGTCAATTACTTCGCAGACTAGTCGCCAGTGCAGCTCGCTGCCCTACAGCGTCCATTCTGTCGTCTGTATAGGCTCCCAGGGTCCTTATATAGTAATGAGAGCGTTTGCAGGAAGACGCACAATAATGCAAATAACGAAATAAATGCAAATTTCTCTTTTAAATAGTGTTTTATTGTCATGTACTACCATTTTAGAGGTCAATCACTTCGCAGACTAGTCGCCAGTGCAGCTCGCTAACCTCCAGCGTCCATTCTGTCGTCTGTATAGGCTCCCAAGGTCCTTATATAGTAATGAGAGCGTTTGCAGGGAGACGCACAATAATGCAAATAACGAAATAAATGCAAATTTCCCTTTTAAATAGTTTTTTATTATCATGTACTACCATCTTAGAGCGCAATCACTCCGCAGACTAGTCGCCAGTGCAGCTCGCTAACCTCCAGCGTCTATTCTGTCGTCTGTATAGGCTCCCAGGGTCCTTATATAGTAATGAGATCGTTTGCAGGGAGACGCACAATAATGCAAATAACGAAATAAATGCAAATTTCTCTTTTAAATAGTTTTTTATTATCATGTACTACCATTTTAGAGGTCAATTACTTCGCAGACTAGTCGCCAGTGCAGCTCGCTGCCCTCCAGCGTCCATTCTATCGTCTGTATAGGCTCCCAGTGTCCTTATATAGTAATGAGAGCGTTTGCAGGGAGACGCACAATAATGCAAATAACGAAATAAATGCAAATTTCTCTTTTAAATAGTTTTTTATTATCATGTACTACCATTTTAGAGGTCAATTACTTCGCAGACTAGTCGCCAGTGCAGCTCGCTGCCCTACAGCGTCCATTCTGTCGTCTGTATAGGCTCCCAGGGTCCTTATATAGTAATGAGAGCGTTTGCAGGAAGACGCACAATAATGCAAATAACGAAATAAATGCAAATTTCTCTTTTAAATAGTGTTTTATTGTCATGTACTACCATTTTAGAGGTCAATCACTTCGCAGACTAGTCGCCAGTACAGCTCGCTAACCTCCAGCGTCCATTCTGTCGTCTGTATAGGCTCCCAAGGTCCTTATATAGTAATGAGAGCGTTTGCAGGGAGACGCACAATAATGCAAATAACGAAATAAATGCAAATTTCCCTTTTAAATAGTTTTTTATTATCATGTACTACCATCTTAGAGCGCAATCACTCCGCAGACTAGTCGCCAGTGCAGCTCGCTAACCTCCAGCGTCCATTCTGTCGTCTGTATAGGCTCCCAGGGTCCTTATATAGTAATGAGATCGTTTGCAGGGAGACGCACAATAATGCAAATAACGAAATAAATGCAAATTTCTCTTTTAAATAGTTTTTTATTATCATGTACTACCATTTTAGAGGTCAATTACTTCGCAGACTAGTCGCCAGTGCAGCTCGCTGCCCTCCAGCGTCCATTCTATCGTCTGTATAGGCTCCCAGTGTCCTTATATAGTAATGAGAGCGTTTGCAGGGAGACGCACAATAATGCAAATAACGAATTAAATGCAAATTTCTCTTTTAAATAGTTTTTTATTATCATGTACTACCATTTTAGAGGTCAATTACTTCGCAGACTAGTCGCCAGTGCAGCTCGCTGCCCTAGAGCGTCCATTCTGTCGTCTGTATAGGCTCCCAGGTTCCTTATATAGTAATGACAGCGTTTGCAGGAAGACGCACAATAATGCAAATAACGAAATAAATGCAAATTTCTCTTTTAAATAGTGTTTTATTGTCATGTACTACCATTTTAGAGGTCAATCACTTCGCAGACTAGTCGCCAGTGCAGCTCGCTAACCTCCAGCGTCCATTCTGTCGTCTGTATAGGTTCCCAAGGTCCTTATATAGTAATGAGAGCGTTTGCAGGGAGACGCACAATAATGCAAATAACGAAATAAATGCAAATTTCCCTTTTAAATAGTTTTTTATTATCATGTACTACCATCTTAGAGCGCAATCACTCCGCAGACTAGTCGCCAGTGCAGCTCGCTAACCTCCAGCGTCCATTCTGTCGTCTGTATAGGCTCCCAGGGTCCTTATATAGTAATGAGATCGTTTGCAGGGAGACGCACAATAATGCAAATAACGAAATAAATGCAAATTTCTCTTTTAAATAGTTTTTTATTATCATGTACTACCATTTTAGAGGTCAATTACTTCGCAGACTAGTCGCCAGTGCAGCTCGCTGCCCTCCAGCGTCCATTCTATCGTCTGTATAGGCTCCCAGTGTCCTTATATAGTAATGAGAGCGTTTGCAGGGAGACGCACAATAATGCAAATAACGAAATAAATGCAAATTTCTCTTTTAAATAGTTTTTTATTATCATGTACTACCATTTTAGAGGTCAATTACTTCGCAGACTAGTCGCCAGTGCAGCTCGCTGCCCTACAGCGTCCATTCTGTCGTCTGTATAGGCTCCCAGGGTCCTTATATAGTAATGAGAGCGTTTGCAGGAAGACGCACAATAATGCAAATAACGAAATAAATGCAAATTTCTCTTTTAAATAGTGTTTTATTGTCATGTACTACCATTTTAGAGGTCAATCACTTCGCAGACTAGTCGCCAGTGCAGCTCGCTAACCTCCAGCGTCCATTCTGTCGTCTGTATAGGCTCCCAAGGTCCTTATATAGTAATGAGAGCGTTTGCAGGGAGACGCACAATAATGCAAATAACGAAATAAATGCAAATTTCCCTTTTAAATAGTTTTTTATTATCATGTACTACCATTTTAGAGCGCAATCACTCCGCAGACTAGTCGCCAGTGCAGCTCGCTAACCTCCAGCGTCCATTCTGTCGTCTGTATAGGCTCCCAGGGTCCTTATATAGTAATGAGATCGTTTGCAGGGAGACGCACAATAATGCAAATAACGAAATAAATGCAAATTTCTCTTTTAAATAGTTTTTTATTATCATGTACTACCATCTTAGAGCGCAATCACTTCGCAGACTAGTCGCCAGTGCAGCTCGCTGCCCTCCAGCGTCCATTCTATCGTCTGTATAGGCTCCCAGTGTCCTTATATAGTAATGAGAGCGTTTGCAGGGAGACGCACAATAATGCAAATAACGAAATAAATGCAAATTTCTCTTTTAAATAGTTTTTTATTATCATGTACTACCATTTTAGAGGTCAATTACTTCGCAGACTAGTCGCCAGTGCAGCTCGCTGCCCTACAGCGTCCATTCTGTCGTCTGTATAGGCTCCCAGGGTCCTTATATAGTAATGAGAGCGTTTGCAGGAAGACGCACAATAATGCAAATAACGAAATAAATGCAAATTTCTCTTTTAAATAGTGTTTTATTGTCATGTACTACCATTTTAGAAGTCAATCACTTCGCAGACTAGTCGCCAGTGCAGCTCGCTAACCTCCAGCGTCCATTCTGTCGTCTGTATAGGCTCCCAAGGTCCTTATATAGTAATGAGAGCGTTTGCAGGGAGACGCACAATAATGCAAATAACGAAATAAATGCAAATTTCCCTTTTAAATAGTTTTTTATTATCATGTACTACCATCTTAGAGGTCAATCACTTCGCAGACTAGTCGCCAGTGCAGCTCGCTAACCTCCAGCGTCCATTCTGTCGTCTGTATAGGATCCCAGGGTCCTTATATAGTAATGAGAGCGTTTGCAGGGAAATGCACAATAATGCAAATAACGAAACAAATTCAAATTTCTCTTTTAAATAGTTTTTTATTATCATGTACTACCATTTTAGAGGTCAATCACTTTGCAGACTAGTCGCCAGTGCAGCTCGCAGCCCTCCAGCGTCCATTCTGTCGTCTGTATAGGCTCCCAGGGTCCTTATATAGTAATGAGAGCGTTTGCAGGGAGACGCACAATAATGCCAATAACGAAATAAATGCAAATTTCTCTTTTAAATAGTTTTTTATTATCATGTACTACCATTTAAAGGGCAATCATTTCGCAGACTAGTCGATAGGAACAGGGGACTGATAACCTAGTTGTTTAGTCCCAACAACAACAACAACAACAACAACAACAATTTTGAAATCTGGTATTAATGAAGCCCAAGATGTATGTTTATCTGAACAAAAAGTCTTACATAGTCTTCCTAATTCCCGCATTACCATTTCAGTAAGGTTTGACTGCGGATTATATTTAGAGATTGTTACATGCTGAATGTTATTCCAAGAAAAAAATTCCTTACATTCCATACTTGTAAACTGCAGGTCATTATCTCATAGGATACGTTTCGGTATTCCAACATCCTTGAAGTGATCATTGAAACAATTAATTACAGAGTTGGTATTGGCCTTTTTAATGGGATATAATCTAACATATTTGGACCAACATTCTAAAATCACCAAAATATTTCCTTTCCCTCCTGACATACAATACAAGTCCTCAGGTTTCTTATAACAGTCCAGCTAAGATTTTTAGAGAAATAAAATCTCATCATATGATTTATAAACTCTCTAATTCCTTAGTGCCCGTATCCCACATGGATAAACTGTATTAATTGTCAGTTTTTCTATGCCATAAAGAAGCTCCTTCATTAATTTTAAATTAAAATACTCATTGTCTCTTGTTAAGACTCTTATTTTGTTTGTGTGTGCTCGTACCTTATCAGTACAACTTAAATCAAACCATTTATTCGATAAATAATACTTTTTTCCTCATTAAAGGTAATTTTTTCCATTCCTACAGGTAAGCGAGAAGGAGCATCTAATACTGTATCAGCTGATTCTTTTATGTATTGAATATCTATAACTACTATGAAGTAATCGAATCTCCTACAAAAAGTTAAGGCTTGGTAACCTGTATAGATAATGTCTTTTGACACCTATATTAAATTCTGAAACTTTCCTATGCTCCATATAATAGCCAACAACTCGTTTTCTGTAGTGGTGTAATTCCTTTCGTGACTAAGCATCTACTTGCATAGGCAATAGTATTATCTTCCCTTCATTAGCATCCCAGTTTCCTTGGAACAATTATGTGGCAAAACCAAATGACGAGGCATCTGTTGATATTTTAAAAAGGTATATGCATTGGGCAGGGTGTTTAAGAATGGTTGAATTTACCAATGCCTGTTTAATATTTTGAAAAGCTGTGGGAGTTTTTTCATCTTACTTCCAACTGGTGTTCTTTTTTAATAAATCTAATAATACAGGATTGCTTAGTGATTGCCCTGATAAATATCTATAGTAGAATCCCACGACACATAAAAATGATTCAACGTTCAAGGTACGAGCTTCTAAAAATATGCATACTCCTCCTGAGGATTTTTTTTAACCACAGCCAATGGATTCTTAAAAGCACGGTTACTTCTTGCAATAATTCCATTGTCAAGCATTTTAAAAATTTCCTCTTGTACCGTTTTCCGAATACTCAAAGGTATTGCGTACGGTCTGCAATAAAATGGTTTTGTATCTTTCATCTTAAAAGAACAAACATAACCTCCTAGATTCCCTGGTTTATTAGAAAAGGCTCCTTTATACTTATTGAGAATATTAAATAAACTTTCTTTTTGATATTCTGAAAGTAAAAGTGATTCGTAAGGTTTTAGCTTAATTTAGTCTATCGTATACATTTCAGGTGCTTCATTTGAACAAGACGTTTAAACGTCCTAGGCACATCTGCTCCAAGTTTAAGTGACGTCAGAAATAGGACTTCGTAGCCGATTGTATTCAGTTTAACAAGAGTGGTTGTCGAAAGTTAGGGAGAAAATGTGGCCTATGAGAAAGACAAGCCCGAGCGCAGTCATCATGCCAAGTGAGCAAGGTAGTTGGGAGCCGGCGCGATCGCTAGCTCAGTGGCTGCCCGCTATGACGCAGTGGGCAGTGCCCCAACGACCGGCCAATCGGCTAGCGATCACGCCGGCTCGGAACTACCTTGCTTACGTGATATGATGACTGCGCTGGGGCCTGTCTTTCTCATAGGCCTCGGGGAGAAAAAAGTTTGGAAGAATGAATTTGCAGCTACCGTACTTTAAGAAGAACACAAATTCTTATGAAATTTTTTTAATGATTAGTCATAATGTTGACGTTTCTGGTGACATCTCGCTTTTTCAAAACGTCCTTGGCCTGCTGTGACTTATCTTTAGTTGTGTTTGCAGCAGAAATAATTAAAGAAAAGGAAAGATACTAATAACGACAATAAAATAAAGTGATAATATGTGGAACAGTTGCAGCACGTTATTAAATTTTACGTCACTGTCGTTAGTACACAATATAGGCCTAGGTAGTAAGGAGTAATGTTACAACTAACGAGAATCTCCAAAATCATCCATATATATACACACTATTTGCTCACTGTGTGTGGTAAGTAAAATTCCAATTTTATAAGTGGTGCTTATAGGCAATTAATGTGACTTACCATCATATTTCCCAAATTAATCATCATCATTAGAGACTGATTTATGCCTTTCAGCGTTCAGTCCGGAGCATAGTACCTCTAATAAAATTCCTCCATGATCCCCTATTCAATGCTTTGTCTGCTATTGATGCTTTGTCTGATGTTATGCCTTTTCCTTCAAAGTCATTCTTCACCGAATCTAAGTACTCCTCCTATCTTCCGCTGCCGAGCTCATGAGTCTCTTAGGTAACCTTGCGTCTCCCATGCGTGTAACATGACTCCACCATCTCAGTCTGTTCGCTCTAACTACTTCATCTATGGTGTTCATTCCCAGTTTTTCTTTCATTTCCTCATAATGGACACCCTCCTGCCATTGTTCCCATCTATTAGTACCTGCAGTCATTCTCGCTACTTTCATATCTGTAACCTCTACCTTGTGAATAAGGTAACCTGTTTCCACCCAACTTTCACTCCCATACAACGAAGTTGGTCGAAAGATAGAACGGTGCACTGCTAACTTAGTCTTGGTACTGACTTCCTTCTTGCAGAAGAGAGTAGATCTTAGCTGAGCACTCGCTGCATTAGCTTTGCTGCACCTCGAGTCTAGTTCTTTCACTGCGTTGCTATCCTGTGAGAAAATACATACCAGGCACTTGAAACTGTCTACCTGTTCGAACTTTGTTCCTCCTATTTGGCACTCAATCTGTTTAAATCTCTGTCCCACATACATTATTTTCGTTTTGAAGATGCTGATCTTCATATCATAATCCTTGCAACTCTGATCGAGCTCTGAGATATTGGTTTGCAACCTTTCAATTGAATCAGCCATTAGAACTAAGTCATCTGCATATGCGAGACTGCTTATTTTGTTTTCACCTATTTTCATCCTGCCAGTCTACTATTTTCACCATATGATCCACGAATAGATTGAACAAAAGTGATGACAGATTACAGCCTTGTCTAAATCCTGAATGTACCCTGAACCATGAGCTTAATTTGTCATCTACTCTAACTGCTGCCTGACAGTCTACATAAAGCCCTTTAATTGCCTGCAGAACTTTGCCTCCTATAGCATAATCTTGTAGAACTGACAGTAGCATCCTCCTAGGAACACGGCCATAAGCCTTTTCTAGATCTATGAAACAAAGATACAATTTCCTGTTCCACTCATAGCACTTTTCCATTATCTCCCTTAAGCTAAATATCTGGCCTTGACAGCCTCTAAGAGGCCTAAGACCACACTGATATTCATCTAACTGGTCCTCAATTAATACTCACACTCTCCTTTCAACAATACCTGAGAATATTTTGCCTACAACACTAATTAAAGAGATACCTTGATAGTTGTTACAATCTTTTCTGTTTCCATGTTTGAAAATTGGCGTGATTACCGCTTTCACAATTATCCTGTGTATCAATTTGAGAGCTGATATTCCACTGTATTTGACGAGTTCCGGCTTAATTTCGTCCACCCCAGCAGCTTTATTGCACTGTAATCTACTGACCATTTTCTCCACATCCTCAAATGAGATCCTGTTTCCATCGTCGTTCCTATCCCATTCTACCTGAAAATCTGACACATCATTGAACGTTTCACCTACATTGAGCAATTCTTCAAAATGTTCCCTCCATCTGCTCAAGGCATCCACAGGATTGACTAGTAGCTTTCCTGACCGGTCCAAAACACTTGTTAATTCCTTCTTCCCTCCTTTTCGAAGATTGCTGATTACGCTCCAAAATGGTTTTCCCACGACTTGACCCAGAGTTTCTAGCTTATTTCCAAAGTCTCCCCATGATTTATGCTTGGAGTCTTCAATTGTCCGTTTGGCTTTATTTCTTTCTTCAACATAACTTTCTCTGTCTGCCCAATTTCTAGTATGAAGCCATATTTGAGATGCCTTCTTTTTCTTTTTACAGGCTGCCATGACTGTGTCATTCAACCGAGCTGTCTGCTTCTTTCTGCCTTTACACACTACTGTTCCAAGACATTCTCTAGCTGGTACCTTTCTGAGATCATTGTTATCTATTTGTGCCTCATTTCCTTGTCTTGAAGCTTCTCCACTCTTATCCTTCTACACATGGCCCTGACACTCTGCTCTTTTGGCCTCACAAAACCAGTTTCACTGCAGATTAAATAATGAACCATATCATCAAAGAACCCCCTGAAAACACGTGACTCCTTGACTGTCTTCCTGAATTCCTGGTCTGCTATTATATAGTCAATGGCAGATCTAGTTCCCCTTCCTTCCCATGTATAGCGGTGAATGTCCTTATGCTTAAAGAAGGAGTTTGTGATAACTAAGCTCATACTGGTACAGAAACCCCTCAGGGGCTCAGCATTAATTTGCTGAGTACGGGCTTGGCGAACCCGGGGTCCTGAGCTGTGGGCTGTGTCGCGCCAACAGTCCGCTACACCGTAAGCTCTGTGTGTGCTTCAACGACCATCGTTCGGCGCGACGGTGGAAAGTTGTACGTTTCAGAGCCCGGGGATCTTGGCTTAATCGCCGGGGTCGCGAGGACGGTACAAACGTCTATAAAAAAAACCTCAATCTCAAGGTGTGCTACGTGCCGAGGAGATGCATGGCTGTTGAGGTTGAACAGCCGCTAGCGAGCAACCACTGAGGAACCTGCCGCACCTCAGTTGTACAAGGCTTACCCAGGCAAGCGGGGCTCTGCCTGGGTGGACCTTTAGTTCCCTAGCTGCTCGTGGGACGAACATGAAACGAGCAATTAACAGCGTCGCCACATGCAAACCTGGCGTCTCTAAGCGTAGTAAAAGGGACTACAATGCTGCAGATTATGATCCCCAAACGTTTCCTTCTCTGGCTACACCTTGGGAAGAACGTCAGGGAAGACAGAAGGGTGAGGCTTATGCCCCTAAGTATCTGGTCTGTAGCCGTAGTGATGGGGAATCTTTTAAGACAACTAAACCACTATTTTTTGTTGAAAACCTTGAGGACAAGTATGGGGAGGTGGAAGGCATGTCGAAGGTGCGGTCGGGATCAGTATTAATAACGACGTCATCCCAGGCTCAATCGCGGGCACTGCTTGCCTGTGACAAGCTGGGTGATGTTTCCGTTACCATTACGCCGCACAAGACCCTAAATATGGCACAGGGTATCATCTTTCATAAAGACCTCTTGCTGCAGTCAGATGACGAATTACGTGCCAACCTAGAACGGCGGGAGTACAGTTTATTCGGCGAGTCCATAGGGGTCCGAAGGACAATAGAGTCGCCACCAGTGCCTTCATCTTGGCTTTTGAGGGTGATTCATTGCCCGAGAAGGTCAAGGTGATGGTTTACCGGATCGACGTAAAGCCCTACGTTCCTCCCCATATGCGCTGTTTTAAATGCTGGAAGTATGGCCATATGACCTCCCGATGTGATGCCAACCCAACATGTCGGGAGTGTGGACGTGCAGTTCATCCGAACGTCCCTTGCATGTCGCCTCCAGTATGTGTCAACTGCGGCCAGAATCACTCCCCTTGCTCGCCTATGTGTACAGTCCTGCAGCAAGAGAGGAAAATCATGGAATACAAGACCAGAGATCGACTGACTTATTCAGAGGCCAAAAGGAAATATCAGAAGCTCCATCCTGTCCGCCTGGTAACTACCTATGCCGTGGCAGCCTCATCGTCCTTGTCCACTGTGCCTGCTGTTCCACCTGTTCCGTCAACGCTAGCGCGTCCCCAGGCCCAATCGACTGACCCGGCCCCCCTACCAGCAGGGGGCACCTCATCTTCGGTGGCTTCCACTCTTTTCACAGTGGGAGCATCACCTGCTACAACACCAGGGACTCCAGTCCCCACCTCTAAGCCGGGGAAGGAGAAGCCTTCTCCGGCCCCTCTCGCTCGGAAGGGGTCCTTAGAGACAACCCCATCTGCAGCTTCCCAGAATGCTCCGGAGGATCCTGGCTGCAGTCTTCAGGATCTTCAACCTGCCGGTCGAAGAGCTTCCTGCTCTTCCTCCGTCCCGGATGCCACTTCTGAGAAGCCCCCTAGGCCCTGCAAACCACAGGGCCAGCGAGAGGACAAGAAGAAGAGAAATAAGAAGAATGAATGTTCAGTGGCTTCAAAGCCACAACCACCCACATCCTCTTCTTTGGAGGATGAAGTTGAGATCCTCGCATCTCCTGCGGATCTTGCAATTACCGATTCCCCAGAAAATAAGATCTCTGGTTCCGTGGATTCCGGGCACATGGTAGCAGACTATCCGATGGAGTGATCTGCTGTTTTATTCGTCATGGCAGTACAGCCAGAAGGAAACATCATCCTCCAGTGGAATTGTAGCGGCTTTTTGCACCACCTGCTTGAGCTACAACAACTTCTCAGCCAAACACCTGCCTTTTGTATCGCTCTTCAAGAGACCTGGTTCACAGCGACGCGGTCCCCTGCCCTTCGAGGCTACCGGGGCTATTTTAAAAATCGGCCTATCTATGACAGAGTTTCTGGTGGAGTTTGCATCTATGTCCTAGCCACTGTCCCGAGCGCTGCCGTGCCCCTTCAAACGCCACTAGAGGCGGTTGCTGTTCGGCTCCAGGCAGTGCAAGATGTTACAATCTGTTCAATCTATCTCCCACCAGATGAGGCGGTCTCTCCTGTGGACCTAGCTGCCTTGGTCGCCCAACTTCCCCCACCCTTCCTTCTTTTGGGGGATTTCAATGCCCACCACACTTTGTGGGGTGGCACACAGACCTCGGCACGGGGTAGGGATGTTGAGACACTACTGAACCAGCTGAACATCTGCCTCCTGAACACCGGTGCTGCTACGCACTTTAGCGTGGCACATGGTACATTCTCCGCCATAGACCTGTCTGTCTGTAGCCCAAGCCAACTTCCGCACTTCACTTGGAGGGTCCACGATGACCTGTGTGGCAGCGACCATTTCCCTATCTTCCTGTCGCTCCCACAGTGTCCACCTGCTGACCGTCTGCCTCGCTGGTTCCTCCATAGGGCCGACTGGCCAGCATATTCCATGGCCGCTGTGCTTCCCTCTCCTATTCTGGCTGATATAGATACCGCTGTTCAGCTCGTCACTCATTCGATCATTTCCGCTGCTGAGAAAACCGTACCTGTCTCACTGGGATCACTCCACCGTAAGTCAGTGCCCTGGTGGACGCCGGAGATAGCTGAGGCCATCCGGGAACGTCGGCGAGCACTACAGCGCCACCGACGCCACCCTTGTGTCGATAACCTTATTGCGTTTAAGCGTCTCCGTGCACAGGCACGCCGATTGATCCAGCAAAGCAAGAGGGCCTCCTGGGAGCGTTATGTCGCCTCCATTGGATCCCGAGCATCACCTTCACGGGTATGGTCGCAAGTTCGACGCCTCTTTGGCCACCGCCCAGCAGTGGGAATTCCGTGCCTCAGCATTCAGGGTACAATTTGCACTGAGCCTGTCACAATAGCTGAGCATATGGCACACCACTATGCTCGCACCTCAGCGACCGCTGCATATGATGCGGATTTCCGCGCCCTTAAAGAGCGCACCAAGTGAAAACAGACATCCTTGCCGCATGCCCAGCCATGTCCTCTGGACCCGACCGCATTCATAGTCAGTTCCTCCGACATCTGTCAGCAGACTCTAAACGCCAACTTCTCTCCTTGCTGAATCGTCTCTCGGTTGAGGGTGTGTTCCCGTCTCAGTGGTCGGATAGCATCATCATCCCTGTGATGAAGCCCGGGGCTGATCCACAGGTGGCTGATAGTTACCGCCCAATCAGTATCACCAACGTTCCGTCTAAACTCCTCGAACGGATGGTGAGTCAGAGGCTCATGTGGATCCTCGAGGACCGAGGACTCTTGGCGCCTCAACAGGGTGGGTTCCGTCAAGGCCGCTCTGCTATCGACAATCTCGTGTCACTAGAGTCGGCCATTCGTACAGCATTTTCTCGCCATGAACACCTGATTGCCGTCTTCTTTGACCTGCGGAAAGCGTATGACACCACCTGGCGCTATCATATCCTGTCTACGCTGTACGATTGGGGCTTACGGGGTCCACTTCCTACATTCATTAAGAACTTCCTGGCATTGCGTTCTTTTCGTGTTCGTGTTGGTTATTGTTTCAGCTCACCTCATTGTCAAGAGAATGGAGTCCCACAAGGTTCCGTTCTTAGCGTTCCTTTATTCTTAATCGCCATAAACGGTCTTGCTGCGGCTGCAGGGTCATCGGTTTCCACTTCCTTGTATGCCGATGACTTCTGCATGTATTACAGCTCCTCCAGCATCAGCGTAGCTGAACGGCGGTTGCAGATCGCAATTCGGAAGGCACAGTCGTGGGCGTTTGCCCACGGTTTTCAATTTTCTGCATCCAAAACCCGTGTGATGCATTTCTGTCGACGTCGGGCAGTACACCCGGAACCCGAACTGTATCTCGCTGATGATCTGCTGCGTGTCGAAGAGACGCACCGTTTTTTAGGAATGTTGTTCGACAACCGGCTCACCTGGGTGCCCCCTCAGGGGCTCAGCATTAATTTGCTGAGTACGGGCTTGGCGAACCCGGGGTCCTGAGCCGTGGGCTGTGTCGCGCCAACAGTCCGCTACACCGTAAGCTCTGTGCGTGCTTCAACGACCATCGTTCGGCGCGACGGTGGAACGTTGTACGTTTCAGAGCCCGGGGATCTTGGCTTAATCGCCCGGGTCGCGAGGACGGTACAAACCTCTATAAAAAAAACCTCAATCTCAAGGTGTGCTACGTGCCGAGGAGATGCATGGCTGTTGAGGTTGAACAGCCGCTAGCGAGCAACCTCTGAGGAACCTGCCGCACCTCAGTTGTATCAGGCTTACCCAGGCAAGCGGGGCTCTGCCTGGGTGGACCTAGTTCCCTAGCTGCTCGTGGGACGAGAATGAAGCGAGCACAAAATTGCGTTGCCGGACGCAAAACCGGCGTCTCTAAGCGTGGGCGAACTGAGTTTAATGCTGAGACATATGACCCCCAAGCGTTTCCTTCCTTGTCAACACCATGGGAGGACCGTCGGGCGAAAATTCAGGGTGAGGCTTATGCCCCGAAATATCTGGTCTGCACTAGAAATGATGGGGAATCTTTTATGACGATAAAGCCGATGTTCTTCGTCGAACATCTAGAGGATAAGTATGGAGAGGTGGAGGGTCTTTCGAAGATGAGATCTGGATCGGTTCTGATAACGACGTCATCCCCAGCGCAGTCACGGGCTTTGCTAGCCTGCGACAAGCTGGGTGATGTTTCCGTTGCTATTACGCCACACAAGACCTTAAACATGGTCCAGGGTATCATTTTTCACAGGGATCTGCTGCTGCAATCGGATGACGAATTGAGAGCTAATTTGGAGCGGCGTGGTGTGCATTTCATCCGCCGTATCTATAGGGGTCCGAAGGACAAGAGGGTTGCCACCGGTGCCTTCGTCTTGGCTTTCGAGGGCGATTCATTGCCTGAGAAGGTCAAGGTGATGGTCTACCGGGTCGACGTAAAGCCCTACGTTCCTCCCCCTATGCGCTGCTTCAAGTGCTGGAGGTTTGGGCACATGTCCTCCCGATGTGATGCCAAACCAACATGTCGGGAGTGCGGGCGTGCATCCCACCCGGACGCCCCCTGTACCCCACCTCCAGTTTGCGTCAATTGCAACCAGCAGCATCCTCCGTGTTCTCCCAACTGCTCTGTGCTCCATAAGGAGCGTAAGATCATGGAGTACAAGACCCTGGACCGGCTGACATACGCGGAGGCCAGACGTAAGTATGCAAAGCTCCATCCGGTGACCATGACCACCTCATACGCCTCTGTAGCTTCCCCATCTATCTCCAGACCACCTGTACCATCAATGCCAGCGGGCCCCCAGGCCCGAACCACTGCACCTGCCCCCTTGGCAGTTGGGGGCGCCACTCCTTCGGTTGCTCCCACACTCTTCACGTTGGGAGCAACAGATACCCTATCTCAGGGGACATCGGTCCCCACTCCACAGCCGGAGAAAAAACAACCTTCTCCGGCTCCTCTCGCCCAGAAGGGGTCCCATGGGACACTCCCTTCCGAGGCTTCTCCTCGTGGGAAGGTGGATCCCAGCAAATGGCTGAAGGATCCCCCGGCGGCTGATCGAAGGGCCTCCTGCTCTTCGTCAGCTCCTGCCGCCCCGTCTGAGAAGCCCCTACGGCCCTCAACACCCAAGGGCCAGCGAGAGGGTAGAAGAAAAGAAAAGAAGAAAAAAGATTCTTTGGTGGCCTCCAAGCCACCCACACCCACATCCTCTGCTTCAGAGGATGAAGTCGAGATCCTCGCCTCCGCTGAGGATCTCGCACTTCTTGATTCGCCTGACCATAGGAGCTCTGCACAACCAGGTTCATCTGAGTCTATGGTCTTAGATTCTGTTGAGCCTGATCATAAAGCAGCAGATGTTCCTATGGAATGATCTTCTTTTCTTTTTCTTTTATGGCCTTAGAGCGTGGAGAACGACTTATTCTCCAGTGGAATTGCGGCGGCTTCTTTAATCACCTGGCTGAGCTGCGACAGCTACTGTACCGCTACCCGGCATTTTGTATCGCCCTACAGGAGACATGGTTTCCTGCACAGCGCACCCCTGCCCTCCGTGGGTATCGGGGCTACTACCGCAACAGGACCCTTTACGACAGGGTGTCTGGCGGTGTGTGCCTATATATCCTGGACACTGTCCCAAGTGCCCCCGTGCCCCTCACAACCACTATTGAGGCAGTGGCTGTCAGAATTCGGGTAATGCAAGAATTCACTGTCTGCAGCTTGTACCTTCCTCCGGATGAGGCCGTGTCTCTCAACACCCTTACTGCTCTGGTCTCGCAACTTCCTCCACCATTCCTCCTCTTGGGGGACTTCAACGCCCACAACCCTCTGTGGGGTGGACTCCAGACCACAGGCCGCGGTAGGGACGTTGAGACATTGTTGGCGCAACACGACCTTTGCCTCCTGAATACAGGTGCCCCCACGCATTTTAGCGTGGCACAGGGCACGTATTCAGCGATCGACCTCTCCGTCTGCAGCCCCAGCCTTCGACCACACTTTGGTTGGCGTGTGCATGAGGACCTGTGTGGTAGCGACAACTTTCCAATCTTTGTGTCGCTCCCGCAGTACCAAGCTGCAGACAGCTTACCCCGTTGGTGTCTCCGTAGGGCTGATTGGAGTGTGTATGCTTCAACTGCCGTCATTGCTCCACCGCTACCAGATGACATTGACGACGCAGTCCAGCAGGTGACTAATAGTATTGTCATGGCCGCTGAGGCGGCAGTTCCACAAACCACCGGTTCCACTAGGCGTAGGTCCGTGCCTTGGTGGACGCCGGAGATTGCTGAGGCCATCCGGGAACGTCGGCGAGCGCTCCAGCGCCATCGACGCCACCCATCCATAGAAAATTTGGTGGCCTTTAAACGGCTCCGTGCGCGTGCTCGACGACTCGTACAGCAGAGTAAGCAGGATTCCTGGGAGCGGTATGTAGCCAGTATCGGCTCCCGCACCTCCCTGACTAAGGTATGGACGCAAGTCCGACGCGTCTTTGGATACCGCCCGCCGACAGGAATCCCATCCCTCACCATCCGGGGTGTGCTCTGCACGCTCCCTACAGCTATCGCCGAGCATATGGCAGACCACTACGCACAATGCTCTGCGACTGCCGCGTACAGTGCCGACTTTCGCTCCCTCAAAGAGCGGGCCGAGCGGAAAATGTTGTCCTTCCGCACTCGTCGTCGGGAAACATACAACGACCCGTTTAGCGAGTGGGAGTTCCGAACTGCCCTTGCTGCGTGTCCTGATACAACTCCAGGACCTGATAGGATTCACGGCCAATTCCTCCGACACCTTTCACCAGAGTTTCAACGCCGCATTCTCGCCCTGTTTAACCATCTATGGGCAGAGGGCACTTTCCCGTCGCAGTGGCGGGAAAGCACTGTCATCCCGGTGCTGAAACCTGGTGCAGATCCCCTGGTGGCTGACAATTACCGTCCGATCAGCCTCACCAACGTTCTCTGCAAGCTCTTCGAACGTATGGTGAGTCGGCGGCTTATGTGGATCCTTGAAGAGCGCGGACTCCTTGCTCCACAACAAGGGGGCTTTCGCCAGGGCCGTTCTACCATTGACAACCTCGTGTCATTGGAGTCGGCCATTCGCACTGCCTTCGCTAGGCGTGAACATTTAGTTGCTGTATTTTTCGACCTTCGAAAGGCGTATGACACCACCTGGCGCCACCATATTTTAACAACTCTTCATGACTGGGGCCTACGGGGTGCCCTTCCTATTTTTATTCACAATTTCCTCTCCCATCGCTCGTTCCGGGTGAGGGTTGGGGCATCTTTTAGCTCCCCACGTATTCAAGAGAACGGTGTCCCACAGGGATCCGTCCTCAGCGTTCCATTGTTTTTAGTGGCGATAAACGGTCTCGCTGCGGCTGTGGGGTCATCAGTCAGTTGCTCCCTGTTCGCCGATGACTTCTGCCTGTATTTCAGCTCCGTTAGCATCGGCGTAGCTGAACGGCGGCTGCAGGGTGCCATCCGAAAGGCCCACTCATGGGCCTCTTCTCACGGATTTCAGTTCTCTGCACGGAAAACCCGCGTGATGCACTTCTGTCGCCGTCGGGTAGTTCACCCTGACCCAGAGCTCTACCTGGGTGGTGAACTACTTCAGGTTGAGGAAACACATCGCTTCCTGGGCATGGTCTTCGATGCCCGGCTGACATGGGTGCCACACCTACGTCAGCTGAGACAGAAGTGTTGGCGGCATTTAAATGTCCTTCGATGCCTCAGCCATACTAGTTGGGGAGCAGCCCGTTCCACCCTTCTTCAGCTCTACAAGTCACTCATTCTGTCTCGGCTTGATTACGGGAGCTTGGTTTATGACTCGGCAGCCCCTTCTGCCTTGCGAGTCCTAGACCCTGTTCACCACACAGGTGTGCGTCTCGCAACAGGGGCTTTTCGCACCAGTCCCGTAACGAGCCTTCTAGCTGAAGCTGGTGTTCCCCCTCTGCGATATCGCCGGCAACGGCTGTTGGTGAGCTACGTTGCCCGGGTTCATGCTTCACCCCGCCATCCGAACCACAGGCTTCTCTTCCCACTTTCTGCACTCCCTTCCCCACGACGTCGGCCCAGGTTGGGTCTCCCGATTGCGGTCCGCGTCCGTTCCCTTCTCTCCTCACTTGATTCCTTACCCCTTCCTCCACCTTACCATTACTCCCTCCGCATCCCCCCCTGGAAAATTCCTGGCCTGGAGCTTCGGCTGGACTTGTCCCGGGATTCAAAAGCCTCGATTTCACCACTGCTTCTCCGTCGCCGGTTCTATGCCCTGATTGATACGTTTCACGGAGCAAACATTGTGTACACGGACGGTTCTTTGGTCGATGGCCATGCTGGATATGCCTTTATCCATGGTGACCACATCGAACAGCGGTCATTGCCTTGTGGAAGCAGCATCTTCACCGCAGAACTGGTCGGTATTTTGAGAGCTCTTGAACACCTCAGAGCTCACCCCAGGGGGTCGTTCGTCATCTGTAGCGACTCCCTGAGTGGCTTACAGGCCCTCGACCAGTTTCTACCGAAAAACACAGTAGTGCGAGCCATTCAAGATGCTGTATTCGACCTTGGCGAGTCAGGCCGTTCTGTCGTTTTTGTTTGGACGCCAGGGCATGTAGGTATACCAGGCAATGAACGTGTGGATCAGCTGGCCAAGCAGGCCACCACTATGGGGTCCCTGGACATTGGCCTCCCAGTTTCCGACCTCCAAACCCAGTTGACCCGCAAGGTCTTAAAGGTTTGGAATTCGGAATGGGCAGATTCGACTGAACCGAATAAGCTCCGTGCTATCAAGCCGTCTACCGCAGCATGGAAGACGTCCCTGAGGGCTTCTCGCAGGGAGTCGGTCGTCCTTTGCCGACTCCGTATAGGCCATACTTGGCTTACGCATGGACACCTTCTGCGTCGCGAGGACCCTCCGCAGTGTCGATGTGGTGCGCCTTTGACGGTCGCCCACATCTTAATTGAATGCCACAATTTAGCCGCAGTGAGACGAAATTTTAATATCCCCGACGTTTTGCAGCTTGCATTAGCTGACAACACCTCCATGGTTGACACTATTTTACATTTTATGCGTGAGTGTGGACTTTACAAGTCCATTTAATGTCTGTGTTTCTCTGTCGTTTCTCTGTCCTCCGCCTGCTTAAGTCTGTTAGCGTGTTGCACAGTGGCTGGGTGTGTTCCTTATATCCTTGTGACCACCCAGCACAAACACTCTTGTGCTGTTTCAGCTGTTTTATCCCTTCTCCGTTTTTAATCGTATCCTTTCTTTCTATTAGTCTGTAAGTTTTAAACTTTGACTTGTTAATGCGTTCACTTCGGATCGCTTAACAAACTGTTTTATCTCTTTGAATGGAACAAGGGACAGATAACCGTCGTAGTTTAGTCCCTTCCAAAACCCCAACAACAACAACAACAACAATCACCTGGGTGCCACACCTTCGCCAGCTCAAACAAAAGTGCTGGCGACACCTTAATATTCTACGCTGTCTAAGCCATACTGTTTGGGGAGCGTCACGCCCAACGCTCCTGCACCTTTATAAGGCGCTCATCCAGTCGCGCCTAGACTATGGCTGCGTAGTATACGATTCGGCCCCACCTTCAGCACTGCAAACATTAGACCCAGTCTTACATTCTGGAGTTCGTTTGGCGACAGGGGCTTTCCGCACGAGCCCTGTGACAAGCCTACTAGTTGAAGGTGGGGTCCTTCCTCTGCAGTTCCGCCGGCAGCACCTGCTGGCTTCGTACGTTGCCCATGTTAAGGCCTTGCCACACCATCCGAACCACCGGCTTCTTTTTCCAAGCGCTGCACTCCCTATCCCTCCAAGACGACCTCGGTCGGGTTACCCATTATCAGTACGCATTCGTTCTCTACTTTCGTCCCTCGAATCCCAACCACTCCCTGCCACTTTCCACTATTCCTTTCAAACCCCTCCTTGGTCCATCCCCCGTTTACAGCTTTGTCTGGATCTGGCCAATAGATCAAAGGACTCCGTTTCTCCAATGCAACTCCGACACCAGTTCCTGGATCTCTTCAACTCTTTCCGTGGTGCTGAAACTATCTACACTGATGGGTCCCTAGCTGATTGTCGTGCTGGGTATGCATGTCTCCATGGTGACCAGGTCGAACAACATTCATTGCCCCGTGAAAGTAGTGTCTTTACCGCAGAGCTGGTCGCTATCCTCAAGGCTCTTTTAACACCTCCGAGCCTGCCCCAGGGAGTCATTTGTCATCTGTAGTGACTCCCTGAGTGGCTTGCAGGCACTCGACCAGTTCTTCCCTAGTCACCCGTTAGTGCAGTCCATTCAAGATACTACTTACTCTCTTGGCCAATCTGGCCGATGTGTGGTCTTCCTGTGGACCACTGGCCACGTCGGCATTTCGGGGAATGAACGTGTTGACCGGTTGGCCAAACAGGCCGCCACTGCGTCACCCTTCACCATTGGCGTCATGGAATCAGACCTCAGAATATCATTGCACAAGAAGGTGCGTGATGCTTGGAGTGCCGAATGGTCTACCATGAGTGCAACAAACAAGCTCCGAGCAGTGAAGCTATCCACAACCCTGTGGAAGTCTTCACTGCGGCCGATCCGCCGAGAGGCGATTGTCTTCTGCCGCCTCCGTATTGGGCACATGTGGTTGACCCATGGGTATCTCCTTTGCCGTGAGTCCCTGCCCGTGTGTCGATGTGGTGTCGCAATGACAGTGGCCCATCTCTTGATGGACTGTCCGCTTTTAGCCAATCTGCGGCATTCTTTTAATCTCCCAGACACACTACCCTTAGTTTTAGGTGACGACGCCTCTATGGCTAACGCAGTTTTAAGTTTTATCCGCGCTTCTGGTTTTTATGCATCTATCTAACTGTGGGTGCTGTAGCCTGATATCTTAGGCCACCAGCAACCGAGATTTTTACCTTTTCATGTCCTTAGGAGTTCTTATTGTGTGCAGTGTGGCTGGCTCATCCTGTTTTTTCTTTGTGATCAGCCAGCCAAGGTACTCTGCTATCCAGTTTTATTCGTGACTTTCTTTTACTAATTCTGTGTGTCTTCGTTTTGTATTGTCAGTGGCTTTTCCATTCTTAACCTGCCCTTTTGTGCGATGTCACTTTCAGGGCATTGTTTTATCTTTATTGACAGTTGACTCTCAGCTAGGAACAGTTCTTCTCTCAGTGAAAGCAACTTTTTATACATATAAAGACTGTAGTGATGTCCTGTCCCATAACTATGGTGTATTTATCCCAGTCTTTGCTATTTTTTAATCGTTCTGTTGTTGCATTTTGTTCTCACAGAGTTGCAGTTAGTGCAAATATTGTGTACTTACATCAAGTTTAGACGTAACATAGGCTCAAGAATACATTGGACTTACAACTAGGCGTAACAAGACTCAAGACCTATCCAGATCATGGTTGTTAGGTTTCACTAAATTAACTTACTTTCTTTTAATGCTAGCATGATTATGAACATATGCTGCACCAAATTTCTGGTATTATGTTTGCAAAAACCAACTAGTACTGCATTTTCATAATTTTGGCTTGATTTTTCACTCTATAGAAAGAAAAGCGTATTTATACTTGTTCAGTAGTTCTTATCCTCTGTATTTCATATACTTGGTGCCGGTCAGAAACCTATTGGACAGCATTTTGAACTCTTGCAAGTGCCAAAAGGCAGACTGGGTATAAAATGCCAAATTCTAGCTAGGTTTATTTGACCATTTTCCAGCGTATTCTAGCAAATTATTTTCAAACATAGCACATACAATACTAGCTTGAGAAGCAAAAATTATACGTTACACTCAGAATATTAATTTTAATCATCAGTTAATGATGCACCAAAGCATATCAGTTGCAGAGGCAATGATTCAAGAACTAAGGTTCTGCCATTGTTTTTCTGTGTAACAAGATCACACAATACCTGAAACTAACAATACTTCCTTGTAAGTTCCGTCTCAGATATCAGGAACATCGATACTGCTCTTACTACACATCCAGACTGTTGAAAAGGTACTTTTCCCTTGCACTTTTTCCTTCGGCTATTAAAATCACGCCGGCCGCGGTGGCCGAGGTGACTGAGGCGCTTCAGTCACGGTCAGCACGGCCACTACGGTCGGGGGTTCGAAGCCCCCCTCGGGCATGGGTATTTGTGCCGTATGTAGTCTTAGCTAGTTTATAAGTAGTTTGTAAGCTTAGGGACTGCTGACCCCATAGTTAAGTCCCATAAGTTGTACAAACATTTGAACATTAAATTCACTATCCTTCATTCGCCTTTCATCCACTATCCTGCAGTGGGTCTGTATTAATGGGAAATCTTACCCACATGTACAAATAACATCAGACTCACATCTTGTGAACTACTTGACTGACAACTAACAGATGTACAAGTGACAGTAGAACCTATGTGGTTGTCCCCTACTTGTGTACATCAAGGGTTCATAACCTAAATTAAGATTTGGTAAGATTAATGATTGCAAATTAATAACAGCCGTTTAATTTGTTATCCTATAACCATTGCTGAGAACAGTCATATTTAAAATATTGAAGACGAGTGGTTTTTAATTTTCCTTACCAATGAAATTAAGAGGAGCTTTTCAATGCATTTCCTCAACACTTAAAGGAAGTGAGCTGCAACACTTTGCAATTTCATAGGCCAAAACAAAGTTGTACGCTATTACCCATTTCTTGCCCTCCTCTCTCACATCATATAGGCTCCTTTCTTCACAATATTTATCTCATTCATTTTGTATTTGTTATCCAGTTCAATTCCACATACAGGTTTAAATGCCATTCATTACAACAAGTTTTTGTTGATTCTTTAGTCCCATCTGTATTGCTTATCCACTTGTAACAACTGCTGATTTCCCCCACCCTCTTGACTGCGCCAGCTCATTTACATTACAAACTGTAACTGCCAAACCTTAACCAGCCATGTGACCATAGTCTAGATCAGAGGTCTCCAATTTACTAGGCTAAGAGGGTCACATTTCAAGTTACAAATCGTAGTGTGGGCCAGGTAGCATATTTGACGATTACTGAGGAATGCGATACTAACGCCTACTGTGACGTCACTGATAAGGCAGAAACCCCAAATTAACCTGTATACTGTATTATCACCATTATATAACTTTTTACACCCGCAAACAAAGATCAGTAACACGTGAACTAGGTTAAAATGCAGTTTAGGTGACGGCTTCTTCCGCTTAACATTTATATATTGTTGGTGTTTAGAGCGGCGGCAGCGGTGTACTGCAATTGGTTGACACTGTTTGCAGCGGCAGCTGTGTAGGACACAGGGGCTGTTGTACTGATCAGCATCACGTGAAACAGTTGTATTTCGATGAAATTTATGACGACATATTAAATTTTCACCACACTGTAACGTCCATTGCAAACGATCAATATTTCACATTTTTAGTATTTTGTAATTAAAACATGGGTGCTCAGTGTATGGACGCATGGATGTAAAAGGATCAGTTTGTACTGATGATGAACGTGTGGCATTTATGACCGTTAGACCCCAACTGGGGTCGTGTTCAGCATGCCTGGTGCAAGTCTCTGACGCCACTTCGGCGACTTGCATGTCAATGATGATGGAATGATGATTAGGACGACACAACACCCAGTCCCCGAGTGGAGAAAATCTCCTACCCGACCGGGAATCGAACCCGGGCCCCCTGCGTGGCAACCTACCACGCTGTCCACTGGACTACGGAGGCGGACAGTTTGTACTGTAAAAGTAATGAAACATTTGTAAAATAATAATAATAATCATTCCCCACTTCACTCAGTTCCATTCATTTAATCGAATGGTGTTTTATAACGCTGCGAAATTATAACAGACAGTCACAAAAAGAAACAGACAGTCGCTTCAACTCCCGCGCTATAAGCACATTCAATCGTTTCATGTTGTCATTGGTTACGTGGAAGTGATACGCCAGTGGTTACCCATGTTGGCAAGGGCCCTATGAACTATGGACAGTGAAGACAGCCAATCAGGTGTGTAGTTCAGACAGATTAAAAAATGTATTTCTTTCTATCCCATGAATTAATCACGAAATTATCTGTTGTTGCAAAGTGTGTAGAACTCTGTTGAGAATGTTCATCACAATGAAAATATTCCACAAAAAAGCAGCCATTAAATGGATGTAACTGATTTTCTGGTTAATGGAAACTGAGTACATTTACCTTAATTGGTAATTTAAAAGACTTGTTGCAACTTAAAGCTGCAAAATTAAAGTCATGCCCACATTGTGACTGTTTCTCTATGTTGTTGTTGCTTTTTCCCCCTACGTTTTCAACGAACGTAATGACTTTTGGGTATATTGTTAAGTAGGTACCTAATAGCAGAACTTAATTTCTACCTGTGAAATGAGCAGCAATGCCATTCACAAGTAAATTTTCTAAATTAATATATTTTCAACGTGTATGTCACGATTTTCCTAAGTTACTCGTGAAAAATATGTTCATCCACAACCCCGAGGACATTCTTAACAGACTCAACCCCACTCCTGATTAGCTGCCTTCATCATGCCTCTAGGGACTGATGACCCCATAGTTAAGTCCCATAGACTATACAAACATTTGAACATTTTTTGAACATCATGCCTCTACCAACGTTACATCAACTAGAAACGGCTGTCACCAAACACAAAATTATTAACAGCCAGTTAATTAACTCAAGACACTAGCTACAAATGCGACCAACAGAATAAATTTTTGTTGATCCCACAGTTCTCAAAAGAAGAAAATAATGAATTTTTTGGTTTTACAAAAACACAATGTTACAATTTTACTTCCAGCAGCAGTGGCGTTGTATGCTGATGTTGGCAACGACAATTGTATGTGCGTTGTAAACTCAATCTCACAGATTGAGAAGAATGATCTTCATGTTGAAATAAATAATTAATGTTAATTGTTGTGTATGGTTAACAGATTCGTTTAAGTGTTCAAATGTTTGTAATTCTGTGGGACCAAACTACGTTGATCATCAGTCCCCAGTCTTACAAACTACTTAAACTAAGTTAAACTAACCTAAGGACAACACACACATCCATGCCGAGGGACGATTCGAACCACTTATGCGGGAGGCCGCGCGATCAGTAACGTGGCGCTCAAGACCGCTCGGATACTTCCGCTTGGCAATTAAGTGTGAATTAAAAGGAGAATTGCTATGTAATGGTGCCCTATTACTAAGGATATTTGTTTTTCATTTTCATGTTTTTCCATTATGGAAAAAAAAGTTTTCATCACGACTCAACAAATCGCCTTGACCTTGCCTTCAAACTGCTCAAAAGGCAGATCCGTCAAGCATACCCATACCAACGCTACTATAGACGTTCTTAAAAAGAGACCGCATGGCTACTTCCACGCAGTCAGTTCGTTGATGCACGCTGTTGTAGCCAGTATATTAACTATCATTGCAAATGGAACATTTCGTTGCCAACATTAACATAATCAGCAACTGCTTCCGTAAATAAAATTTAACCAACACCAAAGTGAATAACATCAGGTACACTTTGTTACTTTTCAGTATATTTAATGTGAAGTGTGAAATTAGTTTTTGAATGCAATTTTTTTTTTCCAACAGTGCCTCAAACTTTGTTGTACTAACAAAATGTCTCTTAAATGTACGCCACTGAGTTTACTTCTGTATTTAGATTTGGCAAATTTGAGTAACGTGAATAGCCAACTATGTGAAAAGTCTTTGACGAGGGGGTAGTCTGCTTTGAGAGAAACTTATAAAAATGTACAATACTGCCTTTCATAAATTTCGTCTTAATTGACATATCTGCTTGTAGATCAGTAATTGCCATTTGCAACACTGCAGGATCACTTTTTACTTCACGAGAATTCGTATTCCCTTCGAGTGTGAATCTAAATCGGAAAACAAGCAAGACCAGTCTTTCTTCAGATGACCAAGTAATCCACACTAAAAAGAGCGCGGAAAAATTGAACCATGTTCAGTGATTGGCAATTGGTGAAATGCGAAACAACTTTTGTTTGATAAGCTATTACTTTTAAGAAGTAGTACCGTCTGTCGGGAAACTTTTATGTGCTTGTAAAGATCACAAACAATAATATCCTTCACTTACAATTTTTTTGTTCAATTTGTTTAAATGGAGAAAAACATCACCCAAGAAAGTTAATTTCTACAGCTACCCCTTCTAAGGGTTTTTTTTTTTTTCAATTAGAAATATTTCTCTCTCTATTCTTGAGCCTGATGAACTCATTGCCTGTCAATGGTTTGGAAGTATCTTTGGCTTCATAGTCTACATTTATTCTGCCACCAAAACCTGTACATTTGCCTCATACATTTCTCCCTTCATCAGATGAGATATATTTCAGCATAGAAAGAGAAAAGTAACACTTTGTGGCTGAAGTTAACTCTACCTCTTTATGGGAGAGTGGGGCTAGTGTGGACAGTTTTTATGTTTCATATTTTATCTTGAACATATTTGATGCAGTTTTTTTTATATTAACTGTCTTAATATTAAACAGATTCTACCCTAAAAGAATCAGTGAAGTAATTATTTATATCTTCAATATCATGACCACCAAATAAAATAAAAAAAACAAGATGTCTGCAATCTGTCCACATGTACCCTGTGGTGGGGTAAGTGTGACCATTGTTTGAAATTCGATGGGGTTAAAGTGTATATATATATATATATATATATATATATATATATATATATATATATATATGAAACGAAAATTATAGAAGGAAACTTCCTGGTGGGATAAGCAAATATAAAAAGTATAAATTGGATGACTTACCAAAAGGACCGGCTCGTCGATAGGCACAAATAATCACACACAAACACACATACGAGCTTTCGCCACCACTGGCAGCTTCTTCAGGAAAAACAGGAAAAAAGGGGAGGAGAAAGGGAAGGGTGCGGGTTTTAAGGAAGTGGAAAAGGAGTCATTCCAATCCCAGGAGTGGAAGAACTTACCATAGGGGACAAAAAGAAGATAAACAAATACACACACACTGACACATATCCAAACGCAAACACCTGATGGGATTGGAATGACTCCTTTTCCACTTCCTTAAAACCCATATCCTTCCCTTTCTCCTCCCCTTTTTTCCTCTTTTTCCTGAAGAAGCTGCCGGTGGTGGCGAAAGCTTGTATGTGTGTTTGTGTGTGATTTTATTTGTTTCTCTCGACGAGCCGGTCCTTTTGGTAAGTCATCCGAGGCCATATTTCCCAAAAAAAGTTGTATTTACACCTCAATGAATGTTAAATCAAAATTAACGTAAAGAAGTTTTTGTTGGTTTTTCTTTAACGAATATAGTAAATTTCAAAATTTATATTCAACTGGAACATCCTTCCTTGTCTATGGGTCTCAGTTGTTTTTGCAGAAGGCAGACCTCTCCACTACTGACTCGTCTGGGACAACAGGGAACACAAATCCAGATCCTTTTTTCCTAAAAAACGAAACAAACATTTCCGATTTTCCATCTGTACTCTTAACTTGGCCTACATAATATTTATAAGTCTTTTTTTCGTGGCGAAACGAACCAAAACAAAATCACCAGACCTCAGTTATTCATCATCTGTTAACTTTTGTAAGATTTGGGCTTCATCATCTTCTTTTTCACAGCATCCTTCATCCTCAGAATCCAGCACATTTGATGGAAGGCTTTCTGATTCAGCGTCTGTATCGTCATACATGTTATTTTTTTCCAGGCATGTTCAGTTCTCTCTTGTCCTGGAATAATGTTTTCTTTAAAGATGGTCTCATTTTAGCCATTGTTGCTGCTTCCAGCTCATCTTTGACTGCTTGTATAAATTGCTGATTTCTTTTGCCTTGATTTTGCTTCTCGCCTCGCAGCTCTTGAGAAGGGTCTACATTCTTCAGGAGTTGGTATTTCAGTTAGGGCTGCACCTGAAGTGGAAGGTGAAGCATCACATGCAGTTGCAGGTTCTCCAGGTGAAGGTGCATTACAACTTGATGTAGAGGCTGCTGGCTGCTCAGTTACCTCTGGTGCCCTAAAATCTTCTTCGTTGTATGCCAATCTATTAATGGCCACAACCCAGCCACCTTGAAGCTATATGTGATTTTTTTTTTTTTTTTTTTTTTTTTGTGTAAAGGAAAATGGAAATGCTACTCCAGAAAACATAGCAATCTCTGAAATAGTGACTGGGCGACCAGAATGCATTCTCATCCAGTCAGCCATTGCTACTTTTAGGTATCCCTTAAATGGTCCAAACACTGTGATATATAGTGGTTGCATCCTATGGCAACAATGTGGTGGGAATGTAAGTAGACTGATTCCAGCCTCCCTTCCCATACTGATAGCATCAATGCTGATGTGACTTGCATGATTGTCCAAAAGTATGAGTAGGCGATTGTCTTTTGAATAACACATATGTTTTGCTACATGTTTCAAAACTTTGAGGAACAATTCACTTGTCATATATCCAGATTTGTTAGCTAAACAAATACTTCCATTTGGTGCACCATCCAGAAATTTGTCCTTCATATGGACTTGTGAAAAAATGAAAACTGGTGGTATGGCCATCCCTGAGGCTGAGCAGAAAGCACACATGGTGCATTTTCCCCCCTTTCTTGTGATGCTACCATTCCTACTTGCTTCTTGCCATGTTCTGCGATAACTTTAGGAGGCTGCATTACAGTACGGATGCCCCACTCATCCAAGTTCATTATCCTGTCTGGAGTGAACTTAAATTTGTCCAAAATATTCAAAAGGTTGTACATGAAGTACTGAGCTAATTTCTCTTCATGATCTGTAAAGACCTTTCTAACTTTATATTTGGATTCTGTTGTATTCAGTGTCTGGATTTCTTCTTCGTCTGAATTTCCATAATCACTTCCGTCAAATGGATCTGGTAAAAAGTAACTGGGCGCTGTATAACGAAATCAGAAAAAATGACAGAAAAGGATTGTTTTAATTGTACAAATATAACTTATTTGGCTAAGATAATTTGTTTGTGAAAATAATAATATTGTGTTAACCAGTTGTTTGGAAACTTACGTTGACAGGTCTGAATGCTTTCAGCTCCATATTTCTTTGCTGTAGCAACATGTTTCTGCAGTATAGACTTTTTCAATCCATATTTCTCTGCAGTGTGTCGAATACTCCCGTTTTTAACAGAACTTCTTTTACGGCTCTTTGAACATTACCTTCATAAATATTAGCTCTGTCGGTTTTGCTTATGTATTTCCTTGCAATCTATAGTATAGATACTACTCTTAAAATAATTTTACAAGGCTGACAAGTGACCTTTGGTCCCACTCATAAGTGGGGTAAGAGTGGACACTGTCCACTTTGACCCCACTTCATCTGTCCACAGTTACCCCAAGGGGCCATTTTGGATATGAAACCAAACTCTAGCGAACATATTTTATATAAATGAAAAAGATAGGCCGCTTTTCATAGAATCATCTATCACAACTTTTAATATTCCCGGTACTAACCTTTTGCACTTACCTGGAAATTTGTTTATCACAAAAATCGAATACAAAAATACTGAAATATTATATTCACTTCCATTGCTTGCAAGACTCACCACACTGGCACCAAATTTTGTTTAATTGTTTAGTACATTCTGTGTTACTACCAACATGAAACAAAGAAATCCAAAGATTATATCCTTGAAATAATAGTATGTCCACTCTTACCCCATGTCCACTCTAGCCCCATTCTCCCCTAAATATGTCCACCCATTGTTGGGCCATGTAGGGAAATCAGTTCTGCTAGTTCTTCGGTTAATTCAGAGTTTGACCAAACCTCTCTATCTGGTGCATTATTATTGATGCCCTTTTTTGCATCTGATTTGTTAAATCGGAAGCAATGTCTTTAACTCCAAGCGCCACAGTATTTGCAGATAAACAACTTTACATTGTTCCATTTTGCCAGGGAACTATTCTGTAGCTGTAATTAGCATGCAGATCTTTATGTAATCACAATCTGTAATTCGCTTTTCTCATTTGGCGATTTTGTGGGCAATTCTTAAGCTTACTTTCGTACGTCTTTACTTTCTTCATCATGTTTCCTAAAAATGTTTTGTTCCAAACACAGTCTATGGTTTAACATTTTCCATTTGAGCTCACATACATTGTCTTTGAACAAACCAAACTGTGCACCATGCTTTGTTTCATAATGACGACGCATATTAAAGTCCGTAAACACAGCTATAGGGGAACTTGGGCTAAAGTGGCATACCATTTTGTTTTTAGGGCATCATTGCTTCATATACCATGAAATAAAATTAAATTTATATCTGGACTCTGCCTCATTCATTTCTACTGTCTGCTGTCCTAGCGACATGATTTTAAAACAATATAAAACAATCATTTCTGAAGTTCTTGTAAAATGTGCATACTATGTCATTGCCGGCCGCGGTGGCCGAGGTGACTGAGGCGCTTCAGTCACGGTCAGCACGGTCACTACGGTCGGGGGTTCGAATCCCCCCTCGGGCATGGATATTTGTGCCGTCCTAGTTCGTAAGTAGTTCATAAGTAGTTTGTAAGTTTAGGGACTGATGACCCCGTAGTTAAGTCCCATAAGCTTAACAAACATTTGAACATTTTTTTTTTTTGAACTATGTCATTTTAGAAATATGTCAGGTTAAAATGACACAGTATTCAGAAAAGGTATAAACTGAGATAAAATTTTAGTACTTGTTCTACTTAATACATTTTTCACTAAGAACAAATATACAATTGTTCCTGAAACAATTATTGAACAATATGAATTTAAGTTTTACAGTTGAACATTACAAAAATTTAAGTTTGAAAATGAATTAATTAATGTTAATCCATTAAAGGAAAATGTTAAGTTATATTAAAAAATAATGCACAGCAATTGTAGCTATTTGAAACATCACAACCAATTTGTTTTGCTTTATAACCTACTCCAGCACACTCATTGTGTGCCCACAATTTACACTGCTGACACCTCACCCAGTGTTCTCTGGGTTTTGACTGTGAGTAGAGTTCAGTGCAGTACGAGCAGTGACAGTCTTCTGAGTCATCGTCGTTGAAGTCCAAAAGGACTTTTTCATAGAAAGCTTGTTTTCCAAAGCTGAGGTTCCTCTTTGCTTTTTTCTTTTCAGTGCGTTCTTCTTTCTCACGTTTCTCTTCGTGTTTCTGCTGACATTCTTTGACGTAGGGACTGCTGGTGAGGACAGTAGGTGACTTCTTTTGTTTTCGTTTTCTTTGGAAACCATCTCAAAATGAAATGGAAGGAGCGGCACTGATGTCTGCCACCGCCACTTGCATGGGAGGCACATTCACTTCCATGGCTTCAACATTTTCATCTGGTTCCTTGTCTGCGGTTTGACAAAGAGCGGTAGTCAGCATAGGCACATCAGACGCTTCTGGTGTTCTTGATGGTTCACAATGTGGAATGTCTGTAGTTGCTGCTGAAGCAAAGAGGTGTTCTGGAAATATGTCAGGGTTACGAGGCCAGAGACTTGTGTGTCGAAAGCCACTAGCAGCCTTAGCAAGTGTTGCTACTTTCCCGTAGGCTTTAGTAAATAGAGGACATATGTGATTTTGGGAAACTGTTCTTCCTTGGTTGCACTTAAGCCACTTTGTTACCTCTTGATCATGAGAACTTTTTAGTGGTCCAAAAAATGAGACATCAAGTGGCTGCAGTCTGTAGGTACAGTGTGCAGGAAAACAGAGCATAATAATGCCAGTCTCCGTAGCAAAACTGAGAGCTGCAACATTCTTGTGACTTGTGTGTCCATCTAGCAGGAGAATTACCTTATTGTCGAGAGAGGGCTTCACAAAAGAACAAAAATGCTTGAGCCACTGAAAAAAAAAAGTTTCCTGTAATGCAGCCTGTTTCCAGGCAACTCCAACAGTTCCTAAAGGAGCCCATTCAGTTAATACTTTCTTCTAATTTTTTCTGGGGTAAATCAACATTGGTGGTACAAAGCCTGTGGGACTCATGTAGCATACTACAGTAACATGAACACCTCTTTCTGCACTGGTTAATGCGCGAACCTGCTTTTTTCCGGTCTGTGCAAACACTTTCAATGTTTTCTGCACATTACTCAGGCCAGATTCATCAACATTATAAATGTTACATGGTAAAATACCTTCACTGCCCATTACATTTCCGAAAATCATAAAGAATTGTTGTACAATAGGTGTATTAAAGCCCGCTGCTTTAGCTCCAGATGTTGCCGCAGCTTTGCGTGAGCTGAATTTCGTTTTAAAAATCCAGTTACCCAGTCCCAACCGCCATCTTCTTTTCCCTGTTGAATCTGTGCTCAATACAATTTTTCTCAGCTACTTGGAATGCAAGTTGTCTTTCCTCCATCATAGGCATACCAAACATGTGGGACTCCAACAGTTTCAAGTGTTCTATCATTTCACGCTCCAATGCTTTGTTGAAAGTTGGCTGGAACCTACACAATCCTTTCTGAACACCATTGAAAATTTTGTTCTTATTCTTTGCTAGTCTTCTAACCGTAGCTTGCAGAACTCCAAAATCCTTTGATGCTCGCAGCCAACCCATCTCACCTCTGGTAACAGCATCTACAGTATATCCTTCTGCATTTGCTCTGCATCCCAAAACTGCCTTGTCGATTTTCTTCCTTTACTGCCTCCCATCTGTGAAGGGCAATTAAAATACCTATATTAAATCTATGCTGCCTAAATTCTTTGAAGTTTTATCATTAACACAATTATAAATTAATTTTTTATGTTGTTTAATTTATTTTATTATAAAGGAACTTACTGCTTTTGCTTTTAAATGTAAACAATTACATAAAAAATTAACCTAATTGATATCACAGATCACACACAAAGCAACTGGAGGCTTTATCGGGGTAAAATGACACTGTCATTTTAGCCCGACACATGGTGTGTCATTTTAGCCTTAAACGCCATTTTTTATTCATTCTAGAAAGTTCCAGCTACCGAATGCTACAGATGATCCTTCCACCACTCAAAACATAGCTAAATGTGTGTTCTACAGGATACCACACCTTATACAGACAGTTGGTAACACTGCGCCAGCGCGAACGTTTCGAATATTTGCTCCAGTAAATAATTACAAAAATCGTTGTTTTTAAGCTATATTTAATCGTTTGCAGTTGTTATAAATATAATATAAGTGTTGTTACATTAGTGGAAGTGTTAGTGTAGTGTTAAATAAGGAAAAACGGTGTAAAAAGTTTATTTTACCTGTCGCGCCTATAGCACGTAGTTGTAGGCCTAATTTAACTCTCGCGAATCGTTGTAAACAGTGACTAAAACTTATTTCTAATTACCGATTGTTCTATTTTTCACTCGTGGCGTACAGTATTTAGGATTTGTAAAGTCTGTCAGACGTAAATTTCGTGATTTATCAAAAGTGAATATAGTAATCCGTGTTTATAGGCCTAAATTTTGTTTTCGTGAGCGTGTTTTTTTAGGCCTAATTTTTGTTTTCGTGACCGAGTTTCTTTATATCCAGTACCCTTTCAGTTAATTATATTTGCGTGAACAGATTTTAATCTCTCTTGGTGTAACTTTTACGTTTTAGTCAGTACTTAATCAAGTTTTTTACGATTTCTATTTTTACCATGGGTGAGAAGTGCGTGACATGCCGTAGGATCGTTAGTTCCGGGGTGTGGTGTGATGGTTGTAGTGGTTTTTTTCATTGGGGCGAATGTAGTGGCGTGGGAAATGGGGATGTAAATGAGGCTCACCAGTGGTTTTGTAGGATCTGCAATAAAGATAGGAAAATAATGGAACAGGAGGGGAAAATTGCAGCTCTTCAAGCTGAATTAGATAAGGCAAGGGAGACTCTGAGCAGGTTAAGGAGGGAGAAGGGTGAACAGCGGTGGGAAGTGGCAACAGGTAACAGGGGGAACAGACTTAGGACAGTTTCAGACAGCTTTGTCCTTAATGTGAAAAATAGATTTGACCTGTTGCCTCAGTCAGGATCGGATGAGCCTCATGTAGCTGTAACTGTAGAAAGGACACAACAGACTTTCAAAAAGGACTTGAAAAAGGTAGGGAAAACTGAGAAAAGGAAGAAAGTCTTTTTGTTAGGTAGTTCACATGGTAGAGGTGTTGGCCAACTACTGCAGGAAGAGCTAGGACCAGGGTACCAGGTCACAAACGTTTTCAAACCAAATGTGGGCCTGGGTCAGGTAACAGAGGATATAGGTTCTTTATGTAAGGATTTCACAATGGAGGATACCGTGGTTATAGTGGGTGGTCCGGGAAACAGCATTGACAGAAACTGTGAATATTCTATAGAGTGTGACCTGGTGAAGATATCATCGGCAACGAAGCATACTAGTGTGGGATTTGTATCTGACTTGAGTCGCCATGATCGGCCTCATTTGAACTCTTCTGTCAGGAGAGTAAACTTGGAGTTGGAACGGCTACTCATGTCAGATATGGGGTCCCATATTGGTTTGATTCCTGTGGATGATATCTGTAGGTGGGACTATACTAGGCATGGCCTTCACCTCAACAGGAAAGGGAAGGGAAAATTGTCTGGGTTGATTGCAAGTAACTTACGGGGGGGGGGGGGGGGGGCACTGTCACAAATGGTAAAATACCAGTGGTTACAGGTGTCAGAGGGATGCCTTTTTTAGGATAGGGAGGGGCGGAAGAAAACCAGTTTTGAGAGAGCTTGTAAGACACCCTCAGTTTGGAAAAGCAGATAAACAGGAGATAGATTTTAGCAAACAATGTTTAACAGAAAGTAGTCAGAAACTTCCAGTAAATCTTACTCAAGCCATTAGTATGCAATACCAGTTATCTTTATTACATCAAAATATTCCAGGACTCAGAAATAAACTTGATGAACTACTCATTTGTATTGATGATATAGATTCCTCTAGCCCAATTGACATAATTTGCCTCTCTGAACATCATGTGGCCACTGGTATAGATATGTTAAACATTCCAGGATTTAATTTAGCTTCACACTTCTGTAGAGTAGATATGGAGGGAGGTGGAGTTGCCACATTCGTTAAAAACTGCTATAAATTCAAGAATATTGATATAAATAAATTCTGTCTAGAGCAGCATTTAGAAGCTTGTGCAACAGAAGTAGAATTCCATAACAGATGCTATATAATAGTAACTATTTACCGAGCACCTGCAGGAAATTATAATCTATTCCTAAATCATCTAGAAGCTCTATTGCGTTATTTAACAGGAAGAAATAAAGAAATCCTGGTTGCTGGTGACTTTAATACAGATTTTCTTATGCAGTCCTCCAGTAAAAATTTATTGCAGTCAGTAACTTTGTCTTTCAATCTAACACACACTGTAAACTTTCCAACTAGGGTAACCAAAACTTTTAGGACAGCAATTGATAATATTTTTATAGACAAATCAAAGGAACAAAATCATATCATAAAACCAATAATAAATGGCCTGTCAGATCATGATATGCAGCTCCTTGTTTTAGGTATAGATTCTAAACAGATTATGAAGACTGCAAAATGTACATACAGGAGAGTAGTCAACCCACCAAAAATTGAAAATTTTAGAAAACTCCTCAAAGACATGAACTGGAAAGATGTATATAGTGCTAATGGCTTGAATGAAAAATATAATGTATTCATTAATAATATTAGTATCATGTTTGAAAACTGTTTTCCTCTAAAAGTAACGCGAATTAAACAGAAGTCTATAATAAAACCTTGGATTACACAAGGAATAAAGATTTCATGTAAGACAAAAAGGAGTATGTATCTATCAGCCAAGAGTAGTTGCAATGATGATGATTTAACTAAATATAAGGAATACTGTAAAATATTGAAAAAAGTTATTCAGGTATCTAAACAAATGCACTATGAAAAGAAGATAGCAACATCAGGAAACCAAATAAATACAATATGGGATATAGTGAAAGAAGAGACTGGTAGAACCAGAAAGGAACAAGAGCAGGTATGGTTAAGAGTGGCTGAGACATTAGTAACTGATGGGCATAGTGTGGCAAATCTATTTAACAAGTACTTTATATCCATTACTGATAGTATGGGATTGTCTGGGTCAGTAAATAATGCGCTTGAATATTTGAAACTAGCATTTACAAATAACTTCACACACATGAATATGTCAGTCACTTCACCACAAGAAATATCTTCCACAATAAAATCTTTAAAAACAAAGAATTCCAGTGGATATGATGAAATATCAACAAAGTTAATTAAAGCGTGTTCTTGTGAACTTAGCACAATCTTAGGTTATTTGTGTAACCAGTCTGTTATAACGGGAACATTTCCTGATTGGCTAAAATATGCAGATATTAAACCTCTCTTCAAGAAGGGGTATAAAGAGATACCATCAAACTACAGACCCATTTCACTTTTGCCAGCATTCTCAAAAATTATAGAAAAGGTAATGTACAAACAGCTTCTCAACCACTTAACCACAAATGGCATATTGTCTAGAACACAGTTTGGATTTCTGAATGGTTCCGATATTGAGAAGGCTATTTACACTTTCAGTGAGAATGTACTTAATTCATTAGATAATAAGTTGCAAGCAGCAGGTATTTTCTGTGATTTGTCAAAGGCATTTGATTGTGTGAACCATAACATCCTTTTAAGTAAATTAGAATTCTATGGGGTCACGGGAAATGCTGCAAAATGGTTCAAGTCGTACCTCACTAACAGGAAACAAAGGGTGTCAGTGCAAGTGACTAGTGAATTAGACCAACAGTCATCATCGGGTTGGGAAGAAACTACATGTGGTGTCCCACAAGGATCCATCTTAGGGCCATTGCTTTTTCTTGTGTACGTTAATGATCTCTCATCAGTTACACTACCAGAAGCAGAGTTCGTTTTGTTTGCAGATGATACAAGTATTGCAATAAAGAGTAAGGAAAGTATATTGATAGAAAAGTCTGCTAATGATATTTTCATGAACATTAATAAATGGTTTAAAGCCAACTCATTGTCATTAAACTTTGGAAAGACGCACTACATGCAGTTCAGAACATGTAAGAGATTTCCTGACAGCATATGCATTAAATATGAAGAAGAGCAGATAGAAGAGGTTGACAGAATTAAATTCCTGGGATTACAGCTTGATAATAAACTTAGTTGGGAGGAGCACACCACAGAACTGCAGAAACGACTCAACAAATCTGTATTTTCAATACGAGTGTTATCAGACATAGGAGACATAAAAATAACAAAGCTTGCATACTTTGTTTACTTTCATTCCTTAATGTCATATGGTATAATATTTTGGGGTAATTCTTCAAGTCAGTCAAAAGTCTTCAGAGTCCAAAAACGTGTAATACGTATTATTTGTGGAGTAAATTCATGGACGTCTTGTAGAAGCCTCTTCAAAGAACTGGGTATATTAACTACTGCCTCTCAGTATATTTATTCCTTAATGAAATTTGTCATAAATAATATATCCCTTTTCCCAACAAACAGCTCAGTTCATACATACAATACTAGAAATAAAAATGATCTACACAAGGATTTAAAAGCACTTACTTTAGTTCAAAAAGGGGTCCACTACTCAGGAACACACATTTTCAATAATTTACCATCAAGTATAAAAAATTTAGCTACACATAAAGATCAGTTTAAGAGGAACCTAAAAGACTTTCTAGTGGCCAACTCCTTCTACTCCATTAGTGAATTTCTAAATTGTACCAAATGATGCATGCACTCATACTGTATTAGTATTATTATATTATCAACAAAAAAAAATATGTATCTGTATTTCTATTATAAGTGTATGTATTTATATTATTAGTATTATTTGTTATTCAACTTGTAAATTTTGTTTCTTGACATGTTCCACATCCACGAGGATCCCCTCAATATGGATCTACGGAACAAATAAATAATCTAATCTAATCTAATACTATTCTCAAATATGTAATCACCTACAGTGCTACTGAATGAATAAATATGAACAAAAATAAAAACTTAAAGGCTTACCTTTAAGTTTTTCCCTCGCAGCTACAATATGAAAGCCTGTAGATTATCGCCATATATGAAGGTACCGGGTTGCCAATCGACCTTTCTAAACAGTATAATGGAAGTGGCACCACGAAACTAGTTTAGTGAAAACCCTTGATATGTCAGTCTACCTGAGAATGTCGTTATAGCCTGACTTCCCCCAAGTTCATTGCAGATTATACATATGGCTTTATGTGCTTTTCTCTATGACAAAGTATTTCATCCCCATGTTTTATTGAATATTCGATGCCAGGCATCAATGCTTCTCTTTTTCGTTTCAACCGACATACTGCACAATGTGCACTTACTTATTAAGCACAAAAAACATATAGATTTTACCAACAAAGAAAACCATATGTAGGGGCATGCTACGACTAACGAATGAAACAGACAGTACAAAATCAGAAGAGCAAAATACAGTCAGGAAGCAACTTGAAACCAGTGCGCGGGCTGGATGAAAACAGTCCATGGGCCGTATTCTACATCTACATGGATACTCTGCAAATCACATTTAAGTGCCTGGCAGAGGGTTCATTAACCACCTTCATAACTTTTCTCTGCCGTTCCATTCTCTAATAGCGCGCGGGAAGAAAGAACACCTAAATCGTTCAGTTTTCGATCTGATTTCTCTTATTTTATTGGGATGGTCATGTCTCCCTAAGTAGGTGGGTGCTAGCAAAATATTTTCACATTCAGAACTAAAAGTCGGTGATTGAAACTTCGCAAACAGATCACGCCGCAATGAATAACGTCTTTCTTTTAATGATTTCAACCCCAATTCGTGCAACATTTCCATGACGCTTTCCCCCCGTAACGTGATAAAACAAAACGAGCTGCCCTTCTCTGAACCCTCTGAACCTTCTCAATATCCCCTCAGGGGCTCGGCATTAATTTGCTGAGTACGTGCTTGGCGAACCCGGGGTCCTGAGCTGTGGGCTGTGTCGCGCCAACAGTCCGCTACACCGTAAGCTCTGTGCGTGCTTCAACGACCATCGTTCGGCGCGACGGTGGAACGTTGTACGTTTCAGAGCCCGGGGATCTTGGCTTAATCGCCCGGGTCGCGAGGACGGTACAAACCTCTCTAATAAACCCCTCAATCTCAAGGTGTGCTACATGCCGAGGAGATGCATGGCTGTTGAGGTTGAACAGCCGCTAGCGAGCAACCTCTGAGGAACCTGCCGCACCTCAGTTGTACAAGGCTTACCCAGGCAAGCGGGGCTCTGCCTGGGTGGACGTTTAGATCCCTAGCTGCTCGTGGGACCACAATGAAACGAGCACTAACTAGCGTGGGCGGTCGCAAAAACGCCGTTTCTAAGCGAGGAAAGTCCGATTTTGATGCAACAGTATACGACCCTCAGACGTTTCCTTCCCTGGCTACGCCATGGGAAGAGCGCAAAACTTTACGGAGTTCAGATCCCTACACGCCGCGATATCTTGTCTTTTCCCGGACTGATGGAGATTCTTTCTTGTCCACCAAACCGCAGTTCTTCGTTGACCATCTCGAGGACAAGTACGGTGAGGTGGAGTCTTTCTCAAAAATGAGAAGTGGGGCTGTTCTGATACAGACGGCATCCCCAGCCCAGTCCAGGGCATTATTGGCCTGTGACAAGCTGGGTGATATTCCTGTCAATGTCACGCCCCACAACACCCTCAATATGGTCCAAGGTCTAATTTACCATCGCGACTTATTGTCGCAGTCCGATGAGGAGTTACGGACCAACCTGGAACGCAGAGGAGTTCACTTTTTTAGACGTATTTATAGGGGACCTAAGGATAACAGAGTTGCCACCGGTGCGTTCATCCTGGCCTTTGAGGGTGATACACTGCCCGAGAAGGTCAAGGTCATGATCTACCGGTGCGACGTCACACCGTATGTCCCGCCCCCTATGAGGTGCTTCAGGTGCTGGAAGTTTGGGCATATGTCCTCCCGGTGTACTTCCAGCCCCGCGTGCAGGGAATGTGGACGTCCAGCTCATCCGGACACTCCCTGCACGCCACCTCCCGTCTGTGTGAACTGTAATCAGCTGCATCCGCCGTGCTCCCCGGACTGTAAAGTCCTACACAAAGAAAGGAAAATTATGGAAATTAAGACCCTGGACCGGTTATCATACAATGAGGCAAGGAAGAAATACGAGCGTCTCCATCCGGTGACTATGAACAATACCTATGCTGTAGTAACGTCGTCCCCGCGCACTACGGGTACGACGTCTAACAAGGTATCGCTTCCTCCTGTGGGCCCTAGAGGCCACAAAACTACCACTGCCCCCTCGTTAGGTGGGGGCAATACTCCATCTGCTGCTGCAGCACCTGTTGTGGGGGCAACTTCCCCACAACCATCGGGGACACCAGTCCCCAACCCCCAGCTGGAGAAGCAACAGCTTCCTCCGGCACCTCTCCCTCGGAAGGGGTCCTTCGGGACGCTCCCTTCTGGGGAGTCCCAGGGTGCGCCAGTGGATCCCAGCCTTTGGCTGAAGGATCCGAAGCCTGCTGGTCGAAGGGCTTCTGGCTCTTCGACGGCCCCTGATGCCACTCCCGCGAAGTCCTCCCAGCCCTTAACACCAAAGGGCCAGCGAGAGGGCAAAAAGAAAGTCAAGAAGAAGAAGAAGACTGACCCAAAGGAGGACTCCTCGGCGATTCGGAAGGAACGCTCCATCACATCTTCGGCCTCTGAAGATGAGGTGGAGATCCTCGCGTCGCCTGAGGATCTCGCCATACTTGGGTCGCCAGAACCGATGGTTCTGGACCCTGCAGAGTCTGCGGAGTTGGCAGCAGGTGCTACTGCTGAATAACAATTCAACATCTTCAATAATGGATATTCAGCACGCTGCAAAAGACATCTTGCAGTGGAATTGCGGCGGTTTTTTTCCGCCGTCTGACTGAGCTGCGGCAATTACTCTGCCACTGCCCTGCTATCTGTCTCGCCTTGCAGGAAACATGGTTCCCCGTCGAGAGGACCCCAGCCCTCCGAGGCTATCGAGGCTATTTTAAGAATCGAAACTCCTACAACAGAGTTTCCGGCGGCGTGTGTGTTTATGTTCACACTTCGGTCCCCAGTGCTGCTGTGCCTCTGCAAACACCTCTAGAGGCAGTCGCTGTACGGCTCCGGTTATTACGAGATTTTACGATATGCTCTGTCTACCTTCCACCAGATAATGTCGTCTCTCCCGTAGACCTCGCTGCCTTGGTCGCCCAACTTCCCCCACCCTTTCTTCTCTTGGGGGATTTTAACGCCCACCACACTCTGTGGGGTGGCACACAGACCTCGGCTCGGGGTAGGGATGTTGAGTCTTTACTATCAGAGCAGAATCTTTGCCTTCTAAACACCGGTGCTCCTACTCACTTTAGTGCAGCGCATGGTACATATTCTGAAATAGACTTGTCTGTCTGCAGCCCTAGCCTTCTTCCACATCTCACCTGGAGGGTCCACGACGACCTGTGTGGTAGCGACCATTTTCCTATCTTCCTGTCGCTCCCACAGCGTTTGCCTGCCGACCGCCTGCCTCGCTGGTCCCTCCGTAGGGCTGACTGGCCAGCCTATTCCGCAGCTGCTGTACTATCCTCAAACTTTCCAGACGATGTTGATGCCGCCGTTGAGCAGTTCACAGCGGCCGTTGTTTCTGCAGCCGAAAACTCTGTCCCAACCACGTTCGGTTCGCTCTGTCGTACATCGGTGCCCTGGTGGTCACCGGAGATCGCTGAGGCCATCCGGGAACGTCGGCGAGCTCTACAGCGCCACCGACGCCACCCTTGTGTCGAACATCTCGTGGCCTTCAAGCGTCTCCGAGCACGAGCCCGGCGACTGATACAGGAAAGTAAGAGGGCTTCCTGGGAGAAGTACGTCGCCTCCATTGGTTCCCGCGCTTCTCCTTCCAAGGTGTGGTCGCAGGTTCGACGCCTCTTTGGGCACCGCCCACCGGCGGGAATTCCGTGTCTCAGCGTTCAGGGTTCGCTCTGTACTGACCCCGTCGCCGTCGCTGAGCACCTGGCGGATCATTTTTGTCGCATCTCAGAGACTGCTGCTTATGGTGCAGACTTTCGCGCCCTTAAAGGGCGAGCAGAGAGACATCTGCTTTCATTTCGAACGCGACGTCGGGAACCGTACAACGTCCCGTTCACTGAATGGGAGTTTGAAGGTGCCCTTACTGCATGCCCCGATACCTCCCCTGGACCCGATCGCATTCACAGTCAGTTCCTCCGACACCTATCAGCGGATGCCAAGAGCCAACTTCTCGCCCTGCTTAATCGGATATGGCTGGAGGGTGTTTTTCCGTCCTCGTGGCGGGAAAGCATTATCATTCCAGTGATTAAGCCTGGGGCGGATCCGCAGGTGGCTGATAGTTACCGCCCAATCAGCCTCACCAACGTTCCATGCAAGCTTCTCGAACGCTTGGTGAGTCGGAGGCTCATGTGGATCCTCGAGGACCGGGGACTTTTGGTGCCACAACAGGGTGGGTTCCGTCAAGGTCGCTCCGCTGTTGACAATCTTGTGTCACTGGAGTCGGCCATCCGTACTGCATTTAGTCGCCGCGAACACCTGGTTGCCGTATTTTTCGACCTGCGGAAAGCATACGACACTACCTGGCGCTACCATATCCTGTCTACGCTGTATGACTGGGGTTTACGGGGTCCGCTTCCCATATTCATTCAGAATTTCCTGGCGTTACGTTCTTTTAGAGTTCGTGTTGGTTCTTGTTTTAGCTCACCTCATTGTCAAGAGAACGGAGTCCCGCAGGGTTCCGTTCTCAGTGTCCCTTTATTTTTAGTCGCCATCAATGGCCTTGCGGCGGCCGTGGGGTCATCGGTATCCACTTCCTTGTATGCCGATGACTTCTGCATGTATTTTAGCTCCACCAGCATCAATGTTGCTGAACGTCGGTTGCAACTGGCCATTCGAAAAGCGCAGTCGTGGGCGTTTGCCCACGGTTTTCAGTTCTCTGCGTCGAAGACCCGTGTCATGCATTTCTGCCGACGTCGGGCAGTACACCCAGAACCCGAACTCTATTTAGCTGGAGACCTGCTACATGTCGTAGAAACACACACGTTTCTAGGCATGCTGCTCGACAACCGTCTCACCTGGGTGCACAACCTTCGCCAGCTGAAACGAAAGTGCTGGCGACACCTCAACATCCTGCGTTGTCTCAGCCACACTGTTTGGGGAGCCTCACGCCCAACGCTCCTACAACTTTACAAGGCCCTCATTCAGTCACGCCTAGACTATGGCTGCATAGTCTACGATTCGGCTGCGCCATCAGCACTGCAGGCGTTGGACCCAATTTTACACTGTGGTGTCCGTTTAGCTACGGGGGCTTTTCGCACGAGCCCGGTGACAAGCCTCCTTGTCGAAGCTGGAGTCCTCCCGCTGCGGTTCCGTAGGCAACACCTGCTGGCATCCTATGTTGCTCATGTTCAGGCCTCGCCCTTCCACCCGAACCGCCGGCTCCTTTTTCCAGACGCTGCACTACCTATCCCTCCACGACGGCCAAGGTCGGGATACCCGATCTCGGTCCGTGTTCGTCTCCTTCTTTCGTCTCTTACATCCTATCCACTTCCAACCACTTTCCACCATTCCTTTCACACCCCTCCTTGGTCCATTCCTCGTTTGCAGCTCCGTCTGGACCTGTCCCATGTCTCGAAGGCCTCGGTTTCTCCCACACATCTCCGTCACCAGTTTCTGCAAATGCTCAAGCCGTTCCGTGCCGCAGACGCCATTTACACAGATGGTTCCGTAGTAGATGGCCGTGCTGGGTATGCATTTCTACATCACAACCACGTAGAACAGCATTCTCTGCCCTGTGAGAGTAGCATCTTCTCCGCCGAGCTGGTCGCTATTCTCAGAGCTCTCCAACATCTCAAAGCCTGCCCCAGGGGGTCATTCGTCATCTGTACTGACTCCCTGAGTGGCTTACAAGCGATCGACCAGTGTTTCTCTCGGCACCCAATAGTGCGGTCGATCCAGGACACTGTTCACTCCCTATGCCAATCAGGCCGTTCTGTGGTCTTTGTGTGGACCCCAGGCCATGTTGGCATACCAGGGAATGAGCATGTAGATCGATTGGCCAAGCAGGCCACTATGGGACCACCTCTCACAATTGGTGTCACGGAACAGGATGTTAAACTGGTGTTGCACCGGAGGGTGCGCGAGGCTTGGAGCACCGAGTGGGTTACGGCGACTGCACCGAATAAGCTTCGGGCAGTGAAGCTCTCCACAGCTTTGTGGAAATCTTCACTGCGGCCGACCCGCCGAGAGTCAGTTGTCCTCTGTCGCCTACGGATTGGACATACGTGGCTCACCCACGGGTATCTCCTTCGGCGCGAGGCTCCACCCGTGTGTCGATGTGGCACTGTATTGACAGTGGCCCATCTTTTGATGGACTGTCTGCTTTTAGCCGACCTGCGGCACTATTTTACTCTTCCAGACGCACTACCTTTAGTTTTAGGAGACGACGCCTCTATGGCTAACAAAGTTTTAGGTTTTATCCGCGCTGCTGGTTTTTATGACTCTATCTAACGGTAGGTGCTGTGGCCTGACATCTTAGGCCACCACCAATCCCGTTTTTTACCTTTTCCGCCCTTAGGGGTTCTTCGTGTATGCAGTATGGCTGGCTCATCCTGTTTTTTCCTTGTGATCAGCCAGCCAAGGTACTCTGCTATCCAGTTTTATTCCTGACTTTCTTTTACCATTTCTGTGTGTCTTCGTTTTAAGTTATCAGAGGTTTGTCCATTGTCAACCTGTCCCTTATGTGCATGATCCTTTTTAGAGCTTTGTTTAATTTTTGGTCGTTCTTGGCAGTGGACTCTGAGCTGGTAACAGGGGACTGATGACCTAGATGTTTAGTCCCCTCAATACCCAACAACAACAACAACAACTTCTCAATATCTTCCGTCAGTCCCACCTGGTGAGGGTCCCACAAGGGGCAACAGTACTCCAAGAGAGGACGCACAAGTGTGATGTAGGCAGTCTCTTTGGTGGAGCTGGTGCATCGTCTAAGCGTCTGCCAATGAAACGTAACCTTTGGTTCGCCTTCCCCACAATATTTTCTATGTGTTCTCTCCAGTCAAAGTTGTTCGTAATTGTAACTCCTAGCTATTTGGTAGAATTTACGACCTTAAGGTTTGACTGATTTATCGCGTAATTGAAGTTCAGCGGATTTCTTTTAGTGGTCATGTGTATTACTTCACACTTTTCTTTATTTAGTGTCAATTGCCAATTTGCGCACCAAGTAGAAATTTTGTCTAAATCGCTTTGCAGTTGCTTTTGATCCTCTGTTGACTTCACTAACCGATAAACGACAGCATCATCCGCGAACAGTCTAAGGGAGCTATTCAGATTATCTCCTAAATCGTTTATAAACACGAGGAAGAGTAGGGGACCAATAACGCTTCCCTGTGGAACGCCAGATATCACTTCTGTTTTACTCGATGACTTACCGTCAATTACAACGAACTGTGTCCTTTCTGATAGGAAATCGTGAATCCAATCGCACAATTGGGGAGATATTCCAGAAGCACGCAATTTCATTAGAAGCCGCTTGTGGGGTACAGTATCAAAAGCCTTCCGGAAATCTAGAAATATGGAATCGATTTGAGATCTCTTGTCGATGGCACTTAACACTTCATGTGAATAAAGGGCAAGCTGTGTTTCGCAAGAGCGATACTTTCTGAATCCGTGCTGACTATTGGTTAATAGGTCGTTCTCTTCGAGGTAGTACATAATATTCGAAGAAAGTATATGTTCCAAAATCCTACTGCAAATCGACGTCAATGAGATAGGCCTGTAATTTTGAGGATCACTCCTATTGCTTTTCTTGAATATTGGAGTAATTTGGGCAACTTTCCAGTCTTTGGGTAAGGATCTTTCGCTGAGTGATCGGTTGTAAATTATAGCTAAGTACGGAGCTATTGCATCAGCATACTCTGAGAGGAATCTAGTTGGTATACAATCTGGCCCGGAAGATTTTTTTTTTTTTTTTAGTGTCTTAAGTTGTTTTACTACTCCAGGAACATCTACTTCTAAGTTTCGCATGCTGGCAGCTGTTCTTGGATTGAATACTGGAGTCTTCTTTGGTGAAAGAATTTCGGAAAGCTGTGTTTAGTAATTCTGCCTTAGCAGTACTGTCGTCGGTAGTATCACCATTGCTATCGCGTAGTGAAGGTATTGTTTGTGTTTTGCCGCTAGTGTACTTCAAATATGACCAGAATTTCTTTGGATTTTCTGCAAGATTACGAGACAGGATTTCGTTGTGGAAACAACTATAAGATTCTCGCATTGAAGTCCGCGCTAGGTTGCGAGTTTCAGTAAAAGATTGCCAGTCTTGCGGATTCTGTGTCTTTTTAAATTTTGCATGCGTTTTTCTTTGTTTCTGCAACAGTGATCTGACCTGTTTTGTGTACCATGGGGGTCAGCCCTCTCTTTTATTAATTTATTTGGTATAAATCTCTCGATTGCTACTGATATTATGTCTTTGAAAGTAAGCCACAACTGATCTACACTCGCATTTTTAGTTTTGAAGGACTGGAGACTATCACTCAGGAAAGCGTGAAGCGAATTTTTATCTGCTTTATTGAATAGATATATTTTTCGTTTATTTTTGGTGCATTTGGGAATTTCGATATTCAGTCTCGCTACTACAACTCGATGTTCGCTAATCCCTGTATCTGTTTTGATGCTCTTTACTATCTCGGGATTATTTGTTGCTAGGAGATCAAGAGTATTTTCGCAACCACGTACTATTCTAGTGGGTTCATGAACAAACTGTTCGAAGTAGTTCTCAGAAAAAGAATTCAGAACTAGTTTGGACGATGTTTTATATTTGCCCCCGGTTTTGAATACGTAATTATGCCAACATATCGAGGGTAAATTAAAGTCGCCACCGATTATAACAGTATGCTTCGGATACCTATTTGAAATATGATTTTGGAGGCCCCTGGTCTAGATCAATTGCATTAAGTTAAAACAGTGAAAGCAACTTACATATATAAACCATATTTGGTTCTCAGAATGAAATACATTGTATGAAATCCAAACTACATATTCGTGCATTTGTATGTGCTCTTCTCTATAGAATTGGCGTTGAGGTGATTGGTGACTGTTACTTTCAAATTATTATATTATTCTGTATTATACACAGATGGTATATTAAAAGCACATGCATAATACATGTCACAGCTGTAGCACTTATACTCTGCAGGTTACCTGCATCAATACTGCCGATAATTTTTTTCTGTTTTTGGACACATTAATGTACATATTTGGGGAAATTTCTAATGTTTTAACAAAGGGCATAGCCATTAATAAAATTCTTATTGTCACACAGCAACGAGAAATGGAATCAAGAATATATACCACTGATCATACAAGGTGAAATAGGCTTTGTACAGTGCATGTTAGTACAGTACATTTCTCATATCATATGCAATGAATAGTTCTTTTTAGGTATGATAAAATTATGATAGCGTATTTAGTGCATAATCCACATTAAGTGTAGAATGTAGTTTAGAGTGAGAAGATGTCCAAACTCAAAATATGGGACACATATGAGAAGGTGAAATTAAGCTAAATTTTTGAAGCGTTTCGGAAATACTGTATCAGTAAAATAGATTTCTGTTCAAATATTTGGTCCATACTAAAGCTACATAAACTATCATACCTTATTGTCACCCCTATCACTAAAAAAAGGGGTAAAATATGTTGCATTATTAATGGCATAAATATTTTATAGGTGTCAACACAACATAACAATTTTATATAACGACATTTTTCATACAGGCTGAAAGATATTGTTATACACAGTACATAGATTACTTGTTTTTCACTCTCTCAACTATATTTTTCAAAAGAATGCACTTCATTCAGAAGTATGATAACTTGAAAAGCAGTTTTGTTGAAATTAACACATGAAGTATCCTAAGCATGGGTCTTAGTTATAATAATACACTTAACACATTCAATACTAAACCTCTTGTTTTCATCAGTCCATGAAGCAATGCCATCAGACATAGTGCAAAGATAATTATAATCTGCAATTGTATCCAGCAGATACCGCGATTTGAAATAAGTTGAAAGAAATAATTTTCACTAACACAATATTTCTAAATTAATGCTTTACCACTTGACATACAATTTCAACATTGTTCATTTAGTGCAATCCATTGACTTGAGGGAACAGTGTGTTCTATTCCATGGAAAGGGAAGAAGCCTTCCTCAGCAGCAAGACAATTACTTCAATATTTATGATGACATTATTCTCGCGTTTTTCAGCAAAAGACATACTTTATTATGAAGTTTTGCTCTAAAGAGCTAGGTCGTGTGTGTTGGCCATGGTGGAGAAGCTGAGGGCATTGAGGCACTATGCTACGATGTGTAAGGCCGTTCCCCGTCCCCCCTCGGACATGGATGTTTGTGTCATCTTTAGTATAAGGTAGTTCGTAAGTAGTTTGCAAGTTTAGGGACTGATGACCCCACAGTTAAGTCCCATAAGCTTTACAAACATTTGAACATTTCGTGTGTTGGACAACTATAAACTGACCTTGTCCGAACAAATACTTCTCTTCAACGTGAAAATAATTTCTCACTTTGCCGTTTTACTTTCTAAAATGTAAACTTGCATTAATTCTTTCATTAAAACTATATATTCCTTCTAGTACTTTGCTTTAATCAAGAAGTCTAGTTTTCTTTGTTCTTTGGCTAAGATCACATTTACAGATCTCCATTTTATTATGAAACATGCTACATAAAAACACAAAATTTCAAAATTATGGGACGGTTAATGAAAAAGGGGACAAAAAAGTCTATGTATTTTGTTGGGACAACGGAACACTTAAGTTAAATAAGGGAGGATCCCGTATAATACAGGATGTCTGGTCACCCAAATAAAGTTAATTTTTAAATTTATTATGAATGTACAAAGTTTGCTGAAAACTTGAATACAGCTACTAAATAGAATTAATAAATTTATGTGGACTATGCATACCAACATTCTTTAGCTATTGGAGTAAAAGTTTACTTGTCGTGTAGTGTGACTATGGCCAGAGCCATCCAATTGTAGTGCAGATCCCATAATAGAGGTTCTTTCTTCACAATGAACATTATTATTTTCATACAGCTAAACAACTCATGAAGTATGGGCACGTTGTGGCGCATTTCTTTTTACTTGACATACATTAAAGCCACATTTTTCTATTTTTCACCTGTTGAAAATGTTCACTGGTCTAGAAGATATCGTAGCTCGCCTGCCATTAACACATCACAAAATAAAGTTATGATGTCAGGTTCATTTAAGAAACCATAAATGTAACACTTTTCATTTTTTAACTATATTTATTTATCCATTCCTGATAAAGCACAAAAGTGATGCAAGAGTAAGACTGGTTTATAACACACTTCCATACTAACTTAGATGTTCTCCTCTAAGACTGCCATAAGACTCATTCAGTTTGCACCAACTCGCTCGTATTAATACATAATAGTATTTCTAGAACCTTCTAGAACATGGAAGTACAGCATTTAAATATTTAACAACTTGCTCAATAAACATTAATGAATCCTGCTTTATGTAAAGATACACAAAATTTTGACAGATATAATAATAGCTTTGTCATATCAAAATTAATCAATACAAAAGATCTTAAGTAAACAACAATTAGCACAGTGTCAATATATGTTTACATTATTGTTCAACATTATTTTTTAATAATTAATTACGTTTGTTAGAAGACCCTAGTAATGCAGATGATGATCAAAGTGACTTGACAGAAGTGCTGTAAAATGCTTCTGTAATGTAAACATGGAATATTAGGTTACAATATTACGACCAATTATGGTATCGAATACTTCAATATTGCAAATAAAAGTGACCCTCCTGGCTAAATACATTACAATACCCCCCTCAAACAATGTCACAACACATGTGGATGACATTGTGTGACAACAAAATTGGGGAGTATTTACAATCAGCAAAGATTTTAAATTTATATCACACAAGACAAAATTATGATCAGTTTTTTAAGATGAATAAGAGTACAATATTTATTATCATATAAAATTTATACTATATTACGCAAATGCAATATTAAATCATGCTATAGTAATATAAAATCAAAAACAGTTACCAAAATAATATTCTACTACTGATAATATGATTACTGAAATGCACAAATCTTTAAATTAGCTGTCATGATATTAGACACAGAAGAACAATACATTGGTTTATGGAGCAAGCATGAACACATAGACAAATTTGTGGTGAACCAAATTTACATAGCATGGGTACAGTCTAAAATCATACAGGATAAGCCTAATAAAGTTGCATGTTAATTCGTATACCCTACATTTGTGTAAACAGTACATAAATTTCAAAAAAAAAATCAGAGTATATTAAATTTCAGCAAGACAGTATGAAATTAATTACTAGAACAATCTTTTGGTTTCAATTGTACATTGAGTGAATTCATAAGTTATTACGATTTTAATGCTGAAAATAAATTTTGGCAATGCAAAATAGTTATCAAGTTTCAAAGAGCATACAGATATAAGAACTTTAACATACTTATTAAACACTCATAAAAACATTGATCATGATAATTATTGTTATGAGAATACTGAAAGCAAAATAATTTGTTAATACTAATGTATGTTAATTATAATAGTGAAAAGTTATATTTTATATATAATATATATATATTAGCAAATGTGATCAAAATTGATATGAACATAAACCCTACCAGTTTTGAACTTGTGCGAACCACCCAGAAATATCTAAAATATTTAAACAAAATATGCTACTATAGATTTTTTTACATCCACAACCTGCACAGTTGCAGGGTAACATATGTATATGACCATACAGACATAAATTAATGTCACAAGTTTTGTTCTTTATAAAAAAAAATTATTCATATTTGTTCGGCACTTGTGTTAACCACACACAAGCACTTAAAATTTAAAAAAAAATTGATTTTACATGCACAGCCTGCACAGCTACAGGTCAGCAGATGGGCATGGTGCCACCACAAAGACGACTGTTGAGTTTACCAGTGAGTTTAAATTATGATAATTATTAAATTCATTTTCTCATGAATAAAGATCATTTCATATAATTATATGAATTCATTGTATATTAACAATCTCACCCCAATAACTTTGTAAACTACCCCTAAAAACACCCCAGTCATCAACGTCAAAATATTTCCCTAACACAGAATACAAGGTGCGGTACATAATGTTTATTGACAAGTCTAGTGTGCAAAGGTATCTTAATATATTTGACATTACATCAATTTTGTTAAGTGACAAGTACACCATGAATACTAATATATATCATATAGAAAGGTACAAGTAATACATAATTGATATATATAAAAAGACTATTGCAATGACTACTGTACTAGCCTGTGGCAACAAAAATAAAACGTACACTGTATCAGACCAGTATAAAATATAAAGATTGGGTTAATGAAAAACATATACATACCAATCATTAACTAAAGAAAATTTTCTACAAAATTTGTAACTCATTAAAAAAACATTACTTTGAATGAAATTATTTCCAAAAAAAATGAATCAATCATGAAAATAATTTAAAGTGTGAATATAAATTTGCATCTCCTGCGTGCTCTGGCAGAACTTACAAGAGTATCACCTGAAGTACGTATACAGAAGTTACTGCAGTTCAATGAAAGATTATATAGGAAGCCAGAAGTGGTCAGCAGTCTTCAGAATGGAACATGAATTTCGGAATATATGACAAAAGAATTTTGAACTAACCATTTTCATGAATAAATATCGTAAATAATTGGTGTTATAGAACACAGTAACTATTAAGTATTGATCACTGACTTTGAAATGGCATAACCGTATGAGGTTAAATTAAAATGTTGCATTAAGTGTACAGAAAACTATTATTTTTGATACAAAATTAACCACATTGTAAATTGGCAACTAAAAAAATTGAATACAATTTTTCTGTAAATGAATACAACAAGAAATGTAACCAAATAAATAATCTCATAAGTCAGTACGTATTGGATCTACATATCTATAGAATTGTCTCATATTGTCAAATTACAAATTTTCATATTATAACAAATTACTTCTGTTGATATTGCCAGATTTTTCTTTGTGTCACATTTAAGGATAAGTTATCAAAATAATGACATGAAGGATAAGTTATCAAAATAATGACATGAATACAGCTCCAAACCAAATGAATGTAAACTACAGAGAAACATGCAATCATTATTAAAGTTTAACAAGTTTAAACAAATTTATCAGCAAATGGTTGAATTAACAAGACTATTTTCTATCAAATATGTGATGACTATTGTTATGGTATGAATATATTTGAAATTGACCAGGAATAGGATTGTAGTTGTGAAATAAATCGCAATTTGCGATGTTATGGCATCACTGTATTAGGTTTAGATGGAATACCAAACTGTGGCGAATGAAAATTTGTGCCCAGCCAGGATTCGAACCCGAGATCTCCTGCTTACTACGCAGACGCGTTGACCACTCCGCCACCAAGGATACAGTGACCAACCCGACTGCAAAGGACTCTTCCCTCCACATCTCCCGCCACACACAAATCTCCATTCGCCACGCTGTCTTTCCTATACCACAGGCTATTTATCCTATAATGCTCGCAGCCACAATACTGTATTCCCGCATCAGGGAGAACAGACCATGAGGTATAAAGACACAATTAATTGTTGTCAGGAGCCCTGCCTTGGCTTGTATACAATTATATATATTTTTGACGAATTACAGCATTCAAATTAATGAAATGAATCGCAATTTGCGATGTTATGGCATCACTGTATTAGGTTTAGATGGAATACCAAACATGAAGTGATGCCATAACATCGCAAATTGCGATTTATTTCATTAATTTGAACGCTGTAATTCGTCAAAAATATATATAATTGATTGCAGTTGTGTGTTCCACTTCTAAAAATGAACATGCTTCTATGAATTTGAATCAGAATTAAGATACTTTTTTACATCCTTTGTCCACTCATATTTTGCTAAATAAAATCTGTATATTACTTTCAGAACATATGTTCAGTTTTATAATACTTCAAATACTTATGGTCTCAATCCTATACAATTTTACAAAGCAAAAGTACTACAATTATTTAATTTACCATCAATATGAGTAGAAAGTATAAGGAGTAATAAATTAAAGAATATAATTTTGAATGAATGAAAACAAAACAAAAAATTCCTAAAGATAGGATAGTTAAAGAGTGAATCATCTAAGAAAGGAAGTATTAGATCACCCAGCTAGGAGAACACACCACTCGCCACGTGGTGTGTCCATTACAGAACAAATATGATCAAAAGCAACAAAGACTGTACATAAGTCAATTCTACAAAGTATTTTTAGACCAAAAATCTATTAACTGGTAGATTTATAATGTTTTGATTCAGTTACATTTCTTAAACCAAACAATTTCCTAGATTTTGGGCAAATCAATCTGTATGCATTTGGGTGTGGGCTTTCTAATGGGACCAATGTGTGTATATATATATATATATATATATATATATATATATATATATATATATATATATAAAATTAAGTTCGGCAGTTAAAAGTTTAGATTTTTCCTGTGTCTTAAGGAGAACCAAATTTCCTGGACTAAACTTAGTAAATTTACCTTTTGCATCATGTCTCTTTTTTCATAAGTCCCCTTGTTTCTTCATAGTTTGCCTAACTATTTCCTCCCTTTCTTGTGAAGTCATAGGTTTATAAATTGGGAATTCAATGTGTTGAGAAATAAGGCTATCAGGTTTTCTATCAAACACAATCTCAAATGGTGAAAATCCTGTTGAAGAGTGTTGGAGACTGTGCATGACTTCTTCAAAAATCTTTAAGATAGTCAATCCAGCTAGCATGATTTTTATTACAGTAAGTCCTGAACAATCTCCCAAGTTCTCTCATATATCTTTCTGCAGGATTGCTTGCTGGATGGTAAACAGAAATTAATATATGTTTAATATTTTCATCACTAACAAACCTTTTCCATGAGTTTGAAGTAAACTGAGTACCATTATCAGATTAGATTGCCCAAGGATGACCAACAACATTGAAATAATTGTTTATAAGTAGCCTTTTTAAGTATAATTTTATAAACTTAGAAAAGACATCAAGGACCACCAGAATATAACTAAATCCTCCTCTTATTTTAGATAAAGCACCATAAATGTCAATAGCAATTAAGTCCAGTTTCTTGTTGGGCAGGATGTTTTGCATTTGTCCTCTACAATTTTGATTACTTACCTTTACTCTTTGGTATCTGTCACATCTGGATATAATTTCCTTTACCTTCTTACCAATATTGTAAAAGTAAATGTATTCTTGAATTTTTTGGCTACATTTAGTGATGTCACAATGTACAAAGCTTTAATGAATATATTTAATTAATGTGTCAATACATTGTTCAGGCCAACATAATTCCAAGTCATCAAAATCAGGTCTCATACTCGTAAATAATACCCCTTTGTGAACCTTATAGTATTCATCAGCCTTTTCATGGCCCTTTTTCCCTAAATAACTTTTCACTAGTTTCCAATTTTGATCATGATTTTGAAATCTTCGAATGTCATTGCAAATTTTTAAAATTTCAGATTCCTCTTTAATCCCCCTAAGAAACAAAATTTGGAATTCCCTACTATCAAAACCAGAATTTTCAGCATCCCCCCCACTGGTAATCTAGTAAGTGCGTCTGCAAATTACATTTTTCTCCCCTTTTATGTACCTGATTTCATAATTAAATTGTTGTAAAATCATGGCCCATCTAGTAATTCTGCTGTGATAAGGTTTGCACTCATGTAAATAACTTAATGCCTTGTGATAAGAATAAACAACTGTTCTATGTCCCAAGAGAATAGCCAAACTTTCCTTTTCAGTTACTGTGTACAGCTTCTCATTTTTTTTTTTTTTTAAGTACTCCACTGACAAATGCAATGGATCTGTGTTCAAGTTTTCCATTAGATACAACTTCCTGAAATAAATGTACTCCTAAACCAATTTCGCTACTGTCTGTCACAATACAAAAAGGTAAAGACATGTCTGGTCTATATAAAATTTTACTTTGACATAGTTGATATTTGATGTATTGGAAGGCATTTTGACAATCCTGTTTCCAGTCCCAAGTGGTATTCTTTTTTAGCAAATTGTTAAGGCAAGGTGCATTTAATGCTTGACTATTTAAATATTTCCTATACAATCCTGCAAGTCCATAGAAAGATTTAAGTTGTTTCTTATTTTTTGGAATAGGAAAATCCTTTATCGCTTTTATCCCAAATTTGCATTTTTCCAATTTCAATGTCATACCACTTTTCTGTAACTTGAAGAATATTTATTCTAAAAGTTTACAATATTCTTCCCAAGTTTTCCCAGTTGCAAGAATGTCATCAACATACACTATCAATTTTGTATATAAATCATGTCCCAACTCTTTACGTAGAGCTTTCATGAATTCAGCCACAGAAACATTAAAACAAAAGGGTACCACACAATATTGGTAAGACTTTACACAGTACAAAAAAGCAGTATATTTTCTGGATTCATATTCTAAAGGAATTTGATGAAAACCAGATGTTATATCTAAACTTTACATGAATTTAATCCCTTCAAATTTGTACAAAAGTTCATCCATATTTTCAGGACGATCATTTTCTCTCAACAAAAATTTTTGTGTGTGTCTAGAATCAAGTACAAGTCTCACAGCCCCCCCCCCCCCATTTTTTCATAATGACAACTAATGGATTATTGTATTCACTTTTATTTCTCTCAATAATTCCCCATTTTTCCATTTTTTGAATTTTCTGACTTAAAACCTCATAATCCGTTATTTGTCAAACCATATAATATACCTTTGGGGAAGAGGGAATCTTTATGTTCAGTTTACAGAAATACCCTTTTACTTGACTGGGACGTTTGTCAAAAACCTCTTTATATTTCCATAATAGTTGACTCAAAATTTCTTTTTGTGAATTATTAAGACTATCAGCTTCCCTAACATTAAGTTCAACTAAGTCTTTAAATTCAAGAATTTGCTCAGTCATCATCCTCCTGATGTACTGTCTATATGCTCTACATTCTTAATATGGTTGCATGCATCACTACAGTTAAGTATATAAATGTTTGACAAAAGTAAGTAATCATCATTAACTCCCATAATAATTAATTTTCTACCACCCAGTCAAAACTCAAATTCCACTTAAGAATCCAATCCATACCAAGAATAAAGTTTTCACTTAAATCTGGAACCACTAAACACCCATGATCAAATAATTTCCTTCAATTACAAAATTTAATAATACTTGACTTTTGACATATTTACTTTGTTTACCAGTTGCACCCCTAATTTTTAATCCACTAACAGGCATTTCAACAAATTGTTTACTCCCATATCTTTCAATTTATCCCTCAATTTTCAGTAATAGCTGAGATTGGACTTCCAGTATCAATCAAACACTTACCTTGCCATCCAAAAATTTTGACATTTATATAACCCCAAGGCAATTTTCTTCTTTAGTATCTTTATCTTCCTCACATAATAAATCTTTTTCAATTTCTTTAAAGTTAAAATCTTGTGACTAACTCCTTGGTCATTACTTTTACTTACAGTTTGCATAAAATTAATAACAACATCAGAAGCTTCCTGAGTTTGAGTCTCAACAATCATATTACCTTGGCCATTGTATCTTTCCCTACCTTGAATTACTTTTTTGGATTTCCACCAATCTGGATTTACAGTCTTTTCCAAAGGTTACTGAATGTGTTACCATCACTGTACTTACTCCACAAATTTGTAAGAAATATTACTTTATTACTGTTCCCTGTAGTCAAATCACTTTCAGTCGTATCTTTGATACACACTAAATATTGATCATCATCTTTCCTGTTCAATACTTCCTTACTCAGTTTGTTAAATTCTTCATTATTTATATCTAAAAAAATGTCAACTTCAGTTTGAAATGAAACATTAAAATTCTTATTACTTACCTCTATTACTTTGTAATCATTTTGACATTCAGAGTTAGTTTGATCAGAAACTTCATTACTTTCATTAACAAAGGATTCATTGTCAAGTTCAGTATGTGCTGAAGTTCTGTATTACTGTTGTCATTTAATGAGGCTTCAGGATTTATGTATTGACTGTTAGTGTTGATACACGTACCTTGATTGCTATAATTATTCTCATATGGAAATAATGTCTCTATGCCTAAAGTTGTGTTTTCAGATGTGTCTGTGTTGTTTGCCCATTTATAAAAGTCACTTACTACCCCCTGAGATAACAGACCATGAACCAAAGTATCTATAGATTAATTTTTGTTGTTCTCAATGGTGCCTAAAGTTGAATTCCAGAGGTTTGAATCTAAAACTAGTCTTTCTCCATGTGTTTTGTAAGCTTTGGATTTTATCACATCATTCTCCCTATTTTGTTTACTTTTGTTAAATTTGGTCCGTCTTAAATTTTTTCTTGCCCCTAATTTATGGACCCTCATTGGAGCGAGTTTCAGTTTTCCGGCCGGTTCCCCTGTATTGATTAGACCCATTGTTTTCACCTTGATTTCTGTTTCTATTGTCAAATTCTCTCCTACCATACATATTCTGATTTTCATTACCAAAATTCCCATTGTCTCTCCTATTGTAACTATTCTGATTTCCATTACCCCCCTCAGGGGCTCAGCATTAATTTGCTGAGTACGGGCTTGGCGAACCCGGGGTCCTGAGCTGTGGGCTGTGTCGCGCCAACAGTCTGCTACACCGTAAGCTCTGTGCGTGCCTCAACAAACCCCTGCGGGTTCGGGGGTAAGAATAGGCCCGCGGTATTCCTGCCTGTCGTAAGAGGCGACTAAAAGGAGTCTTCACACTTTTCGGTTTTCCATCTGTGGTCCCCTATGTGGGTTTGACCCTCCATTTTTCAAAATTTTTCAGAAGAGCGACCCATTTGGGGAAGGACACCTTACGTGGTGCAACATGTAATTCTTGCGCCATGCCATCTGATGCACCCATCATGGAATGGACTTGCGACTGCGGATTCTCTTCTGCCACTGGGCACGTCACTGATTTTCCGTGCAAGTCGAGTCCATTATGCACTGCCATCTCAGCACTCTCCTTTCTGATGGTTCACGTAGCGCCAGAAAGCCAACACGGTAGCCAGTCCGTTGTGGTGGGGTCGTCATGTACCCTCTTGGATGTAGCCCCCTGACAACACAGGGATCGCTCTACCGGTGCCAGAGCTGCATACTCCTCGTGCAAGCCAAGGAGTCGATGCTTGTCTCTGTGGGGCATCAGGACTCCCGGCAACGGTCATCCCGCCAGGTGACGTTGCTGTGGCTGGGTGGCGCCCATGAGGAGAGCCCCTGATCGGAGTGGGTGGCATCAGGGCGGATCACCCGCAATGAAGAGACAAAAATCGGGTGACATTGGCGGACGTACAACCGCCGTCTCTAAGCGAGGAAAATTCAATGCTTCCACGTATGACCCCAAAACGTTCCCCTCCCTGACTGCATCTTGGGAGGGACGTCGGGGCGCAAATCCGACTGATGAATATGCTCCAAGATATCTCGTGTGCAGCAGGACTGATGGGGACTCATTCTCAGCGACCAAGCCTCAGTTCTTTGTGGACCATCTGGAGGACAGGTTTGGGGAAGTGGAGTCACTGTCTAACATGCGCAACGGCTCTGTCCTCATCCACACAGTATCTCCTGCCCAGTCACGGGCGTTACTCGCTTGTGACAAACTGGGTGATGTTGCAGTGACTATTACTCCACACAAGTCCCTGAATATGGTCCAGGGTGTAATTTTTCATCGGGATCTACTGCTACAGACGGATGACGAGCTACGAGCGAACCTAGAACGACGAGGCGTTCATTTTATCCGGCGTGTCCATAGGGGCCCCAAGGATAATAGGGTCGCAACTGGTGCCTTCATCTTGGCCTTCGAGGGTGGTACATTGCCCGAAAAGGTCAAGGTGATGGTTTACCGTGTTGACGTTCGGCCTTATATTCCTCCCCCTGTGAGGTGCTTCCAATGCTGGAAGTTCGGCCACATGTCGTCCCGTTGTATGTCCAGTGCTATGTGTAGGGACTGTGGGCGTCCAGCACATCCGGGCGTCCCATGTACACCGCCTCCCATCTGTGTCAACTGTGGTCAGAACCATCCTCCCTGCTCGTCGCAATGTCCCGCACTTCAACGGGAGCGGAAAATTACAGAATACAAAACCCTGGACCGTATATCCTATAATGAGGCACGGAAAAAGTTCGATCGTCTACACCCAGTACCTATGAAAAATTCATTCGCAGCAGTGACGTCGTCGCCACTCTCCTTGGCGGCGACAGTATTTTCTACTTCAACTGTTCCTGTGGGCCCCCAGGGCCACCAACCTAAGCCTGCCCCCACGGAGGTTGGGGGCCATCCTTCCACAGCTCCCAAGGCGAAAGCCTCGGGGTCAGCAACCACCTCTCCGCCGGAGAAAGAACAACCTTCTCCGGCTTCCCTCAGGCGGAAGGGGTACCTTGGGACACTCCCTTCTGCCAGTGTCGATATCGACACTAACCAGCAGCCGGCGCGCTCGCAGACTGCTGGTCGTAGGGCTGCGCGTTCCTCCTCGGTCCCTGTGGCTGAGTCAGAGGAGCACCTCCCACCGGCGAAGCCCCCGAGGGAACGGAGGGGTAAACAGAAGCCAAAGAAAGTCACGACACAAGACACCACGGTGGCTACAGTGCCACCACTCCCCTCCGCCTCCACCTCTACTTCTGAGGATGAGGTGGAGATTCTTGCGTCACCCGAGGACCTCGCTCTCGGGGACGCATTAGAGAAAACGGACAATCCGGATGACACGCCTACACCGGTGGGTGCAAGTGATGCTGAGTTGTAGCCCACCGACTCGGATTCATGTCTTCCCAGCCCTCGAACAATGTCATTCTCCAGTGGAACTGCGGCGGTTTCTTCCCCCACCTGGCTGAGCTACGGCAGCTTCTGAGGAAGACACCTGCTTTCTGCATTGCTCTTCAGGAAACTTGGTTTCCAGCAATGCGGACCCCTGTCCTTCGTGGCTACAGGGGATTTTACTGTAACCGTAGCATATATAACAGGGTCTCAGGTGGAGTGTGTGTGTACGTCCTCACCTCTGTGTATAGTGAACCCGTGCCCCTTCAAACACCATTAGAAGCAGTGGCTGTCAGGGTGAGGACCACACAGGAGTTGACCGTCTGCAGTATCTACTTGCCGCCAGATGGTGACGTATCTGTGAACGTCTTGGCTGCACTCGTTGCTCAACTACCCCCACCTTTCTTACTGTTGGGCGACTTCAATGCCCACAGTCCCTTGTGGGGTGGTTCTACGATCTCAGGTCACGGCAGGGTTGTCGAGGATTTCCTAACTCAACTCGACCTCTGCCTCTTAAATACAGGTGCCCCCACACACTTTAGTGTGGCACATGGCACATTTTCGGCCATTGATCTGTCGATCTGCAGCCACGGCCTTCCACCATCTGTTCACTGGAGAGCCCATAACGACTTGTGTGGCAGTGACCATTTCCCTGTCTTTTTGTCACTCCCACAACGCGGGTCCCCAGCGCGCCCACCTAGGTGGGTTCTGCACAGGGCTAACTGGGAAGACTATGCTTCTGCTGCTATCGTTGGCCCTCCCCCACTCGACGAAATCGATGTGGTGGTCGAGAGAGCCACACATTCCATCATTTCTGCTGCGAACGCGACCATTCCGCGTACAACAGGGTGCCCACGGCGTAAGACAGTGCCGTGGTGGTCGCCGGAGATCGCTGAAGCCATTAAAGACCGCAGGCGGGCCTTACAGCGATACAAACGGCACCCCTCTCAGGAGCACCTAATCAGTTTTAAACGGCTTCGCGCTCGTGCTCGCCAGCTTATAAGAAGACGGAAACGGGAGTGCTGGGAGAGGTACGTTTCCACTATTGGGACAGGTACCTCAGCCTCGCAGGTCTGGAGTAAGATCAGGCGGCTACAGGGAATACAGACTACATCGGGAATCCCTGGGATCTCCACAAATGGAGTCCTATGTACGGACCCGGCCAATCTTGCAGAGATGTTTGCCAAGCATTATGCTCGTGCCTTTGCCTCTGCAAATTATCCACCGGCCTTCCGTGCAGTAAAGGAGAGGGTAGAACGCCAGTCTCTCTCCTTTCGTACCAGCCGCTCTGAATCTTACAACACTCCTTTTACAGAGTGGGAGCTCCTCAGTGCTCTTCAACAATGTCCTAACACGGCGCCTGGGCCTGATAGCATCCATAGCAAAATGCTGCAACATCTCTCAGCAGATAGTCGGCGTAACCTACTTGCGGTCTATAACCGCATTTGGTGTGATGGTGTTTTCCCGTCACAGTGGCGGGAGAGTATCATCATCCCCGTACTTAAGCCCGACAAACATCCTCTTTCTTTGGATAGCTATCGGCCCATTAACCTGACTAACGTGCCATGCAAACTGTTGGAGCGGATGGTCAGTCGGCGGTTGTGTTGGATTCTTGAGACTCGGGGATTATTGGCTCCATGCCAGGGCGGTTTTCGCCAGGGTCGATCTACCACTGATAATCTGGTGTACCTCGAGTCTGCAATCCGCACAGCCTTTTCCCGGCGCCAACACCTTGTTGCCGTCTTCTTTGATATTCACAAAGCATACGATACCACCTGGCGACGCCACATCCTCAAAACTTTATATGACTGGGGCCTCCGGGGCTCACTACCCATTTTTATTCAGAATTTTTTAGCCGTCCGTACCTTTCGTGTTCAAATTGGTGCTTCTCTGAGCTCCTCTCATGTCCAGGAAAATGGGGTTCCTCAGGGTTCCGTTTTAAGCGTCCCATTATTTTTAATCGCCATCAACGGTTTAGCCGCAGCGGTTGGATCGTCGGTGTCCCCCTCTCTTTATGCTGACGACTTTTGTCTCTCTTTTAGTTCCTCCAGCACCCAGGTTGCCGAGCGCAGGTTGCAAGGTGCTATTCGGAAGGCGCAGGACTGGGCGCTTACCCATGGCTTTCAGTTTTCTGCCTCCAAGACCAGAGTGATGCACTTCTGCCGGCGTCGGACCGTCCACCCACACCCTGAACTTTATCTGAATGACGAACCACTTACGGTAGTGGAAACTCACCGTTTTTTAGGACTGGTCTTTGACGCCCGGCTGACGTGGCTCCCCCACATTCGTCAGCTGAAACGGAAGTGCTGGCGCCATCTCAACCTTCTCCGCCACCTGGGTCATACGACCTGGGGTGCTGATCGCTCGACACTGTTGCGGCTTTACACGGCGCTGGTGCAGTCCCGTCTTGATTTTGGGTGCATTGCCTATGGGTCTGCGGCACCTTCGGCACTGCATCTCCTGGACCCCATTCACAACTGTGGGGTTCGCATCGCGACGTGTGCCTTCCGCACCAGCCCAGTGAACAGCTTACTAGTGGAGGCTGGGGTTCCACCCTTGGGGATCCGCCGCCAACACCTACTTGCGGCTTACGCAGCCCATGTGTATTGCTCCCCAGGCCACCCGAACCATCGTCTCCTCTTTCCTGATGTGCTAATCCGTGCCCATCAGCGACGCCCCAGATCAGGTCATACGATTGCCTATCGGGTTCAGTTCCTCCTGCAGGAGCTTGAGTCTTCTCCCCTTCCATCTTCCTATCGGGTCCGTGCCCGTACACCTCCGTGGTGTTTGCCAAGGCCGTCTACTCGGCTGGACTTGGCCCAGGGGCCCAAAGACTCAGTTCCACTGGAGGCGCTCCGCCGTCAGTTCTCGGCTATCGTAGCGGAATTCCGTGGATATGACATGATCTACACAGATGGTTCCATGGTTGATGGCTGTGTGGGATTTGCATATACTCATGATGACCATGTGGAACAGCACTCTCTGCCGAATGGCTGCAGTGTTTACACTGCAGAGCTGGTGGCCATTCACAGAGCTCTCATGCATATCCGGTCTTGTTCAGGCGAGTCTTTTGTCGTTTGCAGTGACTCCCTGAGCAGCCTCCGAGCTCTGGAGCATTGTTACCCGCGGTCTCCCCTGGTGTTGGCCATACAGGAGACGCTTCGTTCCGTTGAACTGTCTGGGCGATCAGTGACGTTCATCTGGTCTCCGGGTCATGTTGGTATCCCGGGCAATGAACGTGTTGACAGGCTTGCCAAGCAGGCAGTCGGTCTGTCATGTCTAGAGATCGGCCTCCCGGCTTCTGATCTCCATTCGTTGTTGCTCCAGCGAGTACGTCAGCTTTGGGATGCTGAGTGGCGTAGCCTGCGCACGCCCAACAAGCTCCGGGTGGTCAAGCAAACGACGGTTGCATGGCGCTCCTCCATGCGCGGTTCACGACGGGACTCAGTGGTCTTGTGTCGCCTCCGCATTGGGCATACATGGCTCACCCATGGACATCTCCTTCGGGGTGAGGACCCAGCCCAATGTCGGTGCGGCTCCCGTCTGACAATCGTCCACATATTGTTGGACTGCCCCGTTTTAGCTGCTTTGCGGCGGAATTTTAACCTGCCTGCCGTTTTATCAGATGTTTTAGGTGACGATGCTGCAATGGCAGATACAGTTTTACGTTTTATACGAGCAGGGGGTTTTTATCATTCGATTTAACTGGAGATTTCTGTGTGTTACCGAGTGGTTGACTTTTCCTTTTTTTTTTTTTTTTTTTTATTCTGATGGTCGGTCAACCACGGCCATTGGTTTATTTGTTGTAAGTTGTGTTTGTGTGACCGTCTCTTCGTTTTGTCTTGTTCTTCTTGATTATGTTTTATGGACTCGGTGGGACTCCTCTCCCACATCGCAATTTTAAACTCTGTGCGTGATATCTTTCACGTGTATGGTTTTACTTTTGCCGCCTAGAGGTGGAATGGGGGACTGATGACCATTGTAGTTTTGTCCCCCTTAAACAACCTAACAACAACAACAACAACAACAACAACGTGCCTCAACAACCATCGTTTGGCGCGACGGTGGAACGTTGTACGTTTCAGAGCCCGGGGATCTTGGCTTAATCGCCCGGGTCGTGAGGATGGTACAAACCTCTATTAAAAAAAAAACCTCAATCTCAAGGTGTGCTACGTGTCGAGGAGATGCATGGCTGTTGAGATTGAACAGCCGCTAGCGAGCAACCTCTGAGGAACCTGCCGCACCTCAGTTGTACAAGGCTTACCCAGGCCTGCCTGAGTGGACCTTTAGTTCCCTAGCTGCTCGTGGGACCAGGATGAAACGAGCAATCAATAGCGTCGCCACACGCAAACCTGGCGTCTCTAAGCGTGGAAGAAACGAGTGCAATGCTGCAGAGTACGATCCCCAAACGTTCCCTTCCCTGGCTACACCATGAGAGGAATGTCGGGCAAGAAAGCAGGGTGAGGCTTTTGCCCCTAAATATCTAGTTTGTACCCGCACTGATGGGGACTCTTTTAAGACAACTAAGCCCTTGTTCTTCGTCGAAAACTTGGAGGACAAGTATGGTGAGGTGGAAGGGATGTCTAAGATGCAGTCAGGGTCTCTCTTAATAACGACGTCATCCCCAGCCCAGTCACGGGCATTGCTTGCCTGTGACAAGCTGGGTGATGTTTCCGTTACCATTACGCCGCACAAGACCCTAAACATGGTACAGGGTATCATCTTTCATAAAGACCTCTTGCTGCAGTCAGATGACGAATTGCGTGCCAATCTAGAAAGGCGGGGAGTACATTTTATTCGGCGAGTCCATACGGGTCCGAAGGACAATAGGGTCACGACCGGTGCCTTCATCTTGGCTTTCGAGGGTGATGCATTGCCCGAGAAGGTCAAGGTGATGGTCTACCGGATCGACGTAAAGCCCTACGTTCCTCCCTCTATGCGCTGTTTTAAGTGCTGGAGGTTTGGGCATATGTCCTCCCGATGTGATGCCAATCCTACATGTCGGGAGTGCGGACGTGCTGTCCATCCGAACGTCCCCTGCACCCCTCCTCCAGTATGTGTTAATTGTGGCCAAAATCACTCCCCTTTTTCGCCTGTCTGCACAGTTCTGCACCAAGAAAGAAAGATCATTGAGTACAAGACCAGAGACCGACTGACGTACTCAGAGGCAAAGAAGAAGTACCATAAGCTCCACCCTGTGCGCCAGGTCAACACCTATGCTACAGCAGCCTCACTGTCATCCTCCACTGTGCCTATGAACCAGTCAGTGCAATCCGTACCAGTGGGCTCCCAGGCCCAACAAAATGTCCCTGCCCCCTTACCAGCTGGGGGCGCTTCCTCTTCGGTGGCTCCCACACTTTTCACCGTGGGAGCAACACCCGCTAAACCATCGGGGATGCGAGTCCCCCACCTCTATGCCGAAGAAGGAGAAGCCTTCTCCGGCCCCTCTCGCTGAGAAGGGGACACCCCCTTCCGTGGCAACTCAGAGCGCTCCGGAGGATCCTGGCCGCCGGCCTACAGATCCACAACCAGCCAGTCGACGAGCTTCTTGCTCTTCTTCCGTCCCGGATGCCTCTTCTGGGAAGCCCTCTCGGCCCAGCAAACCAAAGGGCCAGCGTGAGGAGAAGAAGAAGAGAAACAAGAAAAAAGAATGTTCGGTGGCTTCAAAGCCACAACCACCCACATCCTCTTCTTCAGAGGATGAAGTCGAGATCCTCGCATCTCCTGAGGATCTTGCAATTATTCATTCCCCAGAAACTAAGATCTCTGGTTCTGTGGATTCAGAGCGCGTGGTAGCAGATGATCCAATGGAGTGATCTGCTCCTTTATTCATCATGGCGGTACAGCCAGGAGATAACATCATCCTCCAGTGGAATTGTGGTGGCTTTTTCCACCACCTGCCTGAGCTACGACAGCTTCTCAGCCAAACACCTGCTTTCTGTATCTCTCTTCAGGAAACATGGTTTCCAGCGATGTGGTCCCCTGCCCTTCGAGGCTACTGGGGCTATTTTAAAAATCGCTCTATCTATGGCAGAGTTTCCGGTGGAGTCTGCGTCTATGTCCTAGCCACTGTCCCGAGCGCTGCCGTGCCTCTTCAAATGCCACTAGAGGCGGTTGCTGTTCGGCTCCGGGCAGTGCAAGACATTACCATATGTTCGGTCTACCTCCCGCCTGATGAGGTTGTCTCTCCTGTAGACCTCGCTGCCTTCCAACACCCTTCCTTCTTTTGGGGGATTTCAATGCCCACCACACTTTGTGGGGTGGCAAACAGACTTCGGCACGGGGTAGAGATGTTGAGACTCTACTGACGCAGCAGAACATCTGCCTCCTGAACACTGGTGCTGCTACGCACTTCAGCGTGGCACACGGTACATTCTATGCCATAGATCTGTCTGTCTGTAGCCCAAGCCTGCTTCCGCACTTCACTTGGAGGGTCCACGATGACCTGTGTGGCAGCGACCATTTCCCTATCTTCCTGTCGCTCCCACAGTGTCCACCTGCTGACCGTCTGCCTCGCTGGTCCCTCCATAGGGCCGACTGGCCAGCATATTCCCTCTCCTCTTCTGGCTGATATCGATACCGCTGTTCAGCAGGTCACACGTGCCATCATTTCTGCTGCCGAGAACACCGTACCCGTCTCACGTGGATCACTCCACCGTAAGTCAGTGCCCTGGTGGACGCCGGAGATAGCTGAGGCCATCCGGGAACGTCGGCGAGCACTACAGCGCCACCGACGCCACCCTTGTGTCGAACATCTTGTTGCCTTCAAGCGTCTCCGTGCACGGGCACGGTGATTGATCCAGCAAAGCAAGAGGGCCTCCTGGGAGCGCTATGTCGCCTCCATTGGCTCCCGAGCATCACCTTCACGGGTATGGTCGCAAGTTCGATGCCTCTTTGGCCACCGCCCACCAGTGGGACTTCCGTGTCTCAGCATTCAGGGTACGATTTGCACTGACCCTCTCATAATAACTGAGCATTTGGCACACCACTATGCTCGCACCTCAGCGACCGCTGCATATGATGCGGATTTCCGTGCCCTTAAAGAGCGCACAGAGCGAAAACAGATATCCTTTCAAACGCGACGCCAGGAAATCTACAACATCCCTTTCACCGAATGGGAGTTCGAAAGCGTACTTGCCGCATGCCCAGCCACGTCCCCTGGACCCAACCGCATTCATAGTCAGTTCCTCCGACATCTGTCAGCAGACTCTAAACACCAACTTCTCTCCTTGCTGAATCGTCTCTGGGTTGAGGGTATGTTCCCGTGTCAATGGTGGGATAGCATCATCATCCCTGTGATGAAGCCCGGGGCTGATCCACAGGTGGCTGATAGTTACCGCCCAATCAGCCTCACCAACGTTCCGTGTAAACTCCTCGAACGGATGGTGAGTCGGAGGCTTATGTGGATCCTTGAGGACCGGGCACTCCTGGCCCCACAACAGAGTGGGTTCCGTCGTGGCCGCTCCGCTATCGATAATCTCGTGTCACTGGAGTCGGCCATCCGTACAGCCTTTACACGCCGCGAACATCTGGTTGCTGTATTCTTTGACCTGCGAAAAGCGTACGACACCACCTGGCGCCACCACATACTGTCTACGCTGTATGACTGGGGCTTACGCGGTCCGCTTCCTGTATTCGTACAGAATTTTCTCGCGCAACGGTCTTTTCGTGTTCGTATTGGTTCCTGTTTCAGCTCCCCTCACTATCAAGAAAACGGTGTCCCACAGGGATCCGTTCTTAGCGTCCCTTTATTTTTGGTCGCTATCAATGGTCTTGCTACTGCTGTGGGGTCATCGGTTTACACCTCGTTGTATGCCGATGACTTCTGCATGTATTCGAAAGGCGCAGTCGTGGGCGTTTACTCATGGTTTTAAATTTTCCGCTACGAAAACCCGGGTGATGCATTTCTGTCGGCGTCGGGCGGTCCATCCTGAACCCGAACTGTATCTCGCTGATGACCTGCTGCGTGTCGAAGAGACGCACTGTTTTTTAGGCATGTTGTTCGACAACCGTCTCACCTGGGTGCCACATCTTCGCCAGCTCAAACAAAAGTGCTGGCGACACCTTAATATTCTACGCTGTCTAAGCCATACTGTTTGGGGAGCGTCACGCCCAACGCTCCTGCACCTTTATAAGGCGCTCATCCAGTCGCGCCTAGACTATGGCTGCGTAGTATATGATTCGGCTGCACCTTCAGCACTGCAAACATTAGACCCAGTCTTACATTCTGGAGTTCGTTTGGCGACAGGGGCTTTCCGCACGGGCCCTGTGACAAGCCTACTAGTTGAAGCTGGTGTCCTTCCTCTGCGGTTCCGCCGGCAGCACCTGCTGGTTTCGTACATTGCCCATGTTACGGCCTTGCCACACCATCCGAACCACCAGCTTCTTTTTCCAGGCGCTGCACTCCCTATCCCTCCAAGACGACCTCAGTTGGGTTATCCAATATCGGTCCGCGTTCGTTCTCTACTTTCGTCCCTCGAATCCCAACCACTCCCTGCCACTTTCCACTATTCCTTTCAAACCCCTCCTTGGTCCATTCCCCGTTTGCAGCTTTGTCTGGATCTGTCCAATAGATCAAAGGACTCCGTTTCTCCAACGCAACTCCGGCACCAGTTCCTGGATCTCATCAACTCTTTCCGTGGTGCTGAAGCCATCTATACTGATGGGTCCCTAGCTGATGGTCGTGCTGGATATGCAAGTCTCGTTGGTGACCATGTCGAACAACATTCATTGCCCCGTGAAAGTAGTGTCTTCACTGCAGAGCTGGTCGCTATCCTCAAGGCTCTAGAATACCTCCGAGCCTGCCCCAGGGGGTCATTTGTCATCTGTAGTGACTCCCTGAGTGGCTTGCAGGCACTCGACCAGTTCTTCCCTCGTCACCCGTTAGTGCAGTCCATTCAAGACACTACTTACTCTCTTGGCAAATCTGACCGCTGTGTGGTCTTCCTGTGGACCCCTGGCCACGTTGGCATACCGGGGAATGAACGTGTTGACCAGTTGGCCAAACAGGCCACCACTGCGTCTCCCTTCACCATTGGCGTCATGGAATCAGACCCCAGGCTATCATTGCACAAGAAGGTGCGTGATGCTTGGAATGCCGAATGGTCTACCATGAGTGGAACAAACAAGCTCCGAGCAGTGAAGCTATCCACAACTCTCTGGAAGTCTTCACTGCGGCCCATACATCGAGAGTCAGTTGTCCTCTGCCGCCTCCGAATTGGGCATACCTGGCTGACCCATGGTCATCTCCTCCGCCGTGAGGCCCCACCTGTGTGTCGGTGTGGACCAGCGCTGACAGTAGTCCATCTTCTGATGGACTGCCCAGTTTTAGCTACATTGCGCCAGTCTTTTAACCTACCAGACGCGCTACCTTTAGTTTTAGGTGACGATGCCTCCACGGCTCATTCTGTTTTAAGTTTTATTCGCGCAGCTGGTTTTTACAACTCCATCTAGTGGTGGGTACTATAGCCTGATTCTTCAGGTCCCCACCTATCCAGCGATTTTAAACCCTTTTAAGACCCTTCTGTAATTTACTGAGGGGTTTTTAGTGTGTGAAGTATGGCTGGTTCATCCTGTTTTTTCTCTGTGATCAGCCAGCCGTGTTTTTCTGCTGTCCAGCTTTAGCTTAGATCTCGATTTCGTTTCCCTATTGTGTCTCTTCCTTTTGTGTTATCAGCGAATTCTCCAATGTCAGCTTACCCCATTTCTGTGTTTTCATCTTCAAAGCTGTGTTTTACTTTTTATACTCTTGACAGAGGACTCTTGGCTAGGAACAGGGGACTGATGACCTAGCTGTTTAGTCCCATTAAAACAACAACAACAGCAATAACAACAACAACAATTTCCATTACCAAAATTCCCATTGTCTCTCCTATTGTACCTATTCTGATTTTCATTACCAAAATTCCCATTGTGTCTTCTACCATTAAAATAATTCCTTCCCCTATATTGGTTTTCATAAAAATTTTGTTGAAACCCCCTACTCTGACATGACCATGCCTCAGGTACTGACTAAATTCTCTTTCCACTGCTCTATCCAACTTGGCCACATATGTTCAAAATTGCTCTAAATTGTGACCTGGTGCATGTACTAGTTCCCAGTATAACTGTTTATGTAATCTTCTTTTTAATGCTTCAATTTGTGTCATTATATCAAATGTATTAATTTCTGTATCTGGTTTTTACATAATTCTTTCATTTCCCCTGGTTTTCCCATAAAATTTAGTCCATTCAAAAATTCACTTTTAATTCTGGCCTGTTCACTCTGTGACCAGAACTTTAAAAAAAACTTATTTCAAATTCTTGAAAATTCACCTAATGCTCTACATTTTGATTTGTCCATGACAATGCCTCTCCAACCAAAATTTTTTTAACTAATTTTATTTTAGATTCTTCAAAAACTGTCTTTGCAGTGTTGAAGGAAGTCTACAGGAATCAGTACTTGGAAAACTCTTAATTGGAATGTTAGACCATAAGCCAATGTTTGCTATAGCATTATTGGTACATACCAAATTACTTGAACACAAATTATTCTGATTTGTTTTTTCTATTTTTTCTAACTTTTGTACTACCTTGTTGAGGTTCGAATTGACAATTTTAAATGAATTTTGAACCTTCTCCCTTTAATTTTGTAATTTTCCCCAATTAACTCTACACTTTCTTCCACTTTCTTAATTGATAAGTTTGTTTCTTCAAATTGAGACCTGATGTAACTATTTACTACACAAATTGCAGCACTTTTTTTGTCTGCTTCTTCTTGGACACTTTTTAACTTTGAATCAACGACTTCACAGGCTGTTTTGATAGTTCTATTTTCTATTTGAGCTAATTGTTCTTTTAATTCTTGCCTAATCAAAACTTGATGGTCTGTGATCTTACTAACAAAGTTGTCCCCCATCTGGTAATCAATTTCTGAAGCATGTCTGATGTTTTCTTTTCGGGTTTACTCTCAATTCCTTCTTCCCCCTCCCCTCCCCATTTTCCCCTGATTATCTAAGCTCATATTGCACAAGCACGTTACTTCAGTCACAAAAAGAATACGATAAGAAAACTTTATAAAACACTTACAGTTATTGGCGTCCAGTCCTTTCCCAGATTAAACCTTTTTTGTTCATCACACTTTTTGCTTAATCCACCTTTCTTCATTTCATTTCGAGTTCCAGTCCAGTCACTTTCATAACAGACTTGATTATATAAAACATATACATGTGGTTTCTTCTTACATATACGTTATGTTATGTTTCTGAAACAGGTCACATTTGTAGGTTTCCAAAAATCAACAGCATTTGTCCGCGACGATGCTCCATATGTGGCGCATTTCTTTTTACTTGGCATACATTAAAGCCACATTTTTCTATACATCACCTGTTGAAAATGTTCACTGGTCTCGAAGATATAGCTCGCCTGCCATTAACACATCACAAAATTATGTTATGACGTCGGATTCATTTAAGAAACCATAAATGTGACACTTTTCATTTTTTAAATATATTTACTGATCCATTCTTGATAAAGCACAAAAGTGATGCAAGAGTAAGACTGGTTCACAACACACTTCCCTACTAACTAAGATGTTCTCCTCTAAGACTGCTATAAGACTCCTTCAGTTCGCACCAATTCGCACGTATTAATACATAATATGTGGTAATTATTTCAGCAATCAGTCATAAAAATATAATTTTTTTATTTATTATTATTATCATTATTTTTATAATAAATAAAAATTTATATTTTTTATGACTGATTGCTGAAATAGGCCTAATTACCACAAATCACATACAGTCATAGAGCACCAAGTCCAAAATGGAATCAAGCCTGATAATACATAATAGTATTTCTAGAACCTTCTAGAACACGGAAGTACAAAATTTAAATAAGTAACAATTTGCTCAATAAACATTAACGAATCCTGCTTTATGTAAAGATACACAAAATTATGACAGATGTAATAATAGCTTTCTCATATCAAAATTAATCAATACAAAAGATCGTAAGTAAACAACAATTAGTGCAGTGTCAATATATGTTTACATTATTGTCCAACATTAATCTTTTCAGTAATTTAATTAAGTTTGTTAGAAGACCCTAGTAATGCAGATGATGATCAAAGTGACTTGACAGAAGCGCTGTAAAATGCTTATGTAATTTAAACATGGAATATTAGGTTACAATACTACGACCAATTATGGTATTGAATACTTCAATATTACAAATAAACGGGACCATCCTGGCTAAATACATTACAACGTCTATAATTTAATCTAGTTTTACCATGAAGATGCATATAAAAGTGGGGTTAACTTTTTTCAATGAACATGAAGTAAATAATTAATGTTCTTCCTGCTCTATGATTGAGAGGTTCTTGTGCATTCCCTTGCCCAATCAATAAATGACCTGTAATCATAACCATGTCATATATTATCACCTGATTTCTCACATCACATGCAGGAGACATTCCAAATATTGCGACATTACGCCACAACACGACAAGTAAAATTAAGTCATTAGTGGATTCAGATGTTGTTCCACATACTTACAAAATCATACATTTGTTAAATGGTAGAGCTATATAAGTGCAAAAGAAGACATCTAGTACAGTTGCTGAAAAATTGTTTCATTACTCAGGCGATAAAACTCTTAACAGAAGAATGGACTGTCAGATAGGCAGTTGTACTGTGTTTCCTTAAGAATTTTAAATGATATGGCCTGAGCTGTTGGTGATAATTTGTTGAAATTTTTAGAGCATTTCCTTTCTGTGAATTACCAGTTTTTGCTCATCTGTATCTTGGTATGTTAAAATCTGCCATCTTTCTGATGATTTAATTTTAATCTATAATAAGTTCCCTGACAGCACCTTTAATGCCACTGGTTTTCACATATAAGATCACAGCAGTCAATAGTCTGAGCCTAGAAAACAGTGGACAACAATTCCCCTTATGGTCTCTTTGATATCTCGTGTGTAATGTTCTGAATTTTCAGAATTCTCAATGTAAGGAGTTCATGTCCAAATAGGAAGTTATGTGTTTCTGAAAATTTCCAAAGTACATTACTCTTAGAAAGTTTCAAAAGAAGACTCAAAATCTTTAAACACGCCTGGTCTATATGGTCTTCCTAGTTAAGTTGTGAATTAATGGAGAGTCCTAAAAGTTTCACTGATGTATTTTCGATGGCATTGGGCAACCCTAAGAGAAGCTGTTATTTTTCAGGATTACTCAGTAGCTTAGTTCATGAGTCCCAGTGGAGGGTGAAATTGAATGATTCCTGCACGCTATTACTTAATGCTGTGACGTGGGAAGAGTTGCATATGACTGTACTGTTTATGTAATAACGCAGGTCACTTATTGTGATGTTGGAGGAGGTACCAAGAACCAAGCCTTGTGATAACCCAGTATTAATTATTGTTACTAGGGAGTGTTTATTTTTAACTGTGACAAAATGCCTTCTGTTGTGAAGATTGAAACTTATACTGATAATCATGGATTACACACACAATTATGTTCTAGTTTTGCTAACGGGACCACATAGGGAATGAAATTAAATGTCTTACTCATATCACATAGAACAAGTGGCACCACATACCAGTTTTTAAAGGTGGTTAATGTCTGGTCAATAATTTATAAATAGCTATAGTATTATTTCTACCCTACCAGGATCCACACTGACTGTTGCTCGGAAGGTACAATTGAAATTGGGATGATAGCTGTTTGTCCTCCTTTCTAAATGCAGGAATAACTGGAAACACTCCAGATGGTAAACATTTGTTAAGTATGAATGAGAGTGGTTTGCAGGTAAAATCTTGTGTTTTATACATTGTAATTTGAGTCAGTAGAACTCCATACTCTTTAAGGTTTGATCATTTTGGGAATGTTCTTTTAATTTCAGTGTGTATGATATACCAATTAAAGACATATTCTCTTAGCAGATAGGCATTAAGCAATTCCATTGCAGATATGTCAGTTGCTTCTATTTTACTTTATTTTCTTAACTAATTGAGAAGTTATTCAAGTCACTGGGACAGAGCCAAGTGTCGTTTGTGCAGATTCTTGAGCTATAATTTGCCGGCCTGCCTTGCATCTGTTAAATGCACCTCCTGTGTAACTCTGCGTCTTGGATGAAGTTCAGAACAGTATACATTAAGAGACCTTACGTTATGGAAGTTCAATAACAGTGTTCAAAATTTCTATCTTGAAATGCCACATATGGGAATCTGTTTCATATTCCAGTATTTTTCTAAACACTAATTTGGATTTTACAAAACATGTATCAATGTCACCATCAGAAGACCTGCATAGGTATACAACTATTAGATTTTCATTGGTGGCTTTCATGTGACTGAATTCTGCATCTAACTCTATAGTATGGAGCTACGTCAGTTTTTAGTAATTTGATATATCTGATAAAGATACCAGCCTCACCTTTCATCCATAGCAGCAGATGTAATGCGTAGAAAGCAAATCTATTAGAAACTGAAACATCTATTAGATTTTCAATTAACTGTTTCACGACATCAATATTTGTGTCATCATATGAGTGTCCAAGATGGTCTACCTTACTTCTAATACAAAACATTTTAGTTTGTAATATTGTGAGGACGTTGTCTTTCTTACTGTTTTAGTTGAAGTCATTTAGGTTTGGAGCAATGTTTATACTGGAGGTGGTGTTCTTGGCATATTGCTTGTTCCCGTGGTTGTTAGGTTGTGCTGCTGCCATACTTGGCCCACCAGAAGTTCTGATTTCTCACAGGTGGTTGCTCTTCTAGTTGTTCGGCTGTTGCTGCGTTCAGTTATGTGAGTTATGGCTGCTATTCTTGTGTGTTGCTGGGGTTCTTTTTGTGAATCTGTTTCTTCATATTTTGATGGTGTGAGGTGGTGTACTTTCAGTGAAGGTTTCTTTTTTTCTTGCAAATCTTCATTTGCACCGAACTACTAGATACTAACACTTTTTCACTTCCAGATAGCGATGTATTTGGTAAATCTACCTTTCAGATTCACTTGGTGTAGGCCTTACATATAGGCATGATGTTTCAGTTTCACTGTCTTGAGTTTTCATTATCTCTGTGCACTTTTCCCAATATTTTCCAGAATTATTTTGGAGATCAGTTCTTTATCTCTCCTGTTACAATAAGACCTATGTGTTATAATTCTCTGACTTCAGTAATATCAGTCAACTCCACATTTTATGCTCATAGGTTCTGCTTCGCATGTCTTAATTTCTTGGTTTACACAATCATATCTATGTGGCATTCGTGCCTCAAAAATGTTCGTATATTTCAGACACCTTAAAATTTACGCTTAACTTTCTGCATCATCATTTGAACCAGCTGAAATAACAGCAAAATATTTTGTTTGTTTATGTAAATCGTTACAGTCATATGTCTTCTGATAGCGTTAAATTTTACTCATGGCATCGACGGTGTAGTGTTCTTATTAATTTTATTTACTTATTTCTTGTTCCAGTGATCCATGTTGTGACTAAATCACAGGATATGGAACGTGTCAAATTTACGTGTTGTTTGGATACAGTTTATGATAACACATAAATCAAACAAAATATTTTCTTATTACATTATACAATTACTAGCTACTAACACAAGAAAAAAAATCACTGATAAACAAAATTACAATCCAACAATAGTTACAGTAAGTAAGTATAATAGAATATGGGTTTACAATAAAAATAATAAGGATTACAACTATTGATTTGTGCATGTATTGACAGTTTACATTAGGCCTACATGAAAATACTAAGTATTGTAGTAAGAAACTCATCTATTGAGTAAAATGTTCCTTGAAATAGGTAGTTCCTCAGGTTTTTTTTAACATGGGCTCATCTTCTACCAAATATTTAATTCTTGAGGGGAGTGCATTAAAAATTTTACAGCCACGGAAATGGACTCCCTTCTGTATCATAGTTAGGTTTGCCTGTTCATAGTGGATATCATGTTTCCTTCTGGTATCATAACTATGACTACTAGGATTAAAAATTGTATTATCTTTTCTTATAAAGTGATCATCGAGAAAATATATTGTGCAGTGCATGTGAGGATTTCGAGTTCTTCAAAAAGATTCCTGCATGTGGCTCTAGGCTGGACTCCACACATAATTCTTATAGCCCTTTTCTGCATACACAGTACTTTTTAGCTAATGGCTGGTTTCCCCAAAAAGTAATTCCATACACCATAATGGTATGAAAGTAACCATAATAGGCAGCTTTCATCGTTTCCATATTCCTGTAAGAAGAGACAATGTGTAATGCGTATGTTGCTGAACTCAATCTTTTGCATAGATCTAGGATGTGGTTTGACCAGTTCAGTCTGCTAGCAGTATGCAAGCCTAGGTACTTTGATGCATCCACCCTGGTAATAACTTGGTAAACTATTTTTGCCTCTAGTTTATCAACTGAATTATCAATGAGAAGAGTGGTGTCGTCAGCAGAAGTGGTGAATCTACACTATTCTGTCATTTATAAAGATAATATAAAGTAGGGGGCCTATAACGGAGCCCTGAGGTACTCCACATGTGATAGTACCCCATTCTGATGATATTGGGACACCAGCTTCACTATCCAGCACAACTTTCTCTTTCCTGTTTCATAGGTATGAGTCAAGCCATTTCCCTGCTAAGCACGTATGCCGAGATGTGCACCTTTTTGTAAAAGGTCAAAAGCTTTTGTTAGGTCACTAAATATGCCAGCCACCCTTAGTTTCTCATTGACCGAGTCAAACACTTTGCCAGCAAAAGCAAATATTGCATCTTCTGTTGACACACCTTCCTGAAATCCAAACTGACTTTTGCTGATAATATTGTTTTTACTGAGATGCTTAACTATCCTCACATGCATACGTTTCTCTAAAACCTTTGAAAAACTTGTTAATAGTGATATTGGCCGATAGTTAGCTGTATCTGTCTTATCACCTTTTTTGTATAGTGGTTTCACAGCTGCATACTTAAGCCTTTTGGGAACTGTTCCTTGCTTAAGTGATGCATCAAAAATGTGGCAAACAACTTTACTTGCTTGACTGCAGCAGTATTTTAATAATCTGTTAGAGATATTATCAACTCCAGTAGAGTTTTTACTTTTTAGGGATTTAATTTTTTTTCCATTTCTTTCACAGTGACTGTTTTTACTTTCATCCGCTGTATTGTGATAGGTACTTTGGCTTTCAAAAAATTTAGGGCTTGTTTCATGGAACCTTGTAAACCTTTTTTTTCTGTTACTGTTAGAAAATGTCTGTTGAATGTGTCTGCAACTTTCTTTGGATCACTAACAAGGTGTCCCTCACTTTTTATGTGGATAGTTTCACTGCAACCTGCATTTTTCCGTGTTTCTTTCTTTACAAAGTTCTAAATAGTTTTAACTTTATTGCTTGAGTTATCAATGTCTACCTTCAAGCGCATGTTCTTTGCTGCTTGTATGGTCTTATTCAGAATTTTATTATAGAGTTTATAATGCCTAATTCTACTGGGATCATTTGATCTCTTGGCTTCAGCATATAGTTCTTTCCTTGTTTTGCAGGAAATTTTGATACCTTTAGTAAGCCAAGGCTTGTTTCCTGATTTTAAAAGGTTTTCTCTCAGAAACGTTTTAGAAAATGTCTCATCATTCCATATGAAATTTGATTTTCTTTGTACATTTATTTGCTTTAGAGTGAGGAATTGTCCATTATGGCCATTAACAATTATTTTGACAGTTATCTTATTGTAAATATCCTTATCTAAAAATACATTATCTATTAAGGTACTGGAACTGGATGTTACTCTTTTTAGTGTGTTCACAACTGATACTAAGTTGTAACAGTACATCAAGTGTCCAAAGTCTGTTTTCTTATTGTTTTCTGTTAAAAAGTTCACATTTAAGTCACCCATTGCAATAATTGATTTAGTTTTCCTACACAGATGGGACAGAAGTGATTCAATTTGTGCCAGAAATACATTCAGATTTCCAGCAGGTGCCCTGTAAACAGTCAGTACAATAATTGTTGCACTCTCTGCTGTTAACTGAATACCACACACCTCAAAATGTTGATCAATATAGTATTTACTTAAATCTAGAGAATTATACACTATATTATTCTTAACAAAAATTGCAACCCCAACCTTTTCCATAACAGATCTACGGTAATGGGTCGCTAAGCTAAAGTTTTCCATCTGTAGCATTTGTATTCCATTTATAACATGATGTTCTGAGAAATACAGTAAGTATCAAGTTCACTTTCACACTCATCTTTTAAACTTATTAGCAACTGATCTATTTTATTCTTCCGACTACATATATTTTGGTTGAATATAGACAAAGTTTGATTTTTGCTCACCTTAGCTATTGCACGATTGCTGGGAGTGACTTTTTTTAGTTCACTAATTGATAACGCTGTTTGTGGTGTGCAAGATTCATACTGGACACATGGGAATGATGTTTCATACAGTTTGGAATCCTTTTCTCTCCCATTATTCACCATAAAAACGCTGGGTTGACTTTCTGTTGCATGTAGGGCGGGCAACAGTTTCTGCATATGTTGATGTTTGAGCTGCTGATACTGCCGTTGACGATTCTGCTGCATCTTCTTCTCCTGTTGCCTTTGTGGTTGCTGCTTCTTCTCGTGCTGAGATTCTTCCCATACATGGAATTTTCTTTTTCGATCTCTCCCTGTTTGCAATGATTTCATTCATCATTTCACATATGAAACTTTTACCTTCGTAATTCATTCCATACCTGGTATGCTGGCATCTGTCCAATTTACCTATGTCAAGAACGTTGCATTTTTCGAACAAAGAACACATTTGTTTCATTTTCATGTTAGTTTTCGTATCTCTTTGTTAACACGAGTGATACATTAAATCATATCGGTGTTGTATGGTTGCTACTATTGTATTTCTTTGTTTATTACGTTCCAGGAATTTCTGTTAGGCAATTATTTGCCTCGTTTTTAGCAACATCGTTCGCGCCTGTTACACACACTACGTAGTCGTTTTTACTCAACATTTTGGTTAACACCAATAATGTTTTTCGTTGTTGCGCCTAGCTTCACAATACTTGTTGCGTTGCATTTTCTGTTGTCTTTGAATAATCTAGCTAAGTTTTTGCCATGACTGTCTGTTAAAAATAACACATTGCTTTCGAGTTTCGACTGTTGCATGTTTTTGCTGACAGTGTGTTTCTCATTAATTACCTTAATACGTGCAGAAGATGTCATGTTCAATTTCTCACCTTTCTTGTTTTCCTTAAATCTAAACATAGAGCCTGCATCACCTTTCTGTTGACAACGTTCGTTCAAAAGTTCATGTTCACATACCGCCTCTTCATTCACAGAAAGTACGTGAAATTTGTTTCTCTCTGCCAAGTGTTTGGTATTTTCACTCCTTAGCGTTTATTGTGTGTTCACGCCACTGTTTTTAAACTGAAAGTTCGTCCGCTCGTTACAGTTTTTTTTTTTTTTCCGGCAAAAAACTGGGCTTTTGTTCGATTGACGACTCACTCATTTTGTGTCGAAGTTTTAATATATCACTACTCATTACATTGATCATTGTTTTCATTTTTTGCAAGAAAAACAGCCATTTGGCTTTCATAAGATAATCCTGGATGTCTTGTTTAATACTACCTAAAGTCTTATTATAAAGTTTAGGATCAGAGAGTCGAAATTTAAGGTTTTCCTGAGCAGTATCTGGCCAATACTGTGCCTTGAATTTTTTCTTACATAATAAATCATTTGAATATCTTGGGTCGAGCTAGGAACCAGTAGTGTACTTGTCGTAGAAATTATAAATTGCAAAGTGCTAATGAACAATATTCTGGAAAGGATAGATTGCTACTGTCCGATGTGCTGCAGAAAGGCACACATAACGGATTAAACAAAAATGGATCTATCTTCCGGCTGTTAAGCTTTCATCTGCAACAGAGAAGGAACACACACACATACACACACACACACTAACCCAACCACCGTCTCCGGCTATTGCAGCTGGATTGAATCAGTGCTACTGAATCAGTTCGACAGTTAGTTGAGTTACTCCTTAACATGTGTGCTTGTTTACTGTAGTATTCCTCTTTTGTCATTACAGAAGTCAATCATATAGTACTGTTGCATTATGAGTTACTTTCTGGAAAGATGAGAGTCATAATAGTGACATTTATTTTCACCATAGTACTTTTTAAAGAATCTGCCTTTTGCTACTGCAAATGAAGTGTTTTTATTTTTAGAATTCACCTATACGCATTTCGCCTTTTTTTTTTTTTTTTTTTTTTTTTTTTTTTTTCAAGGCATGCCTTGGCAAAAAGGCGAAACTTGTATGGGTGAATTATAAAAATAAAAACACTTAATTTGCATTAGCAAAAGGCGTTTTCTTTAAAAAGTACTACAGTGAAAATACACCAGCTACTGCTCCCATGGCTACTACAAGCAACAAATTAGCGACATTTACTGCACTGGCACATCACGGACAGGGGACGGCCAATGGGGCTGAAGCCCTCCCCAGCACCTCCCAAAATTTTTGTAATTTTATTTTTTTCGAACAGGTCGGCACTGGAAATTGGAAATACTACATCTGTAATAAATAACAATGTAACTATGATTTGCCAAACACAAGTGAACGTGGTAATGGGTAAACAATGTGATGCCGAATTTTTACACACAGTAACTTGTCTAATTAAACAGTTATAACATCGCCGAGCGTCTTATATTTCAGAGAGTGAATGGTAGGAACTGCTTAGCATTAATAAATTCAGTAGGCTTTTTTTTTTTTTTTTTTTTTTTTTTTTATGAGCCCTCCCCTCAGAACCAAATCTAGCTGTGCCGCTGATCATGGTAGCACTACGTAGCTGACCAAATTTTTTATTGCTAATAGTACATAATAATTTTAAGGAAATTTTTTCAACTTTTTTCTCAGTATATACACACTATACATTAATCGTTGAAGTTCTTATAGCTTCAAATAAAAGTCACGCCTTAAACGTAAAGACAACATCTCACGCGTTTGGTTGGTCTGACGGCGCCTGCCACGGCTGTTTCCTCATATGTATCAGCTCGTTTGCCAACTCGCCCCCTCGCAGATATCTTCCGGTCAAATGTGCGACCTGTTTGCACAATTTTACTGCAGGCGGACTCGTGTCTGCAGGCAGCCGCATCGGGCGCGGGCCGCGGAACTCGACGGTTTAAGCCATTGTTGTCATTTTGTTACTGATGTGCATAAAGAATTTATGTGGCGGGCTACCAAATTGAGGGTTGTTGCCAGGTGGTGGAAATTCAATCACCGCACCCCCTCTTCTTCCCCATTACAACCCGAGTCACAAGGGGATGAGTGGTGACACGGCCACAGTGATCGGGCCGTTTCACGGCAGTGGAGACTCGGGCCAGGTGGCATGCAGTCACGAAACTGGACAATGCTTCCTTCTTGTCCTTCCTGTTTTTTTCGATCGTGATAGGCCCGATTGCCCCGAGCGGTGGGCCACTTGTTATCAGTGCCAGAAGAAAGATCGCTTCTGTTTGTACCTCAGAAGACCGAGTTCCCGCCGCCGACATGGGCGTCAATGGCGTCTCAGCGTTTTCTGCTGCACCAGTAAGCTCTTTATTGTGATCGTGGTTCTCTGTAAAATGTTGTGTATCCGAGTGGACACAGGAGCGGCCGTCACCTTATTAAACTCATATTTGGACCTGGGTTCTCCCTCTCTTACTGGGGTCACGGAAGTTGATCAGTTACAATAAACAAAACATCCCAATTCTGGGGCAGATCTCAGCCCCTGTTACGTACAAATCTGTCACTAGTAGGCTCAGTTTTCTTGTTGTAAACAATTGTTTGGTCTTAACGCTTTCCGGGTTTTTAGTTTCACTATTTCTGACAAAGTCAACATTCTCTCCGGCCAAGTGCCTCACCCGCTACTAGATTGTTTATGTGCCTAATTTTCTGCGCTGTTTTAGGCGGGGTGCGGCTGTGCTAATAACTTGCGAGCCATCACCGTGAAGCCCTTCGCCGGGGCCTTTTTTCCCGCGCTCGGCTAGTCCGTTCGCACTCCGTGACCAAGTCGAACCGGAGCTGGACCGCCCGCAGGAAGCCTGGGTGGTAAGACGAATTCCGTCAAGTGAATGGGCAGCCCCCATGGTCATTGTGAAAAAACCGTCGGGGCAGTTGCGCATTTGTGGTGATTTCAAATCTTCTGTGAATGCTCAGTCTATCGTCGACACTTATCCATTACCGTGCCCCGATGAGCTTCTTGCAAAATTGGCAGGTGGACAGTACTTCTCCAAGATAGCCTTCTCAGATGCATATTTGCAAGACCCTCTGGATGCTGACTCTCGATGTCTCTTGGCCCTTAACTCGCCTTTTGGGTTGTGCCAATATTAGATGCTGCCATTTGGGGTGGCCAACGCTCCTCGAACAACTCTCACTCTCAGTGCCCAGGTGTGTCACTATCTCGACAATATAGTAGTGTCAGGCCCCTCGACTGACCAACATTTACGCAATTTACATGTGGCGGGATGGAAGTGCATTGGGAGAATTGCCATTTTTTCAGCCTTATACCACTTATTATGCGTTTGGGGTTTCTAGTAAGGGCAGCAAGCCCCTCCGTCAGATTGTATCCCCTGTGGTGCCTCTCCCACTGCCTACGTCAATCGAGGATCTTAGAGTGTTTTTAGGAAAGCTTGCTTATTATCATTAAAATTTGCCGGGGGTATAATCCGCTGCAAAACTTTTGCATGACGTGCTGCACAAAAGGATTTCATTTAGCTGGTCATCGGCACGTGAAAAAGCATTTTGCACGTTAAAGGAGTTGCTACAATTGGCGCCCTGCCACCTCGTCTTATCAACAGACGCCTCGCAACACGAGATCGGAGCAGTGCTAGCCCATAAACATCCAGACGGATCTGAGCGGCCAACTGCTTTCGCCTCCAAGATGCTCACTCTGCCCCAAACCAGATATTCGCAAATTGAGAAGGAGGCTCTTGCTATCATCTACGCTCTGAAGAAGTTTACATCATTCTGTACGACATAAAATTTTATCTCATAACTGATCACAAACCACTGGTTTGCCACTTTCATCCTTTGGCATATACATAATTTAAGTGCCTGGCACTACCGTTCCATTCTCTAATTGCGCGCGGGAAGAAAAAACACCTAAAGCGTTCCGTTTTCGATCTGATTTCTCTAATTTTATTGGGATGGTCATGTCTCCTTAAGTAGGTGGGTGCTAGCAAAATATTTTCACATTCAGAACTAAAAGTCGGTGATTGAAACTTTGCAAGCAGATCACGCCACAATGAATAACGTCTTTCCTTTAATGATTTCCACCCCAATTCGTGCAACATTTCCGTGACGCTTCCCTCCCCCTCCCCGTAACGTGATAAAACAAAACGAGCTGCCCTTCTCTGTACCTTCTCAATGTCTTCCGTCAGTCTCACCTGGTGAGGGTCCCACAAGGGGCAACAGTACTCCAGGAGAGGACGCACAAGTGTGATGTAGGCAGTCTCTTTGGTGGAGCTAGTGAATCTTCGAAGAGTTCTGCCAATGAAACGCAACCTTTGGTTCGCTCTCCCCACAATATTTTCTCTGTGTTCTCTCCAGTCTAAGTTGTTCGTAATTGTGACTCCTAGGTATTTGGTAGAATTTACGACCTTATGGTTTGACTGATTTATCACGTAATTGAAGTTCAGTGGATTTCTTTTAGTGGTCATGTGTATTACTTCACACTTTCTTTTTTTAGTGTCAATTGCCAATTTGCGCACCATGTAGAAATTTGGTCAAAATCACTTTGCAGTTGCTTTTGATTCTCTGTTGATTTCATTAACCGATAGACAACAGCATCATCCGCGAACAGTCTAAGGGAGCTATTCAGATTGTCTCCTAAATCGTTTATAAACACAAGGAAGAGTAGGGGACCTATAACGCTTCCCTGTGGAACGCCAGATATCACTTCTGCTTTACTCGATGACTTACCTTCAATTACAACAAACTGTGTCCTTTCTGATAGGAAATCGTGAATCCAATCGCACAATTGAGGAGACATTCTAAAGCACGCAATTTCATTAGAAGCCGCTTGTGGGGTACAGTGTCAAAAGCCTTTCCGAAATCCAGAAATATGGAATCGCTTTGAGATCCCTTGTCGATGGCACTTAACACTTCATGTGAATAAAGGGCAAGCTCTGTTTCGCAAGAGCGATACTTTCTGAATCCGTGTTGACTATTGGTTAATAGGTCGTTCTCTTCGAGGTAGTTCATAATATTCCTACAAAGTATATGTTCCAAAATACTACTGCAAATCGACGTCAATGAGATTGGCCTGTAATTTTGGGGATCACTCCTATTGCCTATCTTGAATGTTGGAGTAACTTGGGCAACTTTCCAGACTTTGGGTACGGATCATTCGCTGAGTGATCGGTTTTAAATTATAGCTAAGTACGGAGCTATTGCAATAGCATACTCTGAGAAGAAATTAGTTGGTATACAATCAGGCCCGGAAGATCTGTTTTTGTTTAGTGACTTAAGTTGTTTTACTACTCCAGGAACATCTACTTCTAAGTTTCGCATGGTGGCAGCTGTTATTGGATTGAATACTGGAGTGTTCACTTCGTCTTCTTTGGTGAACGAATTTCGGAAAGCTGTGTTTAGTAATTCTGCCTTAGCAGTACTGTCATCGGTAGTATCACCATTGCTATCGCGTAGTGAAGTTATTGTGTTTTGCCGCTAGTGTACTTCAAATATGATCAGAATTTCTTTGGATTTTCTGCAAGATTACGAGACGGGATTTCGTTGTGGTGACTACTATAGGCTTCTCGCATTGAAGTCCGCGCTAGGTTGCGAGTTTCAGTAAAAGATTGTCAGTCTTGTGGATTCTGTGTCTTTTTAAATTTTGCATGCGTTTTTCTTTGTTTCTGCAACAGTGATAAGACCTGTTTTGTGTACTACGGGGGGGGGGGGGTCAGCCCCCTCTTTTACTGATTTATTTGGTATAAATCTCTCGATTGCTACTGGTATTATGTGTTTGAAAGTAAAACACAAGTGATCTACACTCGCATTTTTAGTTTTGAAAGACTGGAGACTATCACTCAGGAAAGCGTGAAGCGAATTTTTATCTGCTTTATTGAATAGATATATTTTTCGTTTATTTTTGGTGCATTTGAGAATTTCGACATTCAGTCTCGCTACTACAACTCGATGTTCGCTAATTCCTGTATCTGTTTTGATGCTCTTTACTAGCTCAGGATTATTTGTCGATAGGAGATCAAGGGTATTTTCGCAACCACTTACTACTCAAGTGGGTTCATTAACTAACTGTTCGAAGTAGTTTTCAGAAAAACGTTCAGAACTAGTTCGGACGATGTTTTATATTTGCCGCCGGTTTTGAATACGTAATTATGCCAACATATCAAGGGTAAATTAAAGTCTCCACCGATTATAACAGTATGCTTCGGATACCTATTCGACATGTGATTCAAGCTTTCTTTGAACATTTAGGCAACTGCATCGTCTGAGACAGGGGGCCGATAAAAAGATCCAATTATTAATTTATTCCGGTATCGGGTATAACCTCTACCCATACCAACTCACAGGAAGTATCTGCCTCAATTTCACTGCAGGATAAACCGTTTGTAACAGCAATAAACACACCACCCCCTTTTTTATTTATTCTAACCTTTCCGAAGACCATTTGGCCCTTTGAGAAAATTTCGGCCGAACTTATCTCAGGCGTCAGCCAGCTTTCAGAACCTATAACGATTTGTGCCTCAATACTCTCTATCAGCGCTTGGAGCTCTGGAACTTTCCCAATACAGCTACGACAATTTACAACTGTTATACCAATGGTTTCTAGATCTGCTTTATTCCTGTGTCTGACATGCCCCCTTTGTGACTGAAACCCATTTTATGTATTCCCAAGGCCCTCTAACCTAAAAAACCGCCCAGTCCATGCCACACAGCCCAAGCTACCCGTTTAGCCGCTTCCTGAGTATAGTGGAACCCGAAAACCTACCATCCTTTGGCGCAAGTCTAGGAATCTGCAGCCTACACGGTCGCAGAACCGCCTGAGCCTCTGATTCAGACCCTCCACTCGGCTCTGAAGCAAAGGTCCACTGTCAGTCCTGTTGACAATGCTGCATATGGTGAGCTCTGCCTTCATCTTGCAAGCAAGACTGACAGTCTTTACCACTTCTGATAGCCGCTCAAAACCAGAGAGGATCTATTCCGATCCAAAGCGTCACACATCATTGGTCCTGACATGAGCCACTACCTGCAGCTGGCTGCACCCTGTGCTCTTCACGGCATCCGGAAGGACCCATTCCACATCTGGAATGACTCCCCCCGACTCCCCCCAGTATGCACACGGAGTGCACATTGGACTTTTTCCCCTCCCTAGCAGTCATTTTCCTAAGGGACTCCATCACCCGCCTAACGTTGGAGCTCCCAACCACTAACAAACCCACGCTCTGTCAGTGCCCGGATCTTGCAGGCAGAGGGGTGAGTACAGGACAAGCGACACCATCAGCGTCAGGAACATCCTCTGCCACATACAGTGCCTCGAAACTGTTGGTAAGACTAACCGGGGAGGCCTCCACTTCGGTCCCCGTGGAAGTCTTACGCCGCCTGACACGCGCCCGCTGAGGAGACCTCCCAATCCACCACGGATTGGGGGGCTACCTCCTCGCGGGCAGTGAGCGGGCTGTCCACAGCCGCAGGCCTATCGGAGGGCACAACAGACGCACAGGGCGTCTGCTGTACCCCCGCGAGCGACCCCGAACAGCGGCGCCCACCCACCGCAGTCTCAAGCGTTGCCAGCGAAGCCAACGCCGCCTGAAGCTGCGAGCGAAGAGTCACTATCTCTGCCTGCAGCAGTCACAGTTCCTAGCCATTCTAAAAACCTATATATCTTCGAAGTAAGTACGTCTGAGGACACAGAAGTTTGATAAACAGTGAGCTTTGAAAAATATGAACCTAACACTAAACTGTTTATTACCGGCGAATCTGAAAAATATATGTTGTTGTTATGATCTTCAGTCTGGAGACTGGTTTGATGCAGCTCTCCACCCTACTCTATCCTGAGCAAGCCTTTTCATCTCCTCATAAGAACGGCAACCCAATCAACTTGAATCTGCTTACTATACGCGTCTCTTGGTCTCCCTCTGCGATTTTTACCCCACTCACTTCCCTCCAATGCTAAATTTACGATTCCCCGATGTCTAAGAATGTGTCCTACCAAGCGATCCCTTCTTTTAGTCAGGGTATGCCAAAAATTCCTTTTCTCACCAATTCTGTTCAGTACCTCTTCATTAGTTATGCGATCTACCCACCTAATCTTCAGCATTCTTCTGTAACACCACATCTCAAAAGCCTCTTTTCTCTTTCTGTCCGCACTGCTTATCGTCCATGTTTCACTCCCGTACAAGGCAACACTCCACACAAATGCCTTCAGAAAAGACTTCCTCACACTTAAATTAATATTCGATGTTAGCAAATTTCTCTTTTTCAAAAATGCTTTTCTTCCCATTGCCATTCTGCATTTTATATCTTCTGTACTGCGACCATCGCATGTTATTTTACTACCCAAGTAACAAAACTCATCTATCACCTCCACTGTTTCGTTACCTAATCTAATTCCTGATTTTCTAAGACCGCATTCCATTATTTTTGTTTTGCTCTTCTTAATGTTCATTTCATACGCTCTCTTCAACACACTGTCCATTCCATTCAACTGCTCTTCCAGGTCCTTTGCTGTCTCTGACAGAATCACAATGTCATCAGCAAAACGCAATGTTTTTATTTCTTCCCCCTGAACTTTAATTCCTATTCCAAATTTTTTCCTTGCTTTCCTTCACCGCCTGCTCGATGTACAAATTGAATAACATCGGAGAAAGGCTACAACCCTGTCTTACTCCCTTCCCAACTGATGCTTCCCGTTCATGCCCTTCGAGTCTAATAACTGCGGTCTGGCTTTTGTACAAGTTGTAAAAAAACTCTCCTTTCCCTGTATTTTACCCCTGCTGACTTCAGGATTTGAAAGAGTGTATTGCAGTCAACATTGTCAAAAGCTTTCTCCAAATCTACAAGAGCTAAAAATGTAGATTTGCCTTTCCTTAATCTATCTTCTAAGATAAGACGTAAAATGAGTATTGCCTCCCGGGTTCCTACGTGCCTCCTAAATCCAAACTGATCTTCCCCAAGGTCAGCTTCTATCAGCTTTTCCATTCTCCTGTAGATAATTCGTGTTAAAATTTTGCAACCATGACTTATTAAACTGATGGTTCTGTAATTTTCACACCTGTCTGCGCCTGATTTCTTTGGAAAGGGGATTATTACATTTTTCTTAAAATCTGAGGGTATTTCGCCTGTCTCATACATCCTACACGCCAGTTCAAATAGTTTTGTCATGGCTGGCTCCCCAGAGACTTCAGTAGCTCTGAGGGTATGTCATCTACTAGGTCTTTCAGGGCTCTGTCAAATTCATCTCTCAGTATAGTATCTCCTATTTCATCTTGATCTATATCCTCTTCCCTTCCTACAACATCGTCTCTAAGTTCATTTCCTTTGTAGAGCTGCTCTATGTACTCTTACCACCTTTCAGCTTTTCCTTCTTTGCTGAGAACTGGTTTCCCATCTGAGTTCCTGATATTCGTAGAGTTGCTTTTCTTGTCCCCAAATGTCTCTTTTATTTTTCTGTAGACGGTATCTACTTTTCCCCTTCTTACACATTCCTCTACAGATTTGCATTTGGCTTCTAGCCACTCCTGCTTAGCCATTTTGCACTTCCTGTCAATCTCATTTCTTAGTCGTCTGTACTCCATTTTGCCTGTTTCATTTACTGCATTTTTATATTTTCTCCTTTCATCAATTAAATTTAGTATATCCTGTGATATCCAAGGATTTTTTGTAGGTCTTGCCTTTCTACCTATTTTGTCCTCCGCTGCCTTCATTATTTCATCTCTCAATGCTACCCATTCCTCTTCTACTGTTTTATTTCCCCCTGTTTCTGTCAATTGTTGCCTAAATCTCCCTCTGAAATTCTCCAGAACTTCACTTTCCTTCAATTTATCTAAGACCCATCTCCTTATTTTCCTACCTTACTGCAGTTTTTTCTGTTTAAGCCTACAGATTATGACTAACAACTTATGGTCAGAGTCTATATCTGCCCCTAGGTATGTCTTACAGTTTAAAACCTGGTTCCGGAATCTATGTTTTACTATTATAAAATCTATTTGATACCTTCCGGTGTCTCCTGGTCTCTTCTATGTATACAACCTTCTTTTGTGATTCTTAAACCACGTGTTTGTTACGATTAAATCATGTTCCGTGCAAAATTCTACCAGGCGACTTCCTCTTTCATTCCTTCTGCCCAGTCCATATTCACCTACTATTTTTCCTTCTCCTCCTTTTCCTACTACCGAATTCCAGTCTCCCATCACAATTAAGTTTTCCTATCCCTTAATTGTCTGAATAATTTCCTTTAGCTCCTCATATATTTCTTCGATTTCCTCATCATCGACAGAGCTAGTTGGCATGTAAACCTGTACTACTGTTGTCGGTGTTGCCTTCGTATCTATCTTGACAATGATAATGCGATCACTGTGCTGCTCATAGTAGTTTACCCGCATTTCTATTTTCTTATTCATTATCAGTCCTACTCCTGTGATACCCCCAACTGCTTTTGTATTTATAGTCCTGTACTCACCTGACCAGAAATCCTGTTCATCCTGCCACCGAACTTCGCTAATCCCCACTATATCTAACTTCAACCTATCCATTTCCCTTTTTAAATTTTCTAATTTTTCTACTCGATTAAGGGATCTAACATTCCACGATCCGATCCGTAGAATGCCAGTATTGTCTTCCCTGATGACAACATCCTCCTGAGTAGTCCCCGCCCGGAGATCCGAATGGGGGACTATTTTACCTCCGGAATATTTTACCCGAGAGGATGCCATCATCATATTTTCATACAGTAGAGCTGCATGTCCTCGGGAAATGTAACGGCTGTAGTTTCCCCTTGCTTTCAGCCGTTCGCAGTAACTGTGTGGCAAAGCCACATTAGCTGATGTTACAAGGCCAGTTCAGTCAATCATCCAGACTGTCGCCCCTGTAACTACTGAAAAGGCTGCTGCCCCTCTTCAGGAACCACACGTTTGTCTGGCCTCTCCACAGATACCCCTCTGCTGTGGTTGCACCTGCGGTACGGCTATCTGTATCGTTGAGGCACGCAAGCCACCCCACCTCTGCAATGTCTGTGGTTCATGGGGGTGGAAAAAATATATACGTGAGCTAATAAATCAAAATATCAACAACTGAACTGACAACTAAACGTTATTCTTAATAAATAAAGACGCGAGCGCACTAAAGTATGAAGAACTGTAAAAGAAAGCACACACGAAATGAAAATAAGTCGCTTCTATTAAGAAGCCGGTTATCTTACAACGTAGAGCTGCCGCTGCCACGCGTACGCTGGCCGGCGGTCACTGAGCAACAATAGATATATTATAGAAGGAAACTTTCCTAGTGGGATAAAATGTCTATCTAGGTGTGTTTAGGTGTGTGTGTATTTGTTTACCTTCCTTTTTCCCCTAAGGTAAGTCCTTCCACTCCTGGGATTGAAAGGACTCATTTTCCACTTCCTTAAGACCCGTTTGCTTCCCTTTCTCCTCTCCTTACTTCCTCTTTTCCTGAAGTAGCGAGCAATTGTTGCGAAAGCTTGTATGTGTGTTTGTGTGTGATTTTATTTGCGTCTGTCGACGAGCCTGTCATTTGGGTAAGTCATCCGTTTTCTATATGCATATATAATTTTTCCCACTGTGGTTTTAGGGCGCTCAACTTCAGTTGTCATTGGCACCCGATTCTGACCCTAGATTGACTTGAAACAATGTTAAAAAAGGTACCGATTAGGGGAATTTCATAATATCACTAAAACGATGAATAAAAAATATCATTAGAAGGAATTAAATGTCCTTTGACAAATAAGTCATATTGCTGCGAGACGCCAAGTTAACCAACTGCCAGCGTGGTGCAATGGACAGCATCACCGATTGCAGTGCTGAAGGTCGTCGCTTCAATCCCGTCCACCAGCAAACATTTATTTCTTTGCATTTATCATTTCCGGAGTATTCTACATGTTTCTTATGTTCACTTGTAATTTCTAAATGTTTCTTATGTTAAACATACTTCTAATTTCTGGTACATTCTGTCTGTGTATAAATAGCAGAGCACTCTGCCCGAGAGGCGGTGAGTGCTGTGTGTAAGTTAAGTTCGCAATAAACCTGCTTTCAGTATGAGTGCTGTGTTCAGTCGACAACCCTGCCTTCGAAGTCAAGCCTGTTTCCATTTCAACGTGACATTATTTGGTGGATGCGACGGGTATCCTGTGCAACTGCTGCATCACCGATTAGGCAACGTAAAAGCCGTCGCTTACACGGACTAGAACCGGAATACAAGGGATACACCGAGTACATCCTGCTGTAAGCCAGCTGCACATCGGACACCCATCGGTGTTCTCTGGAAACGCTGGACAGGACCCCAACAAATGGCTAAAAGGGTTTGATGGAGATGCCAAGTACAATAGGTGGGATCATACAATGCGCTTGGCCAATGTATATTTCTACCTGGATGGAACAGCCCAGCAATGGTTCGAAAACAATGAAGAGGAGCTGAATGACTGGGAGACGTTCCAGGCGGAACTGAAGAAGACGTTTGGTGACCGCCAGCGACAAATCCGATCAGTGGAAGAACAACTGAAGAACCGGGCCCAACGACATGGTGAGCCGACACAGACATACATACAGAACGTTTTGGCCCTGTGTAACATAGTCAATCCGAACATGACTGAGGCGGACAAAATCTCGCGTCTGATGAAGGGTATTGCAGAAGAGATGTACCAAGCTCTTCTAATAAAAGACGTCGCTACGACAGAAGAGTTCATCAAATGGTGCCAGCGTATAGAATTGATGCAACAAAGGAGGGTTGGTCGAAAGAAGTATGACAGACTCACCTATGTCCCCCTATGGCTGTTGTGGAAGACCAACATGACTTCACTTCTCTCATACGACAAATTGTGAGAGAAGAATTACAACAGTGCATGGCAGCGGGACTATTAGACCGACCGACCTTCAGATTATGGCCATGGATGTAACCTCTGTCAATCACGAGGGAGCCGACGCAGCTGAGGAAGAGGTATTTCAGACATTGGCTCCTGTCTGCCCCGCAAATCGCACCTGACGTGAAGAATGGCGTCGCCCTGCTATGACATACGCTGCAGCAGACAAACGGCTACCTATGAACCGGTCGATGCGGCCACAACCAACTCCCCCAGCAACAATGGCGCCCCGCAGAAGTCTGGAGGACAGAAGACAACTCACCACTGTGTTTCGACTGTGGGCGCCCTGGACAGGTCGTACGCTACTGCAGAGAGAGGAGGCGAGGATTCGACGATTATTCTGCCGCAAGACGTCAGCCATCAGAGCAGTTCTATCCCAGGCAGTCACCTGCTGATGAGCTCGGTCGACCCATCGGAAGAAGCCCATCGCCGTACCCTAGACGAGGTCGCTCCACGGCCGCCGCAGCCGTTTACCGTCGTCGTACAGAGGTACCAGCCGCTCCCCTAGCCGCCGCGCCCAGGAAAACTAAGCCAGGCGACAATCTACGGAGGTGAGGCCGCCGCAGACGAAAATCCTTCATGGGCGACAGTCGCTAAGATGTCAGGAAATCTCATCGACGCCATAATCGATGGCCAACCTATCTGGGCACTGGTTGATTCAAAAGCTTCGTTGTCTGTATTGTCAGATAATTACCGCCGCACACTAAAGAAGACAATGTTCTGTGATACGGGGGCAACTGTGCTGAAGGTCGCGAATGGAAAGTACGTCCAGCAAGCAGGAACTTTTGTCGCAAGAATAACCATCAACAACAGGACCCAGCCGTTTGAATTTATCATGTTAACAGAATGTAGTCATAATGTGATCCTTGGATGGGACTTCCTTCAGGCATCCCAAGCTATCATTGACTGTGGAAGATCTGAGCTACAAATTAAAGGTGTTGTTCTGACGTGTACACGTAATACAGAATTTTCTGGGAAGTTATTTGCAGTTGACAATGTGACGATCCCCCCGTTGAGATTGAGTCACAAACGCAGATGAGCGATTAAGCTGTGAAGTGCTTGTTGATAGTAAAAAGTTTATCAGGCTCACAAAAGAAATTTACATATCAGCGGCTATCATAAGCATTACCAGTGGTCGAGGAGAGATTTGGATCACTAATTGTCACGAGCAGTCGCAACTTATCCCCAAGAGAATGTGTATTGGGACAGCTGAACCAATCCAGGACGGTGAGCTCAACGTCATCAACGAAGACCCATGCCTTTCTTTTAGTCCATCAACATGCTGGAGGAAACAATCGTGGAACTGCCAATAGGGCCCGGACTGACGAAGAAACAACGCCAGCGGGTGTTAGCTACACTGCGACAATTTTTGGGTGCATTCATACCCCAGCAGGAGAAGTCAGACAAAACGGCCCATGATAAAGCACTGTTTCAATAATGGGGATCATCCACCAATTAGCCAGTGTTCGTACAGAGTGTCGTCAGCTGAAAGACGGATAATTCGGGAGGAAGTGGACAAGATGTTGCGTGATGACATTATTCAACCTTCAGAGAGTCCTTGGTCGTCTCCGGTGGTCCTCGTAAAGAAGGATGGCACGTGGCGATTCTGTGTCGCCGGCCGCGGTGGCCGAGGGGACTGAGGCGCTCCAGTCACGGTCTGCACGGCCACTACGGTCGGGGGTTCGAATCCCCCCTCGGGCATGGATATTTGTGCCGTCCTTAGTATAAGGTAGTTGACAAGTAGTTTGTAAGTTTAGGGACTGATGACCCCATAGTTAAGTCCCATAAGCTTAACAAACATTTGAACATTTTTTTGATTCTGTGTCGACAATCGGCGGCTGAACAAAATCACAAAGATAGATGTCTACCCATTGCCGCGCATTGACGACACCTTAGACTGCTTGAAAGGAGCTACATACTTCTCCACTACGGACATGCAGACAGGTTACTGGCAAATCAAGGTTGACGAAGCTGACAGGGAGAAGACGGCTTTTATTACACCTGACGGCCTCTGAATTCAAAGTTAAATGCCATTTGGATTATGTAATGCTCTGGCCACATTCGAACACATGATGGACAACTTGCTTCGACACCTTAAGTGGACGACATGTCTTTGCTATTTAGATGACATAGTCGTTTTCTCGAAAACATTTGAAGAACACCTGAGTCGCCTGTCAACTTTGTTGAAGTGTGTTCAGACTGCAGGACTCTTCCTGAATCCAAAGAAGTGCCTCTTCGCCCCCAAAGAGATAAAAATCCTGGGCCACCTAGTCAACGGAGATGGTGTCGGTCTTTATCCAGATAAAATAAGGGCAGTCACAGAATTTCCAACTCCTCAGCACATTCGTGATGTGAGAAGTTTTCTCGGGCTGTGCTCATACTAGCGACGTTTCATAAAAGGATTTTGTAACAAGACACGTCCATTGCAAGAACTTCTGCAGGGACACGCCAAGTTTTACTGAGATGGGACAAAAGAAAGAGCTTACTGGGCACTTAAGGAGGCTTCAACTTCCGCACCAGTTGTAGCCCTGTACAATGAGAATGCGGAAACTGAGCTTCACACAGATGCAAGTGGTCTTACCGAACATTTTAACAAGACGTTAGCAGATATGCTATCGATGTTGAGCTGAAGGATTGGGAAACAATTCTGCCAGTCGTGACATTCGCTTATTATACCGCAGACAAGACATCACAGGCTTCACGCCGTTTTTCTTGATCCATGGCCGTGAATCTGAGACAGCAATGGGTACGCTGTTCCCGTTCCAACCGGACGACACTCAGGATGACTGTGTTAAACAGCTCATCACCAGGGTCGAAAAAGCACAAAGCTGGCTGGCATACGGACACTGGAGGCCCAGGAGAAGGACCGTCAGCGGTATAACGACAAGAACCGACCTGTTATGTACAGCCCAGGAGATCTGGTACGTATTTTGACCCCTGTACGGAAAGTTGGACCAGGAGAAAAGTTATTGAGGCTATACTTTGGTCCGTATCATGCCATACGGCGCCTGTCAGGCGTCACATAGGAAGTTGAGGATTATTAGCCGTCGTCGAAACGACAAAAAGTAAGAGACATTGTTGACATTCTCCACATGAAGCCTTACTACGATCCTGAAGAGCAGTTAGGCGAAAGTAGCTTCTTGTTCAAGGACTCTAAGAACGGTAATAATACTGGTGAAGCCAGTACAGGAACGTCTGTCGTCGGCAATCGTGCAGAAGGGAAGGATTCTCTTGACCTGCCATACAGAGGACCCATGGCAAGATCAAGAGCCAGGACATTGCAGCAAGCTGCAAAGGGAACCCAACAGCAGGTCACTGTTCTTTCAGCAGAGGGAGCAATGCCAGCGTGGCACAATGGATAGCATCACCGATTGTGGTGCTGAAGGTCGTCGATTGGCAAACAGTCCAGTGGCAAACATTTATTTATTTGTAATTATCATTTCCAGAATATTATACATGTTTCTTATGTTCACTTGTAATTTCTACATGTTAACTATTCTTCTAATTTGTGGTACATTCTGTCTGTGTATAAATAGCAGAGCACTCTGCCCGAGAGGCTTTTAGTGCTGCCTGTATGTTAAGTTCGCAATATACCTGCTTTCAGTATAAGTGCTGTGTTCAGTTGACCCTGCCTTCGAAGTCAAGCCTGCTTCCATTTCAGAGCAACAATATGTATAAAACGCAAAAATGTAGCATCAGCCGGGCCAAGATCACCTCCTCCCGCCGGGAGGTCTTCCAAGCTGTCGAGATCAGTTTTATGGTTCTGAGCTTATTGTCCTGAAGCGAGGACCACAGCTTATGCCATCATGCGACAATGCGCCGGCAAACAGCCCCTCGAACGTCGTTTGAAGGGACACAAACGGTAGCTGTCCGAGGCGGGAGGGTGGCAGCCCTGGCCGCAGCGTCAGCAGCCTCGTCCCCTGTGGCCCGGTACCCACAGGAAGCGGGCGCAGCTACCAGCTGGAGGGAGCGCTGGAGTCCGAGTACACAACAGGATGGACCGGACTCTGAATGGCACTGAGGGAGTCTGAGCAGATGACATAAGAAGGGTGGCGGTGGCGGCGAACATATTGGACTGCCTGATAGAGAGCAAGGAGCTCAGCTGTGAAATCTGAGCATTGGTCATTGAGCTTGTATTGAAAGCTCTCTAACCCGACGACAAAGGCGGATCCGACACCATCAGTGTTCTTAGAGCCATCTGTATAGATGAAAATGTTATCATAAAGCTGCTAACGAAGTTCAACAAACCTTGAGCGATACACCGAATCTGGGGAAGCGAGCTGAGTGCGAGGTGGACGCGAACCTGTGCCTGAAGCAACGCTGGTGTTGGGTGGGTGTCAGGGAGGGTGAAACATTTGAATTTGAAAGCATTGTTTTTAAATTTAAAAATGTACAGGTATGCTCCTCAGCAACTTAGAAAATATACTCGTGTTCAGGGCCGCACTTCGGCAGGTGCAAATTGAAATTGTCATTATTCAGAGTTTGTATTAAAGCAATAAATTTTAAAATTCAGGTTGTTGTGTTAATAGCAGCAGGGTGTTTCTCTCTATTTTTTTTTCTTTTTTTCTTTTAATTTTTTTTTCTTTTTTGAGAAATCAGTTTGAATCCCAGATGCCGGAGGGTGGATGGGGTGGGGGGTGGGAAGTGTAAAATAAATTACTGCACAGGGCCGTCACATACCCTAAATACGGCCCTGCTCATGTTTTGGGCAAATTCGTTCTAATCGACAGTGTGCGGCATCTAATAATTTCTTCACTTGCTACATTGCTTTCCCACAAACGGAAAATATGCCTGTAAATCAATTGATTGTGATATTGATATGCTATGATATGTTATTCAAATCAATAAACTACCAGCATAAGTGTGACATATAAATACAGTGGTACTCCGATTTAACGTTGTTCAGGGGATTTTAGAAAATGGTGTTGTTGTTGTGTGGGTTGGGTTGGGTTGGGTTGTTTGGTTGGGGTAGGGGTATAAACTGCTGAGGTTATCAGTCGCCCAGTGGGAAGGGGAAGGAGTGAGGATAGGGAAGGAGGGGATGGGGAAAGGAAATGCAGTGCGGAAAGTAAAGGAGGGAGGAAGGCTGCATCAGCTCGGGCCCCCTGCTCGCCACGCACGTACTGTACTCCCGAGAGAACCGTGAGGCCCCTGGGGGTTGTTGTGTGGGCTTCCGTAAATAAATGTAACAACAATTAGCTTTACATTAAAACACATTCGTGTATACTATCTCGCAAGAAGTTACCTTATTGAGAAACTAACAAAAAAATAGGAATTTAACTACAAAGGATATATTAAAATACAGAAAGAAATATGAAGGCAGGAATAAAATAGAATCAAAGTTTAATGACGTCACTGGCAAAATATCAACTGCAGTGTGCTTCCATCCAAAGTTTAATCTGTGCTATATATAAGAGTCAACAACGTTGTGAGCACAAATGAAAGGTTACACAGAATAGGACTGAGTGTTGCAGACCTTTGCCTCAAATGCAACCTAGTAGACAGTGTCCCACACAGATACATGTGTGGTGACCGAGTTTATTTTTGGAAATGGCTTAAGGAAAAGATAGCACTTCTTACCAGAACTTCAGATAACTGCGTTGAACAAACAGTATTGTACACACCATACAAACATTACTACCCACAATGGAAAACTAATGCTATTACGTGGCTAGTAGGACAATACAACAGCTACGTCATAAATAAACTCGGCGATGACAGTATTATAGAGTATATGACACACATGGAAACTGAGTATGTCAAGTTGTGTAATTATGAAGATCACAAGAAGAAATTCCAAAATGCACTCCACATATATTTTTTCTTCTTCTTGTGACATGTGAACGAAAAAGCATTAACTTAATTATTACTGCTTTTACTGTAACAGAACTAATATATTAATAAGCGTAAAACCTGTAAATACTGACAAATGAAAGTAATAAACGATCGTTTGAGCAGTAAAAACAAAAGAAAAGACTGGTTTGATGCACCTCTCCACCCTACTCTATCCTGAGCAAGCCTCTTCATCTCCTCACAAGAATGGCAACCTACAGCCACTTGAATCTGCTTATTGTATTCGTCTCTTGGTCCACCTCTGCGATTTTTACCCCACACACTTCCCTCCAATGTTAAATTCACAATTCCTTAACGTCTAAGAATGTGTCCTACCAATCGACCCCTTCTTTAAGTCAAGGTACGCCAGAAATTTCTTTTCTCCCCAATTCTGTTCAGTACCTCCACATTAGTTACGCGATCCACGCTCCTAATCTTCAGCATTCTTCTGTAACGCCATATTCCAAAATCCTCTTCCTGTCCGCACTGTTTATCATTCATGTTTCACAGCCATACAAGGTTCCACTCCACACAAATGCTTTCAGAAAGGATTTCCTTATGCTTAAACTAATATTCGATGTTAACAAATTCCTCCTTTTCAACAACGATTTTCTTCCCATTGTCATTCTGCATTTTATATCCTCTGTACTGCGACCATCATAAGTTATTTTAATGCCCAAGTAACAAAACTCATCTACCACCTTTATTGTTTTGTTACCTAATAATTAAATTAAGGATTTAACCTTCAGCATCGCTTGATTTTCTAAGACCGCATTCCATTATTTTTGTTTTGCTCTCGTTAATATTCATCTTATATGGTCCTTTCAACACACTGTCCATTCCGTTCAATTGTTCCTCCAGGTCCTTTGCTGTCTCTGTCAGAATTACAATGTCGTCAGCAAAACGCAAGGTTTTTATTTCTTCACCCTGAACTTTAATTCCTTCTCCAAATTTCGCCTTGCTTGCCTTCATAGCATGCTCAATGTACAAATTGAATAACATTGGAGAAAGGCTACAACCCTGTCTTACTCCCTTCCAAACCCTCCCTTCCCTTTCATGCCCTTCAACTCTGACAACGGCTGTCTGGTTTTTGTACACGTTGTAAATAACCTTCCATTCCCTATATTTTACTCCTGCTGATTTGAGAATTTGAAAGAGTGTATTCCAGTCAACATTGTCAAAAGCTTTCTACAAAAGCTAGAAATGTAGATCTGCCTTTCCTTAACCTATCTTCTAATATAAGCCGTAAAGTGAGGATTGCCACCCGTGTTCCTACATTTCTCCTGAATCCATACTGGTCTTCCCATGGTGTAAAAGGCAGGAAATAACTTTAGCACTAAAATTTGTTTATAGGATCGCACTTGCATTTTCGTAGTTTTTATATGATAGACAACGTAACAGACATGACAAAACTAGGCAGGGCCTGTTTTATTATGTAATAAATGTCATCTGAATTTCAAAGCGTGACTGAAACTTGTAACTTCATAAAAAAAAATTGACATAATTGTATTCGTCATACTGCATGGTTTGGTGAAGGCTGGATCTGTGTCATTCATTCTTCGAATAATGAAACACTGCACCTGTTGCGAGTTTTTTCATGGTTAGTATTTCTTTTCACACTTCGGATTATGACACGATCGCCCCCAGGCCGACCCCGCGCGCTCGTATTCCATGGAGCCACACACCGGCCCACTTAAATCGCGTCTCCAGTCACGGTCTGCACGGCCACTACGGCCGGGGGTTCGAATCCCCCCTCGGGCACGGATATTTGTACCGTCCTTAGTCTTAGCTAGTTCATAAGTAGTTTGTAAGCTTAGGGACTGATGACCCCGTAGTTAAGTCCCTTAAGTTCTACAATCATTTGAACATTTAAATCACGTAAGCTTGTGGAACTCTATGACGTAGAGGTTTTTCCGCGGGACCGGAAAAATGGAAGCCGTGTCGGTGTGGACTGCCGAGGTCGGCGGAGCGCCGTTGCTCGTCGCGGCCATTTTGTAAAAACGTGTCATAGTTTCTCGCGACAGAAGTGCCGTTTTTGCCTTTGCAGTTGAAGGATTTCGGTGTGTGGAGAAAAGTGCGAAGTTGCGTGGTGGCTCGAGTCGCACAGAAAACATTTTTATTATATTAAATACGTACAGTGTGATGAAGACAAATTAAACTTATTTAACACGATAGTTGTGTGGTGAACGTTATTCTTTTGCAACTCGCCCTATATGCCCATAAATGTGTGTATAGTTGGTACGTACTTTTGTTTATTAATAAGAAACTGTATTAAGGCGCACACGGACTGAACAAGCACCAAAGCGGGAGTCGTATAGTGTCATCCCCTAAACGAGCACAAAACATTTTTCCATCAGAAAGAGGGAAAAGCATGTTCCGCCCCGCTCGTCCATTTCGTGAACAGAGAGTCCTGAGGCACGTTGTGAACAGCGACTTCCGGCTGGCGGTCGGCGGTAGGCAGCAGCAGCCGGCGGAGGCTCAGCACGCGAACACGCCGCAGGCTTTACTTTCATTGAGCCAGCCATAAGTACCGAAACTGATAGGGTTTCAAGAGATAGTGAATGGTAGTGGGTCCTCAGACACAAGCTAAGGCAGATTAAATGAAAGCAATGATGGGTCGGATGATAACTAAATTTAAAAATACTGTAGGGGGCATGGAAACAAAAATGGAAAATTCAATTATAAGTATAAAATCTGAAATGGGGAATTCAATTGCTGAAATGGGAAACTCAATAAAAAAATTCGATGGGTGTTCTAAAAAATGAAATAATCACAGACTTTGACAAAAGATTAGAAGATTGGACTGAATGATCTGAATGCCAGAGTTGGTGCTGTTGAGACTGAGTTGAATGACAGGATAGAATCAGGAAAACAGATGTGTGAAATTAGGAATGAGGACAGTAGGCAGGCTGTAATTGAAATAAACAAAAGGATTGTGGCTGGTGCTGATTAAACTAAAACAATTTGGGAAAATACAAAAAGTGTTTTAAGAAAGGAAATAGAACAGGTAGTAGCTGTAAATAAATGTAATATAGAAAAGGTGATTAGTAGGATGGGTGAGCTAGACTTGTCCTCTGCATCTGCAAATACTGGTTGGTTTGGGATGCACATACCAAGTTGTAAAACATTTTCAGGGGAAAGTAACTACCATCTAGTAGATTTTATTGCAGCATGCAAAGATCAATTCCTGCCTGCAATTTCTGATAATTGTAAAATAAAATACATCAAAAGAATGTTGGAAGGTCTTGCACAGACGTGGGCTAACCAATGTGCTGAGAAATTCGTTTCCTTTGAAGCTCTCGAAAAACTAATTTTAGATAGGTACTAGAGCCAGGCTAAACAAGTCAGGTTACAAAATGACTTCTTAAATGGGGTTGCTTACAAGGGGGATAAACAGACTATGAAGGAATTCTGTCAGGAAGAGTTAAGGAAATTGGTGCACTTAGATAGACCATTAGGAGCTCTTACTGAAATATACACTCTTTGCGGGAGGTTGCCACAGAATTTAAATTTGCAACTTATACACTGCCCTACTGACTCTACTGAAAAAATTCTACATTTTATAGAAAAAATAGATCATGCAATGGCATATGAACCTAGACTTGGAGAGCCTCTACATATAGCTAACCAAAGGGAACATAATGACAATAGGAATACCAGAAATTGGGGAAATAAGCAGCATGACCACCACCCAGAAAGGAACGTAAATGAAAATTAGAGAAATAATGGGGGTAGATGGAATGGTGACAATAGTAATCAGAGGGTTTCATGGAGAAGAAATAACATGGATGATCGAGGGTTAACACAGGAAAATGAAGAAAGAAGAGAACAAAATAGAAACGAACAACACAATGTTCCAAAAACTAGCATTTGTTCCAAATGGGGTCTGATTTGGGATGGGATACAAGGCACAAAATAGGACCGAGAGAAGGATAAATAATTACAAGCTAAATAGCAGGGGATCAGATAGGAATAACTATGACCAGAATAGACATAGAGAGAGAAGGGAAAAAAGAATAAGTAATATGGATGTGTGGCGGATCGACCGCATTATCGATGTACATGTATACTATCTTTGACTCACATACATGAGCCTCTTTGGATGCATGTAGCGGGCGATTCGCCCTGTTGGATGTATACTGTGTTGGTGTTCAGACGCCTAATACAGTTATATCAGTTGAACGGTTGATTATTGGCCTAACAGCCAACCAATTCCCATAGTGGTGACCCCGACAGTTTAGTTTTACCGATCGCATTCGCGTCAACCGCGTAAATCGCTACATTTCGAAGTAAACAATGGCGCCACCGGGCTTCGCTCCACACGCAGCAGCCAGCACGGAATATCCACAGCCGTCGGCCAACGCATTCGTCTCTACAAGAGTCGCATCGGCCCCAGCCTTCGGATTGGTAAATCCGAGCCAGAACAACATACACCGCCAGCACCAGGTGGATTCTGGCTTCGCATCGCCCGACATGTACCGGAGCAGAAAAAGTGTTTTTGCAGGAGAAAGTGACTCATTTATGCATCAGAGGAAACAGCAAACCCCACAAACAGTGTCTTGTGCAGTGAACAATTTTCCTATTGCACCGGTGTTCATAACCTCACAAACAATTCGAATTTTCGCGTGAGCGAACTGTGTGCACCCCGCGCTCTAGTGAACGAAAATGCGAGCTCCACGCCTTGTGTACAATGTGCTCCCAACGTGTTCGAGCGATCTACTAACCTACCAGATACAGAGAGCCAAATCCACTGAGTGTAATCATCGCCGTGTCGGCAAGTGAACTTTCCAATGCTGACCCACGAACCTGCTAACAGTGAAGACAAGTCTCTCTGTGTTTGTGGGGCACCTGCCCGGACAGTATGAGCGACTACCCGCATCAGTTCCGTCGAACTTACCACGACTGTCGGCATTTAAACCTGCTCACCCGGAATTTTGGTTGCATCTGGTGGAGCAAACTTTTAGTGCCTGCCATCTCCACCACGACGCCAGCTTCGCGTGCCTCAGAACCATTTTCACGAGCACGCGGAGTTGATCTGCGACTCAGTCGAATCAGCTCCGCAGACAGAAAAGTACGCCACAGTGAAGCACACAATTCCGGAACGCGTCGCCGAGACAAGAGGAGAGAATGTGCGGCAGCTCGTGTACGAAGAACGCATCGGCGACAGGTCCCCGTCCCAACTGTGGCGCTGCCTTCGGCTCCTTGTCGGCGAACACAGCATGCCGGACGAAACGCTGTACGAATTTTGGACGGAGGAGCTACCTATGCCTGTTCAAACAGCCATCTGATAGGCGCCGCCAATCGAGCTTACTTAGCTTTACAGCAAGAACTTCTGGCTCAGCAGACAGGAAACACAACCAAAAACCAGCCGCGCATAAAGTTCGTGCGTAGACGAGACAAGAAGACTGTTAACTCCACCCACACAGCGAGTAACGACAATCCCCGCCGCCCTGCCGGCACCCACACCTGCGAGCGACAACAACGCGCCTGACCCGGCAGAAGAGCATACTCCAGCCTATACGTACTGCTTCTTCCGTACTGAGCAAGGAAATGCCAGCAGCCGTGTTGTTACCCAAACTCCGGTCGCAGGTAATTACAGGTGCCGGTACCTGCGATCTCGATAGGCGCCTACCCACACTGCATTCAGTGGCTGATAAAAACACAATCTGGGTCGCGTACACATCCTCGATGTGTCTTCGCTTGTCAAGTTTTTAGTAGACACTGGTGCGGACGTCTCTCTCCTGACAAAAACTTTGTGCCCAGAGAAAGAAATCCGCCCACACAAGATTCTGCTCCAGGCAATTAATTCTACAAAATTTTTATGTTTGGGTTCGACAGATTTCACAGTAACTATTGCCCCAGACTGTAAACTAAAGTGGACATTTTTAGTTGCCGACGTGCCGGAACCCGCCGCAGTGGAGTAGCCGAGCGGGCTACAGCACCTCGCTGCAGAGCACGCGGTTGTTCGCTTTGAGGTTCGAGTCCACCCTGGGGCATGGGTGTGTGTGTTTGTCCTTAGGTTAGTTTACCTAGGTTTAAGTAGTTTGTAAGCCACGGACTGATGACCACGCAGTTTGGTCCAATAGATTGACAAACATGTTTTTTGTGCCTGAACCTATTTTAGGTATTGACTTCCTCCTCACTCATAAAGTGTGGCCAGACTTAGTTTTGAAGACAGTCTATTACCATGGAAACAGTGAACATTACCCGTGTGCTACATCAAGTGTTCGAGCACACAACTCTCCATCTAAAGTTCGAGTGACTCGAGAGTGTGCGTCCACAGCAGGGAGTTCACCAATAAGAGGCTCGAAGAACGCGAAGCTAACCTCAAACTTCGCCAGGAACGGATGGACTCGCACAGGTTAGTGAGTGCCAGCACCCGCGCGCAGGGAGAATAGTGTGAATAGTGTACCAAACCATTCACGTACTTCGACCCTGTCAGTCAGTGTTTATGTTTCGCGCGAGCGCCAGTCTTTTGTCACTCCGCAACCTATAGAATGCATGTCGCCTCGCGCTAGTCAGTTGTTACATGCAGCGTTGCCACAACAGCTTTTGCTCAGCCTGCCAACCATGTAAAAACAAAAACTTCCCCAACCACACTCGGCGCGTGCGAGAGTTGGCAGAACTGCAACTTACCGCGGCCAGCGTCGCCACGTCACGCAGTGGCAGCCAGGGACATTAACGACTCACTAAACATTAAGAAACACGTTTTGGTAGCTACAAACGGCACGGTACCTAAACTTAGACTGGTGGATGGTCCTCCTATTACTAGTAGGCCCCGCCGTTTAACGCCTGAACATATGAAAATTGCCAAAGAACTATTAGATGAGATATTAAAGGCCGGTATTATCAAACCATCTTCCGGTTGTCGGTCTACGCCAACACATTTCGTCCCCAAAAGCGACGGCTCTCTCCGCATGTGTGGGGATTACAGGAGAGTGAACAGTAGAACAGTTACAGACGAATATCCTGTGCCCAACATGGCGGACTTCACACACGCGCTCGCGGGCAGCAAATATTCCTCAGTCATCGATTGCAAGCGAGCGTATCGTCAAATACCTGTGGCCCCGGAAGATCCTTCGGCGTCAGTAACGCGGCTCAGACTTGGCAACGATTCGTCAATGAACTCAATTCAAAGAAACTGCAACTGTATCAACCATCTGTTCTGTACCTCGGTTTTACAGTTTCCGAGGCAGGCATTTCGCCCCCAGCTGATAGGCTTAAACCAGTACTGGAAATGGCACGCCCACAGACATTTAAGGAGCTGCGGAGGTTTCTAGGTGCCATAAATGACTACAGGAATCGCCCGCCGTTTGCAGCCGACGTGCAGGCCTCGCTGACAGACGCTCTGGCAGCCCCAAAACCACGGCCACACGCCCCGGGCCACGGCCAGAACAAATGGACTAAGCCTTTGAATCGCTCAAACAAGTCTTAGCAGATGCAGACACGATAGCTCACCCTCACCCCGAGGCAGAACTTTTTATCACGACAGACGCAAGCGACACAGCTGTAGGCGCAGTGCTGAGCCACACAGTGGGCAATGTACGTCGCCTATGCGCTTCTTCTCAAAAAAATTAAACCCAGCTCAAAAGAAGTACTCCACTTTTGACAGAGAGTTACTTGCGGTATACGAAGCCATTAAACACTTTCGAGTCGAGGTCGAAGGGAGACACTTCTTCGTGCTCACAGATGACAAACCATTCGGAACCCACCGGCCGATCCACCGCCCCGCCGGTATCGCCACGTCGACTACATATGGCAATTCACGAGCGATATCAGGTACAAAAAGGAGCTGACAACATAGTAGCAGACTTTTTCTCGCGCGTAGGCACAGTTTCGACTTTGGTGGACCTTTCGAACTCGGCAGCACTACAATCTGCGGACGATGATACAGTGAGCCTTATTTCCGACCGTCCGTCCTGGCTGAAAGCCCTCCGCACCACGTTCCCGGGCGTAGTAGGCGAGCTTTGGCTCGACGAGTCTACAGGAAGTTTACGGCCATTTATTCCCACAGCTCTCCGTCCAGATATTTTTAACCAGTTACATTCATTAGCCAACCCCGGGGTCAAAGCTACGCCCAGGTTGGAGACTGAACGTTTTGTGTGGAAAGACATTAGGCGAGATTGCCGAACGTGGGCAAGAGCGTGTGTGTTATGCCAACGAGCTAAAACAGATAGGCACACCACGCCCCCACTAGGCCCTTTCCCCACCCTCAATGAGAGGTTCCAGCACGTGCATATTGACATCGTGGGCCCTCTCCTCCCATCAGAGGAGCAAAGTACATGCTTTCGGTCACTGACAAACCACAGCTACGTGAAACATCACTGCCGAAACTGTCGCGAGAAAGTTCTTTGAGATCTGGGTACCTCGCTTCGGCTACCCGGCCTCTGTCACCACTGACCGAGGCCGGCAGTTCGAGAGTTCCTTATTGGAAGACATTTGCGCCCTGTGCAGCACTAAACATGCATCACCCCCAGAGTAGCGGGCACCGGGCCTCGAAAGCGGCCCCCCGGTGTGGACGGAGGCACTGCCCGCGGTTTCACTGGCCTACGGGCCGTGTACAGAGAAGACCTACAAGCGACACTGGGACAAAAACTTGTTCTTCCTGGCGCCTCCCCCCTCCCTGTCCACGCTTCCGGGTTTGGTAAAGAGGCTACGTAGCCACTTTTCTGACATTAATCCACCCCTCCTAGGTCCTACGTGCCTACGGCGCTCGAAACGTGCGCACAAGTCTTTCTGAGGGACGACACGGCGAAAGCCCCCTTACAGCCTCCTTACTTAAGCCCGTATAGAGTTGCTAAGCGCGGCTCACAAACTTATGACATTATCGTGAATGGCCTCGCGCCTGTGGGGGCCTTGCAAAACATTGTTACAATTTTAGCTTTTTTTTTTTTTTTTTTTAATTTGAAGCTTAAAGGCGCTTTTCAACTGTTACGTTATGTAGCGACAACCTACATGTAGCTTAACCTAAGAACGAAACAAAGAAAATAATCCAACAAAACGCAATAAAGACAGCCCAGCTCAGTTACAAATAAAACAAGGTAGAGAAGAACAGAGTGGCAGCAGCAGCAGGCTGCGCAGTTGACGAGCATCGTCACCCCAGCAGGGCTGACAAGCGCCGCCGACTATTACCATACGACACCTGTCGTGAATCTGCACATGCGCACAAAACGGCAGTGACTAAATTATGCGCAAAACGCAGTGTGTCAAGACACTCGCACATAGAACACTACCATCTACGTTTTTTGTCGTTACTGAATAAGAAATTGGTTGTTTATTGTAAATAAGTTACTACGTATATTTGGAGACATTTATCACACTGCTGGAATTGATTTCATATTTGTAAGGTACGTCAGTATTAAGATAAAGTTCTCAGCATATTTATTTGTCTGTAAAGCATAACTTATTTTACTGTCGTAAATTTTATCTAAGTGCTTCGGGCTGATTAAAATTACTTGATAGTTGAACCAGTGGTAGACTTTTCCTGCTGGAGGCTTGGGGTGGCGTAGATAACAAACTGAGGTCTGGCAGCGGTAAATACCACATTGGCTACTATCTTCATTTGGTGTCTTGGCGAGGTACATAGTTGTATGACAATATAGTTCAAACTGACTTCCCTCGTTACTTTTTCTATATTGTTCAGTTTCATTATTTATGGTTTGCGATGCACAATGGCTGCCTATTACTAGACAAAGATTCATGTGCACTGGATGTGTTCAGCAGAAAATTTTGGTGATTACGATGTCCACAGTCGATAAGAATCATGTGTAAATATTGAGAAAGTAATTGTAGAATGTAATACTACAGCTGAAAATTAATAAATCTGTGCCAAGCTCTTCACTGCACTTATGTGCGTATTTTTATATTGTACTTATACTACACCAGTGTAGATAGCACAGGCTTCAAAAACCATTTGATCCATTTTTTGATCTAGAATTTGTAGTTATTCTACACTGTTCCATGTATCTGTTTATGAAAGTTATTGTTTCTGAAAATGTACCTCTAGGGTCTTAAGTCGTTTAGCAATTGCTCCAAAATCGTGAAGCAGAAGAAAGCAAGGAAAGATCGGTGTAACTCATGTTGGGATAGACCAACTATTTCGTTTGTAATTTGAAGCTTGAACTCGAGTCTCCATAATAAAAAGTCCTATAGTAGGAAGAGATGCGGAACACACACACACTAACATCCATTTTATAGTATGTATAGACTTCTTAAATAATTCTTATATTTTATTACTTGCTGTCCTGGCATCATACAGGGTAAAATATCAAAACTATGCTGCCATATATGACGATAGAACGTCCAATTCTTTCTGTACTATAACACTCAGTACTTTTACGCACCGACAACAGGGATAATTTAGGACAGTGTGGTATATTTGCTCTTTCGCACTGCATAGCAACAATTTGCTGCTCACTTTCACTGTAAGTGAGGAACTATATTTTGGTATTCTGCGACTTTCATTTTGAGTTTTATGTTAACCTTGATAAATATCCTATTAACAGTCTCAAGGTTGAAATTTCAAGCGATATCTTGAATTGGAAACATTCTATTGTCCTGACAAGCGAAAAAGCGTTCTACTGCAGTTGTCATCCAGGTCATTAGACACTTTATTTATGTGTCTCAGGCAAATATCAATGCACATTGACTTTTCTGTTTTTAGGATGTTTTATTAGTTCTACTTACACCCTCCCACTTCACTGAGAAAGAATGAAATCTAATACAAACTATGGAAGTTATGGTGCAAACAACCTCAAACAGTCCGGAATCGTCCCATTTGATAGAACTGCACTTATCAATGTACTTACGAAAAAAGAATTTTTAGATCACGTCTGGAGGACCCTTAAGAGAAAGAGGCACAGGGAGGAAATGGGAGTCCAGTGCATCAAAAAGAAGAAGAAAGGTGAAAGATGACCGTCTGTTGTCTTCCATATATTTTTTGTATATTTCTGAAAAGTTATAATTTATTTAATGTCGATAGATTATCATTTTGTTAAAACTTGAACCCCACTCTTTTCAAGGCTTGACAAATAGCATTTTTATTTCATGCGTTAAAATATTAGTTAATATTGCTACGTTTTTCTTATTTTGTTATGTTAATAATTTGTTATCATATTAATGAATGTGGCGTAAGTACGGCTTCTCCGCTACGCCACTGTCCGTGTGAGAAGGTGCAGTTGTTTTACTTTTAAGTAAGTGCAAGAATCTATGGCTGTCTGAATGTGTGTAGGAGTAGCGCGCTTTGCATCGTTCTCTCTGGCTCAGTCGATAGCTGCTCATGCTACCACAGAGGTTTCCACATCCTTTGCTTGCGAGCTATTCAGTGAGTCTTCCCTCAGCGTAAGTCTACTGTCTCTCCGCCCCCACCACCACTAGGGGTTTCCAACTTCCGGTAGCAGTTTCCCTCCTCATGACCGCTGGGTCTTCTTTCTATTCTGGGCACCTGGCGAGGTAAGTTTGGTTCTCCTCATGTCTGCGAGATGGTAGCGTTTCATTGTCTAGCACGTTTAACTTAGACTTTTCTCCGATCGTGTGCGGAAATGTGTTCTCGTTTTTCAATTCAGTGATTTCCAATAGATAAGCGTAGTGTGTGTGATTCTAGTTGCAGTTTGATAACGGCCTGGTATGTTAAAACCTTTTGTGATCATGAGGCGGTGTATGAACTCTATGTAAATACTTTCTAGCTTTGTGGGGGCCCGATTTCTAATAGGTGATATGTTCATTTTTGTACAGTGCATGTAAGAATCTTCTCATCGTTTTCTTCCACGAGTGATATGTGTTCCACGTGGTTGGTTCATAGAACAAAGCCTTCAGATTCCACTCTTGTTTGTTCCATTCCCATCAGGCAAGTAACTATGCGGGTATCCTCATTTCCACAAATATTTCGTGATCTTCTCTCCCCGCCTATTTTAATTTTGCTGTTTCTTCTCCGACTTGTAGTGCGCACTCTGTCTTTGTCAGTAATTCTCTCTGAGCCTTGTACAACATACTTCAATAGCTTCCTTATGTAATTCTAAACATTTCTATGGGTTGCATGCTGTAATTGTTAATTTTATTTTTCCGACTTTGTAATTATTTCACTTTTACGAGTTTTGGAGACTGGACCTCATCCGTCTGTGTAATCGCCCCCTATCGCGTGTGGCTTTTATTTCATTCGCCTCCTTATATAATTCTAAGCATTTCTATAGGTTGCATGCTGTAGTTAATTTTCTTTATTTTTCGGAAACTAAATTTATTCAATTTTATCGGTTTTCGGAACCACGTGGGTCCAAGTTTCGACTTCCGGGGTTTGCAACTAGTCGCCTGAATTCACGCCACTTCTCATATATAAAACCAGTACCTAGATCGATTTCTAACAGACTGCGACTTAAGAATCCACCGTGATTTTGTACAATGAATCCGATTTTCAACCACTTCACCGTCAGTTTAGTGCGTTCATGTAACGTAGCCGTGTGTCGCCGTTAGCGTGTTTGCTCGCGGTCCAATTCAGATGTAATTTCACTTGCTATACTCACGCACCATCTCGAAACAGGCACGACAGACCAGAGCCAGCTTCAAAGTGTTTTTGTATATTGTGTTTTGTGCTACCTCCGACTTGCTGAATTTCGCCTACGATAGCGGCACCTGCTTCTGCCTCGTCTCGGCTCGCTGATTTTGGTGAGTTTCGCTGTGGCATCGCGTGTGTGTGAGCGAATGAGTGTTGTTTGTGAATCCTTCTCGCCAGTAGCACCGTACGCACTATTCCATGTAAGAGATGCATTTTTATTGTGTTAACAATATTGGTTCTCCATTTTGCTTGTTTTCTATCTGAATAAACAAGTTGAAGTTGAAGTTCAGCATAATCCGTAAGTTGTCTATAAATTGTAGTTCTAGAACACCTTCCCTCTTTTATCTAATATTGTTCTTCACAAGTGCTGAGAACAAGCGCAGATGCAATTTTTCTTATGTCTTAATTCCGTTACGCCATAAATGTCCTCTTATCCTCCTTTCTAAGATAACTTTAATTGTGCTTATTAATGTCTGTGTGAAATAACGTGTGAGCTGCTATTTGTATTGACCACTGTAGTGTTATCTTCCTGTTACTGAAGTAATTTTAAACGAGTCAGTTCTCAGTTTGGGCCAGGGAACCAGGCTTTGTAGCAGGGAGTAACCGTAGCTCACACGGAACTTACTCGCTAATTTCAGTGATAAAACAAAGCTCTTGTTTCGTATAGTGGTCGACTTTTAAAGGCCACGACAGCGACTGTATACCCAACCAAGCTATGGGTTTCATGAAATTTCTGAAGAATCCTACTTCAGATGAATCTGCTCAGGCGGCCCCTCCATATTTCTGTAGTCGCAGAATCAAAACCAGGGTCGAATGAATCTGTTACCCTTTACGGCACAGTAACAGTACTGGGCGAAACTGCTGTTGTCCATCTTTCTGAGCCGAATAAGGAATTAAGAAGTAAAAATATTTGTGATTCCGAATATCGAGAGGACATTGTTCATAAAACAGGGTCATTTACAGAATTAGATCCGGTAAGTGGGTTCTTCCAGTAACGGATTCACAGAATCATGACATGATTCAAAATGGTCCCCAACAACCTGCTGAGAGTTACTCCAAAGACGCAAATAAAAGACATTTTACTAAATTTAATTTTACTAGAAAATTGAGTAACGGTGAAGAGCAACATCTCAGGTGGTTGGTTTACTTCAGATCTCAAGATCAAGTTTATTCCTTTCCATGTAGACTTTTTTCACATTTGCAGACACAGATGGTAAAATAAGGTTGTTGTGACTGGAAAGAACTGTGTAGGATAGTGCAGAGGCATGAATGACACGTGGACGGTATAATTAAATGGATTGAATTCTATAAATGAATCAAATATGGGAAACAATAGGTACGGAAAACGAGAGACTGATTAGGGAATCACCAACGTATTGGTATAACTTGTTTGACGAATTTATCGATATTATCAACTACTTAGCCTTACACAATCTAGCATTAGAGGTCATCGAGAATCCCTTAACCTGAATGATACTGGAAACAATGGAAATTTTATAGACCTACTGAAACTGTTATCCAAATATGAACTAACACTAAAAGAGCACTTGCAACGTATTAATGAAAAGCAACTTTCTCAGCATTATCTGTGCCGTGAGATCCAATATGGATTATTTTCATTAATGTCAAAATCTGTAATTAACGAAATTGCAAAAAAGGTCATACAAGCAAAATTTTATGCCTTCATGCTCGATTGTACCAAGGATGTGAACCGTGTGGAACAAATGTCAGTAAAAAGAATTTGAAATTCCTCAACTGGAGATATAGAGGAACACTTTGTTGGGTTTATTGCTGTTGCAGAAGCAATGGGAGAGTGTTTAACAAATGCAGTTTTAAAGGAACTAGAAAATAAGGAACTAGATATAATAAACTGTTGAGGACAGGGATGTGATAACGGCGCCAATATGGTTGGCATTAATAAAGGTAAAACTTCCTGGCAGATTAAAACTGTGTGCGGGAACCGGGACTCGAACCTGGGACCTTTGCCTTTCGCGGGCAAGCGCACTACTGACTGTGTTATCCCGACACGACTCACGATGCCGCCTCACAACTTTACTTCCGCTAGTACCTCGCCTCCTACTTCCCAAACTTCACAGAAGCTCTCCTACGAACCATGCAAGACTAGCACTCCTGGATGAAGGGACATGGTGGAGACATGGCTTAGCCACAGCCTAAGGGATGTTTCCAGAATGAAACTTTCACTCTGCAGCGGAGTGTGCGCTGATATGAAACTTCCTGGCAGATTAAAACTGTGTGCCAGAACCGGGGCTCTGACCTGGGACCTTTGCCTTTAGCGGGCAAGCGCACTACCGACTGTGCTATCCCAGGTTCGAGTCCCGGTTTCGGCACACAGTTTTAATCTCCCAGGAAGTTTCATATCAGCGCACACTCCGCTGCAGAGTGAAAGTTTCATTCTGGAAACATCCCTTAGGCTGTAGCTAAGCCATGTCTCCACCATATTCTTTCTTCCAGGAGTGCTAGTCTTGCATGGTTCGCAGGAGAGCTTCTGTGAAGTTTGGAAAGTAGGAGGCGAGGTACTGGCGGAAGTAAAGTTGTGAGGCGGCATCGTGAGTCGTGTCGGGTTAGCACAGTCAGTAGTGCGCTTGCCCGCGAAAGGCAAAGGTCCCAGGTTCACGTCCCGGTTCCGGCACACAGTTTTAATCTGCCAGGAAGTTTCATATCAAGGCACACTCCGATGCAGATTGAAAGTTTCATTCTAATTAATAAAGGTGTTAGAAGAAGAATATTCAATATTAATCCACGACCATTCTTCACGCCATGCGGATACCATTCTTGGAATTTGCTTCTCATAGATGCAGCTAACTCATATACAACAGCTACAACATTTTTCGGCTTCATCAATAAAATTTATGTGCTCTGTAGAAGGTCTATCAAGCATTGGGAAATTATAAAGAGTAAAATGAAATTGACATTGAAACCTCTGTCTGAAACTAGATGGGAAAGCAGAATCAAAACACCAAAAGCTATATTACTCCAATTTGTTGATGTCATCGAAAGCATGAATGACCTGAAAAGTAAAACTTATGATTCTGAAACTCTTAGTGACGGTGAAGCAGTCTTGAAGGAAATGTTAACGTTTGAGTTTATTGTTGCAATAAACGTGTGGTATGAATTTTTACTACATGTGAACAATATAAATAAACGAGGGCAGTCGGATCACGTGAACCTGACAGTAGCTGTAGACTCTCTAGGCCTACGTTCATTTCGTGACCGGATTCAAGAATTCGGTATTACAGTATTTGAGACATGTGTTGGAGAAGCTCGATTGTTTGTAGAAAAAATTAGTTACGAAATTGAGCTTGAGTTAAAAAGAAAAGATTAGTACAGAAAAAACGAATGTTCGATTACGAACAATTTGATGAACCAATACACTCTTCTGAAATGCAGTACAGGATTAATTTTTAACACAATGATAGATGATTTAATAGTCGACAGTGAATGTCGATTCTAAGCGCTCTAAGAATATTTTGAGCGATTTGGTTTTATGGATGATATCAATTATTTGAAACCTGTATCTAAGGAGGACCTTCTCAAGCATTGTAATGATTTAGTTATGGTACTCCGAGAAGGCGAAAATAGTGACATAAAGCCTTTACAACTTTACGAGGACCTCCTGCTTTTAATAACCAATCCACTAGACTCAATCAAAGACGCAAAACAACTTCGTCAGTATGTTTTAGAAAACAATTTGGAAGAAGTATATCGAAATGTTTATATAACAACCAGAATCATACACACTGTTCCAGTCAGTACGTCTTTGGCCAAGAGAAGCAAAGACTTACTTGAGAAGCACAATGAGCCAAGAAGGACTATCTGCATTATCAGTACTATCATTGACGCCGAAATAGCAGCTAGTATTAATTATGATGTGATCTTTAAAAAAAATTAAGTGAGGTGAAAAGCAGAAAGAGTTGTCTATTTTAAATTGTGTTTGTTTATTGTAATTTTTGTCATTAAAATTGTACTTGAGTATATAATAATAAAATTTTGGTATCATGATTATTGGTGTACAATTCAGCTCATTTTATTTAACATTTTCTTCCCTACTGAAAAAATGAAAGGGGCCCCGTAAAGACTAGTTCATCGACGCCCACGTTTCGTGTAGCGCCGCCACTGTTATGGAATGCATTAGAAAAAGCTAAGGAAGATATCAAATCCGCAAAGAAGGGACAGTCAAATACCATTCATGTAATAACAAATGGGGACGATTCTCTAGTAACTGCGAGTGGGTTTAGTAAATCAGTTTAAACCTGTGAAGGGAAGTTCATCCAAACCACTTTCTTAGAGTTTTATCTCGATCTCTGTCTGCTAAATGGAATGATGCTCGCAAAATAGATTTACTATAGTCTTTTTACTATAAAATCCGGCAGAGTGGGGAAATGCTACTATAGATGAATGGGGGATGATTTCAAGGCCAAGTTTAAAGAACGATATTGGTCAATGGGTGGGTAATTAGGTTTACACACACGCACACACACACACACACACACACACACACACACACACACACACACACACAGAGAGAGAGAGAGATATACATACATATTATACACGCACGCACACTGCACAAACTAGCACTGTCAATTGCTCATCACAGACATGCCATGGGGCAGGGGGGGGGGTGTTCCTGTCTTTCTGGGCTATCTTCTATCCTTCCTCAGCTCCAATATCCAATTCTTTTCTTACCTTTCTTACTACTCTTTAGAGTACCAGTCTCTCCCCTTTACATATGTCTTTATCGTTAAGTCTCTTCTTTCCCCTGTCACTTTATTCTTTTTCGGACTTCAACCCACAGTATTGACCCTGCAGCGGATGACTTGCCCAAAGGACAGGCTCGTCGGAAGACACAAATAAAATCACACACAAACACACATACAACCTTTTGCAACCGTTGGTCGCTTCTTCAGGAAAAGAGGAAGAAAGGAGAGGAGAAAGGGAAGGATACGGGTTTTAAGGAAGTGGAAAACGAGTCATTCCAATCCCAGGAGTGAAAGGACTTGCCTTAGGGAGAAAAAGGTAGGTAAACAAATACACACACTCTCACACATATCCAAACGCAAACACACCTAGAAAGACATTTGTAAAAAGCAAAGAAGTTGGACAGAGATACCACTTGAGGCAGAGGCTCTGTCCACAGAACCGTAGCAAAGATGCTAAAAATGGTGGGCGGGAATTTGAATTTAGCGGAGGTTGAGACCACGTGGGCAACGGGAGGAGAGAATAAGCTGAAGGGCAAGTTCCCATCTCCGGAGTTCTGAAAGCTTGGTGTCGGTGGGAAGTATCCAGATAACCCGGACGGTGTAACACTGTGCCAAGATGTGCTGGCCGTGCACCAAGGCATGTTTAGCCACAGGGTGATCCTCATTACCAACAAACACTGTCTGCCTGAGTCCATTCATGCGAATGGACAGTTTGTTGCTGGTCATTCCCACATAGAACGCTTCACAGTGCAGGCATGTCAGTTGGTAAATCACGTGGGTGCTATCGCAAGTGGCTCTGCCCTTGATCGTGTACACCTACTGAGTAACTGGAGTAACTGGTGGTGGAACAGTGCATAGGGCAGGTTTTATAACGGGAGCAGTTACAAGGGTAAAAGCCAGAAGGTAGGGAAGGTGGTTTGAGGATTTCATAGGGATGGACTAGGAGGTTACAGAGGTTAGGTGGGCGGCGGAAAGACACTCTCGGAGGAGTGGGAAGGATGTCATGAAGGATGGATCTCATTTTGGGGTAGGATTTAAGGAAGTCGATCCTTGCTGGAGAGCCACATTAAGAGTCCGCTCCAGTTCCAGAAAGTATCTGGTGACAAAAGGGGCACTTCTTCGGTGGAAGGTTCTGGATTTGGGGGGATGAGGAGGTGGCTCTGGTAATTTGCTTCTGAACAAGATGAGGAGGATAGCTGCGGGATGTGAAAGCTGTTATTCGGTTATTGGTGTACTGGTGCAGGGATTCGGGACTGGAGCAGACTATTTTGCCACAAAGACCTAAGCTATAGGGAAGGGAAAGTTTGAGGTGGAATGGATTGCAGCTGTCATAATGGAGGTACTGTTGTTTGTTGGTTGGTTTGACATGGCCAGATGTGTGAAGTTGGCCATTGGACAGATTGAGGTTGACATCGAGCAACATGGCATGGGATTTGGAATAGGACCAGGTGAATTTAATGGGACCAAAGGAGTTGAGGTTGGAGAGGAAATTCTGGAGTTCTTCTTCACTGTTAGTCCAGATCATGAAGATGTCATCAATGAATCTGTACAAAACTTTGGGTTGACAGGCTTGGGTACCCAGGAAGACTTCTTCTAAGCATCCCATAAATAAGTTTGCGTACGAGGGGGCCGTCCTGGTTCCCATGGCTGTTCCCTTTAGTTGTTGGTATGCCTGGCCCTCAAAGGTGAAGAAGTTGTGGGTTAGGATGAAGTTGGGCTAGGGTATTAAGGAAAGAGGTTTTAGGTAGGGTAGTGGGTAGTCGGCGTGAAAGGAAATACTCCATCGAAGCGAGGCCCTGGGCATGTGGGATATTTGTGTATAAGGAAGTGGCATCAATGGTAACAAGGATGGTTTCAGGAGGTAACAGGCGATGGAGGAGGTGGTTGGTGTCTTTGATGAAGGATGGGAGACTGCACATGATGGGTTGAAGGTGTTGGTCCATGAAGGCAGAGATTCGTTCTGTGGGGCTTGGTAACCAGCCACAGTCAGCCAGCCTGGATGATTAGGTTTGTGAGTCTTAGGACGTAGGTAGAAGGTAGGGGTGCGGGGTGTCGGTGTGGTCATGAATTTGATGGACTCAGGTGAAAGGTTTTGTAGGGGGCCTAAAGATCTGAGAATTTCCTGAAGCTCTGCCTGGACATCAGGAATGGGGTTGTCTTGACAGACTTTGTAGGTAGTGTTGTCTGAAAGCTGACGCAGTCCCTCAGCCACGTACTCCCACCGATCAAGTACTACGGTCGTGGATCCCTTGTCAGCGGGGAGAATGATGATGGAATGGTCAGCCTTCAGATCACAGATAGCTCGGAATTCAGCTGCGGTAACATTGGGAGAAGGATTAAGGTTTTTCAGGAAGGACTGAGAGGCAAGGTTTGAAGTAAGGAATTCCTGGAAGGTTTGAAGGGGGTGATTTTGAGGAAGAGCGGGTGGGTCTCGCTGTGATGGAGGACGAAACTGTTCCAGGCACGGATCTTCACCTTTGAGGGCCAGACATAGCAACAACTAAAGGGAACAGACAAGGGAACCAGGATGGCCCCCTTGTACGCAAACTTATTCATGGGACACTTAGAGGAAGCCTTTCTGGATACCGAAGCCTGTCAACCCGGGTTTGGTACAGGTTCATTGATGACATCTTCATGATCTGCACCAACAGTGAAGAAGAGCTCCAGAATTTCCTCTCCAAACTCAACTCCTTTGGTCCCTGGTCCCTTTCCAAATCCCATGCCACGTCGATGTCGACCTCCGTCTGTCCAACAGCCAACTTTACACATCCATCCACATCAAACCAACCAACAAACAACAGTACCTCCATTATGACAGCTGCAATCCATTCCACCACAAACGTTCCCTTCCCTATAGCTTAGATCTTTGTGGCAAAATAGTCTGCTCCAGTCCCGAATCCCTGCACCAGTACACCAATAACCTAATAACAGCTTTCACATCCCGTAGCTATCCTGCTCATCTGGTTCAGAAGCAAATTACCAGAGCCACCTTCTCATCCCCCCAAATCCAGAACCTTCCACCGAAGAACCCCAGAAGGGGCCTTTTTGTCATTGGATACTTTCCGGGACTGAAGCGGACTCTGAATGTGGCTCTCCAGCAAGGATACGACTTCCTTAAATCCTGCCCCGAAATGAGATCCATCCTTAATGACATCCTTCCCACTCCACCAAGAGTGTTTTTCCGCCACCCACATAACCTTCGTAACGTCCTAGTCAATCCCTATGAAATCCCCAAACCACCTGACCTACCCTCTGGCTCCTAACCATGCAACCGCCCCTGTTGTAAAACCTGCACTATGCACCCTTCCACCACCACTTACTCCAGTCCAGTAACTCAGAAGGTGTACACGATCAAGGGCAGAGCCACTTGCAATAGCACCCATGTGATTTACCAACCGACATGCCTGCACTGTGAAGCGTTCTATGTGGGAATGACCAGCAACAAACTGTCCATTCGCATGAACGGTCACAGGCAGACAGTGTTTGTTGGTAATGAGGATCACCCTGTGGCTAAACATGCCTTGGTGCACGGCCAGCACATCTTGTCGCAGTGTTACACCGTCTGGGTTATCTGGATACTTCCCACCGACACCAAGCTTTCAGAACTCCGGAGATGGGAACTTGCCCTTCAGCTTATTCTCTCCTCCCGTTGCCCACCTGGTCTCAACCTCCGCTAAATTCAAATTCCCGCCCACCATTTTTAGCATCTATGCTACGGTTCTGTCGACAGAGCATCTGCCTCATGTGGTATCTCTGTCCAACGTCTTTGGTTTCTAAAAATGTCTGCCTAGGTGTGTTTGTGTGTGGATGTGTGTGAGTGTGTGTGTTTTTGATTACCTTCCCTTTTGTCCCCTAAGGTAAGTCCTTCCACTCCTGGGATTGGAATGACTCCTTTTCCACTTCCTTAAAACCCGTATCCTTCCCTTTCTCCTCTCCTTCCTTCCTCTTTTTCCTGAAGAAGCTGCCATTGGTGGCGAAAGCTTGAATGTTTGTGTGTTTTTATTTGTGTTTTATGTTTCTATCGGCGAGCCTGTACTTTGGGTAAGTCAAACAATCTTTTATATGTTTGTGTGTGTGTGTGTGTGTGTGTGTGTGTGTGTGTGTGTGTGTGTGTGTGTGTGTGTGTGTGTGTGTGTGTAGGCTAATACTTACAGAGAATGAAAAATATTCATTTAAACTTACAGTGCAAAATACTTTATCCTGGTAGACTCATCTTAAGAGGGAGGGGGGGGGGGGGGGGTAAAGTATACCAAATGTAAAAAATAACGTTAAATGAGTGCACACAATCAAAGCATTTTTTTTTTAAATAAGGGAGTCTACTGCATACTTGAAAAAGGTAGAGATGAGGGACAAAAGAGGAAGGAGCAGAAAAGACGTAGAGGGGGTAGACAGATATTGTTGTCTCCTTGTGGGTAATATCTAGGCGTCGAGAGTGAGAAGAGTATGTACACCTACATAGTAGGCCATTGCTCATGGTCAGGTACCATAAAGAAAGGACCTGATCAAAGTTGTGGTGCCCAAAAAGAGGACCCAACCCAAGTGAAGTTGAAAGTGGGCAGTCAAGGAAAGAAACTTGCTGTCTCAAGTATGGATTTTTTTGGTTTGTTACTCACATGTGGATTAATGGATGAAGGTCTACTTTTCCTTGGGTTTTAATGAAAGAACGTGCATCTGAGTTCCTTGTTCCCAATTAAATAAGTTAATGTAAAAGGAAATAAATGGTCTTCCATAAATAAAAGAGGTGATTACGGCGCACCTCGTTGTTACTCAAGACCCCTAGATACCGGAGATTATCCCAGGATTCAGATTTAGAATTATTTGAGTATTAATTCAGAATGAACATACCTTTTTAACTTGTCAGGAATGATTATCAGAAGTCTATACATTCGAAAGCAATAATTCCTTACATCCCTGACATAGGTAATCCAGCCAGATAGCAGGCAATACTAGACCTGAGGACTATGATATGAATTTGTTCAAAAATCATAAAATTGTTTTTTTAAGAAAAATAATAAATAAAATGAGATGTTGTTTATGTGGGATGACTAACGAAAGATGTTAATGCTTAGTCAGCTGTGAAATCCTGAAATGGTATTGGTGGTGTAGGTGTCATTTGGCATTTTGTCTTTAAGAAGGGGGGTATGTAGTATCTCAAACTCTACATGTTCACCTTGGATGGACAATATGTCCAAGTGAATTATTTTTTATATGTTGTAGAAGGTTTTTTGTGGACTATTAGTCTTACGTTATCTTTCACAGGATAATTGTTGAATATAAACCTCCCCTTTGTCATAAGAGGTTCCAAAGAGACATTTTATTTCTTTAATAAAACTTTGGTGAACCTCAGAATAATGAAAGCATCATGGAATTTTCATTCAGTTGTTATAGTTGTTGATTAGTTATGACTGATCTAACATGTTAAAAACGTTGTAAGACATCTGGATGTACCATGGAATAAACCAGATGCTGGCCTGAAATATTCTGTAGTTAAGGGTCAAATAAAACCCTGATGTGTTTATAAGAAATGCACTGTGAAGAGTCCTCATTTCAGTAGTTGCAATTTATCTACTGGTGTAACTACTTCTAAACATAACTTCATTACTTGTGACGAAGTGTAATGGCCTTGACTACTTTTGGAAGAGTGAAAAATAGAGGCACTGGTTAACCAAGACCACAACTAAAAATTTAACCTGACTAGACAAGAAGAGATTCTTTTTGTATATATATGTGTCTGGTGTTACAAGATTGAAGAGGGACTACACGGTCAAATCATACAATAATATCTCCTAAAAAACCAAGAAACATCACAACTAGTAAAATGAATGATGAACATGGCTCTGTAAATGAGAGATCTAGTGATGAACAAGAAATAGGGGATAATATACAAACTTTTGTCATCTATAATAGTGAACAGTATGATGGTATGAAAGAGGGTGGAATGAATGCAAGGTGGATGGAGAAAGAATATACAGCTAGTGATTGGATCCAATTTTAAAATTATAGAAAGAATGTAGAACCAAAGGTATGGGAAAGGGACAAGAAAGATAGCAATACTAAATGCTGGGAACCCAGAATTCAATAAGGTGTTTGAAAAACGGCTTTTAATCAAATTGCGTGGTTATGGTATATCGCCCCAAATTTACGATTGCATAGGGGATTTCTTGTCAGAGAGGACACAGTTCGTAGTAATCGATGGTAAGGTATCGACTAAAACAGAGGTCATATCGGGCGTTCCACAGGGTAGTGTTATTGGTCCTCTGCTGTTCCTTATTTACATAAACGATTTAGGGGAAAATCTAAGTAGCTCTCTTAGGTTGTTTGCAGATGACACCACCATTTACCGTCTAGTAAAATCATCTGAAGATCAAAACCAACTGCAGAAAGATCTGAATAAGATATCAGTATGGTGTAAAAATTGGCAATTGATTCTAAATAATGAGAAGTGTGAAGTCGTCTACATGAGTACGAAAAGAAATCCGTTAAACTTTGTTTACAAGTTAAATAAATCAAAAGTAAAGGCCGTAAACTCCACAAAATACCTAGGATTTATATTACTTCAGGCTTAAATTAGAAAGAACACATAGATAATATCGTGGGAAAGGCGAACCAGAGACTGCGTTTTATTGGCAGAACCCTTAAAATATGCAACAGAACTACAAAAGAAACTGCATACACTACGCTTGTCCGCCCATTTTTCGAGTATTCCAGCCCAGTGTGGGATCCTTATCAGGTGGGTTTAACGGAGGACATTGAAAGAGTCCCAAGACGGGCAGCTCGTTTGGTATTGTCACGATACACGGGAGACAGCGTTACGGAAATGATACAGGATCTGGGATGGGAATCATTACAACAACGGCGATTATCGCTGCGGCGTGGGCTACTTGCGAAACTCCAATCGCCAACACTCTCCTCCGAATGCGAAAATATATTGTTGACTCCCACTTACATAGATAGAAATGATCATCAGACTAAAATACGAGAAAACAGAGCTCGAACAGAGAGATTCAAGTGTTCTTTCTTCCCGCGCTATTCGAGAATGGAATGGGAGATAAATAGTATAATGGTTCGACGAACCCTCTGCCAGGCCCTTAAATGTGATTTGCAGAGTATCCCATGTAGATGTAGATAATATAGAACCATATAGCCCTAGTAGTGATGGTCAAGTATGTAACATGGTAAAGCACTGAATACATGAGACAGAAGACGACTTGTTAGCTGAGACCGAATGAGGGAAAAATGTGAATGAATATGTGCAGCCAATCATAAATGTCACTATTGGAGGAGTATGTGAAAATGCTCTGATTGATACTGGGAGCTCTATTAGTGGCATTGCAGAAGACTTTTACAATCAGATTAGGACCACAGCAACAGTTGAATTTCCAGTCACAGGGGTGAGAAAAAAATGCAACTGGAACTTACAGCAAGCCAGCGAGTAAGGAGGTTGTATTAGACGTCAATATAGGAGGGAAAACGTTTAGTCATGTCTTTTTGGTAATAAGAAATCTCCAGGTCTTGTGTTAGTGATTTCCTTTGTAAAAATGGGGCTTGCATTGATAGTAAGGATCAGGTGCTGGATCTACATTCTGGAGGATGCATGAAAAGGGTTAAATTTAGAAGTGCAAGGAGTGATAAAGATTTAGTGGCAGGTCTGCACATAGCCAAATGTACGATGGTTGAGGCGGAGGTGGAGGAAGAGATAAGAAGGCAGGTAAAAAATACTACGGGAATTGATGACTGTGCAAAGGGGAGCTACATTATTTACTGACAGACAATAAGAATGTATTTTCTGAAAAGCCAGGTAAGGTAACAAAATTTCAATATTCAATAAGGGTAAAGCCACATGAGCCTATTATTGTGAGCAAAGGTATTGGGTAAGGCAGTCGCCGAGTATGATCAGTGTATATAGTAGGGAAAGATTTTGTGTAAATTTATTTTTCTAACTTTATTATATATCTGTGATTAATTTATGTGAAAGAGTAAGAACAGGGTTTCAGATTCAGAGGTGGTGACAATGTGTATATAAAGGAGTACATTATGTTATAAAGTACACGTGTGAACTGGAGATTTTGAGTTTTACTTGTGGATGTCGTTTTTCTAATTAGTCCCAGATTAGGATTAGGCAGTGCAATTTGTTTTAAATAGTTTGGAATAGGTGATGGTAATATGGAAATGCACAAAGTATACTGTCCAACTTCTTTGCTTTTTACAAATGTCTGTCTAGGTGTGTTTGAATTTGGATATGTGTCAGTGTGTGTGTATTTGTTTACCTTCCTTTTTTTCCCCCTAAGGTAAGTCCTTCCACTCCTGGGATTGGAATGACTCCTTTTCCACTTCCTTAAAACCCATACCCTTCCCTTCCTCCTCTCCTTCCTTCCTGTTTTCCTGAAGAAGTGGCCAAAGGTTGCGAAATTTTGTATGTGTGTGATTTTATTTGTGTCTGTCGACGAGCCTGTCCTTTGGGTAAGTCATCCGTCTTCTATTTTTTATATTTGTTTATCCCACCAGGAAAGTTTCCTTCTATAATGTATGTATGTATAAAAATATAGATTGTTTGACTTACCCAAAGTACAGGATCGCTTATAGAAACAAAAAACACAAATAAAAACATGTCTGCCTAGGTGTGAGTGTGTGTGTGTATATTTGTTTACTTTCCTTTTATAATGTTCCAGCCTGGCTATTAATTTTTGAGATTAACAAATTTACAGAAAGAAGAGGTTTGAAGTTAGAAGCTATGAAAGATCCCAATCGAAAAAAAAATGTAAAAATTATTAAATGCATTGAAATGAAATGGCAAGTTAATTAACGGTGGAGTGTTGTGCAGGCAGAACATTACAAAAAGAATCGACGAGCAGTTACCTTTAACAAGAGATCCATCGGTGGTTGAAATTTGACTGTAAATGAAATTTTAATAATATGATAACCACTCGCCGAACAGTGGATGGCAGTTTATCAATATCAAACTACGACTCGTGTAGCAAACCGTAAAGTAAGATAAGTGACATGATATAAATCGGATAGGAATATTACGTAGTCAAATACATCGGACTTCTAAAAATTTACAAGAAAATCGACTGCAGATTCTATTGCCGGTAAATGATAATATTATGGAATAAATTTTGAAACAAGAGTGGCAGACTACACGAAATATCACCATTCAATATTAACTAAAAACTGTGCCATCCATTGCTGCGGTTATTCAACAAGGCTGAAAAAGACATTATGGGCGGAGGGAGGACACGGCAAAATTATTAATAAAAATTTATAAGCGCGAATTTAAGTGAGGGGTGGGGTTTATTTATAAATTTAAGATACGCGCACAGCACATATATTTACCTGAATGTACATAACAGCGGCCATATAAAAATAATAAAGTGCAGCTCCCATCTGCAAGATGCTATCGCTACGAAGTACAAAGCTAGAGTACCTTCTGTCTTTAAAAAAATGTAAGTGATGTTCTTAAATTATTACTCTGGTATTCAGAGATAATTATTTTTACATGCCGAAATAATATAAAAATACAAAATGTTCTCTGATAATATCGGGAAAAGGAAACCGTGTCATTATACGGACCCCTATGGCACGGCTGAGGTATGATACAGTATCCGATAGCCGTGACAAACAAGCATTGTGTCAAGGCTAGTTTCATAGAACACAAATACATCGAATATTACATAAGATAATAATGTAAATTACATATAATCCACATCACATAAGTACAATAAGGGTCAGTCTTTTGCAATATTTGTTTTTCAGAATTGCTTTCTCCAGAACAGATCATGTTTCCTCATATTACAATCTATTCACTTCGGTGGATGTCTATAGTACAGAAAGTTGCATCAGATTTTTTGTTATTGATTATGAACTAGATTTTTTTAATTACTGTCTCTAGGTTGAATTTCAGTAACGGCGGTGACGGCTCGAGGTTGTTGCGTTGGCACTGGAGGCGGGAGCGGCGACAGCGAGCGGCTTCCTTCATTGCGCACGGAGTGTGCGCGTGGGCAACAGCGGTCCGTGATGAATCGTCAGTTCAGCGCTCCTCGCTCGCACCGTCTCATTGCAATTTTGCTCATGAAAAGAACAAAAAGCTTGGAGTTAGCAATGTCTACTGCACTAGGATAACTATTAATTTCTTTCCCTGCAAAGAATGCACACTTGATTAGTTTCCCTCATTCACACTTTGTCTGGTGCATGAGTGTTTTTTATGCATTCGCAAAAGCTATTACGTGATTGAATTTTGATTATTGAAGGAGATATCTAGGTATATATATGTGTGTGTGTGCGCTCTTGTGGGTAAAGGATAAATGAACAAACTGACATGAACATACGCCAAATATTATACAAATTTTTTTTTGTAGCATCCAATACAAATGACGTATGTCCATGACTCTGATACTAGTAGGTTATTTGCCTAGTATTTATCTTACATTCATAACTACATATACATTTTGATGCTATATACATGACTAGTATTCGTGATAGGCATTCTGTAAATAGTCATTGCTCAGAATCATTATTGATGTTGATCGTACATGCGATCTTTCAAGGCAAAAATGTTAGATGTTTCATACTTTACTATCTATCATATATATAAATACATGGGGGTCACAAGAAATGGAGAAATTATCTGGAATATCTTACATACTATGGCATCTGATTAAAATGTTAGCATAAATTTAAAAGTATCTGACTTGATTCAATATTGATATTTTTGTTATCGTTGAATAGATTTTGTCTCTATTAATGCTAACGCAGCTTGCTGCGAGTCCATACATTTTTTTCATATTTTTATTTGGTTAATATTGTCCGTTACACGGTGTTGTAAGAGCTTTGTTTGCATAGCGCTGTCAACAATCAGTAATGACGTCACGTCGCGCCACTGGTTCAGCTTCAGTCTGTGCCTGCGTTGCATCGTGGCAGGATCGCGCGGAATGACATCCGTAATTTTATTCGTATTGTTTCAAACTGCAACATATTTGGGATTACAGTGTGGTGTGTTTTAAGGAAGGAGTGTCCAGTTTGCACACGTCGAGGGTCCACACTTCACACCGGTGGCTGAGTACTACATTACGTTTTTTGTCTGTTTGTCTGCAGCTGGCGAGGTTCGTACGTGTCGTGGAATTCACATCACCTAGCAGTGTCTCTGAATTATCACACGGCAGTGTTCTCTTGTTCATATGCGTGCGTTTATTAATTGATTCACAGTATGTAAGCACGTGCGTCAATTAAACGTCCTGCGTGTGCATTATACATCTTTTTATTTTTATGATTGATTCCCGTGAGCGTTTATGGTGGCGTTAGAATGCGTCTTTATTCACCATCACGCACTGTTCCAACTAATTTATCACTTTAATTTATTTATCGGTCATCATTGGCCTGTCTTTTACTTTTTTTTGATTGTTCTAAACACTGTTAATTCACCGGACAGCGTCTTTTCGCGGGGTGATAGAGTTTGAAATTTGCACTTTCTGTAGCGCGAAGGTCGTTGAACGCCTCTTAAGAATAATGAAATCACTTGTTGGCGTCTTTCACTGCACTTAACACATCTGTGCTTATTGCTGTTTCACACGGTCTCCTAATCCACATGTCCTATTCAAATAACTAGCTTCACTGTTCTCTCCCAAATAATTTCAATTTAATAAGACTTTGACTAAAGGACTGTCTCTCATTAACATGCAAATCACATAAAATCATATCTCTTTTACAAAATTCATTTCACTAGCTATTTAACAGATATAAAAATCTTTACAATTTACGAAATGCATAAGCATGCTTTGATATTGAGCATAACATTGACCATATGTGGTTTGCCTTTGCTCATGTCAGTTTGTTTTGTGATAATGCTGTTTTCAGCCTTGTTTATCCGATACTCTCTGCACGTCGTTTCTATGCAGTAGTACATGTCTAAATGGGTTTCATATCAGACTTAAACAATTGCCACTGTTCAATATTGGTTTCGATTTCTTTTTTAAGTGTCACCTATCGTAACGTTTTAAAGTCCGTAATCCGTGTTGTGTTACCCTGGCGTTCATCAACAGAAGTAATCCAGACACACACAAAATATTGGCAATAAACATTCATACACACAAAAAATACATACAAGTTAAGGCAAGACAAGATCAGGCCCGGCCGTTCGTGTTAGACACAAGGTAGATTTCGTACCATTTGTGCGGCAGAAGTACAGTTAAAGAAGGAGGACTGAGGACAGAGTAGTTAGAGGAATCTCGCTAATTCTACTTGCAGAATATCAATTTTATCAGTCTACAATCGTTACAGCAAAGATCACTCCTAACGTCAATTCGCGAACAAACAACATAAAGCATATGACCACAAAGATTTTCCCAGCGTAATAACTGTTTATAATCTTCTCGGGTTTGCAGCCGGATACTAAAGTCAACTTGACACAATATTTCAGCGGCGCAACTGCCCGCCATCCTCAGGTGAGCTTGCTGATAGACAATCTCGCCGGATCTGAGTTCCCAGTGCAATCGGCGGCTCCTTTATACATCGAGTAAGACCCATAGCGCGTGTGCAAGAAGTGACAGTGACTGCCCTCTGGCGCACAAGACATACAGTGCTCCGGTGGAAGAGTCCGGCGAAATCGATAATCGATGTTAAAGAAAATTATTATTCTGATTTCTGAAGTACAAACCGTTGCTTTTTAACATCTGATAACACAGGGTTCCAGGATTTACTAAGAAGGTAGCCTTTGTCTCTGTTAATCAGATTGTCAGATAATCGAATCTCTATGGATTCCTTTAAGACACAGTCCCAGTAACGAGATGCTGAAGCAACCATGTGAGTTTCGTTATATAACATTCTATGTCCCTCATCGAGACAATGCTCAGCTACCGCCGACTTCTCGGGCTGGAGCAAACGTGTGTGGCGTTGATGTTCAATACATCTGTCCTGAATGGTACAGATAGTCTGACCAATATACGTTTTCCCACATTGACAGGGAATCTTATATACCCCGGGCTTTATCGAAAACCTACGCACACGGACCGCTATCTGCATGCCTCGAGTTGTCATCCTCCGGTCCAAAAATTATTTTTAGTCGGCAAAAGAGATTTCATATTCTCCTTCCTCTTATCACAACAAACTACATTACTTGTCCCAAAAGTGACTATCCAAGATTTGGTCGGGCAATAATGCGTATAAGTGGTACGTGTGCTTGTACACTCCACGTCCAATGAATAAATAAAGATTCCCGATCACAAACCAGAATAAATCACCTACTTCTTTCAAGCAACACATATATAAATATAACCGTAAATATAAAATATTACTCCTGCACAAAATATTACCCACGTCAAAATATATGGCTATTAAGTCTATAACTGCCCATAACTGTGTAAGTGTGGTAACTTACATCTGTTTATTTATTACCCATTGAATGATTGTGCCAGTTGACAATAAATATTAGGCACTTACCTGCGATCTTGCTCGTCGCTCGGTGAAGTTCTGACGTATGACATGATTGATGCTTACATAAATAAACACAAATAATGCCGCTTAATGCACACAGTCGTTCATATCAAGCGTGAAATCTTTCTAAATCTTTGTGTGAGTACAGACATTTAATCTTTCCAGTGTTTATGTGTGCTAAAAGAAAACTGCCTCGGTGTGGAATCTGTACAATTCTGTACGGTCCACTATACATATGCTGCCACTTCTTATTCTGCTTATGTATAACTGATGCTTTAGGATGTGTGCGAATTAAAACAAGGTCGTTTACCTGGAATCTTTGTATACGTTTGAGTTGTTTATCATAGTATGTTTTCCTTTTAAAAGCTGCATCTGTAAGATCAATCAAAAATCACGTACTTTCTCATCCACTGTGGTATTGTTTTTAATGTATCTGCGGTATAGGATTCAGCCATTCATTTGATTCTTTGGTTGCCAGAACCAGATCAGATGGGGTATACGGTGTAGAATAGAGCGGAAGATTGTTCAAAAGAATCTAGATAGTTTATCCACTGAGTTTGCCGATTTGCGGCATAGGTTCTGATAAATCTGTTAAGTTCACGGAACATACGTTCCATAGGGTTAGCAGAAGGGTGAAATTTGGAGATCGGAATGTGCCGAATGTTGTGCTCGTGGATGAAATTTTTCTTCGCACGACACGTGAAGGTGGTAGCATAGTCGAAAAGAATATTTGTCGGCTTGCCGACAAAGGGAATGTAGTCCTGTGTTATGCGACGAGTTACTCCTTTCGCAGTGGCGGTTTTTAGTGCATAAAATTTAACGAACTTTGAAAATACGTCATATAGGCCAAGAATATAGCGAACACCTCCACGACCTATCGGAAGGGAACCGGCGAGGTCGATCGCAACGAGATGTAGAGGTTTGACAGGTAGAATGGATTGCAGTTCTATTTTGCTGGATAAATTGCTGGGTTTACATTTTTGACAAATTAAACAAGATTTTAGAGTATGATGAATTTTTCGTGCCATGTTAGAAAAGAAACAATACAGTTTCAACTTACGGAGGCATTTCAATGGGCCGAAATGTCCCCATAATCTGTGGGTATGCCAGATTAGAGCCTTTTCATGAGATGACGGTATACAAACGCACTACAAATTTGATTGTACGTGGCGACGGAAAAACAATACACCTTGGTGTATTCGATAGTGCTCTTTCAGATCAGAGGCGGGGTTTGTTGATAATTTAGTGATTACTTTCTTCCACCGGTCATCGGTGTACTGAAGATCGCGGACGTTGCGAAACAATTCAAGGTAGTGCAGACGGTATTCTGCGTCTTTCATCAGCATGATTCGAAATTTGGTGTCGGCCTCTGTGTAATCATCAGAATTAGGTAAGCCTTGCGGAAGACGAGAAAGCGTTTTTTTTTTTTTTTTTTTTTTTTTTTTTTTTTTTTTTTTTTTTTTTTTTTTTTTTAAAAAAAAAAAAAAACAAAACATATGGGACTTAACTACGGGGTCATCAGTCCCTAAGCTTACAAACTACTTAAGAACTAGATAAGACTAAAGACGGCACAAATATCCATGCCCGAGGGGGGATTCGAACCCCCGACCGTAGTGGCCGTGCTGACCGTGACTGGAGCGCCTCAGTCACCTCGGCCACCACGGCCGGCTCGAGAAAGCGTGTCGGCAATTATGTTACCTGAGCCTTTAATGTGTATTATTTCAGTCATATTCTTGAAGAATCATTGCCCAACGTGCCAGTCTATTGTGTAGAAGTCTGCATGACATGAGGAAACTTAAGGCTTGATGATCGCAAAATACCTTGGTATGTTTACCAAAGATATACTGATGAAATTTTTTGAAACTCCAGAGGATGGCAAGTAACTCAAGCTCGGTGGTAGTGTATCGCATTTCGCACTCGGTGAGTGTACGGCTAGCAAAACTGATAATTTTGATTGATTGTGGGTCAAAATCGTTAGATATCTGAAACAAACAAGCTCCGGCTCCATACCTCGACGAATCTGTGGATATACAGAAATCCTTTGTCATATCCGGATGACTGAGAATTTCTGTAATTCGTGCAAAAGCATTGCGACAAGCATCGGACCAGTACCACGCAACATTTTTAGCAGTGATAGCAAAGAGGGACTATTTAACAATTGATTAGGTAGAAATTTTCGAAAAAAGGAATATAGCCCGACGAAGGCTTTTAATTGGCGCTTGTTACATGGTTCTGGGAAATATTTTATGGCCTTGATTTTGTCAGAATCGGGTGTGATGCCTACGGACAAGATAATGTGCCCGAGAAATTTGATCTCTGTTTTAAAAAATTTTGATTTCTGAAGCTTTGCTGTCACACCTGATGACGAAAACTTTTGCAACACCTTTTCCAGCAAAACGAGATGTTCAACCCACGTTGCAGTAGCTATTAACAAATCATCAACATAAACGGTGAGCTGATCTATTAATTCCGGTCCGAGCACTGTGTCTAGTGCGGTAATAAAAACTCCAGAGGTGACATTCAATCCAAACGGCAAAACTTTAAATTGATAAGATCTCCCTGCAAAAATGAAGGCAGTATACTTTCGAAAAGGGCACTTGCCAATATGATAATCTAAGATCTAAACTGGATAGATACTGCACTTCGAAAAATTTCTGAATATATTCTTCAAGACTTTCTGGGCGCGTCCTGACTGGAATGATAATCTTATTTATTTCTCGTGCGTTTAGCACAAGACGCACACTATTGTCGGATTTGGACACGGCCAACAGAGGACTGGCATAAGTGACAAGGAAGTTTCAATTATGCCCCATTTGAGCATTCGGTTGATTTCTGCTTTAACAGCATCTCGTTTGGCACACGGTATGGCGTACATTTGCTTACAAAAGGTTTCATGTGGTTTAACTTGCATATGATATTCATAGGTTTTGATGAGACTGGGTCTTTTATCAAAAACATGAAGATATTTGTAAAGAAGTTCAACCAGCTGTTGCTTTTGTGTTTGTGATGCATTAGAAGACTCTGAAATTTCCTTAACAATGGATTCGTAAGTCTCACTTTCTGTGTTTACATTCTGTGTTTCTGTTTCTAAGTATGCCTGACTGATGGGTGCAATTACAATTTTCACTGAACCACAAAATTTGCCATGTGAAGCTCTCCTTTTCACTAGTTCAATGTACAGATACTGTTACCTGTTGTCAAATGACACTTTCCCTGGCTTAGATCAATTACAGCCTCTCTATCTCTAAGATAGTCTAATCCCACAATGCAATCCTCTATTAAGGAGTCAACGACAAGAAATGTGCAGAAATCTGTGATTGAGTCAAAAGTAAGAGGAACTTGAGTCTGGATTTTCACTGGTTTAGACCTGACACCTGTTGCTCCTATGATCCTGCAATTTTGAACAGGAAAGGTCGGAAGCTTTTGTTGTTGACAAATTCCGTGAAATAACGTCTGTGATAGAACGTTAACTGCTGCTCCAGTATCAAGTAATACATTGGTACAAATACCACCAATCACAATAACAACGTTTGCTTGTAAGACTTCAGATAGATTCCTTCCACAAATTGTGTGTTCTTGCATCAGTTCATCTTTAATGTCTACACTATCATTAAACCTCAGCATTTGAAATTTCCAGTAACGTGTGCCCCGACTGGATTCACCGCTCAAACTCGGAGGGCGTGAGAAGAGCGATTTCAGTTTGTTTGGGTACCTGATGCTGTTTGGGCAGGTTCCGTAACTTCAGTTATTGTCACGGTAGACTGTGGTGGTCCCCAAGTCGTTTGTTGTCCGCAGTCAGTCGTTATCCGTGCCACCTGTACGTAGTCTGTCTGTCGATTGTCATTGGGTGGGGAATGGTTCGGATATTGTCTACCTGTGTATGTGTTTGGTTGTGTATTTCCCATGTTAAAATTCCTGCCCCCGTTTCGATTTTTGTGCTAGTTGTTTCCTCTATTACTATACCCTGGATGGTACCTATTGTCTGTTCTTTGCCTTGTTACATTGGCCCCGCTGTATGTTTGTCTGTTAGAATTTCTACTGCCCCCGCTGTATGTTTGTCTGTTAGAACTTCTACTGCCCCCGTTGTATGTTTGTCTTTGAGCCTGTGATTTTGTGTTATAGCTCTTAACGCCACTCCCATGAACCACAGACATTGCCGAGGTGGGGTGGCTTGCGTGCCTCAACGATACAGATAGCCGTACCGTAGGTGCAACCACAGCGGAGGGGTATCTGTGGAGAGGCCAGACAAACGTGTGGTTCCTGAAGAGGGGCAGCAGCCTTTTCAGTAGTTACAAGGGCAACAGTCTATATGATTGACTGAACTGGCCTTGTAACATCAGCTAATGTGGCTTTGCCACACAGCTACTGCGAACGGCTGAAAGCAAGGGGAAACTACAGCCGTTATCTTTCCCGAGGACATGCAGCTCTACTGTATGAACATATGATGATGGCATCCTCTCGGGTAAAATATTCCGGAGGTAAAATAGTCCCCCATTCGGATCTCCGGGCGGGGACTACTCAGGAGGATGTGATCATCAGGAAAGACAATACTGGCATTCTACGGGTTGGAGCGTGGAATGTTAGATCCCTTAATAGAGTAGGAAAATTAGAAAATTTAAAAAGGGAAATGGATTGGTTGAGGTTAGATATAGTGGGGATTAGTGAAGTTCGGTGGCAGGATGAACAGGATTTCTGGTCAGGTGAGTACAGGATTGTAAATACAAAATCAATTGGGGGTATCACAGGAGTAGGATTGATAATGAATAAGAAAATAGGAATGCGGGTAAACTACTATGAGCAGCACAGTGATCGCATAATCATTGTCAAGATAGATACGAAGCCAACACCGACAACTGTAGTACAGGTTTATATGCCAACTAGCTCTGCCGATGATGAGGAAATTGAAGAAATATACGAGAAGCTAAAGGAAATTATTCAGACAATTAAGGGAGAGGAAAACTTAGTTGTTATGGGAGACTGGTATTCGGTAGTAGGACAAGGAAGGGAAGGGAAGATAGTAGGTGAATATGGACTGGGCAAAAGGAATGAAAGAGGAAGCCGCCTGGTAGAATTTTGCACGGAACATAATTTAGTTATAACAAACACCTGGTTCAAGAATCACAAAAGAAGGTTGTATACGTGGAAGAGACCAGGAGACACCGGGAGATACCAGATAGATTTTATAATGGTAAGACATAGATTTCGGAACCAGGTTTTACAGAGTAAGACATACCCAGGGGCAGATATAGACTCTGACCATAACTTGTTGGTTATGAACTGTAGGCTGAAACTAAAAAAACTACAAAAAGGTAGGAAAATAAGGAGATGGGACCTGGATATATTGAAGGAACCTGAGGTTCTTAAGAATTTCAGAGGGAGCTTTAGGCAACAATTGACAGAAACAGGGGAAAATAAAACAGTAGAGGAGGAATGGGTAAAATTGAGAGATGAAATAGTGCAGGTAGCAGAGGACCAAATAGGTAGGAAGGCAAGACCTACAAAAAATCCTTGGATATCACAGGAGATACTAAATTTAATCGATGAAAGGAGAAAATATAAAAATGCAGTAAATGAAACAGGCAAAATGGAGTATAGACGACTAAGAAATGAGATTGACAGGAGGTGCAAAGTAGCTAAGCAGGAGTGGCTAGAAGGCAAATGCAAGGATGTAGAAGAATGTATAAATAGGGGAAAAATAGATGCAGCCTACAGGAAAATAAAAGAAACATTTGGAGATAAGAAAAACAGCTCTATGAATATCAAGGACACTGATGGAAAACCAGTTTTCAGCAAAGAAGGGAAAGCTGAAAGGTGGAAAGATTATATAGAGGGGCTCTACAAAGGAAATGAACTTCGAGACAATATTGTAGGAAGGGAAGAGGATGTAGATGAAGATGAAATAGGAGATATTGTACTGAGAGAAGAATTTGACAGAGCCCTGAAAGACCTAAGTCGAAACAAGGCCCCTGGAGTAGATGATATTACCTCAGAACTACTGAGTCTCTGGGAGAGTCAGCCATGACAAATCTGTTTCACCTGGTGTGTAAGATGTATGAGACAGGCTAAGTACCCTCAGACTTTAAGAAAAATGTTATAATCCCCATTCCAAAGAAAGCAGGTGCAGACAGGTGTGAAAACTACAGAACCATCAGTTTAATAAGTCATGGTTGAAAAATATTAACACGAATTATATACAGAAGGATGGAAAAACTGGTAGAAGCCGACCTCGGGGAAGATCAGTTTGGATTCAGGAGAAATGTAGGAACTCGGGAGGCAATGCTCACTTTACGGCTTATCCTAGAAGATAGATTAAGAAAAGGCAAACCCACATTTCTAGCTTTTGTAGATTTGGAGAAGGCTTTTGACAATGTTGATTGGAATAAACTCTTTCAAGTTCTGAAGCAAGCAGGAGTAAAATATAGGGAGCGTAAGGTTATTTACAACTTGTACAAAAACCAGACAGCGGTTGTCAGAGTTGAAGGGCATGAAAGGGTTGCAGTGGTTGGAAAGGGGGTTAGACAGGGTTGTAGCCTTTCTCCAATGTTATTCAATTTGTACATTGAGCAAGCTATAAAGGAAAGCAAGGAGAAATTTGGAGAAGGAATTAAAGTTCAGGGTGAAGAATTGAAAACCTTGCGTTTTGCCGACAACATAGTAATTCTGTCAGATGCAGCAAAGGACCTGGAAGAGCAATTGAACGGAATGGACAGTGTGCTAAAAGTTGCATATAAGATGAACATTAACAAGAGCAAAACTAGGGTAATGGAGTGCAGTGTAAGAAAATCAGGTGATGCTGAAGGAATTAGATTGGGAAACGAAGCAATAAAGGAGGTAGATGAGTTTTGTTACTTGGGCAGTAAAATAACAAATGATGGTCGCAGTACAGAGGATATAAAATGCAGAATGGCAATGGGTAGAAAAGCGTTTTTGAAAAAGAGAAATTTGTTAACATCGAATATTGATTTAAGCCTAAGGAAGTCCTTTCTGAAGGCATTTGTATGGAGTGTTGCCTTGTATGGGAGTGAGACATGGACGATAAACAGTGCGGACAGGAAGAGGATAGAGGCTTTTGAAATATGGTGCTACAGAAGAATGCTGAAGATTAGGTGGGTGGATCGCGTAACTAATGAGGAGGTACTGAACAGAATTGGGGAGAAAAGAAATTTCTGGCATACCTTGACTAAAAGAAGGGATAGATTGGTATGACACATTCTTAGACATAAAGGAATCACGAATTTAGCATTAGAGGGAAGTGTGTGGGGTAAAAATCGCAGAGGAAGACGAAGAGATGGATACAGTAAGCAGATTCAGACAGATGTAGGTTGCCGTTCTTATGTGGAGATGAAGAGGCTTGCTCAGGGTAGGGTATTGTGGAGAGCTGCATCAAACCAGTCTCCGGACTGAAGATCACAACAACAACAACAACAGCTCTTAACGTGCAGTGTCTGAGTATTTGTGTGCGACTGTTGACTGGCCTGCGTCGGCGGTGGCGGCATCAGCTGATTTATTCCATTACTGTTGGCGTACCGACTGGCGTTGCCATAAGTATTGTTGTGGTTACCACGTCCGTTCCTAGCTCGGTCATCTTCGTAAATTAAGTCAATCGAATCGACTGTCGACAAGAAGTCTTCCAGGTTATATATAGGAATATGTACCAGTTGCAGTCTGAGGTATGTCGGCAGTCGTCCTATCAGTACTCTAAGTACTTCTCGATGCGGCATTGGTTCGTCGAAAAAGCGTGCTTTGTTTAGGTATTTTTCAAAGTATTTTCTTAAACTGCCATTCCGCTCAATAAAGGGTGGAGGGTTGTATATTTCATTCTTCACATGATCCTGAATTCCCACCGACCAGTACTTGCTAAGAAATGCGTTTTCGAACTCTTGGAGAGTGGCACAGTAGCGGTATACGTCTGAAGCCCAGATATTCCCTTCACCTTGAATATATCCTATTACAAACCTAATCTTCCTACGCTCACTGCAGGTGTCAGGAAGCAATTCTCGGAAGGATTGTATAAAAATGACAGGATGCACGGATTTATTTTCAGGTATAAAAGTGGGAAACTGGTGGTGTTTGAGGAGACTTTATTCCAACAGGATTGAGGTGACACTAGGACGGGGAGATTGTGAGCGTTACATAACTGTGCGTCTGTCACTGTCAAACCACTCGTCGTCTATGTGAGTCTGTCTTGCGTCACGGTCTCGGGTATGGTACCTATCTGGAGGTGATGTCACCGGTGATGCGTGTCTTGTATGTGCTTCAGAAGTTGCAGTCTGTGTCCGTGACTCCCTTTGTACACTAGCCTTTACATTCGACAATTCCTCCTGCAATGACTTTACAGCGGTGTTGTGCTCCTCATATACTTTTGCAGCAACGTTTTGAATGACAAAGTTTAAATCACGTACTAGCTTATCATTAATTTGTACCTCGGTCTGCTCCAAAAAGGTTTGAAATCTTGCCTGATTTTCACTGACTATGGCTTCTGCTTGAGAGGTTATGTACGTTAAGGAAGTTTTTAAATTTTCATGTTCAATCCTGAGTGCTGAGAAGTCCTGTGTAATATTTTCAATGGCTGTCGGAAGGGCTTTGGTTGTTTGCGAAACGTTATCAAGCTGTGAAGCAATGTTAGAGACATTTTCATCAACTACGTTCAAAATATTACTGTTAACTTTGCTTTCTACATCTGCTACCTGTTGTTCAAGATTGCCTATCTGTGTATTTAATTGTCTGCTCACCTCGTCAGAAATGAGAGCTGGTAGGTTTTTCTGTGTTTCCACAAGTTGCTTAAATCTGTTCTCGATTTCTTCCCTCGTTACCATTTGATCCGCGATTTCCTTTTGTTGCTGTTCTAGGCTGTTAAGACATTCTATTGAGCTTGGAATTTATTACGTAAGTCCTGTTTTGTGGATTGAGAGTGTTTATCCAGTTTGTCGTTAAATTCCTGCTTTTGTGTCAATTGGAGATTTACTAACTCTTGTTTTGTGCATTGGTAATGTTTATCAAGCTTGTCGTTAAGTTCCTGCTTTGTCGTCATTTGTTGGCTAATCATGGAGACTTGCTGCGTTCAATTTTGAAATATGGACTCGAATTTGGAAAACCATGAGGTAGGTAGATCACTATCTGAGTGCACAGCTACAGTAGACGTACCTCCGTCTGCTATGGACGTGTCACTTACGCCCGTAGCAGGCGAAATATTTTCTATCCGTCTGTCTTCCATAACGTTTTCTAATTCCTGCTCAGATTGTGCTACAATGTTACTCGGTTGCATCTTATCCATATCGGTAGCTTGTCTTCGCGTCCTAACGATGTCAAAACATGCGTACAGTGAATGTAAATACGGATGTGGTGAGCTAACACTGTTTGTTTACCTACAGCCAAAGATGCTTGTAACACGGTACTGCAGCACTAGACCTTAGGGACCGACGAACACCGGAAGTGACGTACTGTCGAAAGTTCAGAGAATATAGCAAAAGTATTGTAAGCATGGAGGTTTTTACCTCCATGATTGTAAGCGTGTGAGCGGTTATCTTTGATAATAAGTTTTCTGGCACGTACAGTACCCTTTTGTGTTTTTGTTGTTGTTGAATATAAAAGCATATTTTCATCTGCCAGGAAGTGAACGAATTATAATCCTAACCCGGCACAAGGAGTGCAGATATTTTAATCTATACTTGACGATAATCGAAAGTGCAAATATTGTTGCGAAATAGAAACGTGCTGTTCAAGCTATGTAAAGGTACGTAAGACGATTGGTTAAAATAATTGTTGCTACAGTATTGTATTTTCTCTAACATATAAATGCACACCCTGTATCTGTGTTTAATCTTCACTTTAATTATGGGGATTAAAAGTGGAATGGGTACTAGTTGTTGTCTAGGCTACATACCAGTAATCCAAGAAATGTGTTTTGAAAGGCTATTTAAAAATTTAATGACATTTCCGCATTTTGAGTTGCCAAGTAATGGAATTCAACTTTACTTTCAGCCACATAAAGGGTCTAAATGCAAATTAAGAAATGCCGTGGAACTGAAGCTATTACTGTAAATTTGAAATACGAAAATAAGAAGCTGAAAGATAAGGGTTTGTATGAATTTATAATTTATATTAACAGTTTGTATACCAAATATATGTTAATAATCGTAGCTGCTAGTAAGGAGTAAATTTACTGGGACAAGAGTGTATTAATTTAAACATTTTGAACGAATTTAGATACTTTGCTTTAAAAATTTATACAGTAGAATACTGAGTAGATACACATATTCTGAGGACCAATACAGCAAGGAAGAATTGTGATTACAATTAACTCTACACTAGTTCTTTGATTACTGTTGTAGACTGTCAACTTGCATGGAAGTAAATACTGATTTATTAGTAAAACGGACAAAGTGATTGAGAATGTGTGATTTTCTAAATATATCTTTTAATTTACCATGTACATACCTTATCTTAAGCTATAAATTCTGTAAGTTTCGCTGAAATTGTTGGTTTCGTAATTATGAAACACTACACGTATTTTTTATCTACCAAATATTTTGTGTGTGTGTGTGTGTGTGTGTGTGTACACAAACTGGTTATGCAATTGTGAAAAGTCTTCCCTTTTCTGATAAATTTTTACATATGGCAATGGCAGCTTGATGTGCAAATGTTGTCAACAAAATGTTTACTTTGCATTGATAAGTTTACCAAGTAGGCCAGGGTATGCAGAAGAACTTATCAACCATAGAGGAAGAACAGCATTAGTTATTTACTATGTACTCGATACAAAAGGTTATTCCCCTCATCCATTGCATTTAACATCAACAGTAGCTTCCAACGTCAGCACTGTGTCGCTCATTGTGGAATGGGTCTACTTGATAGGCACCTTCAGTGGTGCTTGTCTTGAGTATCAACAATGGCTTCTGCTGACAAGACAGCCTATATAAACTTTTGGCACTGTCAGGAGTTACTCCCTCCATCCTTACAGTTCGACCCAGCTGTCCTGTTTGTTGAAATGACAAAATTCTTGCGCCTCGCCTTCAGTAGGAAACCTAGTTGTGCCTCCCACATATCTTACTTGGCAGCTCGCTGTGTTTGCTATCCCAATGGTTTTTGTGTCTTAAATGGTATGTAATAGGTATCACACTTCCTCCATTTATAATGATGACTTAAGTCTGTTGGAAAATGGATTATGGTTGCATCATTTATTCATCTGCCTGACCATCCATCTTATGTTGTCTTAACACTGTCCACCATCGCAGGATATGGCTGTTCTGGCCCTGTAAAGAATCTGTTGCCTCATTGAGTTTGCTTTTGAATGCTGCTCCAGCAGCTCTGCCTTACACTACTACCCACATTGCCAGCGAGTGTGAATTCTTCACCCCCCCTGGCTCATGTCTATTTTCAACTTCATATGTTTCCCAAGTACGCTACCCATGACCAGCTGTATAGAGGAGTTTCTCCTGCTTTATATGCTGTTTGAGGATTAAATTTTTATCTATATCAATGGTTTCAGAACATTGAGGTGTTGGGTGTGTCTTTGTACTTTACGATGAGCCTTCCCACAATTGGCTACTTGAATTGTGTTCGATCTTCACAGGTGAGCTCTAGGCTCTATACCAGTCCATCCAAAACATTAGGCAACACAAACTCACAAAAAGTGTTGTATGCTAAGACTTTCTTAATTCTCTTCGGAGCTTTTGTTTTTTGCACTCCGTCCACCCCTTAGTAGAATGGATCCAAGACTCTTCACTTTCTCATTGTCAGGGGAGCCAACATGGCGTTCACGGCTACTTTAGTATACAAGGGAATGACACTGCTGCTCTCCTCCCTTGACCTGCCAGATATTCTGTTTCCTCATATGATCTTCATACAATTGTCTGACGGCATGTAGTATTACTGTGGAGTATGCATTGGTCCTCAGTCCTTGGGAATAAACTCTGGCAAATTTTAACCTCTCCCAATAGCTTTCTCCACCTGTTTGATCCACTCATTTTGAGGTCATGGCTAGTCATATGAAAATGATTTAGATTGCAGATTACTCACTATCTTGCTGACTCAAAAGTAGTATTATGAACATTTTATTTTGTAATTAGTACTGTTACTGTATTTGGTAAAATTCTTGATTGGGTCATGTGCATATCAGTATCAAAATAAATTATTTGTGTCATCTTTGCTGGATATGCTGAAAGTTAAGTACATATCTTTTTAAAGTTTCAGTGAACATTCAAAATTTGTGCTGTTACTTGTCACCTACTTTGGTAGTTGACAAAACAAAACAAAAAAGTGGTTATTGCTGAACGCGTTTCTGAGCCATTTGCAGACTTAGGTATAAATAACTGTTTCCTTCTAAATTCCAATTAAAAATACTCTTGAATAATTGTGGTGAAAAGGTTGGTGGTTGTACACATCATTCCAAATACATCAGTGATTAGAGGTAAAATTATATTCACTGTGTTGGCAGCCTAGTGTGGTGATGTTGGCAACAACTGTTGGATGATCTTTGAACATGCAGTCACATAATGAGAGAAATAATCATTTATGTTGATTGTGAAATAAATAATTAATGCTGTTTCTGCACTATGACTGACAGGTCTTTGTGTGTGCCCTTGACCGGTCAGTGAATTAAATATTGTAAATTGAATGTTTCTTTGCCAACAAATACACACTATGCTGCTGACACAGCAAGTAAAATGTAACTGTTAGCAGTTAGTGTGTATATGTGTGAGTGTGCTCCATTTATTATTAATTTGCAACTCATTGCCAAAGTTTAGTATTATAGGTACAGAATGTTATGCATTTTCCATTATTCCCATGGGTACAATTTTACATACCTGCCAACTTTTACGGTTTGTCCGTAAAATTTACGGAAATTGCAGGATTTTACGGTTTTACGGATGGACAGTGCTATTTTACGATTTTGCGGTAAAACATTTGAAACATCTAAATTCGATAATCGCATCCATTTTCTTCCGTACAATCGATTGTTTGCGTTGGTCGAAGGTAGGTCTACGATACTCGATCTTCCGAACATTCGATTGTTCGCGGGGTCGAAGGCAGGTCTAAGATAGTCGATAACTTATGCATTGATATGATTGGTTCGTTTACCCGTGTGATGTTTGTGTCGTCATTGGACTCAAATTTAAAGCCGCTACCGGTAACCAGTTCTTCCGTGTGAATCTAGGTGTCGATAGGCTGTGCTTCTTAAGTTGTTTGTTCCGATCCGTTCTTTTGTTGAAGTGGAACCCGTTTACTCCTTTGTTTACAAAGTTAGCGTTCCTTGAATATATCGTCCTTTCAAAGCGTGTGACATATTTTAAAGAAGTGTTAAAGTGTTTGCACTACCAGTTCGTATTCTTGTATTATAACTTCATAGTGTTTTAAGTGACGTTCAGTGAGTGATCCAGGTTCCTTTCGCTGTTCCACTCCATAGCGAGACACGTGTTGTTGGACATTTTTATTCGCTGTTGCTATTGTTCGTCATGAATAAATCGAACAAGAAACAATACTTTCAGACATTTAAAAATTCATATTCTGTCGATTTTCCGTGCATACTAAAATCAAAGAAAGGTGAAAAATTTGCCTTTTGCACGGTATGTGGCTGCGACATTAATATTGCACATGGGGGAAGAAATGACTTGAGTAATCACGTGAAGTGCGCTAAACACTTAAGCTGCGTCAAATCCAAGGAAGACAATACCAAAATCAACGCCTTTTTTGCCAAATGTGGAAACTTCGACAATGATGTTATTAGGGCCGAGTGTCTTTTTACTTCTTTTTTGGTTGAACACAATGTGCCCTTAAGTGCCGCTGATCACGCTGGTGCATTATTTAAGAAGATGTTTCCCACATCAGAAGTGGCGAAAAAATATAGCTGTGGTCGCACGAAAACGACATCCATTGTCAAAACAATGGCAAAAAATGCATCATCTGAAATTGTTAAGTTCCTTCAGAATGGACCATTTTCATTGGCAACAGATGGAAGCAATGATACGGACACAAAGTTGTATCCTATTGTTGTGACGTTTTTTGATTTTACTCAGGAAAAAGTAGTGAGCACTGTGCTATCCGTACCAGCATTAGATGGGGACTCAACAGGGCGAAACATAGGTAACCTGATGTTGTCACAGCTGAAAACTTTTAACATTCCAATTGAAAACTGTGTCGCTTTCTGCTCCGACAATGCTCCTGTTATGGTTGGACAAAAAAATGGTGTTGCAGCAGTTCTGAAGGAAGTTCGACCAGGTATTGCCATCGTAGGTTGCATTTGCCACCTGATTAATCTAGCAGCTGAAAAAGGTGCGGGAAGATTACCTCTTAAAGTCGATGAGATCCTTGTCGATATATTTTATTTTTTAGAGAAGAGTGCCAAAAGAAAAGAACGTCTTCAGAAATTTCAGAGCTTGCACAATAAAGAGACAAAGAAAATTCTTAAGCATGTTTGTACTAGGTGGTTATCTCTAGGTAGATGTTTGGATAGACTACTGGATCAGTGGGATCCGCTTCTTTCATTTTTCAAGGAGGAAGTAATATCCTGTACCCAAGCCATTTCCACAAACTTGACATCATTTAAAATACCCAGAGTTGAACAAAGTGGATCCAAAGAGTATCAGAAGAAGAGACTTCTTGATTCTGCTACTACACATGCCCCTAAACGAATAGCATGTTCTTCCAAGTGTGACAGACCCATCCTGAAAAGCAAAACTTCTGGTACAACACGCGAGGAAAAATTGTTTATGTTCCTGTCCTCAAACTTGAATAAAGCCTTTTGTACTTTTCTGCATGTGACTATTCCTGTGTTTGACAAATTAAATGTTGCTCTTCAGTCTTCTTCCCCACAAGTTCATATTTTATTAGAACTTCTAATGGATATGCTAAAGCAGTTGTTCGCCAAGTTTGTGAAGCCCAAAATTGTCAAAACCACCTCATTACTTGAAGTTGAGTACAACTTGATTGAGAATCAAAGAAGTGATGATGAGTTGGTTATTGGTGTTCAGACTTCCAACCTAGTGAATGATCTTCAGGAAATGGATAAAATCCTTTTCTATTCATCGGTGAGAAACTACTTTTGTACTACCTGTGACTACATCATCAACAAGTTTCCTCTCAAGGATGATGTGTTAAAGCATGCTCAAGTTGCTAGATTGGACAAAATTGACGATGCACAGTTTTCTTCTGTTCGTTTTTTCTTGGAAAAGTTTCCGATTATGTTATTTAAGGAAGAACATGAAACTACAGATGAGGTGGTGAATGAGCTTCAGGCACAGTTCACAGCTCTTCAGGTGGAAGACAATTTGATTACAAATAAAGATGCTGCAAGTGATACCAGTTGGGCACAACTATCAAGAATTCGAGGAGCCGATGGTCGGCTTAAGTATAACAGAATTTCTAGAGTAATGCTCTCCATTCTCACCATACCCCATAGTAATGCAGAATGTGAACGTGTTTTTAGCCTCGTGAAGAAAAATAGAACACAGTTCAGATCGTCAATGTCTAATGAATCTCTGGAATCAATTTCTATTTTGAAGACCAGGAGTTCTGGTCCCTGTTATGAAAACATTTTCCCAAGACTTTTTGCAGGAAGCTAAGAAGGCCACAACTATGACATTAAAATCAAATTAACGTGTGATTTGCATAGTGCAGTGTGTATTGGACCTATATGATTTCTTGACTGTGTTACATTAACCAATTTTTATTTTGTAAAGCTTTTGTCGACTTTCATAATCAGTGTAATTTATCAAGTTAGTCTTGCTATATGGTATGCTCCAAAACAACGTTTATCACACCTGGAGCTGTTTAATATGGATTTCTTCTTGGCTGTTATGTTCAACTACAGATCATTGCCCTATTCTGTAAGTAAATGTGATTTTATTGAAGTACACTATTTCATTCATAAATTATTTTATTTTGTAGCCCAGAAGTATCGTTAAATATTTTTGTCATGCGTGAATTTTACTGATTGTCACCGTAATTTTACTGATTGTCGCCAGTGATTTTACTGAAAGCCCTTTCCAAAAGTTGGCAGCTATGATTTTACTTATGGCACTGGGTTCTTATAATGCTGATGTCGACAATAATTGAAAGCTTTATCACATAGATTGTAGGGAAATCTTTCACATTGGCCATGAATTAAATAATGCTGATCCTGCTCTATGGTTGATATGTCCTTCCATGCATCATTGTCTGGTCAGTAAATTAGTTACCCTCATAAGTGAACATTTTGGTTCCAACATTAACTCATTAGACCACTGCTGCCTTAAGTAAAATTTAACTGCTGCTATGTTTGGATTAAAAAGATTAAATAATTCAGTTGGTATAGTTTTGATTTATTTTCAGAAACAAATGGCATACCTGGGTCCATGTCAATACTGCAAGAATACACATCCAGTCTCTGATCCACTGTATATGTACTGGAATTGTTACTGAGGATAGATTGGTCAATGCTAAACATTATTCTTTTAATTTTGCTTTCTGCAGGAAATTGAGTACCATGTCAAATAATGTTAATATCAGATACAATTTAAAAAATGAAGATGTGTACACATTTCACCTTGTTATGTACATGTCGTAATACTTGCATCTCATGTTGCAATGAATGTGGTCACAAGAGAAATTGTAAATTTTTTTATGTATTTTATGATTATGAACTTCTCAGCATGTTCAGAAACAATTGTCACCAGGGTGTGTAAACTGTATTGTGGGTTGATAATTTCCATGATAACTTGTTTGCAAACAACATTTGTACTGATGTAGTGTACTTTAAAATTTCATTTAATAAGCTAATGTGCAGTCACTTTCCTCTATCTGGCTTTGGAAAAAAGCTGACTTCAGATAATTTGTAGCAACTTTTAAACTGTAAATAAAATTTATTTTAACTTGAGAAACTTGTTAATTTCTTTCCTGTGTGTTCAGAAAAAAATCCTGTTGTCTTTTTTAAAAAATGAAAGTGAGATAATTGTGAAAATTTGGTAAGAATGACGCTATTGCCTTTTCTTTGGTTTTTTTTTTTGTTGGGGGGGGGGCATTTAGTTTTCTGTGGTGAATACTAAGCAGCTCTGACTGGTTTTCTTTTATTCTACATTGTTTGTGCCCTCGACATTGACAACATATTATATTTTTTAAAAAGAAATGTAATATTAATTTAATACACTAAATGTATTCTTAAACTGTAATGGATGTGGGGAGGGGGTTGGCAAGATTGAGGATATAATTGCAGATGAAAACTTTTTCCCGGCACATTTAGAAGCATAAAATATTAAGTACAAAAATTTTAATTAATTGAATTGGGGGGAAAAACTGAGCAAGTAAGTGTCACCTAGTTTTAAAAGTTGAAAACAATCATTCTGTTAAAGGAAGATTCAGTGGAGAAACTTATGAAATTACAAGGAGATTGTAAACATGAAGCCTGTCATTGGAATGAGTCAATTCATTCCATTGCAATTGTGAACAAATAGCTTTAATTATGGAGATAATAGAAATTAATCACTATGATAGGTGTGAAACATGAAGTACTCTTAGACCAGACATACTCAACTTTTTTCCTCCTCGGCCAAAATCACGAACGTTTTATTTCAAATGGGCCACAACATTATCACAGGATAAAATAACACTGCGAAATAACTACACCCATTTCTTTTATCGTCAAAATCTATTTTAATATATAATTGTTAATAGAAGAGTACATTGCTTTTTGAAATATAGCCGAATGTATTGTTAAGATTTTCTTATTTTTTTAGAATTTGTGCACTTGTTCTTTAGCCAAATCATAATTAATTTCAAAGAAAGATATTTAAGAACTTCAAAAGTTTGAGCAGCTATCTGAAACTGCTGGAACCTTTTGGCAGCCATTTCCAAGCAGTTACCTTTTTGTTCGTAACATATGTTAATCAATGGAATATGACATTTAGCGATTAGGGCGAGCGATTACTGTGAATTACCACTATGGTACTTGCCAGAGCTGGACAGCGTTAACCAAAATGTTAACATCATTAACCCATTACTAAAAAGTTAACTCTGAACTGTATCGTGCAGCCATGAAATCTTACCTTCGGTCTCTGAATTTATATTCGTGTGGATGTGTTATTGTACCACTGAAATAGAGCAAATTAAGTAAAACAATACCCTACATCATATTTTTTTTCTTAATTTTTTTATTATTATTATGGCACCCTGTGATATGAGTGCTGGAAAGAACTGAAGACTTCAGGATAAAGATAAAATATTGCGTTAATGTGTATTAATCGTTTATAAACTTTGGGCCAGCAGTTACATTAACTTCTTGTCTATCCAGAGTGCATCTCCCATCCGCCCACAATTCTCATTAGTCCTACGGTACTAAAGTAGCGCCCCTCGACCATATTCCTCATTGTTCACCATCAGGGATTTACACACAAGGTCCAAAGATTTTATCAGATTAGCAATGAAGACTGGAACCCAGAGTGCCATCATCACATGTGTATACTACTTATATATTGGTGTGATGTCTTCTTTAAAAAGACATCACACCAATAAGTATTTGCAATTAATGTTGTGCGTGTGAAAAAATTCAAAATGTTTGTAAAACTATGAGACTAACTGCTTGGTTATTAGTCCCTAGCATACAAACTACTTGAACCAAGTTTAACTAACCTAAGGTCAACACATACACCCATGTCCGAGAGAGGACTCGAACCTCCGACGGCGAATGGCCGTGCACACTGCAGCACGGTGCCTCAGTGCACACAGCTATTCAGCCGCAGCTGTGAAAGTGTTTTGCAGAAATGGTAATTTCAGTAGGCAAACGGCCGTATATATGTATTCCTCTGCCTTTACTATTTTTTCCTTGTAATAATTGTCTGTTAAGGTGATCATAATATAATTACTCAGAATGCAACAATGCCCTTTGATTGTTATACAGTATTGAAGTTTACAATGAAATTAGTAACAGGCACAAAATCATAAAATAGCAAATATAAAATAAAACACATATATTCACAGTAGTTGTATTAGATACATCCAAGTATTAAAAATTAGTAAAAATCTTGCTTAGGTAACTTGATACAACTTTTGACACTCACCTGCTCATGTTTCAAAAGTAAATGTCAGTGTTTGAAACTTTTTTTTTTTAACTTTTAAATCTACTATGGATGTTGACAGCTGGCTTTTATTTAGAACTCTACAGCCTGGTACTACCTATCTTGATGTAATTGCATATATCAAGAGAGAATGCTGGCGTTAAATATTCTTACTTAACTTGGCTGCTGAAATTTAAATGGCTCAACAGACTTTTCATGGAACGTAGTTTAAAGAAGAATAGCTCTGCTTTCAAATTGGATTTACAATACCACTGTCTTACAACACCCCTCTGTTTGCACTGGGGATTAATAAGAAAAACAGCAGTGTGTGGTGTGTTAACGGTCCTAGAGTTCTGGCATCTGTGAACCACATCCAATAGGGACAGTCCATGTCAGTTTACAGTGATGTATCAATTATCACAACAGGAAAAAAAAAAAAAAATATAGCTCTCTGAGAGAGGGACCATAGTTAAATTAAAGAGGAGTTATATTACACAGTTTTTGGCACTCAATTATGAATTTCTCACTTCTTCTGAAGTTCTGGATTGGAAACGCAGTGCTGTTTGGGGATATGGACATTGGTACAGTACATAAACAAAGTTAGTAAAGATTCTGTGCCACGGCGGAGCGGCCAAATGCATTGAGGCGCTATGCTACGATGTGCGAGGCCATTCCTCGTCAGGGATTCGAATCCCCGCTAGGGGAAGGATGTTTGTGCCATCTTTAGTATAAGCTAGTTCATAAGTAGTTTGTAAGTTTAGGGACTGATGACCCCGTAGTTGAGTCCCATAAGCTCTAGAAACATTTCGAAAGATCTCGAAAATCCATGCATCATCACACAGGTGGTATAAATGCATTCTGAATTCAGTACAGTATGTTAGGGTTATGAAATAAAGCAAGACATTTTTACACTGCTAAAAATATAACAAATTATGTCTTGTAAAGTCACATGATCCAGGGTTTTTTATGTCAAAAAACCGGAACATTTAGGTATCACAGGAGAACCTGGTAGGGACAACAGGACTGTACTCAAAATCCCGGAACTCCCGACGAAATCTGAACGTCTGATCACTTTATAAATGTTTGTAAATCTATCGGACTCAGCTGCTTGTCTATTAGTCTGTAGCTTACAAACTACTTAAACTAAGGTAAACTAACTTACAGACAACACAAACAGCCATGCTCGAGGGGGGACTCAAACCCCCAATGGCAAACAGCTGCGCCCACCGCAACATGGCACCCCGGTGCTCACAGCCAATCCACCACGGCTCTGATCACTTTAATTAGCTGTACGAAAAAATTCTGATCGAGAGGTAGGATAGATATATTAGTCATCCAATGGCATCTGAACTATTACGTGTTGCTATTCAGTTGAATTTCGTGACCAACATGGCACATAAATTGATATACGAGTGCAGAGAACAGGGAGAATGTTTACCTATCTTTCTGACAATCGTACATGCAGCTCACCTTGCCCCTCGTGTTATATGGAATGTTTATTTTCATAGTGACAGTGGACTGACGGTGCTTTGATATTTACGGTTGCATATTAAGCACAGTGCTTTCCCAGCACACTTTACAAACAAATACCAATCTTCTCAGTAAGCATAAAAATGGCACACTTATATCCTAAACTTTTTTTGTTCATGCTGAACTCTCACAAGACAGATTAACAGTGTCACACATGATAGAATTCAGAACGGATACTTCAGTGCACCAAAAATGAGGCAATTGAGAGCACTATCCGAGCTGCCACCCGGGGAGGACAGAGAGGAAGAAAGCACCGGAGCAGCACACTCAGAGTGCTTCACAACAAACAACATGTGCTGTGGAGAAAGTGCTGCTTAAATTCTGGGCACTGCCTTCATCAATTTTGCTGTTCACATCTCGCCCATTTTTATCAGCCAGTCATTAGAGATTCGGCATAACTGTAGACTGGGATACCACCCATCTGCTTTGACCCATGACATCAATATGTCGGAAAACCAGAATATGGGATATCTTCTATATTGTAGATACAAATAATCTGTAGTTATTATAGATAACAGAATGTACCATCGATCATAGGTCTTAGCTCAAAAATTCACGTCTTTGGTGCTCACATAGGGGGGGAAAAAATCTCTCGGTTAACCTACACCTAACCATCAGAGAGAAGCTACAGATCACTTTTTAAACACAAAATATTAATCTGTTTTGTTTGTAAACAAACTAACATCTTTAACTCAACCGCCATATAATCACTCACGCCTTCTACAAAAATTCTGCGCTGTGATGACATCACGGGTCAAAGCTGACGGGCGGTATCCCTGTCTACAGCTGAGCCAGAGATTTTTATTATTTTGAATACCGGATGGCTAGCTTGCCGGACCACAAGTGGCCTGCAGGCTGATTACTGCTGTCTTAGACTGTCTTAGCATCCCGCATTTTTCTTACATTAATTAATAACTGAATGAGAACAAAATCAACCATGTTTGAAAGTGGGGCCTTACTACAAGACAGCAAATGGAGTACCTGGCCTCGTTTGCTATATTTGTTGCTTTCCATGATTATGCTTTTTCCAAGCCTTGCATTTGTCATGATACATGTATAGTCACTTATAAACTGTACAACCATTACTACATTAGTTCCAACATAGTTGGCTGCTGCACGCTTAGCAGTGGATGTTGCAACTCCATGGCGAGGCAAGTGCAGATCATGTCTATCCAGTTCACGTCATCAAAACAGTTTGGAGATCGCATCAGAAATAGTTATGTCACTCAGTATGTACTGAATAGATGACCTTGATAGTATATCATTGAGAAAAGGGGCACAATATGGGATGCCAACAGCAACATGGGACTTGTGGCCACCAGCAGACACACAGTATTGGGTGCGAGGCACTGCTCTGGCTGCCACTGGCCACGCGACATCAGGTGCTGCTGGGGCACACAGCATTCAATGTGTTAAGGATCAGTGTTTTCTTTGTGACAAAATTAATATGCTTTGGCAGGGTGTCAAGCTTCCTGCAAAACTCCGGGATTTATTGTATTTTTCCTAGAAACTCTACAAAAAGTACATTTAATTTTGGGCGGAGGTATGGCTTCATGCAATGCAGCAGTCATCATTTACCCATGCTTTATGCTGTACAAAATTATTCCCAGGAGTATTACTCAATGCTGTATTTTCCCACCTCCCTCGCCCAAACAAACAGCCAGCCAGCTGCCAGCCCAAGTTGGGCTTAGCTAACAACTTCTCGAACGAAGTTATACCATAATGTAACTGTGTGTACTCTAGAGTCCTTTGGTGTTGGATTGTGATGTGCGGTTTGCCTCATTTGTCTTTAGGCTGTAGGGTGCATTTTTTTACAAAATCATTAGCATGGAGTTGTGATCTGCATAATAAAGATTTAAAAAACACACGACGACTGATTGCTGAAAATCAATGAGTTTGGAAGTCAAATACAGCTGTGGAGTGCAATACTTTTCAATAAAATGGAAAGCAACATGAAAATATTTATTGATTGGAACATCATGCCAATAATGGGCTGATATTAATTCTCTATAAAAAAGAAAAACTGTTTACTTTCTGACTTTTAAACCTTATCATATTTGTAAAAATTCTTACTTTTTGGTCAACATGTTCTGCGTAACATGATTCAACACAATCAAAGACTATGCCCTTTTCAGTGTGTCATGTTTCATCCATACTATCACTATTAAATGTGTAAGTAATTCTGTTATGTTTTCTCGAAACTACTGGCGAACAGATTTTGATGAAATTTGGTACAGAGATAGCTGAGGAAGAGTAGAGACTACATCTGAAATTTTTGTTTTCAACATTTTTAAAAATATGGCATTCAGATGTTGCTTGCATTTTGGTTGGCAATTTTTTTGTTTATATAGACTAGCTGTACCTGGCATGTTTTGAATGCCATGGAAAGAAAAATATTTTGGTATCTGGTACGTGTTGGAATATCATAACATATTAAACAGAATAGTATTTGAATCCAACGTATCAAAATTTCAAAGAAATCAGTCATAAGCTTTTGGTGATTTGCTATTGGTAACATATAAATATTTGGTTTGTGTGTTTCTAATAGCAAATCTCTGCAAGTTCTTTATCTATCGATTTGAAATACTGACACGACAGTATTCGGCATAACTGAAGACTGGAATACCGCCCGGCCGCTTTGACCCATGGCGTCAACAACATGTCAAAAAACCCGATACAGGATATCTTAATAGTTCTGTATTGTAGGTAAAAAATAATCTGTATTTATCCTTGTAAATTACAGACAACAATGTACCATCGGTCACATGTCTGAGCCCAAAAATTCGCACCTTAGGCGCTCATATGCGAAAGAAAACCTCTTTCCTAACGTATACCTTATCATCAGAGAAAAGTTACAGATCACTTTTAAATACAAAATATTAATCTATAATCTGTTATGTTTGTAAAAAATCGTTTTTAACTCAGCTACTACCTAATTACTCACACCTTCTACAAACACTTCAAAACTGTCGTGATGTGATGACATCACGAGTCAAAGCTGACGGGCTGTATCCCTGACACAAACTGCGTCATTGAAATTTCTGGAGTGTGTTAGAAATTAGTACTTTTGTCCAGCCTTTAGAGGCTTATATACAAAATGAATTTATCTTCTGAATCCAGGAGCTAATATCTTGGGTGGGATGGTCATCAGCCAAAGGGGAGGGGGGGGATGATCAATGACCAAGGGGGAGGGGCACCTCTGCAATGGTAACAACATTTCTAAACAAAACTAAGCTAGAGGACAAACAGTTACTGGCTAGACATAAACAATGTTGTCAGAGCATAAAAAACCAGCTTTACAGATAAAGGAATTGTATGTTTGCAAATATTGCACACCTCCTCTAATATCTTGCAAACAAATTACAGTGTAGCACCAGTATGATCAAGGTGTTGCTATCACATTTACTGCTAGAGCACCAGTCCAAACCATCCCAAATGTGGTGCATATTACTCACATAGCTATGTAACGACATTTGAGGATCTTGCCTGCCATGCTGAAAGGACAGTATATGCACGGTCACATATTGAAATTTATCCGGAGGGGCAAGTTTTTAAAACTGCTATTTTTAATATAATTTACACACTGCACCTAAAAATTGTTTCTCAAGAATTAAGTTTCATAAGTGTACTAAACAACTTTCACTTACCGGTACACATTCATTAAATTTTAAAGGTAAATTACTTCGCTGTTTAGAAGATAAACTTCTCACTCTGCAATGTACAACTAAATGCAATCAAAGTCATCAAGATCATAAATGAAGAGAACTTATTAACTATTTTGTTGTGACGTTACAAATGCACGAGGTATGGTGGAGCAGTCACAGGTTGTGGAGATTCAGTCACAGAACAACTGCCCAATTAATTTCTTTCTTTTCTTTGAGAAAATGATCAATGAAATTTTTCCTATCTCTGAAACAAGAAAGTTTCCTATATTGATACATTAGAAGAAGATTGTAAACAATTTTTAGTATTGAAAAACTCAAGAATCATCTGTTGTTTCTCACTACATCCTAAATGTACAGAGTTCTTGTAGTATACTCTATGTTAATTACCTGCTACAATGGAGAATATAAATGGCATTCATTCCTATCATGTTTGCTTTTATCAACCTATATTGAGAGCCAACAGTAAGATTTTTTACGGGATTTTCACAACCCAAGCATGTAATTCTTCTTGATGAGATAAGAATGCAGAACAATGGAACATGGCTAATACCGGATGCAGACCCGATGGCCTGGAGCAAGAAATCTAAAGAATAGGCGATATCAATTCATGTCAAACTATTTAGTGTTTCTAATCATTTTTATATGTTGCAGAATATGGATTGAGTTAGCTGTTAGGATTTTATTTTCCATAAGTGACTCATTTCTGATAAGCCAACAAATATTAGATAACTGATCAATTACCATATAATCATAGTCAATAACTGCAAAACAAACCACTATTTTCATTAATATTTTTTAAACATTTATTTACTTCATTACAATAGAAAAAAAATTGCTCAAGTTGTGGAGTGTCCTAAAGAGAACTAGGGAAACATGTAGTTGTGTTTGTCTCAAAAGTGGCAATGGTAAATCAAGGAGACTTGAAATATTGGTTTCACTCTTGTAATCTAATTAAATGAAATTAGGGTGCATCTGTATTGCATTGTTTCCTTTTTGTCATATGTAAACACTTTAAACAGCAGCATTTTTACAATCCGTGTCATGGCAGAGCGTAGAGTTTTCAGATGTTGGCTACGGCCACCGCATGTGACAAGCCACTCAGGTGGTAGTACACAGCAGGCAATGAAATTCACCGTTTTTATTCACACAGTATTCGAATGTTTCACACTAACACTACAGTTTTGTTATTAATTGTTCCAGTGACGATTACAGTCAATTTACTGAGTGGACAAAGTTACATAGAGAACCTGTCAACCATAGAGCAGTAACAGCATTAATTATTTACTTCATTGTCAGTACAAAAAAGTAATTATTTATTACAAATAAATGAGGTCAAATTACGGTTCAATTAAAGACCGGTGTACAACTTGTCGGATTTGACCAATGATTTCGTATTTGAGTTAACGACGGTAAAAGTCAATACTTTGTGTACAACCAGAATATAGAGTACGATTTTGCATTTAAAATGTGATTGTCTGTTATTATCTGTGCTACTACTGGACAGCTACAGCCGCTGCCAACATCAACACTTGACACGGATTGTAAAATTTTACCTAACAAAATTTTAACCACTCTGGGCTTTAAGAATGTTTTCCTATTCAATATTACTCCTAACAGATTCTTTTATATTACATGGGGGAAGTAAGATGTACAGACTCATCCCTTACAGCAAAACTTGAATCATCAGGCAACATGTCTGTCAAAATATTAAAATTTTACTTCACGATCTTCAAAAATGCAATCACACAGAGTGAGGAAAATAATCCATGTCGACCATGAAATAAATAATTAATGCTGTTCCTGATCTATGGCTGACAGTTTCTTGTATGTGCCCTTGTATAGTCAGTAAGTTAAATATATTCTTACAGGCTCGCTGCCAACATTAGCACACCATGTCACCAACAATAAGTAAAATTTATCATGTCATGTGAATGTAGCAAAACCTTGGCTAATACTATAATAGGGTGGAGTAAGTGCCACTCAGAGTTTGATTAGCCTACATCTACGTCACAAAAGTATGTAAAGAGAAAGAACTGTGTTATCCTTATCAAACTGTTTGATACAAATGGGATTTATTTAACAAAACACTTCAATGTAACTTCATTAATGGTATAATAATTTCAATTTCTATGTGATCATCATCATTTTCGCATATAGGTTGTGTATATTCAGGCTAATATCACTATACAGTTGGTGGTGTAAGAATATATGTGGACCAAGAGTGCACAATGTTTTTCTGGTTCAGACTATGTTTATCATTCAAATACATTAATGATAATCTAATTTATGAAATGTTTAGCAGAGTAGAGTGCAATATGTTGTGAGTTCAGTTTATGTTGGACTTCGAAAACAAAACATCAAACAAGAGTACTTCTCTCCTTCCTACACTTGGTTCAGTTGGGGAAAATGCAAACTATAATACACAGTTTGCCATAGTGGTATATGTGGAAAGTGTGCACCCCATAAAATAAATAAATAAATCCTGTGTTGTTATTAATGTTTAAAATAACATAACAGCATTAAAAATAATCGAAAACCAATATGTTTATACATAAAAAATTATTTAATTTAACAGAAATTATGTACACAATTATGTATCCAAAATACACTCTTCTGTCACGACTTGGAGCCACCTTGTCACAGATTGTTTAATATCTTCTAAACGACTTTGAAAGCTCTGTCACCTTTTTTGGGAGTAATCGGCCTTTTAATTAGGAAACTACATGTACTACAACAAAGAGCAGCACTAGGAATTATCACGGAGGATAAATATTGACCCAAGTTTATGCGTCCCCCAGTTATACACTTACAATCATAAACCCTGTTTACAATAATTGGAATCCCAAATTTTGTTTATCTTTACTCTCTGGGCACTCCCTTTCTCATAACTGAACAATAAATACACAAATTGTAATCGTAAAATTACACACGCCACATAGTACACACACAAACATAAACAAAGCGTTTAATGCGCAAAGGCACCAAAGATCTTCAGTGCCAAAGAAAGTATAGTGGTCAAAGTAATATCCTATGCTCTGTGAATTACGTCACTTCCGGTGTTCGTCGGTCCCTAAGGTCTAGTTACTGCAGCTCGCACAACACAGATAATGCGAAAAAGATGAGGATCGCAGCTACAAGATGGGGTAACGTTCAACGTTTTTATTTAGTAAGTCTATGCGTTCAACCCAAGCCCCTACCACGCCGTAGCGGAGAAGCCAGGCAACTGTCCCCGAATTGAAGCAGCTGATGCCGCCATTTGCAGGGAAGAATCCTAATACTGGGGTTCTGATTTGAAGTATATGAGACGCAACAAGAGCAACATGAAGCTTAAAATAAACGCACATTTGTTTAAAATCAATTACTGAGTATTGGAGTCTGTTTAAAAAGTATTATTAAATGAATGGAGTTTCGTAATTTCCGAAATACGTCTGCATAGACACACGAAATTCAAGAACGTAAGGCTCTTTTCTGACAAGGTGGAGCGATTTTGCATCGAGATATTTGCATAAGATGATTGTGTGAAACCTGTTAAGTAGTACAGGGTGCGTTTGTTATTTAATTTACGTAATTTTCTGTCAGGTCCTGTTAACTTTTTGCCGACTACTCTCTCTGTATTGCAACTTTTTTTGTATGGTACGATTTTGTCTACATTTCTGTCCATATTACATAGAATCTATCATTCAACTTACTCGAATCTGGGTATGTATAATTGTAATAACCCATATAGGCCCTAACTTTAAATAGGAATTTCATTCACACGTTTTTTAAGAGAGAGTATCTCTTTTAAAGTGGTTCAGTATGCAACATTTGACCATTTATGAAGTACAGTCACCACCTGTTAAGTATCTAAAAGCAATTATGCGATCCACCTCTGCATCATACTTACATATGATTACAAAACTACCTACCTGTCATATACCTAGCTCTTCATTCAGCTCAGCTTAGTACATCAATCGCTTGTATTTTTAGTAATTTATATGCAAATACAATATAGCCTAAGTACTTGACATGCAGCAAAGTACTTTTCTCAGTTTTTGTCTTATTGAATACTACAGCCCTTCCCTATGTAGCTTCCAACTTTTATAACAGACAGATCATTAGATATAAGGTGCAAATATAGACATCAGGTTATGCTGCAGAACAATCTGCTATCACCTACATTTATCATTTTTTTTAAATGGCACTGCAAACAAATTGTTACTGCCTATTTTAACCTACAACTTAGACACATTAAGATGTATTTTCACTTCCAAAACTTCTTGTAACAACCCAGTTTTGGTATTTTGACAACTACCCATTAAACCCCATCATCATTAACATTTCTCACTTAAAATGTGAAAAGCATGAAAATAAAACACTAGGACCACTAAAAAAGCCTCTGCAAAGACCTAAAGTATTAAGAGGACTCAAGACACACACCAACCCATGTTTTCAGTAACTTGCCTGAACACTTAAATCTCATGTAGTGAATGTCAAAATTAAAAGAACTTTGCTATGTGGCAACTTCTTGAACGTCATTTAGTAAATCTTAAATTTATTATTTTGGTTATAGAATCAGCACTTTAATAAATGTAATACCTTTTCCTGTGTTACACTGAAATGTACATCTTTAATTGCATTGCACACATCATAGAAGGATGTGGGAGGAGTAAGGATGAAGGACTATCACACTACAGCCATTAACTGGCAAAATTAAGTTTACAGAATTTGATCTTTTACACATACATAAGGAAGACAATTACAGCTGTCTAGACTATTCATACAAAGCTGGTAAAATACAAGAGTTGAAATGATACAATAATACTGTTTTCAATTTTAAACTGTTTTATTTGTAACTAAAAAACAACACATTACACAAATCACTGATTCTGAAATAAAATCGATTTTGTCAGTGTCTGCCTTATAACTCTTTTGTGCAATTTTGCATTGCATGTAGTTGCTATATGGTGACAACGAATAGTGACATACTGTCTTACAATAGTTTTTACAATAATATACATATGATTCTCTGGAAAAACATTTTCCACCAGATGATCCTTCATTTCAGGAAATAAGTCTTGCTGTATTACTATTGGCACAACATGTGACATTATTTCAATGAGTGTATTTGATTTCTGAATTATGTTATTTGATTTGACAACGCGCAGACGTATTACTTTTTCAGCTTCTCTGCAAACTGTAATTACTCCTGCAGAAGGCATAATTAAGCCACCATTGTTTTTCCTTCTTAACAAATCAGAGAACTTTACTATTTCTACACTAAACAAACTATGTACACAAGTACTACAATTTAATTTCTTTACTATTTGTTTTACAACAAATCCTGCAATGTATACAACAACATTACTAGTGTATTCTGTCAAGTTATTTGGCAATATAACATAATCATGGTCAGACACAGATTCTACATTTGTTTCATCAGTACAGTCATATCTTCTGCTGTTGCAAAACTCAACTGGGTCATATGAAACACGTTTATTTTTTCCAGTCCAAGGTAAAAGACATGTATTATCTTGACCCTGACAGTTAGCAGTTGCCTTAGGCCTAACCTCATTTGAAATGAGAAGGTTCCTATATGCTGCTCTAAACTGTAGGTAAGATGGATTGTTATTCCATCCTAACCTAGACCTAACCAGAGAAAAATACATTTCCAGATGATCCTGGCTGAATTTATACATTAACAAGTAGCTCATCTTCTTTTTCATGATCACATCATTATACAAGCCCTTAATTGTTTCACAGAGTGCTAATATGCCAAGTATAGCAGTCTTCCTATTACCTGTACATAATAGCTTCCCATTTGCATCTTTAAGGGATGTCAGATAACCTGCTACTCTCTCTAGGAAAGGCTCCCAAACACACTTATTGCTTTCCCGTATTGGTGCTTTGTATCCCTTAGCCAAAGGATTTTTGGAATTGAACATGTCAAATATTTGGTCAAAAAGGAGGCAAAAGTCTACTGTACCTTCACATCCCTGATATTCCTCTAATTTTAAGTCACAGCACAAATATTGCAATGCACAACTAACTGAAGCACTTAATACCTGGACAGCTAACTTAACTTTCATTTTTTGTTGTCCATAATTGAGGTGCAATAATTTTAGTTTATTAGCAAGAGTAAGACCCTCCCTTTCTTGTGTATAGTGCAGCTTTTCTATATACTGCCAGGAGACTTTCCTCCCACTCCCATCAACTAAATTCTTGTATGTACCAAACATATTTCTTACTAGCTTAATCATATGGCAAGGATCTAAAATTATATAAACATTGTTACCTGTAACAGGATGAGCAAAATATGGTTTCATGTTGTCAACAGCAATATTTGCCCCCAACTCCTTTGCCATTGCAAAGTTAGTTGAAAGCCCATCACAAGTAACAGCTAACACACTGACATTTATGTCATGTAACAATGTAATGGCCATTTCAATAATTGTTTTCTTTTCCCACGCAGAAACACCATCAGTTAAGAAGTATCCTATAGGGGTCTTCCAATGATCATTGACACCTACTGCCATTAGAACTAATGCTTCTTTGCATTCGACACCCTCTAGTCCTGATGTTGTTGGAACACACCCAAAATTAACATAGCCCACAAATTCACTGCCATCCCATTCAACACACTTTTTCATCAACATTTCATCAAACATCAATGCACAAAACACTTCACGAGATGATTCTGCAACTCTTGCCTTTATCATGTCAAAACTTTCTGAGGTAAATCCTGGTAAACCTTCAACACAATTGTACCATCTGCGTAGAGTACTTGCATGTGGTAGGGATAAATTAAATGTACTTCGAACATACCTGTAAGCAGCAGGTGAATAAAAGTTTAAGGTAACGGCAAAAGCTTTCAATCTTTCTGAATACTGCTGCGATCTGTTTTTGCTTCTGTCTAGTATTTCCAATAACATATCACTGTGAGTAGCGTTAATAAGCGAGATCACTTTTTCGTTTATTAAGTTTTTAGCTTTCAGGTCTTCTAAAATAGTTGCTAATTTACAAATCTTCTGTGTCCGTCTTTTACACTTTTTGTTTACACTATTTAACCTAGCTTTATATTGTACAATTTTTGCTTCTTTTCGTTCTTCAATTTTTTCAAACTTTTCCTTTATCTTACTGGGACTTGAAGGAAACGAATAATTGTGGTCTCCAATGTAAACAGAAACGGGCTCATTTTCACACACGTTTTCTGCTGTCGCAACATTTCTTGGCTTTGGAGATTTCCTTGCCTTGGTAACCTGGAAAAGAAACGTACTAAATTGTAGACACTGACGGTATTTCCACATTTCCACATAGGCGTATACTGCACTGCTTACATGACACTATACCTTTTTCAAATGAGGCGGAAACCCAAATATTGTCGGTACAGCGTCGTCCTTTAGCTGACGTCTATTTACGTAATTTTCCATATAACAGTTTTCTTCAAAATGAAGAGAGCACAGTAAATGATTTGCTGTCGGTTGGAAGTTCTCTCTCCGAGTGACAGCTATCCATTTCCGATTTAAATAATCATTTGTAAGAGGAAACCTAAACAAAAACAAACGCTCATGATGTATTTCTCCACGAAAATACTATATTGTATACATGTAATAGAAAGTAACAAGCAACTGAAAATGACTTACCTATGAAATGTAATATTATTTCCGTCTTCATCTTTGCTTCCATTCGTAATCGTACAATTAAACGCAGCACAGGAACGAACCATGTTCATGCACACTTTTCACACTGTTTCCCTGCAAATGGCGGATTTTGTCACATTCAATGTGGGGACGCGACACTAGCGCCAGTGAGCGGTCTAGTTTTTATTTAGTAAGGCCGGTATTACACTATCAAATTATTTGTCAAAGAATTGGACAAAGAAAAATTGGACGTAGTGTAATGGGAACGTCGTCCAATATTTCATCCAATCTAAGGCCTCGGCCTAGATTTGATCAAAGAAATCGCTCGTCTTCTGTTTCCTGCAGTGAGAAATGTGACCGCTTGGAGCGCTAGTAGTAGTCAGCTTTCTTTATTTTATTTGGAGGTTAAGTATCTGACATTACTTGGGCATAACGTTCGTATTCGTAAACGTGGCTAGTAGTGGAATGTTTGTGTAGTGTTTTCTAGCAACAACAAAATTTAAAAAAATCAGATGGAGCGTTGTATAACAGGCGACAAGGCCAATTCACACTGTCTGTCACGTCAATTCGCGCAGCCCAATACCCTGAGGTTGAGTTACAATCCGTGATGTAAAGAAGTCATTATATACTATCAGAATTGAAGAAGTAATACCCCTAAATTTTATTTACTGCCGAAACAGATTTTAGAATGTATGGTTTTGGTAACTTGGTGTACTTAGTGCTGGGAAGTGAAACAACTTTCAAAACATCGACATCTGTTTGCAAGCGAATCTATGTACATATAAACACGTCAGCCAATTTTTGTAAGATAATAAATAGAGCCTATTGACTTTATCAGCAATGTTTCTCCCCTTACATTGTTAATAACGTCATAAAAATTTAGATTATCCTCTTTGTTAGTGCTCACATTTTCCATTTAAAACGTTATTTAACGAAACTTGCTTTATCAACTTAACAATCTTATCCATATACACTGTTTGAGTCAGCCTTTTTGTTACTCTATTGCAAACCGTGAAAGATGAAGAACGACAAAATAATTAGCAGTGAACCTCCTGGCTGTTCTGCCGACGGCATAAAAAAAAAAAAATCCTCGCGGTCCCGTAACAAATTTTATTCATCTTGCTGTGACACCCACGGTTTCATCCAAGTGCGTTTCTTTTTCTTTTTTTCCCTCCTTCTCTTCTAAATGCAGACACAACGCAACTGTACTCTGTAGTATAAACAACAGCTGAGCATTACACCGCCATTTTGAAGCAAATTTGACAAAATATTGGATGATAGTGTAATACCCCCTTTTGCGATTCATCCAATGTCTTTGTCGAAAAATATGACCAATATTTCATTCAGTTTTTTCGTCCAATTCTTTGTCCAATAATTTGATAGTGTAATACCGGCCTAAGTCTATACGTTCAACTCACCACACTTGGAGCCATAGACCATAAATAAACATGGTCTATGCTTGGAGCAAATGTGACGTCATTTTGACGTCAGACCCTGTATCGAAGACCACACGAACAGCTATCAACTTGCGATCGCACACTTGTTGCTGTGTGCAAATGTCGTCTGCTAGCAACCTCCTTGTGTGCTAGTGCAGTTTTTGAGACTTTGTTTGGTTAGCTGTCGTATCATAATAAACAAGTTGTTATTGGTACGACTGCAATATGGTGTAAAAGTAGCATTCATGTGTATTGCTATATTTAGTGGTAGAATAAAAATATCTCGTTCTCCGTATGATACGTTATAAACAAACATCTTGTATCATCCGATGTTTATCCCGATATAGTGGTTATGAGCCATTTATAAATATTTTTTTCTAAACATTCGTGTTTCGAATATATTCAGGAACTTCCCTATGAAGTCAACTAAACACATGTAAATATTCAAAATGCGTTGAGGGGTTTCTTTCACTTTTTCTGATAGAAATTTCTCATTTAGTGAAATGTTTCTATAATTTCTGTAGTGTGCGTGATGTATGGATTTGCCAAGTATTATATAAATATTGTAACTTGTGCAGACAACACCAAATTCTGATTGAAATGAATAGGCCTACTAGATTGTAGGGAATTCAGGTCTCAAATGCTTCCAAAATCAAGAGTTTGAGATGAACTTTGGGATGTTACCATGTGTTTGTGTATATGTTGATAGAAAATGTTTCTTTTTATCCCCTCCAAATAAATTACAGAAACTATTTTTCATCGTTTATTTTAGTAGTTCACATAGTGTACCTATACCATTAGCACAAGTGTAACAAATATTAAAAAAAAAAAGTATTTTAGTCTTTTTTGTACAGTACATTAGGTTGTTACGTTCATGGATTCCAATAAGAATGGTTTCTGGGGTATCAGAAGAAAAAGGGTATTTGTATATGCCCACAGCTTTCATTCCAATTTAATTAAATGTGTATTTGGGTTGTAAAAATGTGGCATCTATTTGTAACAATTTGTTATTTACATGCCTTGCACTTCTGAATGTACAATTAAGTTATTCAACTCAACTTGCATACAATGTATTTCGTATTTGGAAGCACATACAAATGTGTCTACGAGTTTGGTTTATACATCTGAAACTCATAATGCATAGCTGTAGCAGAATAAGGAAATTATGGACCATTTACATTTTTTTAAGGAACAGATGGGGAGTTGGGTGAACTAATTTGCCTACAGTAAAACTGGCATAACTGTAGACTGGGATACCTCCCATCTGCTTTGACCCATGACATCAGCAAGATGTCGGTAAACCAGTATATGGGATATCGTAATACTTCTGTATTGGTAGATACAAGTAATCTGTTGTTATTATAGATAACAGAATGTACCATCGGTCACGGGTCTTTGCCCAAAAATTCGCGCCTTCAGTGCTCACATACGATAAAGAAATCTCTCGGTTAACCTACACCTAACCATCATGGAGAAGCTACAGATCACCTTTTCAACACAAAGTATTAATATTTTGTGTCTGAAAACAAACTATCGTCTTTAACTCAACCTCTACATAATCATTCACGCCTTCTACAATCACGCACGCACCTCAAAACTACCGCGCTGGGATGACATCACGGGTCAAAGCTGACGGGCGGTATCCCTGTCTACAGGTGAGCCGTAATACTCTTTACTTTGAGACTGATTTGGCCTTTATCATGATTAATTTAGTTTGAGGAAAACCTATCTCATTTCTGTGTGTCCAGACAAAAAAATTGGATGTGATGTATGTCTAGTTTAGTCTAATTTGTCACATCATAATCTGTGACGGGACCAGAACAGTCTGTCCTTTCCCTACATTGTTTTGGTATTTTAATTGGGGTATTTGTCACCATTTCTCCTCTCATTTGCATTCCTTGTATGTAGCTTTGTTTTGCCTATGTTATGATGGAGCATCTAATTAATGGTCAGCTCTTAACATATGGACAGTACTTCGTAGGTCATGTCTCGGAGTGTGTCAAAGCATCAGTCAGATACAGAGATAGTCTTATTTTTGGGGCTTTTCAAGCAGTTTCAGATTTCATTTTCTAGAGCTTCAATTAATCTTCTGCTAGGCATTTATCTGATTTTCAGAGTACCCATGCCAGTTATAGTTGGAATTTTTAACTACCATTTGTATGGTTGTTATAATGTTTATGTGTTCTTGAATAAGATTCTTTTGTTCGATAACCATTCATGCTAGTTTAACGTAGCCTTCCACTGAAGTAACCAATACCATAATTTATAGAAGGAAACTTTCCTGGTGGGATAAACAAATATAAAAAATAGAAATCGGATGACTTACCAAAAGGACCGGCTCGTCGATAGGCACAAATAATCACACACACACACACACACACACACACACACACACATACACACACATACAAGCTTTCGCCACCACTGGCAGCTTCTTCAGGAAAAAGAGGAAAGCTCCCATATCCTTCCCTTTCTCCTCCCGTTTTCCTCTTTTTCCTGAAGAAGCTGCCAGTGGTGGCAAAAGCTTGTGTGTGTGTGTGTGTGTGTGTGTGTGTGTGTGTGTGTGTGTGTGTGTGATTATTTGTGCCTATCGACAAGCCGGTCCTTTTGGTAAGTCATCCGATTTCTATTTTTTATATTTGTCAATACCATAATTTGTTATGTATGTGTGTGGGTTTCAAGTACACCATTTTTTTTCTTTTTTTTTTGCTGAATTCAACTTTAAGTCCTGAAAGTTTATAAAAGTTGCAATTCAGATAAACTTCAAGAAAAGAAATCTCCTGCCTTTTGTGTTTAAACTGTTTCCAATGGTAGCAATGTCTGCATCTACGGAGTAAAAAATTCTTATCAAACATTCACACAGGAGAGAGAAGAGAAAAACACTTGCACTGGAATACTGATATATTAATTGCTCCAATTATAGTAAAGATCTCAGCTTATTTCATATGTATGCATAAATTTTGAGTTAAAAGTGTATGGCACTGGAAATGAAACTGCAGGAACTTTTTATTTATCTAAGCATCCAGTTAGCTGTGCATGATACATCTTAAAAATGTATGGCACCTAACAGTAAAACTGATACTATAAGTAACTGAAGTGCGTAAAGTAATATGATAACCATTATAGGTCAGTGTATTTAAATAACAGCACACACTAACTGCAGTATCAGTTACATTAAAGAAACAAGTTTTGAGGGCACAGAGTCATTGACAATGAAATAACACCTACCTTGCAAATAATTTTTACACTTAGGCCTACAAAGAATATTTACTACTCTTCCAGTGTCTTGATGTGGTTAGTAAGTTTATTGTAACGGTACAGTTATTTTATCCCCCCCCCCCTTAATGCTTATGTAGTGGCCCATATTTTCTGAATTATGTTAACATGCTGACTGAAGGTCCAGTTTTTGTTTTGTGCCACTAATATAATTATGTAAGTAAGCACCTCATGAACAGACTTGGTGATGTTATGCTGGGCTTTAAAAATAAGTTTGCAAAAGTTACAGGGTGCTTTATTTTCAGTTGACCATATGATGCTCTGTTGCTCTATGAAACAGTTTTTGGTTACTGCCAAATTGTTCCGAAATGATTCCAACCCGCGGTAATGATTGTGTTTAGGCATAATTAAAAAAAAAAAAAAAAAAAAATGTTTGTGTTGTAGACCTGCATAAAGCCTTACAAAATGTAAAGTTACATGAGTAATAGACTTTAGTTACATTCTATACTGCCATCTGAAATGTAGATAAAGATTTTTACTGTTTCGTTGCACACATTATCGATTGTTTACACATTCTGGGCACTTCCACTGCTGCCACCACCACCTTAAGCCATTACTGTGTATCACAGTGAACAGTATGTGACATTAACACAGAAAGGCCAAGGTAAAATGTCATGTGGGTAATAATCCTTACATTGTTAAGCTCTCAAATTACTTGGCGCAAGCGGTGGACTTAGTACAACTATTTTGTCACAAACATGATTTTTCTTTTTAAGTTTAATCTTGTATCATAAATATAGGCTATATGTGTTATATCAACAATTGGATAACACCAACTCCTCAGTAGTTTTCAAACAATCCAAAATATGAGTATCACCATACATTACATATTATTTTAAAGGATAGCTGGCATTTGGCAGACTCTGTTGTCCACAGAAAGGAGACAAATGAAGAGAGACAATTGTAATCACTGTAGGTCTGGCTACCATTAAGTCACACAGAATTTTAACAGCTTAAATATCATAATCTTTATAATGTTATGATTCTTTCATTAAACCTACTGATTTAGGTATGTTTCAGAGCAAGTGTCATGATAAGGAATACCATCATATTAAGGCAGCTGGGAAAAAAATGTATATGCCAGTAATGGTAGTTGTGACATTTTGTAGAAAGTCAACCATGCCTTGTGTTGTATTTAACTGCATCAATGTTGTAATGTGTGAAGCGAAGATAGAAAGCACAAAGAGTATCACCAGCTAAATTTAAGTAGATGATAGAGGGCAGACCAGTGGTGGAATACACACAAGTGTTAAACATTTGTTTTCATTTTGCATTAAAAAAAGTTTTTTCTTTTGTCTAGTGAACATATAAAAGTACTACTGGGTACCTTATCTTGTTGGAAATGAGAGAGAGAGAGAGAGAGAGAGAGAGAGAGAGAGAGAGAGAGAGAGAGAGAGAGAAGGGCATGTGAATTGTAATTTGTATGTTCAGTTTTGCTCATATTTGTTGTACAAATGTTTGATGTAATCTGACGGAGTGGGCAAGATTCAGAGACAGGAGGAAGATGATGATAATGTTGCAAAAAGAAGAAACCAAATTGTTATTTATAGCATACAAACTTATATGTAGTTTAAATAATGTAAGAATCTATAAAATGTGCTTCAAAAATGAAAGTTGTAACTTTTCTACCAAGTATTTGCATTCCATGTAACAACTGAATAAATTGTATAAAAGATAAAAATACATAGTATTATATAAACCAGTTGTATGGAATGTCTACTAACAAAGCCATGTGTAACAGCACAGTTGTTTACAGCCAAATAAATAGATTTTAATGAGAGTTTCTTGTTTTTCAAATCTGTCTGATGCACTTTACCTTCCAAAAAGTATCTCTTAACTCTTTTTATGGGAGCACTGGTTAGTCTGATGTATGCCTGAAGTCTGTCACTTTGCTCATTGTATTTAATGTGACTACTTAATTTATGCACAATTAAGTCTCGATAAAGGTATGAAGATTTTTGTAAAACTTGCTGTTATAATTGCAAATAGCTTAAATAAATCAGACTACACTTTAACTACCATGTTGCTTGGAACAAAATTAAGAGGCAGCACTTAAGCAAGTTTGAAATTATGGGAGCAAATTTTAGCATTTCAGTTTTGTAAAAGAGTTGGGTACAAAGGCTCCAGTTTAATAAAATGTCAAAATTGAAGAAAAACAGGACTCGTTTTTTCCACAATTGTATTTGCTATATTTTTCAAAACAAATTATTGGTAAATGTTCAGACTTGTTATATAAATATTTTAAGCTATGGGCACTAAAAAAAATACTAACTCATTTGCAATGGAACTTCCACAGTAAAGAAACTGAATATATATAATCTATAATGTTATTGACCAAAGGTGATGGGTGGTATCCCATGCTTCAGTCATGTCCTAAACTTTAACTTACTTACCAGTCAAGGGTACATACAATCAGGAACAGCATTAATTATTTCATAGTCAACATAAAGGATTATCTCACTGATTCTCATGTGATTGAGTTTTCAAAGAACATTGAACAGCCCTTGCCACTCTAGACTGGTGACACAATAAGTAAAATGTTACCCTATGGTTACAAGGACCAGAACTGATCACATACACTGTTACCTCTGAGTTATTCAATTCAAACGACAACTGAAATGGAACTGAATCCATGCTATAAATGATTGGGCCAAGCCTATTCAGCAACAATTGTGATTTGTATCTGGTCAACCACAGCTTTACTGGTAATTGTAAAGTGGACCTATACTGTATTTGTCAGCACAATAGCACTTCTTTGAATATATTTAGAAAAAAGTAGAACATATATTTAATCCTGCTCCCAATAAGATACATTACTGCTACAGAGCCTTGTTAACATAGCATGACTCCTTTGGCATGTTTGAAAGTGTAAAGTTTATGGAATCATCACAGTACCTCTATCACATCACTTATTCTGACTTGCCCAATGTCAGGTTGCATTTCAGTACAATGTTTGGAGTAGAGAACAAAAAAGGAAATAAATAAAAATACACAAGTAGCCTACGTTTTTTGTAATTATCTCCAAGTAGGCCTAAAGTATTGCACTTTAACTATTCATGGTGTCAAATTTCAACTGGAAGATCTGTGTTCACATTTTCATTTTCTTACCATAGAACTTAAAAGTAAACCAATGGCTTTAAAACCCAACTAAGACCTCAGGCTATGCTACAAGTAAATCTGCCATCAAATTCAAGATTTCAAGGGAAAGGGACCAACATCACCCTCATTCCATAGCAGAAAATTTATAGGTATTGGACTATGGGACAATGTGTATTTCACATTTATTTTTCAACCATTTAATATCACATAATTATTTCAATGAAACACTGTTCAGTCACACATAGTTTCTACACACACTTATGTTATCAGTAATGTCACATTTAAGCCGCGAGTTCAAGAGTTGTCTTGAATCTTCAAGTTTCTCAGAATAAGCAAGTATTCCTAGTGGGAACTGCATCTGGAAAATCATGAGCATTATTAAACTTTTCTCTAAATATTGATTGGTATATAATGTATCTCTACAACACAATATCACATTTGTTTAATTTGATAAAATTTAATCACAAGTAACAAAAATTTAAACTATACTTACTATTGACTCATTTGTTGAGATTTACTTTTCTCGGTTCACAACACAACTTTCATAACAATGAAGAGACGATAAATTAGTTACTGGCGGATGAAATATTATAACAAAACTAACTCAATTTTTGTCCGTTCCATGGTAAATCATACAAGACGCCGGAATCGCGGCGATTCACACGGTTTAGAAATTAGAATCACGGTGATACTGGTAAAGGCCAATTCACACTGTCCGTCACGTCACGTCACGTCACCGTCCGTCAGAAGATTCCGCAATGTATTTCTAATGGCAGCATTCACACTGTCCGTCACCGGACCGTCACGTCACGTCAACGTCCGTCAAGCTTTCTCGAGAAGAATGTTTTGACGGAACGGTCGTCTGCTAACATCGGAAGTTAACCTATTTTCGTCACGCGAATTACATGTTGCAGTCGACGATTGCACTGTTTATATGCAAATGTGTCTTATTCATCTTTTTGTTGTTGTTGTACCTCGTTTTAGGGGTAAATCTCAAATGTTTCATGACGACTTAAACATTTTTGTCAATTGAGTGTCCCCCTAAAATCGAGGTCGAATGTCTGAAACCAAACAATAGTTTATGTTACGTAATAATGTAACAGAAACGACTGAAGCAAACTGTTTGTTTGAATAAGATTGTAATTTGATTACGCATTTTTCATTAAATAACACTTTAAATGAAAATGTCAGTTCTAATGAAAGACAAAAATTCAGTTGTTTACGAAGGTATTAACAATGTCAACGAGCAAATCGTAAAGGTTAAAGTATACAGGCGCTATTTATGCTCTTACAAGTATGGTTTGATGTCTTCATATGTTTATTTTTTTGCTTGAAAATAGATGTCGATGTTTTGAAATGTTGTTTCAGTTCCCAGTAAGTTGGCCAAAAACATACACTGTAAAGTTTTCTTTGGCTGTTAGTAACATTTAGCGTTGTTGTTCCCCCTTTCTAGTATTAAACTATGACTTTCTACATAACAGATCGCCACTCATAACCTCACTTTCAACATCGCGTATTGAGATGGACGAATTGACGTGACGGACACGGACGGACAGTGTGAATACAACTTGACGTGACGGTTCCGTGACGTGACGTTGACGTGACGGACAGTGTGAATTGGCCTTAATGGTAACTTCGAAGCACAAAGCAGACACACGTGTAAATGTTTACCCTCGAACACTAGCGATAGTCGATAGGTGTTTTGGTAGTATCGTCGATACAGCGTGTGATGTCATAATGACGTCACGCTTGCTCCAAGTGTGGTGAGCTGAACGTTACCCTACAAGATGGGTTCGGCAGCCATCTTGTGTAATTCTAGAAAGCTCTAGTGTTGACGTGGTAACCAATAATGAAAAACTTAGGAAAAATTTGCAAAATACGCAAACGCTGAAATTGATATTCTGCAGGCAAATAATAGTAAAAGAAGGTCAAAAGCGTCTACAGAAACGGTGCAGGCCTGGTCTTACCTTGTCTTTTGTCTGGATGCTATGGTCCGTCCGTCCTATTAATGTTTTCGTCACTTTTTCTCCAACAATTATTTCCAAAATGATCAGTCTCACTTTCGCGGATGTAGATCCATGAAATCAGAAAGACAACTATTAATACGTTGACAATGAAGTAACACAATGATATAGTGCTAAGATCTATTTTAATTAACTAAGAGCAAATTCGGAATCTTACGGTACTTGTTACACAATGAAAGTCATGTGAACGGTTGCCAAATCTTTTTATAATGTTCCAGCCTGGCTATTAATTTTTGAGATTAACAAATTTACAGAAGGAAGAGGTTTGAAGTTAGAAGCTATCTATGAAACATCCCAAACAGAAAATTGGAAAAATTATTAAATGCATTTAAATATTTAAATGAAATGGCAAGCTAATTAACGGTGGAGTGTTGTGCAGACAGAACATTACAAAAAGAATCGACGAGCAGTTACCTTTAACAAGAGATCCATCGGTGGTTGAAATTTGGCTGTAAATGAAATTTAAATAATATGATAACCACTCGCCGGACAGTGAATGGCAGTTCGTCAATATCAAACTACGACTCATGTAGCAAACCATAAAGTAAGATAAGTGACATGATATAAATCGGATAGGAATATTACGTAAGTCAAACACATCGGACTTCTAAAAATTTACAAGAAAATCGACTGCAGATTCTATTGCCAGTAAATGATAATATTATGGAATAAATTTTGAAACAAGAATGGCAGGCTACAAGAAATATCACCATTAAATATTAACCAAAAAACTGTGCCATCCATTGTTGCGGTGATTCAACAAGGCTGAAAAAGACGTTATGGGCGGAGGGAGGATAGGGCAAAATTATTAATAAAAATTCATAAGTGCGAATTTAAGTGAGAGGTGGGGTTTATTTATAAATTTAAGATACGCGTACAGCACCTGAATGTACATAACAACGGCCACATAAAAATAATAAGTACAGCTCCCATCTGCAAGATGCTATCGCTACGAAGTACAAAGCAAGAGTACCTTCTGTCTTAAAAAAAAATGTAAGTGATGTTCTTAAATTATTACTCTGGTATTCAGAGATAATTATTTTTACATGCCGAAATAATATAAAAATACAAAATGTTCTCTGATAATATCGGGGAAAGGAAACCGTATCATTATACTTTTTTTCCCCTAAGGTAATTCCTTCTGTAGCGATACATTGATAATTTTTTTTATTGAAAATTACATCTGCGACTCTTGTCGCTAGCATCCGTTCTCTCTGCCAGTAAATCTCTGATTATCCTTGTTTTAAGTAAGACATTCAACTATTTCAAACGATCTGGAGAGAAAACGGACTCGCTTGTTGTCTTTCGTTTTTCTACCTTTATACAGAGCGGACGTATTTTACTCGACCTGCAAAATTTAGTTACTCTCATTTTATATTAAACATTGAATTCAATGCCTGCAGGAAATCTTCATTCTGTTAAAAGCGAAGTCCAAAAATTTCTTTAACTTTCGATAACCATAGTGATCAAAATTGCACACGGTCTTAAAACTTTAATAATTAATAGTCATGAAACCAAGCATCAGTTTACGAGAATAAAGATATTCATCAATTCATACAGGTTCAACTGCAGTGTCACGGCTTCCACCAATGCATACATACCAGGTAACTGATTCCGCTATTTTCTTATGTAATGGTGCTTTCTGGTGTTGTTGTAATTTTTAACTTACTTTGCTACTGAGAACTGACGGCGGAATCTTTTGTGATCCTTTCAGTGTATTAACTATTTAAAAAATTAATATTCATTGCTGATCTTACGGTTAGTTAAATTTCAATTCTGGTTTTCAACTTTGATCTTGTGACAACCCCAGCGATAAAATACAAAAAAAAGTAACATTACATAAGAATTGGCGCCCATTGTGACAGGACCTCGAATGGTAAAAAATAATAATAATAATTTTGTAATTTTATGTGAAATAATTATACCATTGTTTGAAATTTTTTTAACTTTGTAATCATATCATGAATGATATCTAATCTGTATAATGTGTTTATTTTTCATGAACAACTGCTGACCAATTGTGACGTGAAAATCGTAATTACTACCCAGGAGAATAATAAAATAAAAATTTGGAGCCACACTCGATCACGAGAAATTCAACCGCAGCCAACAATGAAAATTGCAACACAGGTAAGGACAGACTGATTATTTCGCTTATTTGGTGCTTTCTACTTTCTCTTAGTCTTTCGCAAGTACGCAGTTTCCGATTCAGTACCGCATTCTATTAGCAAAAATCTATTTTCAAAATTTCTTTTGTAGCCAGATATTTATTTTAACCCTCTCACCGCACACTGGGGTCCTAGGGACCCCAGCGTAATGTGTTTGTGTATTACAAAGAGTGCGTCGGCTAAAAGTTTTTGAAACTTTGTGTATATTAGGTTGGTAACACTGCCTACACGTACGTGATGTGAACTCAAACATTCGCATTGTTGCTGCGCTAGTTTCAGGCTGTAAGGATTTCTGAACCCCCGTGGGGGTCTTGATTACCCCAGTGTGCATTCCCTGTAGCTTATTTATGCAGACTGAAAATAAAAGCTTGGTAAGTATACAATAGTGAAATACATATTGTGTGTAACTTATTACTGTTTCATTTCAATGTAGCCCTACATTGTTTGATTTTACATTATTTTTCAGTCACAATGAGTAAACGACTCATAACAGATGACGATATATATAATGCACGTCTGGACGAGTTGGACCAAGGAGACGATTCGTTTGGAGGCCCAGATTCTGATGATGATCCTGATTTTGTTCAAATGTTCAAATGTTTGTAGAACTTACAGGACTTAACTACGGGGTCATCAGTCCCTAAGCTTACAAACTACTCATGAACTACCTAAGACTAAGGAAGGCACAAATATCCATGCTCGAGGGGGAATTCGAATCCCCGACCGTAGTGGCCGTGCAGACAGTGACTGGAGCGCCTCAGTCCCCGCGGCCACCGCGGCCGGCCCTGATTTTTTCGAAATACAGGAACCATCAGGTACGGAAGAGAGTGGAGAAGACGATGATGATAGTCAAGGTAGTTCTTCCAACTCAAACATCCTTCTAGGTACCAATGGCTATAAGTGGTCTTCAGCTGCACCATCTAAGAGAGGAAGAACTAAATCCAGAAATTTAGGAGCCAAGGGTCAAGCAAGGTCTATTTCAAGTCCAATTGAAGCATGGCACTTCTTAGTGACAGATGAAATGCTGGACATGATTGTCATTTACACAAACGACGAAATTACTCGAAAACGTTCGTCAATCACAAACCAGGAAAGTAACCATAACACTACAAATATTGTAGAGCTAAGAGCTGCCATTGGACTCTTCTAGCTTTGCGGCGTAAACAAGGCTGCTCACACAAATTTAGAAGAACTTTGGTCACCTAAATTTGGCAACGCCCTGTTTCGCGCTACAATGTGACAAAGGCGATTTCAGTTTTTGACTAGTTGTCTTCGATTTGATGACAAAGCAACTCGCATGCAACGAAAACAAGAAGACAAATTTGCACCCATTCGGAATGTCTGGACTAAATTTATTGATAACTGCAAATCCCTAAACACACCTTTTGAATACTGTACTATAGACGAGCAGCTAAAGGGCTTCCGTGGCAGATGCCCTTTCAGAATACACATGTCTTCAAAGTCGGCCAAATATGGAATTAAGATTTTGATGATTCCAAAACTTATTACATCTAACGCTGTTCCATATATTGGCAAGGTAGTAACAGAAAAAAACGAAGCTGTCCCATCTTATTGTGTGAGAAAGTTATCTCAACCCTTTCATGGCACCAATAGGAACCTGGCTGTTGACAACTGGTTTGCTTAAGTTCTTCTTTAACAGACAATGATTGAAAACTTTGGTTTGACAATGTTGGGAACTATAAGAAAAAGTAAACCTGAAATACCATAACATTTTTACGTTCTCAAAACGTCGGAAAACACCATTTGCTTTTGATGATAATAAGACGCTACTGTCATGTGTCCCACAGAAGACTAAAGTTGTACTCTTGCTGTCTCCCATGTACTACTCAAACGACAGCGACGAAACAACCGGAAAGCCTCAAATGATATCACACAATAAAACAAAAGGTGGTACTGACACTTTTGATCAGTTGTGCAGAACTTACATAACTGCACATGCAACAAGAAGACGGCCTATGATGGTTTTCTGTGGATTTTGAATCAAAGTGGGATAAACGCCATGGTTCTGTTTACCTTTTCCAGTACTGAAGTGTAGAAGCCACGAAGAAAATTTTTTGCATCAACTGGCATGGAACTTAATTGCGCCTCACCTAAGGGCTAGATTGGATGTACGTACACTACGAAGGAGTGTGAAGAGAAATGTAGAAGAAATATTGAAAATAGATATTGTGGCACCAAACAGACCAGAACCTCTAACAAGCAAAGTGAGATGTTCACTATGTTCGAGAAAAGGGGAGAGAAAAACCAAAAGTGTTGCCAGGATTGTAAAAGGGCGATCTGTGATGAACATAGAGCCATAATTTGTACCGAGTGTGGTCACTGACAATGTAAGTGGTGACTGATATATTAGTTACAGTTTCTGACTTGATTCTAATATACATTATTTTTCATGTTTCTTATACGTTTTTGCACATATATGCTACAATAGTAATTCTGTAAACATCCTATGCCAAAATATCCTGTAAACATCAAATAAGACATTATATTAAATTACATTATATTACTTTGTACATTGAAGTTCAGACTCAGGTTGAATTTATACATTATGTTAAAGTGTAACATGTACCAAATTTGTAAGAACTATATGTTACTTATTGTAATAGCTAAATAAAGTCATTAAGAGTTTCTGTTGCATTATATACTTTCAGATATAAGAAAGCTAAACATATAGAAATACAAAACATTTTTTTATCAATCATACTATGCACATTTTATAAATACCATTTGTGACTCATAGTTGTAATAATAATAAAAATTACTAAAGGTAACTAAATAGTTATTTACAACGTTCCAGATACATAAGACATTCCAATGTATATATTTATGAGCTTGGAACACATGACATATGATAAAATTTTTCTGGGGTCCAGTAGACCCCAGTGTGCAGTGGAAGGTAAATGAAAACAAGTGTGCGGTGCGAGGGTTAAAATCACAAGTTGGAAAAATGGCCAACATGGCTGCTAAATCGATACAACAAAGCGATCCTCGCTTGTCTCTCACTGGAAGCGTCTCGCATGCGTGTGACGAATATTAATAGTGATTTAATTGTTTCATTGCTTTACAGTGCTGATAAAAGAATTTTTTTTGTTTGTGTTTGAAGTGTGTAGGTTTCCCACACTATTCCAAATTTTTGATAATTTATTAGTATGGTTGAAACCCGTAGACAAATTACTACAATTGAGTCAGAACAAAACACTAATGTTTCACAGCCCGCGCAAAATGTTGAAAATAATGTGACTGCGAGATCAATTGAAATGATTCCACACATAGTGGAGGAAAATCTTGCAACCACATCACACGTAACAGATTTTCCCACACAGACAGTACACTAATCTGCAACTCCGCAAGAAGATTGGCTAAAACGATTTGAGATATTATTTGCTAACATGTCGCAACAAATTAACAATTTGCAAACATCTACTAAAGACGAACTAAACAATCTGCAAGCATCTACACATGCTACAAACAATCAGATTTCAGGCTTGACCGATCAAATTAATCATTTGCAGACAACTACAGAAAATGAACTTAAGACTTCAGATTTCTTTTCGGGGGGGGGGGGGGGGGGGCACTCGTATATAATGATATATTTTGATATTGAGTGCTGAGGCACACACATATTACATACATACATGCATGCATACTTACTGATACACATACACATACAATTAACTGTGTAGCCTGTTATATTAACCAACGTGAAATTCGTTTATGGAATATAAATGCTATATGTTTCAGAAGTAGAAATGTGCAATTTTAAATGTTTAAGCTTTGTATTTTATTAATTTTCATTTATTTATTGAAGAAATGTTCCAGCCATTGGTTCAACATAGGAACAATAAATAGAAAGTTAGCTTAGGTAAACAAACAGTGGAATAATTTACAAAGTTCAAACAAAATAATAATTATGAAATGACAAAAAATTAAAATAACTATTGGACAGAATAAATACTATTTAATATCGAGAAAAATCTAAAATGATATAACATAACCCTTAGATTAGTATAAGATTATACATTGCTGTTATTTAGTTATTCTCTTCTTTATATATATTGTCGCCAGAATTTTTAGGCTATATTTCAAACTGAACCAAGGCTATTTGCCTTATGTGTTTTGGTAATCTATTATTTGGTACCAATTCGATAAAAACTTTTGAAGCGAACATATGCAGAATATATAGCACATACATTTAAACAATATAGCAAAATAAATTTATCTAAACCAGTAATATTTTCGCAATTTCCTACAGAAAAACAATTTTACCCATCATTAATTTTTTATGAAAGTTTATATGAAAAATTATAAAAACTACATGGCAGTTTTTTAAAATGTGAAACAAAAAGTTTTTTTGTTTTGCAAAGTTCTCCTTATTACACAAATCGATTGCACTAAACACGAAAATGCCGATGATAATTATAAAGCAAAATTTATTACAGAACAAAATCCAGTCTGCAAGGTTTTCCTGCAAGCCCATCAATTATCTTGTCGTAATCAATGTCATACTCCCTATTAATTGACAAATGAGCAATACCATTTAAACGGTCCTGTCCCATAGTTGAACGCAGGTAAGTTTTAAGACGTTTTAAGCAGCTGAATGCCGAACACGTTGTAACAGGAATAGTAGCAAATATTTGTAACAGTGTGTAAATGTTTGGGTAGAAATCTTTAGAGCACTCTGCAAGAGCTTGTGTTACGTCAGATGGAACATCACTCATTGACTTCCTGTTCAACCACAAATTTTTCCACATTTCAAATTCATTTTTTATCGAAGGTATGTCTTCTGCGTATAAATCTTCTTCATAGAACTTCAGAACAGAGCCCAGATCGTTAAATTCAACATCCATAATGAATGAAGGAATCAACTTTTGAAGAAGTAAAAAAATCTTGATTCTGAGTTTCAAAAAGAGAAGTGAAATCAATATTAAGTTGGTCTAAATATGGAATATACACAGATCGTAAATAATATTCTTCAGGACTGTTCGATGCAACATTATTTCTCATAGTTTTTATCCCAACCTTTCGTTGAATGTCAACAGAAACACCTAAGTTTTCACAAACTGTGGTAGCTTGCTGAAAGATAGATTCATAACTTTTATTCGCTTCTAAACGCTTTTTTCTTAAAATAGATTTGATATTGTCCACAAATTCAGCTGCTTTCCCCAAATCAAGTTTTGGAGACTGCAGCTGCCTAGAAAGAGTTAAAAATAATGAAGCAAATTCGTTCATAATAGAAAGGGTCGTTAAGAACTGGCAATTCAGTATGGCTCTTAAATATGATGTATCTGTAGCCAGGGCCGGATCTAGGACATTTGCCAAGGAGGGCAAGCTTAAATTTGCCGCCCCCTTCTTTCAACCCCCTCCCCCTCTAATAATCGACTTTTTGACGCTAATTGGGTTACATATTTCTAAATAAATGTCACAATCTCACAACATGAAATTATTTTATTGACTGAATTAAGATCAAAAGAAAACAGAACAATTTCAATACATACAAAAATATTACAAGATTACTCATAGTACAAAAATCAATTCAAAATTTTGCTTTTCTTGCTTTTTTTGCTGCAAAACTGCTTTTGATATCATCATAGTTTAGAGAAGCAGCTCGTTTGTGCTCTATGGATATTATACTCAGATTTGTTAAGCAGTCGTGCTCCTCAAGTGTATTTCTTTCTCCAGACGAAACAGAAACTAGAATGGTAAGATATATTTTAACGCTGTAGTAAGGTTGGGATACGCCTCTACCAGTTTATTTTTATAAATTAAACTTAATGTTGATGATGCAGTAGAATCTTGCAAGGCTCTGTATACTGCCGGCGCATGTTGTCTGAAACTTTCATCTTCTTCCTCGCTAAGATCTTCTGGCAGTTCCGCTGCTTTGGCCTTCAAGTCCTCCACTTCCATTTTTCGAATTTGCACACCACACAGAAAACTAATTTTCTCAAGTGCGGTAAACCCGGTACCTTCAGAGGTACAAGAATCCCAGGAAGTTTTGAGAAAGCCCAAAAGTCATTGAATGTTTCGAACAGCTTTATCAATTGTAAAGTATTAACTTCGCAGAAACTGATTAACATGAGCAATTTATGTTAATATTGCGTACCAGAAACAAGTTAAAGTAATGAATTTGAGTTTGCTCATATTTTTTTAAAAATAGATCTTGTCTCTGATTTTGTTTCTGGTGTTGACAATTTATAAGTTTGTTTCTTCCAGGGCCTTCAAAACATTATGAAAATGCTTGTAAACAGCTTCAACCGCATCTACTCTTGCAGATTACCTAGTCTTGCTGAATTTGCTCCTACTAAATTTAAAGAGTGAGCAGCACGTGGTACGAAACAGGCCAGTTCATTCTTCTGAAGTATTCTTGACTGGACCCCGGGCAGCTTGTTTTGTATTGTTGTGATACAGGGGAGGCAGCGTCACGGAAATGATACGGGATCTGGGATGGGAGTCATTAGAACAAAGGCGTTTATCGCTGCGACGTGGGCTACTTACGAAACTACAATCGTCAAAATTCTCCTCCGAATGCGAAAATATATTGTTGCCTCCCACTTACATAAATAGAAAAGATCATCTGAATAAATACGTGAAATCAGAGCTCGAACAGAGAGATTCAGATGTTCTTTCTTCCCGCGCGCTATTCGAGAATGGAATGGGAGATAAATAGTATAAAAGTGGTACGATGAACCCTCTGTCAGGCAGTTAAATGTGATTTACAGAGTATCCTGTGTAGATGTCTATCAATTCCACCACTACCGAGAGAGGACTCTAGATCCTTAATGCTTTTGACTTTCAAGAAGAAGCTTGCGAACCTGAAATACTTTTTATATATATATATATATATATATATATATATATATATATATATATATATATATATATATATATAAAGGACTGGAACGTTATTCGAATTCACCTGTTCTACAAGTATTGCCTTGATATGAAATATGAATATTCATTTATCTGAAAAAGGAAATCTATGAAAATTAATAAACATTGTGCATTTACTTATGCAATAACGCATACATCTCCCTCATTCTGGCTAATATCTAGTAGATTTTTAAAGTTTGATTATCTGAAATACAAGTGATAGGGCAACACTGAAGTCAGCAACCAGGAATTTTAGTTTTATTAAATGATTTCGGTATTTCTTGCAGTCATTTTACTTCTAATAATTCTGTGACAGTTAAATTTATTGAATTATACCAGAAAGATACACTCTGTAAAAAAATAAATAAATAAATAAATAAAAAAAGAGTCGGTCAAAATTTGCCGCCCTCTAAGTTCTGCCGCCCAGGGCAACTGCCCCCTTTGCCCCTCCCTAGATCCGGCCCTGCTGTAGCGGCTGAAGAGTCATTGGAATTTTCTGAAAGATATTCCAAGGTCTTGCTAATTGGCAGAATTAGTTTTTTTTTTTTTTTTTTTTTTTAGAAAAATACATATACCTTCATGATTCTCAACGAATTTAGTTGCATAGTGTGGTTTCAATCTATGTGCTTTTTCAGGACATTCTGATTCAACGAAATCGGATAATTAACGTACTCTGGCTGAAGAGGAGGTCATGAAATCACAAATATTGGTGATGACACCGATAGTATTCCTGATGTCAGGCACACTTGAAGCATGGTTAACAACTAAATTCAAAATATGATTCGAGCATCGCGAGTAAACCGCTGTGGGGCAACTCCACTCATAGTATTACAGCCATCATATCCCTGCCCCCGGAGGTATTTCACATCAAGACTGAAATTTCTAAGAGTAGTTAAAATCACATTGGCTAAACCTTTTCCTGTACGGTCAGTCACATCAACGAACGTTAAAAATGTTTCAATGATATTTTCATCATGTACGCACCTGAGAATAATAGCAAACTGGTCTGTCTTCGATATATCAAAAGTTTCATCAGCTAAAACACTAAAATACTTAGGTTACCGAATTTCTTCTGTGATACATTAGCTCACGACATTTCCAAATTCTTCAATAATTTCATTTTGGATCTTCCAACTCACATATGTGGCATTTAGTGCAGCTGTTTGTAAATGATTTGTGAGAACTTCATCACCTGCATCCATCCTGAAGCGTAGTAATGCTCGAAATTTTCCATCTTTAAGAGCAGGTTTCGCAGCAGTTAATGGTCCATTACCATAGTGTCCACGAAGAGGTAATTCATCACGTCCACAAAACTCAATAGTTTTAATGATATGAACTAGCCTGAAACAAATGCCACAGCCCATAGTGTCTATGAAATTACAATAAAAGCAAATCACTGCTTATAATTGAGCTAAGTAATACTTACCTACCTCTCTCTATTTTGGCGTTTTTGCTGCAATCTCACAGAGTTCAGTTTATCAAGAATATTCTCCTTCTTGATATAAGACTGGATGAAAAGAGATGATTTTTCTACAGCAGCTTTGTGGTATTCATTGCAACTGTGTTTGCTAAAATATTCTAGAGCATGTTTCCATTTCTGCAGTGGTTCTGTGACAAGTTTCGTAGGTTTCTGATGACTTCCTTTCCTGACTGTAACTGGAGGAAAAACAATGCACAATTTACACACTGCCCCTTTAAGTTTTTCGCTATAAGCTAGCCATTTATATTGGGATAACCAATGAGGCTGGAAAGTACGTTTCTTTTTGGACTCATTATCTTCTGGAAACGTGTAACGCTGATCCGGTACTCAGCAGTTTGTTAAATATTCGTATCTCTCTTCATCTGAAATAAACGGTGAGCACACTCAATTACCAATGTCATTTATTCGTTCACTAAAACTTGAATGTGTTGAAGGCACATCAGTGCCAGCTGTCTCCTGTTTAATATTAGGCCTAACTACATTGCTTTTACCACTGTCACTGTCATCTTCCAAAACCAACGCTTTTTAATTAAAAAATCCGAAATAGATGATTATTTCCTCTTTTTAGACGGAATCATTTTATATCGCCCGCCGCAACGTATTACGCAAACATTGAAACAAACAACAATCGCATCTGATACATCAACAAAAGAAAATAACAAAATGAACATAAACAATCAGTTCACCAACACCGAAACTTTTAGTTCCGTAGTTGGTATACAATGCAGATGCAGGCATGCAGCCAACACAATGCAATGAATGTGGTTGCAATGAATTTGTGCTCTGTATAATTTTTCATCTACTTCTACGTGATATATAACTTACTGAAAAATTCCTTGCGTACTTGATTAGTAGGTATTGGACTTGTACTATAGCAATGAACAACTTTCAGTTTCGCGTGTGGTTAGACTTTAAATTTAACTCGGTTAATAGAGAAAAGTACTAAATTACAATAGAGTAGACTTCCTTTAGAAAGGCGTCCATTAGTCAGGAGCTCATATGCTGCCAGACAGATTGTTTCGGCTGTGATTTTCAAAGACGTAGACAGCATTGTTGGGGCAGGAAGCGTTCGTATAGACCTATTATTCGGCAGATCTCGGCTGTCATTATGCACAGGTTTCACACTGCTTTGATAGCCAGCATTCTTAGCAATCGTAAGAGTAGTGAACTTAATATCGTAGTGACCTGTGGAAGTTTCATTTAAATTTAAGCAGCGATCATGATCTCGAAACCGAAATCTTCCTCAAGCTGTAAGCCAGGACAGGACTTCCTGATTGACATAGCATTAGAAAAATCTTTTATTACAAATGACAACAATTTCGGAAATAAAAACAAACTCTATTTTTTTTTTTTTAGTTAACGGTATCTAAAATATTGTACAATACACATAGCCCACCCAAAGTAAATGTACTGAACAAAACATTGGTACCTGCCGTCGTAATTTTGAGCTGATTTTATTAATCTAATGATTCTACCAATCAATATTTAAGTACAAAACATCATGTTACAACCGTTTTCGCTGTATACGTTAACTTAAAGCATACTAAAAGGTATCGTCCAAGAGACCGACGACCGGCATTTTCTATAATTCGGCACCGGTTCGGTCCCGAACGTGCCGAACTATCGGACTTTTACTGTAAAAAAAAAAAAAACACTATGACTTTTGGGGGTGGGCCCGGCCCCGTGGGCCAGGGCCCGTAGCTAGTTGCGCCTGTGTAACACTTTACAGGCCAACACGAAACATGATTTAGAGCAGTTGCAAAATTCCACCAAACAACAATTAGGCAGAGTAGAGGAACAGCAAAATCAAATCGCGGCTCAAATGATAACTCGGGATGAATTTGAGTCGAGATTTAAAAATCTAGAATCAGTACAACAAAATTTACCCTCACTTATTTCTGAGGAAGTAAACAAACAGATAGACGCACAGATACTCAAAGTCGAACAGGCTATCAATGGTAAGTTTTCTAAAGTACAAAACAAAGTAGTGGATCAGATCATGGACACAGTAGATGCAAAAATCTCTTCTGTAGTCGCTGATGTAACTAATTGCAAAGAAACCGTTAAAACATTACCAACAGCTATTGACAGTCTCACACAGAATCTTACACAGCTTAAAATTCAACAAGAAAACTTGGAAACAACGGTTACGAGAATTACGAGTGAGGCAGAAAACATAGTCAAAGAAAATCATGATAGGGTACAACAATTCTTATCTAATACAGAAGCGAAGTTGAATGAAAAGATAGACGCAGAATTAACCACTGTAATTCAAGACGTAGCTACTAAAGTGTATGAAAAACATGGAAATACCGTTGAAGCATTACAAAAATATCTTACAGACGTGAAATCAATTTTAAATACACAGATGACACAATCTAGGCCAAATGAACCCGTGACAAATGTGTTCCATGATTGGAAATCTCCCAGAATTGCAATAAATATTCCACACTCTCCATATAATCCGGGCACATCTAACAATTTAACGTCAGACAGGACGCAGACTGACTTTTGCTTGACGACCTCTAATGACCTTGACCGACTAGGTATGGCCGGCCGCGGTGACCGAGGAGACTGAGGCGCTCCAGTCACGGTCTGCACGGCCACTACGGTCGGGGGTTCGAATCCCCCCTCTGGCATGGATATTTGTGCCGTCCTAGTTCGTAAGTAGTTCATAAGTAGCTTGTAAGTTTAGGGACTGATGACCCCGTAGTTAAGTCCCATAACTATACGAACATTTGAACATTTTGACTAGGTAGGGAAATGAAATGAAACATACCCCCCTCTTATTCACCACGAAATCATGCTACTGCCGAAGAACTTGACGAAAGTATGATAAAGCACCACCAATTTCAAATCTTTATTAATGAGAACCGTACTGTGCACCCAGTCATTTTCCTATAATCTTTTAGAGGTTTATTACCTGAATCGTGGTCCGAAGAAAGAAAGATAAGATTTGCTGTCGGATACATTCAAGGTGAAGCGGGAATCTGGGCTGCAGAAGCCCTACAGAGTTGTGAAACTTACGGTGAGTTCGAACGGGCATTTTTAACCACCTTTTGGTCGCCTGTTGTGCAAGAAAGGTTTCTAAATGAAGTTTATAATCCGCAACCTTTCAATGAACGAAACGGGAGTCTGCGGAGATATTTCGAGAAGTACATAAACAAAGCTAAATTCTTTGATGACCCTCTCCCGCATAGAGAAGTACTACGCGTATTAATAAACAAATTGCCTACACGGTTGCGGCTGCAACTAGCACACGTTTCAACACAAACTTAGAAACTTTTCTCTCTGAGGTGGACACACTAGATTCAATCTTTGAAGATGACCGAGCAAGAAATAATAGTTACAACTATCCTGGTAATCAGCTGATTCATGTCAGCCAGCCGCAGCCTAAAATCTATTTTTTTTATTATTATATATATATATATATTTTTTTTTTTTTTTTTTTTTTTTTTTTTTTTTTTTTTTTTTTTTTACGGGTCACTACTGCTAAGGTTATTAGCGCCCAGATAAGAACGGAGATTCGCTAGATCTCGAAACAATTAGTAACTACCAGATAGAGTATCAAATTAAGGCCAAAAACAAAGATAAAAACAATAAAAAAGGTTAAATATCTTTTGACAGATTGGCCATGTTGATAAAACGCAAAACTCGAGCAACTGCTCGTGTGTCATCAGCTAAAAGTTCCTCCAGAGTAGACGGAAAGTGAAGGGCTACACGGAGATGATTAAAATTGGGACAAGACAGTAAAACATGTCGCACCGTCAGCAATTCACCGCAGGAGCACAGCGGCGCAGGGTCGGCGGTTAGCAAATGACGGTGGCTGAAACGGCAGTGACCGATCCGCAACCGGGCCAGGATGACCTCCTCTCGCCGAGAGGGGCGTGAGGAGGTCCTCCAAGCGGTCGTGATCGGTTTTACAGTTCTCAATTTATTGTCGTGCAGTGAGAACCACGCACTGTACCAGGACAACACGATGCTCCGGCGAAGAGCCCGTTTAACATCGTCCGATGGGACGCAAAAAGTAGCCATGCGAGGCAAAAGAGCTGCTGCCTTGGCCGCAATGTCAGCAGTCTCATTCCCGGGCACATCCCCCTGGCCAGGGACCCACAGAAAAGAAACGTGACAGCTGTTATCTGCTAGCAACTGAAGGGAGCGTTGGTTCCGATACACGAGAGGATGGGTCGAGAGAGGGTCTTTAAGACTCTGCAGGGCACTAAGGGAGTCCGAACAGATGGCATAAAAAGGATGGCGGCGGCGGCAGGTATATAAAACAGTCTGGTGGAGGGCAAAAAGCTCAGCCGTGAAATTCGAGCACCGGTCAGAGAGCCTGTATTGGAAACGGTTGTCCCCCACGACGAAGGCAGATCCGATACCATCAGTGCTCTTGGAATCAACAGTGTAGATAAATATGGCATTATCGAACCGCGAACGGAGTTCGACAAGCCTCGAGCGGTATACCAAATCCGGGGTGCTCTCCTTGGGCAGCGAACTAAGTTCAAACTGAGTGTGAACCTGGGCCTGATGCCACGGTGGCAATGGGCTTTCGCTTAACCGAAAAGTGGAAGGAAGGTAAAATCGAGCCACTGTAGTAGGCGGCGAAACCGAACTCCAGGTGGAAGCAAGGCTATCGCAGGCAACTGATATTGGCGATCGAGTGAGTCGTCAAAAAATAATCTGTAAGATGGATGGTTGGACATCGTCCGCAAGCGGCATGCGTACCGACACAAGAGTAATGCACGCTTGAGTGGTCAAGGGTAATACAGCAGCCTCGGCATACAGACTTTCAACAGGGCTGGTATAAAATGCACCGGTCGCCGAGCGTAATCCCCGATGGTGAATAGAGTTGAGACGGCGGAGAATCGACGGCCGTGCAGAAGAGTACACAAGGCTTCCATAGTCGAGCTTCGACTGAACAATGGCCTGGTAAAGGTGAAGCAGGACGGTATGATCCGCTACCCATGATGTGCCACTGAGGACACGGAGAACATTTAGGGATCGGGCACAACGGGCAGCCAGGTAGGACACGTGTGGGGACCAGCAAAGTTTACGATCCAGCATGAGTCCCAAGAATTTCGTTGTCTCCACGAAAGGGAGAGCTACGGGGCCGAGACGTAGAGATGGTGGAAGAAATTCCTTGTATCTCCAGAAGTTTATACACACCGTTTTCTCAGCGGAGGGGTATCTGTGGAGAGGCCAGACAAACGTGTGGTTCCTGAAGAGGGGCAGCAGCCTTTTCAGTAGTTACAGGGGCAACAGTCTGGATGATTGACTGAGCTGGCCTTGTAACATCAGCTAATGTGGCTTTGCACACAGTTACTGCGAACGGCTGAAAGCAAGGGGAAACTAAAGCCGTTATTTCTCCCGAGGACATGCAGCTCTACTGTATGAACATATGATGATGGCATCCTCTCGGGTAAAATATTCCGGAGGTAAAATAGTCCCCCATTCGGATCTCCGGGCGGGGACTACTCAGGAGGATGTGATCATCAGGAAAGACAATACCGGCATTCTACGAGTCGGAGCGTGGGATGTTAGATCCCTTAATCGAGTAGAAAAATTAGAAAATTTAAAAAGGGAAATGGATAGGTTGAAATTAGATATAGTGGGTTTTGTGTCCCAGCCTCGTCGCCGCTTTTGTGTCTCGTTTTCGTCGGAGGTGTCGGTGGCCGAGTGGAATGAGACCGACACAGGAATATAGATAACACGCTGGTGCAGGTACGGAGGGGAGCAGCCAGAAACTAGAAACACTAGGGTAAATTAGAATGAGATATATATTGCACAAAATTTATACAATACTTAACTTTTACATTGCTCAGTACTGCAGATACATAGTTGAGCTAGAGGCCTACCTAGTACTGCTTCCTAGTGCCTATACGATAGCCAAGTCTTCACTGGTGCCTATCTGATTACGAAGGTCCTAACTGGATGCTATCTCAGTCCCGAGTGAACGATGTCATTCAGAGGTGGCGACGAGCGGAGTTGTAGCAGAGGGCGCTCGTGGCTGACATCGTAAGAACGCTGTGCCGGGCAGCAAGGCGGCGCGCGGCGAAAGTAGGTGGCACACACTTTGGACTTGTGCGACACCATACCCCTCCACCCAAACCGCCGCGCTGTCGTGGCGTATGGCTGAGGGCCACGGCGACGGCACTGGGAGGAGGGCCTGGGCGGGGGCGATACTGGTGGGACGGGCGTCGTAGCTGAGGCTGGGATCGATATGCCGTCCGCGCCCCGGCATCCGCCTTGCGATCCCCCGGAAAACCCGCCCAAACGAGGGGAAGGGCCCACCCCTCCGCCCAGATAGAGCAGGTCATCGTCTTCTGAGGTGCGTGGCCCAGGTGGCGGGGGCACACACGGTCCCGGAGTCCCTCTCGTTGACGCTGTCAGCTGAGGTGGCGACGGAGGTGGAGGGGCTGACTGCGTAGGAGGCGCGTCGACATCCATCGGGATCTCGTAGCCCGGGGAAGCTGGGCCCGGCTGCGAGCGATGTGGCTGTGCTCCCTGGCGGTGAACTGGGTATGGAATCAAGAAACCGGAGACAGGATCACACGGCATGTGCAAGCCCAATTGGTTTGCGTGGCGCCGCAGCTCCAACCCTATGGAAGAACGTACAACATACATATTGCGACCGAGCACGCGCTGAATGGTGCCCAGCATCCATAGTTTCTTCTTGTTTCCAACATACACCCTGTCCATCATCGGCGTAGATACCTGAAAACGCGTAGCGCCATACGAACCGACTCGGTGCGTGGGAGGCTGCAGCAGGTGAAGGAGAGTGCGGTGACGGCGGCCGTGTAGCAGCTCGGCAAGAGACGGGCCGTCACGTAGACAGGAAAATTTGAAGAGCTTGCTGCCTGGAGTGCTGACCTTTCATCTTTTCCATGTGAGACTTGAATGTTCGAACGAAACGTTCTGCTTCACCATTGGACTGAGGGTGAAAAGGTGCGGTGGTGATATGCTGAATGCCATTCACACGACAAAACTGTTGAAATTCCGCACTAAGAAACTGAGGTCCATTGTCACTGACGATAGTTTAAGGCAAACCTTCGATGCAAAACACTGATGTTAAGGCACTGATTGTACTAGACGCTGTCGTTGAGTTCATGGCAATCACAAAAGGAAACTTGCTGAAAGCATCTACAACAATTAACCAGCGCGTATTCCAGAAAGGTCCGGCAAAGTCGATGTGTAAACGTTGCCATGGTCCCTTGGGGCGTGGCCAATCTGAGAAACGTTGCGGAGGAGCCGTCTGATGCTCCGCACAAACAGTACACTGTGATGTCATGCTCTCTATCTGAGCGTCCATACCAACCCAGGTACAATGACGTCTGGCCAGTTGCTTTGTCCTAACAATACCCCAATGTCCTTGATGCAGGAGGCGTAACACTTCACGTTGCAGGGAACGAGGAACAATCACTCTTGTTTGGTCGTTGTCCGTATGTAACAACAGAACCCCCTGACTTAAAGATAATGCATGACGTTGTGCAAAATAACGTCGGACCAGAGGCTGCTCAATGTCTTTGGCTCTGACAGGCCAACCAAAGCGAACAAAACGTGCTACCACACTTAGGTCTGCATCCGCAGCTGTTTCCTGTGCAATCCGACGAGAGTTCAAAGGGAAGTCTGCGACAGCGGAAGAATCTCTGGAGTCTATCTGATAACACGCCATTTCTGAAGAATCAAACGAAACATCCTGGCCAACCGGAAGTCGGGAAAGTGTGTCCGCGTTGGCGTGTTTAGTGGTAGGTCGGTACAAAATCTCATACTGATAATTAGACAGTATTAAGGACCATCTCTGAAGCTTTTGTGCCATTCGTGGCGGAATTGGCTTTGTGGGTGAGAACAACGACGTGAGAGGCTTGTGGTTTGTCAACAAATAGAATTTTCTGCCATAGAGATAATGATGAAACTTTGTGACGCCGTAAATGATTGCTAAGGCCTTCTTTTCTATCTGACTGTAATTCTGTTACGTTGGCGTCAGTAGCTTGGCGCAAAGGCAATAGGTCGATCGTAAGATCCAATACGATGTGACACAACTGCACCCAGACTGTACGACGAGGCATCAACTGCTAACACTACAGGCTTCTGTGGGTCAAAGGGAATCAAACATGCATCACCGAGTAGTGCAGTCTTTAATTTGTCAAAGGCAACCTGGCAATCTTTAGACCATACAAAAGGAACATTCTTCCTACGTAAGTGATGCAGTGGAGCTGCAATCTGAGAGGCATTGGGAATAAATCTGAAATAATAGTTAAGCTTTCCCATTACTGCTTGCAATTCATGCACATTCTTAGGAGGAGGCAAGTCTTTGATTGCTCGAATATGTGACTGTAAGGGATGGATTCCTTGAGCATTAATCACATGGCCTAGGTACTCTATTTCAGTTTGAAAAAACGAATACTTTGCTTTATTGCAACGTAGACCTGCTGCAGTCAACACTTTGAAAAGGCACTCCAGGTTTGCTAAATGTTCTTCAACTGTACGTCCGGATACCACAATATCATCTAAGTAGTTCGAGCAACACGGTACAGAAACTGTCAGCTGTTCCAAAAAGCGCTGAAAAATAGCGGGGGCGGAAGAACTGCCAAAGGGTAGGCGTTGAAATTGAAAACGGCCCGTGTGAGTATTAATGACGAAAAATTTTTTTGACTCGTCATCCAGTGGAATTTGCAAGTATGCCTCTGCTAAATCAATCTTGGAAAAGAAGCGGGACTGTCCTAATTTGTCCATTAGTTCGTCAGGTCTGGGCAGGGGATAAGTGTCTACAATTGTTTGACTGTTGACTGTTGATTTGAAGTCCGCACAGAGACGAAGTTTTCCTGACGGCTTGGGTATAATTACTAAAGGCGAGTCCCACTGACACGCAGAAACAGGAGAAATCACCCCACTATCTTGCCAACGTTTAAGTTCGTCTGCAACTTTATCACGAATTGCGATAGGCACTGGTCTAGCTTTACGAAATTTTGGAACTGCAGATTCTTTTAAAATTACATGTGCCACAAAGTCATTTGCACAACCTAGTTCCGGTGAAAACAAGTCACTATATTTTTCACACAATGTATTTATTTTGTCCTGAGGCACTTCTGACGAAATTTGAAGCACATCTCTTTGAATTGATAAACCAAACAAGTCAAAAGCATCTAGTCCAAAACTGTTCTGTGTAGATTTGGGCTGAAGAACTACAAAAGCAACTGTTTTTGTTACACCTTGAAAAGAGGCAGGCAGGCTACACGTTCCTAGCACGGGAATATTTTGACCTGTATACGCTGTTAGCAATTGTTGACACGGCGACAATTTTGGCGAACCCAGAAGTTCATAAGTATCTTTATTCATTAAAGTGACAGCGGAACCAGTGTCGAGCTGAAATTGCACAGTCGTATTTTCTATGCAAAGATTCCCAAAAAGTTTTTGCTTGTGGCGCTCGACAGGTGCGCGAATGTGGGCAACGTCTGCTACAGTTTGTTTGCTACACTTGCGCGGGCCGCGTAGTGAAGGAAGCGGCGCAGACTCGGCACACAGCGGATTAACAACAGTCACTAGATGGCACTACCGCCGGATCGGCGTCCGCGCAATGCGAGGCTACTACAGAGTCACTAACTACTGCAGTACACTCTTGAGTAGCTACTTGATGTCTACTGTCACTAGCTACACAGTACTGGGCACTTTTACAATAATAAGTTGCAGAAGGCACTAGGTTCACTACAGGATTGCACTGTACATTGTCACTTTGCTTGTCCTGAACCCTTTTCCGTTGCACATTTTTACGCGCTCGTCGGCGCTTGCTACGTGGTGCACTATATAGTTTTGCCGTAGGCGCAGAACTACTTTCTTGCAATTGAGAACCAAGCAAAGCACTGTTCAAGGTTACAGCGTGTATGACATTTACAGAATTAACTGTTCTCGCACTCCGCGAAGCACTGTTCCTAACGGCACCGTTCTTTGAAAGTTTGTTGTGCATACACACTGTCTGTACATGTCCTGTTTTGCCACATTGATAACAGGTTGCGTTGCGACTAGGGCACTGAGCACGTTTGTGGCGTGATACACACTGGGGGCAAGACTTACGAACATTTTTCTGATAAGAGAGTCGGCGCCCGTTTGTCAAAGCACTGTTTCTAACACGACGGGGCGACCTTTGTGTCGCACTTTTACACTGGCTACTGTTCACCGTCTGTTCAGCACGGCCTGTACTATTGTAAGAATCACTAGTGCTACACTGAGAACTATGGCTAGGAAAGCGTCCGTTACGGCGCACTGAATTCACACTGTAGCTTTGCATTTCTACATCTGCTAAGTCAAAAGTATCATGCGCTTCTATAAGCTGCAGTACGCTGTCTAATGAAGGGTCTGACTGTTTTAGAATTGCTGCCCTAATTCTGGGGACCTGAATGTTCTGCGTAATCGCATCCCTCAACATCACGTCACTATACGAAGTCCACAAGAGCAAGTAAATTTACATTTGCGGGTTAAGCCCTTCAATTCCGTAATCCACTCTTGGTGTGACCGCTGCGGTAATTTTTTAAGTCTGAAAAATCGGTACCGTGCCGCAGCTACGAGAACTTTTCTCTCATAATGAGCATTTAGTGCCTCTACTACTTGTTCAATGTCTACATCACGAGGAGATGCGTCGGGGAAAAGTGTTTTCAGTAACACAATGTGTTGGTGCCCACCACAGATAATAACAGATGCTTCACTTTCTGACCTGCAATTTGATGAGCCGCAACGAGTTCTTGAAACTGTACGAAGTAGTTGCTCCATTCTTCCTCACGTTCGTTGTACTGACGAAATGTAGGAAGCGGTGCAGCGGCAGGTGTGGGCTGCTGATGTGACGGCTGTTGTTGGTGAGCAGCCTGTGCCGTTAACTGCGACACCGCCTGCAGGAGTTGAGTGATTTGCGCCGTCTGTAACTGAACAATTTCCATGAAGTTCGGGTTCGGGGTAGTGGCCATGCTGACCGATTAGGCGCCGCGTATACAAGTAACTTATAACAAAACACGAATGCAATATGAAAGAGGACGCTCTGCAACAAACAAGTCCACAAAACACGTCACCAAATATGTTCCCCCAAAATTCTTATAATAAGGGTGGGTGGGCGGGAGCAATTTCTGCGTGCTCCGACTGCTGCTGTCTGGCTGCTGGTCCAAGGTTCGTATATCACTCCTCGTCACCGCTTTTGTGTCCCGGCCTCTTCACCGCTTTTGTGTCTCGTTTCCGTCGGAGGTGTCGGTGGCCGAGTGGAATGAGACCGACACAGGAATATAGATAGCACGCTGGTGCAGGTACGGAGGGGAGCAGCCAGAAACTAGAAACACTAGGGTAAATTAGAATGTGATATATATTGCACAAAATTTATACAATACTTAACTTTTACATTGCTCAGTACTGCAGATACATAGTTGAGCTAGAGGCCTGCCTATTACTGCTTCCTAGTGCCTATACGATAGCCAAGTCTTCACTGGTGCCTATCTGATTCCGAAGTCTTAACTGGTTGCTATCTCAGTCCCAAGTGAACGATGTCGTTCAGTGGTGGCGACGAGCGGAGTTGTAGCAGAGGGCGCTCGTGGCCGACGTCGTAAGAACGCCGCGCCGTGCGTGCATGGCGGCGCGCGGCGAAAGTAGGTGGCGCGCACTTTGGACTTGTGCGACACCACAGTGGGGATTAGTGAAGTTTAGTGGCAGGATGAACAGGATTTCTGGTCAGGTGAGTACAGGATTATAAATACAAAATCAATTGGGGGTATCACAGAAGTAGGATTGATAATGAATAAGAAAATAGGAATGCGGGTAAACTACTATGACCAGCACAGTGATCGCACAATCATTGTCAAGATAGATACGAAGCCAACACCGACAACAGTAGTATAGGTTTACATGCCAACTAGCTCTGCCGATGATGAGGAAATCGAAGAAATATATGAGGAGCTAAAGGAAATTATTCAGACAATTAAGGGAGAGGAAAACTTAATTGTATTGGGAGACTGGAATTCGGTAGTAGGACAAGGAAGGGAAGGGAAGATAGTAGGTGATTATGGTCTGGGCAAAAGGAATGAAAGAGGAAGCCGCCTGGTAGAATTTTGCACAGAAAATAATTTAGTTATAACAAACTCCTGGTTCAAGAATCATAAAAGAAGGTTGTATACGTGGAAGAGACCAGGAGACATCGGGAGATACCAGATAGATTTTATAATGGTAAGACATAGATTTCGGAACCAGGTGTTACAGTGTAAGACATACACAGGGGCAGATATAGACTCTGACCATACCTTGTTGGTTATGAACTGTAGGCTGAAACTGAAGAAACTACAAAAAGGTAGGAAAATAAGGAGATGGGACCTGGATAAATTGAAGGAACCTGGGGTTCTTAAGAATTTCAGAGGGAGCTTTAGGCAACAATTGACAGAAACAGGGGAAAATAAAACAGTACAGGAGGATTGGGTAAAATTGAGAGATAGTTAAGGTAGCAGAGGACAAAATAGGTAGGAAGGCAAGACCTACAAAAAATCCTTGGATATCACAGGAGATACTAAATTTAATCGATGAAAGGAGAAAATATAAAAATGCAGTAAATGAAACAAGCAAAAAGGAGTACAGACGACTAAGAAATGAGATTGACAGGAAGTGCAACTTCGAGACAATATTGTAGGAAGGGAAGAGGATGTAGATGAAGGTGAAATAGGAGATACTGTACTGAGAGAAGAATTTGAGAGAGCCCTGAAAGACCTAAGTCGAAACAAGGCCCCTGGAGTAGATGATATTCCCTCAGAGCTACTGAAGTCTCTGGGAGAACCAGCCATGACGAACCTGTTTGACCTGGTGTGTAAGATGTATGAGACAGGCGAAGTACCCTCAGACTTTAAGAAAAATGTTATAATCCCCATTCCAAAGAAAGCAGGTGCAGACAGGTGTGAAAACTACAGAACCATCAGTTTAATAAGTCATGGTTGCAAAATATTAACACGAATTATATACAGAAGGATGGAAAAGCTGGTAGAAGCCGACCTTGGGGAAGATCAGTTTGGGTTCAGGAGAAATGTAGGAACACGGGAGGCAATGCTCACTTTACGGATTATCCTAGAAGATAGATTAAGAAAAGGCAAACCCACATTTCTAGCTTTTGTAGATTTGGAGAAGGTTTTTGACAATGTTGATTGGAATAAACTCTTTCAAGTTCTGAAGCAAGCAGGAGTAAAATATAGGGAGCAAAAGATTATTTACAACTTGTACAAAAACCAGACAGCGGTTGTCAGAGTTGAAGGGCATGAAAGGGATGCAGTGGTTGGAAAGGGAGTAAGACAGGGTTGTAGCCTTTCTCCAATATTATTCAATTTGTACATTGAGCAAGCAATAAAGGAAAGCAAGGAGAAATTTGGTGAAGGAATTAAAGTTCAGGGGTAAGAATTAAAAACATTGTGTTTTGCCGACAACACAGTAATTCTGTCAGATACAGCAAGGGACCTGGAAGAGCAATTGAATGGAATGGACAGTGTGCTGAAAGGTGCATAAAGATGAACACTAACAAGAGCAAAACACGGGTAATGGAGTGCAGTCTAAGAAAATCAGGCGATGCTGAAGGAATTATATTAGGTAACGAAGCAATAAAGGAGGTAGATGAGTTTTGTTACTTGGGCAGTAAAATAACAAATGATGGTCGCAGTACAGAAGACATAAAATGCATAATGGCAATAGGTAGAAAAGCGTTCTTGAAAAAGAAAAACTTATTAACATCGAATATTGATTTAAGCCTAAGGAAGTCGTTTTTGAAGGCAGTTGTTTGGAGTGTTGCCTTGTATGAGAGTGAGACATGGACGATAAACAGTGCGGACAGGAAGAGGATTGAGGCTTTTGAAATATGGTGCTACAGAAGAATGCTGAAGATTAGGTGGGTGGATCGCGTAACTAATGAGGTGGCACTGAACAGAATTGGGGAGAAAAGAAATTTCTGGCATACCTTGACTAAAAGAAGGGATAGATTGGTAGGACACATTCTTAGACATGAAGGAATTGTGAATTTAGCATTGGAGGGAAGTGTGTGGGGTAAAAATCGCAGAGGAAGACCAAGAAATGGATACAGATTCAGACAGAGGTAGGTGGCCGTTCTTATGTGGAGATGAAGAGGCTTGCTCAGTATAGGGTATTGTGGAGAGCTGCATCAAACCAGTCCCCGGACTGAAGACCATAACAACACAACTCGATGGAAGATGTTTGTCCTTCCCTGGTTTGGGGATGGGGACAACAACTTGTGGAAACCTGACCTTCATTCCATATGCGAAGTAGGAAACACTTGCCCGCAGGACAAAGGTTTTTTAGCATCTCAATATGGATGGAATCGGGCTCGGGTGCAGAAGATCGGGACAGGGCGAGAGCACGGTCTAGTAAAGGAGACATTAAACCTTTCACAATTAAAAGAGTGGAAAGAAGGCGGCCTACCTCCTCTACCTGTTTGCGATGGAGGAAGGCAGTGTGGTAACGGGCAGAGCTCGAAGCCTCCGCAAAGAAACGGCCCAATGCGTTGGAAACATCAGCGGGGTCCACAAGGACTGAATACTCGACGGTCAGACCAGAAATCAGGGAGTGGACCAGATAAACGGCGTAGGCCACCCCAGACAGCCGGGGAGGGAGTAAAACGGTTAAAAGAACTGGTAAAAGAAATCCAGCAGGCTTCTTTACTGTCGTTTATAACTCGACGACATTGCGCTGGCAGTTGTTTATAGTTGATACTATTCTCCAACTTTAGGTGGCGGCGGAAGGTGCGTAAAGCACAGCGCCGGGCTCTAAGAGCGTCACAGCAGGATGCAGTCCACCAGGGGACCGGTACACGACGTGGAGAAGAGGATGTACGAGGTATGGAATGTTCGGCAGCTCTAAGAATAACCTCTGTGAGGTATTCGACCTGACTGTCACAGCTGGAAAAGACCTGATTGTGAAAAACTGCCATGGAAGAATAAAGCTCCCAGTCGGCTTTAGAAATGTTCCAACTGGTGGGACTAGGAGATGGGGAATGATGCAGGAAGTGGATGACACAAGGAAAATGGTCACTCTAGTACGTGTCGGAAAGTGCATACCACTCAAACTGACCGGCAAGCTGAGTAGTGCATATCGCGAAGTCCATGTGGGAATAAGTATGTGTTGTGTCAGAAAGGAAGGTTGGTGCACCGGTGTTGAGGCAGACAAGATTGAAGTGTTGGAGAAGGTCCACCAAAAGGGAGCCTCTCGGACAAGGTGTTGGAGAGCCGCATAGGGGGTGGTGGGCATTAAAGTCGCCTACCAACACGAAAGGTGAAGGGAGCTGGTCAACGAGGTGTAGCACATCTGCCCTAGTAAGGGCGGATGATGATAGCGAATAGATATTACAGAGGGAAAAGGAAAAGGTGGATAGAGTGATGCGGACGGCAATTGCCTGTAGGTGAGTATGCAATGTAATGGGATGGTGATAGACGTCGTCCCGAATGAGAATCAGAACCCTCCATGGGCTGGTGTACCTTCCACAGGTGGCAGGTCGAAACGCGCAGGTGTAGTGGGGGAAGTCTGCACGATCACTTGGACGTGACTTTGTTTCTTGGAGACAAACTAGAAGCGGGCAGTGCAATCGAAGTAGTAGTTTTAATTCTTCCCGATTGGATTGAAAGCCGCGAATAACCCATTGAAGGAGCGCCATGATAAAAAAATAAGAGAAGAAAAGAAGATAAAAAGGAACAAGCAGGTGGGGTCACCTCGACGGCCGCTGAGGACCGGACTTCGAGGGAGCACTACTGTCGCCATCTAGAGGCAGAGAGTCACGTTCCATAGGTTCAAGTGATACATCTGCAGCCTTCCCGACTTTATGAGCAGGGGCAGCTTCTGCCGCCGGTAAAATGCCGGTTGCCCGGTTAACAGTAGTGCGTCCCGGCGAGACAGAAGATGGTCGGGGCCGACTACTGTTGGGCGGCGTGACGGATGGGCCACGCCTCGGCGGGGAAGGAGAGGAACTCTTTTTCTTGCTGGCTCTTCTGGAAGAGTGACGGTGAGAAGAGGCAGTCGACGGTTGGGAAGCCTGAGAACGCAGAAAATCTTCACGGACGGGTTCCTTTTTCAAAGTCTAGGCATGTTGTTTCGGTGCCCGCGGTTTATTAGAGGTTGACGAAGACTGAACTTTAGTAGCAGCAGGAGGAAGCGGGGACGTGGAGCGGGCAATCTTCGGGCTGACCGATCGCACAACTGTGTCAGCGAAAGTGAAGTCACAGGTCTGGGTACCTGAATCCTTAGTAGGTCGAGTGGAGGTGAGGACCTTACTGTATGTGCCCGCTGGGAGGACAGTGGGCTTTCGACTCGCCTACAACTTTCGTGCTGCAGATGTTGAGACCTTTTCCGTGACCCGAATTTGCTGAATGACCTTTTCATCCTTATATACAGGGCTGTCCTGAGAGGAAGCCGCATGGTCACCGTTGCAATTAAGGCAGTGAGGGGATGGAGGTGGGCAATCCCCCTCATGGGCGTCCCTACCACAAGTGACACATTTTGCTGCATTAGGGCAAGATTGACGGGTATGGTTGTATCTGTGGCATTGGAAACAGCGAGTTGGGTTTGGTATATAAGGGGGGACGGAGATAACTTCGTACCCTGCTTTGACCTTCGACGGGAGTTCAACTCTGTCGAACGTCAAGAACACAGTACGAGTTGGTGTCAGCTGATTATCTGGTTATCTACCTTTTTCAACACCCTATGCATGGCTGTTACACCCTGATCGATCATATAGGTTTGTATGTCTTCGTCAGACAACCCATCAAGGGATCTCGTGAAGACTACCCCCTGTGACGAGTTGAGTGTGCGATGCGCTTCTAGCTTGACAGGAAACGTGTGTAACAACGTAGTCCGAATTAGGTTTTGGGCTTGGAAGGCACTGTCCGCTTTCAGCAACAATGTTCCATTGTGCTGACGCCAACAGGTCTTAACAGGGCCAGCAATCGCATCAACACCTTTCTGAATGACGAAAGGATTTACAGAAGTGAAATATTTACCGTCGGTTCGAGAGACAACAAGGAATTTCGGAAGATTAGGCAGAGTTTTCTTTTGCTGAGGCGAATCTATCTTTCGTTTTTGGGTCACAGTCACAGTAAAAGAAAAGAAAGTCATTGCGGAAGTGTCCCCCATGATTACCGGCGTCTCCGATGGCGCGCTCCTTCCTAGTGGGGGCCCTCTCTGAGGGCTTACCCGCCTTAGGTGATTGTTCACACCTCAGGTCACACCTCCCGAGAACTGACGGAGGGACCAATCGGCATGTTCGGAAGGTACCAGCTCGGGTAATCACCCCTCCCTGGGCCTGGCCTTTACCAGGGGGTACTTTCGTGCCCTACTTGTCTACCCGGTGCGGGGAATTACGCGTTACCCCGTCACCTGCTACGCATGATAATGCATGGGTCGGCCTTCAGACACGCACAGGGAGGAAAGAAGAAGAATAGAGGAAGTGAAGAGAAAGAAGTGTCTCAGACGCCGAAGCGGAGACTAATGAGGAGGAGAAGAAGGCTAGGAGAGTACAACAAGGAGAGAAAGACAGAAGCAAGGGTTAGGGAAGGAAGAAACCAGGGAATAAGAGAAACTACGACAAGAAGCCACCTTAACTCGCAAAGGACGCCCGTCTCCGGGTGAAGGCGTGAACCGGGAGGGAAAGTGAAGCAGCCTGGGGCTGAAGAAAGGCTGCTTCGGCTCGGGGCCCTGTGCGCACCACACACGTACCCACAAAAGAGCTGTGGGGGGGGGGGGGCAAATGCAACAAGTGATTAGTGGAGTAAACAGTGGAAACGCAGTACGAAACGTACCTAACGGCGGTCAGTATGTCTGACGCCGTCGTGACCACAGATTTAATCCGGGCTACTTCAATCACAATAATAATAATTTCAACAACAATGCAGCTACTTTCCCTAACCAATATAATGGGAACACACAACCGCTCTGGCGTAATGGAAACTACTACAATAATATTAACAGAAACAGAATTTTTTTTCCAAACAATAACGGTAATCAACAAAATCCGAACTTTTCTACTACCCCTGCACAACAACCAAATGTCAATCAAATACCAGTAGCAACGATGACGACTGACAGTACAGATTAAACAAACTGGACACAAAATGAATCGACCGCGACTATAACTGACGTGACAGAGACTTTAAATCAACTTCAAAGACATTCTAACGGGACGCAGACGTCAAACTAAATCGGCTCGTGTCTGACCCTCCGACATTGAGCGACAGAGGCAGTGAGGGCACAATTCTCACAGTAAATATGCTGCGTTACAATAAAGGAATCGATATCAGGGAAGAGCTACTCCAGGCACAAACACAACAAAACAAAGTACCTATAGTTGCCTATCAAGCACACATCTTAATAACAGTAGGAGACATACTTACATCGATTTTAGTTGACACTGGAGCAGCTATTAATGTATTGTCTTACAGTTTATTTAAACGCATAAACAACAGTCAGAGGTTACCTACCTTTCCTGTACAGAACTGTAAAATCATTGGTGCAGTAGATGCAAAATCTAAGCCAGTTAAGTTACAGTCACTGTTAATCAATTGCAATTTGAAAATTATACTGGTATTCAGGAATCTGAAAATGAATCTCTTGAATCTATAGTTCAAAAAGTTAACGAATCCACTAATGCCACAGATAGTCAGAGATAACAACTTCTCCACTTGCTACACAAGTACATACGAGTATTTGACAAAAGGCCAGGTGTAATTAGGACATATCAGTATAACATGCAAGTTAAGCCTCATGAAGCATTCTGTAGGCAAACATATTCTATACCTTGGGCAAAACAACCAGCTGTCAAAGCAGAAATTAACCGTATGCTTAGATGGAACATAATAGAACCTTCAATGTCACAGTATTCCAGCCTCTTCTTGCAATTTTATATGCGAGAGCATAAATAATATCTGTGGACTTTCATTCGGGATAGGCTACGGACTTAGAAAAATTCTGCCTCCCAATAGGAACGTAATAGTCAAGAAAATATTAATCATTGCTGAAAAGGTTTTCTTCATTGACAAATATTAAATCAAATAACTGTAACTTGTTTAAAAAAAGGAATAATTTTAAATATTGACTTTGCCAAGAATATCAAACTGCGATTTTGTGAAATGAACTATAGAGAACTGCTTATTTAAAATATATTGTGTGACTTTGGCAGTGTTTTGTAAATCTGTGCTTAAGTTGAAATATAGGAGAAATATTAATTTAAAATTTTGTGTCGAGCACATCAATCGTAGTTAGCACCTGACCTTTCCATTGATAATTGAAGAACTTTAAAAAATAATATCTTTGAATTATCTGTGAATCAAAGTGACTAAAAATAATCAAAATGTTATGACTTTTATAGGAAAAGATTAGTGAATGTTTATGTGACGTGCTTCGTTAAATGGAACTACCGGGAAAGAAAAGATTATATTACAAAAAGAATTTAGAATTTTTTCAAAACAAGCCCCTGAGATCACAGAGTCCATGTTCATCAGTTAAAATATAATCCATAAACTGTGTTAGGCTACGAAAGTTAAACCAGAGACATCCTTAACTGAATATATGAAATATATGAAATATACTTAAATAACCAACGTATACCTCAAATAAAAATTTTACGTGCCTACTGAATCTTTATGTGAAGACGACGAAAGCTTGCACTACCGCTGATGTCGCTACTATCATACCGAAGCACTACAACAAACCAAATAAATTTCCACCACCAACCAAAATATCAAATAAAAAGACGTCACACTCTTTGTGGAACCTGAGTCCGGAGACTGGAATACCCGAGCCCTCCTCTTAGAGCGGGTGTTGTTACCCCCAATGGTACACCCATCCACTAGGAGGTGGAAAATTTTTTGATAGGTCCATCTTGATCCCACGAGTAGTTAGGGAAGTACGTGTCCGCCTAGACAGAGCCTCCCATGCCTAGGTAAGCCTTATACAACTGAGGTGTCGCAGTCACCCCAGAGGTTGCTCGCTAGGGGCTTTTTTTAAATTGTGGTTTTAGGGCAAACAACTGCTGAGGTCATTAGCGCCCAACACTCCAGCGAGTTTCGCTGGACGTATTGGATGGCTTGATATAATGCATAGAACTCAGCTGTAAAAATGGAACTACACTCAGGAGACGATATTTAAACTATGTGTTGCCAAGTACAAATGCACACCCAACAACCTGGTTTGTCATTGAACCATCAGTGTAGATGAACAAATGGTCATCAAATTTGAACCGGAGTGCGAGAAATTCTCTCCAGTTAACGAAACTAGGTGTGGAGTCCTTTGGAAGAGAATGTATGTCCAAGTTAATACGAACTTCGGGGCTTAGCCACGGTGGAGAGGCGCTGTCTCCAGTCGAGAAAATAATAGGCATTGTAACGCCGAGCTGGCCAAGTAACGAACGCAAGCGTACTCCCGGTGGTAGCAGAGCAGACGAGCGCACGGCAAAGAGACCGTCAAGTGAGCCATTAAAGAAAACTGCGTATGTTGGGTGTCCTCGCATGGATGACAAACGGCTAGCATTACGGCTAAGCAGGAGTTCCCAACGGTAAGAAAGGGGTAGTTCGGTGGCCTTGCCATAGAGGTTCTCAACGGGGCTAGAGTAAAAAGCTCCCATCGCCAGACTGATCCCTTGGTGGTGGATTGTGTTAAGACGTCACAGTATGGATGGTCGAGCCGAAGAATAAACGATGCTTCCATAGTCCAGTTTGGACCGAACTATGGTCTGATACAGATGGAGGAGAGTAGACTGATCAGCTCCCCACGAGGTGCCACTTAACACCCACAGCACATTGAGAGAGCGGGTACAGCGAGCTGCCAAACGATATATCTGGGGATACCAACTTAACTTCCTGCCGAAACCAAGACCCAAAAACGTCGTGGTCCCCACAAATGGAAGTACAATGGGGCCCAGACGAAGGGACGGGGTGTGCTGTTACCAGGAATGGAGTGTTGGGGTATCAGAACAGTAAGAAGCGAATTTCTATTTTAATTTCATTTAATTTAATTTTCTATTATTATTAAAAAAGGAGAGAGAAAATTATTAATAATAATAATAATAAACAATTATTAATTAATGTTGTGAAAAAAATTCATCTGTGGAACTAAAAGAAAAAAAAGTGGAAGAGCAGTATCTTTGCTTTTTAATTAGCAGTGTCTTGTCTTGATTTCTCGAGCAGTTAGAAGTGATGAGCTGTCTCATTTTTTTCTTCTATGTAAATTTTCAGTTGACATGTAAATGTTTTTACAAAAATACAAATCCTTTTCAAGAGTGAAAAGTTTCGTCTCAGTTCATTACTTCGGCCTTAAAGTGAACCACTTAATGACCCTGAGATGTGATGAAGCAAATCAACAATAAGAAGACATTTTGAAAACTGTCGGTATTTTTACATGAGTTTATTCTACGGTTTCTCTGAGGTTTATTAATATTGACTGCAGTACCTCTTTGCTAAGTTTCATTAACATTTAAAATATATATATAATGATATTTCACAATATAAAGATGTTCCACAAAGATGTTCCGATATTATTTAACAAGATAAAGATGTTCCACAATGGCGCCCAACGGGGTGGCCAAGTATGGTATTAATTACTAATCGATGTAAATTTTCTTACTTTTCCATGTATCGTACTTTATGGAGCCAGAAAAAAAAAGGATATAAGGATGAGATCGACTCAGGTAACGGGAAAGGAATGCACAAATAACAACGCAAAGCGGTATTAAGAAGACAACAAAAGGTAGGAGAAGATAATCTATTATATATATACTGGTGCTTCCATGGTGGAAGAGGTGTTCTATCTATACTCCAACTCGAAAGAAATTTTCATTAACAATCTTTCTGGTAGTAAAAAAAAAAAAACTAACAATTTTTTGAAATTTCTCTTTCCACCTAGCTTCAATAGTTACTCAGAATTAACGTAGTTTGATGGTGTAACATCACGTAGTTGCTGATGTAGCTTGAGTGTTAATCAAAATTTATCCTAAAATTAACTTCTTGTGGGATTTAAGGCATGAAATTGGTTTTAAGTGTTCAATTGTGATTGTTGAAGCGTTTTTTTAATAGTGGTTTGAGGAAGGGAGTGGTCATTGTTGCCGAGGCCTTAAGTGAAAGTTTGCCAAAATGTCCGATAAACGTGAACAGTGTGAACTATCAGGAAAATCTTCTAGTGAAGTTAGTTTTGATAATCAGTTAGTCCAAAATCCCGAATTACAGATCCCAGCCTTAAATTATGAATCCAATGGTGATAACAATACCCCTTTCATATCAAACAATGACCCAATGATGAATCCTCTGTTAGATTCAAATATATCGATAAGTATAGAATCTTCTGGAATATCAGAGCAATTGTGTGGGGCTGATGATGAAGCTTCACAAAACGCCCACACAATTGAATTTAATAACTGGCAGACCCCCACTTCTTCAAAGGCACAAACCGTGCACCCGGCAGGAATAAAAAGTTCAGATAACACCCGAGTAGAGACGGAAAATAAATCTTCGTCAGAAATGTACACACTTTTTAACCGAATAATGGAACTAATAGACAAACAATCACAAAGTTTGCAAATGAAAATGGACAAACAATCAGAGCAAATAAACAAACAATCGGACAAACAATTAGAACAAATGCAACATTTGCGGACTGAAGTACAGGCTACCAAGGAGTCTGTTAAAAATTTACAAACACACGTCACGCAAATGCGAGCTGACATACAACAGGAAGTAAATGAAATCAATGTTAAATTTGAGGCTTTAAATGTTAGGCAAACCCGTTTGAGCACTCAAGTCGATCACATTGCCAAGGATTGTGAAAGTTTAAAAGCAGCAAAACAAATGGTCGAAGGATCCATAAGCTCAATTGAGCAAGAGTAGACGAGCTGAGCGAGGGGTACAATCCGTTAGCCGATAAAATGGAACAGCTAACACGTGAAGTAGGATCTTTAAAGGTAGAACAAAAGAATTCCAACATGGAATTACAAGAGATAAAAAAGCAAATGCAAGACGATGAATGCGACAGTAGCACTTCAGGGCATCGGAATTGTAGAGAGGAAGTGGAAAAATGGGTAAGTGAAAAAGGGGAACAAATACTGCGGGAAATAAAAGGGGAAGTTGGCAGTATGACCCGTCAGATGTACCGAGAAAACACACTGGCTCAATCATCCACATTAACAAGTAATACCGTGCCACCGGGAGTAAACGAGCATAGGGAGTCTGTATCGTTTACAAGGTCGCAAACGACGCCGCCAATTTTCCAAAATATTAATATGCAGCAAAGTCATGGATCGCCTCTGGAACATTTAACTATGCCAACACAATCAAATGGGCCGCGTATAAATACGGTACCCGGTTTGTCCACAGTTGTAACCCACACCCAATCAGCAAAAAACGGGGACCAGGTTATCAATATTGTCATTGAAGACGGTTTAGGTGGATCGAGAAAATTTCCCACAATTTCGGAAGAAAACAAAAAGAGTCATACAATCATATTTTTGCAAACATTTCAGAATGTATTGCCACATTCTTGGTCGGATGCTCGGAAAATTCAAGAAATAGTTAGTCACATCGAAGGCAATGCTTCTGCTTGGGCTGCAAGCGCCATAAATAGGTGCCAAACCTATGCTCAATTTGAGCAGGAGTTCATGGCAAGATTTTGGTCACAGTCTGTACAAGAACGTCTACGACGGCAAGTTTTTAGTCCGGAGCCGTATAACAGACGCTCGGGCAGCCTACGTAAATATTTCGAAAAATATCTGAATAAAACCTTGTAGTGGACGACACCAATGTCACACTTGGATGTAATTAGGATACTCAAATCAAAATTACCCGCTGATATTGCTGAAAAAATTATGCGGGTGCCTGAGTATAATTCGCCAAATTTTTTGGATGCTTTAGACGATTACGACCGGATCCATGAAAGGGAGAGAAGTTTTGTTCGCAATTCTAACAGGGATAATTTTGGTGACAATGTGAACCATGGGAATTCTGATCGGAACTCACCGCCTAGGCAAAATGGAACGAGTTCTAGCCGAAACGGTAATTACAACGGTGGTAGTAACAATAATAAGAACAATTACCGAATGCGGAACGACAATAGGTATAACCCGGTCTACCAGAATGGGCAACAGCGTAATAATTTTCTCAATGGACAAAACCAGAATGTATTGAATGAGGAGGCACAGAGAAGAAAGCGTAGGTATGGCAACAAGCTAGGTCGTATTCACAAATTTGAAGATACCACACCCAGGTAGCTATCTGTTAGCATATCCCGGATCGGGAAACATAAAAGGACTGCATCCGCATAAGGATCTAAAACCATATATCCAATAACACTCAGACAAGATACATTCATCTAATTTGATAAAGATGTTTATATGACGGTGTTAAGTATGCGTACGCCCACCGCTATGCGCGCGAAAAATTCGTGCCACTAAGTTGAATTCTACTTTACGTGGCTATCATAAACACTGGCGGATAGCGCTGAGACAGCTGATGATCAACGCCCGTCAGCTGTCAAAGTTGATTTATACGGGGGAGTGTCAAACAGATGTAGGGGCGTGCTCAGTTTGAACCTGTTCATATAAACAGGATAAACGCCGAGATAGATATAAAGATATATATACACGGAAATAAAATATGCTATGTACACGAGAGAAAACGAACTATGCACACGCGAAATTGAATACAAAATTATATATATATACGAAAATTAAAACTGTTTAAAAACAACGATACTTCACAGCTAGCCGGATATATACAAATATAAACTACACTACTAACTACTGTTTAAATACTCTAACTACACTCACGACAGCCTAATTCCTCTAACTAAAATTTAACTCAAAAAAAAAAAAAATCGACTATACTGCTTACTAACAATTAAAACCTCTGCGGAAATTTTCTAAAGATAATAAGGAAAGCTGCGATAAGTATTAAAGTATATGTAGATGAGAAATTCAATAGGCATAGGTTACATTTTACGCGCTTCATGTCAATAACAATAACAATAATAATAATAATAATGAGAATGTATTTGTGGAAGGCGTATTGCCTGACAAAAAATTGTGGCTACATTGTACTTTGAGATAGGGATTATTGAATTGTTTTGTGCCAAGGCACGTGGCGCTTATTTGCGCTTTCGGTCGGATATTTGCGCGATGGTATCTAAAAAGAATAATTGTGGCCTCCGCAACTCCGATTTTTCTTTTCTCTTAACCCTATGCTACGAAGACGAATGTGGAAGAATGAATGTCATGATGAATGAATGCGAAGTGTCTTAAAACGAACTTCATGCCTATTAATTTACATTATGATGAATTATTAAATATTGATTGAGAAAAACAAGAAATAACTGAGTAACATATTGAAGCAGGGGTTACAATGATACAGATGGCAGGGAACACACTGGCAATTCTGATTCATCAAACTTAATGGTTAACAGGTCAAACCATCCATATATAAATCAGTAGGTAAATGAATTTTGGGTTCCGTTTATACAAGAAAGTGGAGATTAATATTGCTATAAAGTTCTTCCGAACACGGACTTAGCCTCACACGGTTAGTGTTAATGAACAAGATGAATATTTTATGGCAGTTCAGTCAATTGAAGTCTAGAAAGTCTATATACTACATAAACAGAGAATTCTTTCCCAATTATGATCTATGCATATAGTAATTGCTTATCCATTGAAACACGAGTAGACAAAGTTCTCACAGCTATTCTCTACTACACAACTAACCACATTATACACGATAAATGATGTAGGATTATTTCCTTCTATCGTGGTTGGAGGATAGTGTGGGCCGATTTCTTGTTTCCTTGGAGGATGTGTGTATATATATGTCTTTATACCTTCATGAGACGTTTACGAGTCTGAAAAAAAAAAAAAAAAAAAAAAAAAAAAAAAAAAAAAAAAAAAAAAAAGGGAAAAAATTTCAATAAAAGCGAGTCCAGAAACCTGGCCTGATCTCATATTTATATCCGAATAAATAGGTCCGAACATAAATAGATTAAGTAAATCCATGGATGGCGTATACATGTATAAGGAAAGATTTTTTACGAGAGGTATTAAAAAAAAGTTAGAATACTATAGGTAGTAAAAGAGTGGAATGTATGTTTTCTTCTGGTTATGTATAATTTCTGATGAAAAAAAGGAGTAATATTATAGTTGTTTTAAGGATGAAATATATGTAAAATACATAATTTAACAATTGTGAACATAAAAAAAAAACCATGAAGACTATTAAATGTAGGAAGTATAAACCAAGGTCGACAGGACGATATGCATTGTTGAACAAATGTCTTGGTAAAATACTAATTATAACGAAAACTATAGTGCCAAGATGACAAAACGAGCAGACGAGGATTTAAATTCATTAGTGAAAATGGGTGATTCGTGTGACTGTGAGGGGATAGCAGATCGATGTTGTGCCGCGTGCGCAGTTGGAGAAGTGAAGTGATTCAATATAAAGTACTTACCGCAAATCAGCAGCACGGCGTACACGGGCGGTGGTCGTGATGATATCCCAATAGACGCTTTAGCATAAACGGCGAGAGCGGGATGTAACAACGACACCAGCAGCATCTGGATCCTCCCTCACACAAGAGCACGAACTACAATATGCTCTCAACAGTGCAAGCTACTGAACTGAGCGCCAAGCGATCGAGCAAGATAACAAAGACTAAGTTACAGGTATTGTTAACTGCCGGACAGAGAAGTAACTGATCGCATACTTTTTGCATGACAATGCAATATCGCTGGACACTTGTTGTGCGTAGCGGGACATTTGAGTGGAAAAAAATGGACGATCACAAGTGACGATAAATAATTTAAACATACAATGGACCTGAAAAGGAAAAGAAAGAGACTAAAAGGTTACAACGCCCCGTGGCGTGGACAATTTGTAATTTTTTTGCTTGTAAACAATTCTTTGTATAGGTATTGATCTATGTAATTTATGTGTAGATGTATATTTCTGTGTAAATTTCTTATATGTGTGCTTTGATGATTTTTTTCTTACCAGATTCTAAAATATGTCAATGAAAAGGTAGATAAACGGCCTCTCAATTAGATTAGCAGCTAGTGAGCCAATCCATGGACAAATATTTCTTATTCAAGGTTAATCTTTTGCCAACAAGGAAAGCTATCTTACTGTTCTGATATATAACATACTTCTGCCTCATGTAACGGAGTACATTCGCCAAAAGTATGGGGGCGGATGTGCTGTTACCAGGAATGGAGTGTTGGGGTATCAGAACAGTAAGAAGCGAATTTCTATTTTAATTTCAATTAATTTAATTTTCTATTATTATTAAAAAAGGAGAGAGAAAATTATTAATAATAACAATAATAGACAATTATTAATTAATGTTGTGAAAAAAATTCATCTGTGGAACTAAAAGAAAAAAAAGTGGAAGAGCAGTATCTTTGCTTTTTAATTAGCAGTGTCTTGTCTTGATTTCTCAAGCAGTTAGAAGTGATGAGCTGTCTCATTTTTTTCTTCTATGTAAATTTTCAGTTGACATGTAAATGTTTTTACAAAAATACAAATCCTTTTCAAGAGTGAAAAGTTTCGTCTTAGTTCATTACTTCGGCCTTAAAGTGAACCACTTAATGACCCTGAGATGTGATGAAGCAATCAACAATAAGAAGACATTTTGAAAACTGTCGGTATTTTTACATGAGTTTATTCTACGGTTTCTCTGAGGTTTATTAATATTGACTGCAGTTCCTCTTTGCTAAGTTTCATTAACATTTAAAATATATATATAATGATATTTCACAATATAAAGATGTTCCACAGGGGACAGGAGCTCCTTCTGCCACCAGAAGTTCATGCAGACTGTCTTATCAGCCGAGAATTCAAAGCCAGTGTCCATACTCCACGTGTGGAGAGTGTCTAGGCATTGCTGAAGGCGCCGCTCCAGGAGACCCATTTTCCGAGCTGCTGTAGATCGCGAAGTCGTCGACAATGAGGGACGCCAACACTCCCGGTGGTAGATGATGGGCTATAGAATTGATTGCCCTGCAAATAAAATGACGCTCAGGACCGAGCCCGAGGGACCCCGTTCACCTTAATAAAAGTGCTCGACAAAACCGAACCAACACGCACTTTTAAACACACAGTCTGTTAAAAATTCCCGGACAAAAATTGGGAGACGACCTCGAAAACCCCATGTATGCAGAGTGCGGAGGATGCCCATCCTCCAGCAGGTGTCGTATGCCTTTTCCAGATCAAAGAACACCACTACTGTCTGGTGCTTCCATAAAAAGTTATTCATTATTGAAGTAGACAGGGCGACGAGATGATCCACCGCAGAACGGTGCTTGCGAAACTCACATTGGACATTAGAAAGGAGATGTCGCGTTTCAAACCACCATACCAGGCGCCCATGAATCATGCGTTCCATCACCTGCTACTGGTGAGGGAAATGGGGTGGTAACTGGAAGGGAGAAATGTATCCTTCCCAGGCTTTGGTATGGGAATGACTATCACTTCACATCAGCGTCACGGAAAGGTGCCTTCTATACATATGCAGTTGTAGGTGGCCAGTAGGAAGTGAAAGCCCGTTGGTGAAACGTGTTGTGACATCGCTACGTGAATGCCATCTGGTCCTGGAGCGGAGGACCGCGAAGACGAGAGTGCGTGGTGGAGCTCTTGCACAGTAAACTCGGTATTGTAGGATTCACGGTTCTGAGAGGTAAAGGGCAATGGAGTCGCCTCCACCGTCCGTTTCCTAGTGAGGAAAGCGTCCTCACTAGGAAAGAGACCTCTGCAAAATGTTGACCCAGTACGTTGGCTATTTCTGGAGGGTCGATGATGGTGTCAGTTGCGACACAGAGACCAGGAATCGAGGAATCAGCCATAGTATCTGAAATTTTTCTGAGGTTACCCCAAATGATGGTGGAAGGGGGTAGACCTATTAAAAGAGCTTGTGAATGAGCGCCAACTGGTGCATTTACAGTCGTGAAAGAGGCAACGACAATAGGCCCGCAGCTGTTTGTATCGGATGCAGTTGTTGAGCGTGTTCCGTTGTTTGAAGGTTCTAAGGACACTTTGCCGTGCTCACAGAGCGTCACGGCATTCCGCGGTCCACCAGGGGACAAGGGGACGATGTGCTTGGGTAGTCTCACTGGGGATGGAACATTCTGTGGCTGTGAGAATAACTGTGGTAATGTGTTCCACTTTGTCGTCTATACTAGGATACTGATGAGTATTAAAATCCGCCAGTGACGAGTAGAGTTCCCAGTCTGCTTTGGTTATCTACCAGCAGTGTGGATAACCAAGGGTGCCAGGCGTCATTAGGTGAATTACACGTGGAAAATGATTGCTCGAATGTGTGTCTGAGAGAACAGACCATTCTAGACTCCGTGCCAACTGAGCAGTGCAGATAGATCTATGTGGCTGAAAGTGTGTGTGGAGTCCGAAAGATAAGTTGGTTCACCAGAGTTAAGGCAGATGAGCTGAAGGTGGTTCAGTATATCTGCCAGGAGGGAGCCCCGTGGACATGGCCGTGGGGAGCCCCAAAGGGGTGGTGGGCATTGAAATCGCCAACCAAGAAAAATGGACATGGAAGCTGGTCAATAAGATCTAGAAGATCAGATCTAGTGACGGGAAAGGAGGATGCAATGGGGGCACGGTGGTGGACAATTCCCCTCATGTGCATCTTTATCACAGGTGACACGTTCCCGGGTTCTTGCACAAGTGACTTGTGTGATTAAAGCGATGGCACTGGTAACACTGAGTAGGGTTATGGATATAAGGTCGGACTGTGACCTCATATCCTGTCTTTATCTTTGGCGGCATAGCCACTCGGTCGTCGAAAGTCAGAAACACTGTGTGAGTGGGGACTAAAAACGTTGTTCTCTTTTTTTCATCACTCAGTGTACTGCGATGACGCCTTGTGCTGCCAGATAGTCTTTTAATTCATCCTCAGTCATACCGTCCAAACAGGCTGAGTAGACTACCCCTCAGGAATAATTGAGGGTTGGATGAAGCTCAACAAGAACTGGGTAACTATGGAGCAAATTAGCCTTGAGCAGCTGCTGTGCCTGGGAGCCACGTTCTGTTTCCAACATTAGTGTTGCAGGTTTTAGCTGAGCCGGCAATGGCATCAACCCCTTTCTGAATGATAAATGGGTTTACCCACTAGAAGGATTGTCCTTCCTCAGTATGGGTAACCACAAGGAACGTAGATGTCGATTGTAAATGCTTCTATTCAGATTCACTAATGTCCAGTATGTCAACTTCCAGAGACTCTTTACATTTTCTTTTTTTTTAATGAAAACCATCGCGGATGTATCCCCCACGATTGTCAGAGTCTCCAATGGCACACTCCTTCCTGCCGGAGGCTCCCAACAGAAGCACACCCACCTCGGATGATTGTTCCCACCCCAGGTCACACCTCCCAATCTACAGACAGAGAGAAGGTATCAGTGCAGGCAATCGCCCCTCCCCTGGCCTGGCCTTAACCAGGGTGTACGCACGCACCCTACATGCCAGCCTGGGGCTGGGCCTTAGGCATTACCTAGTTACCCAACCAAGTGGCCTTCAGGTGCGTACAGAGAGGAGGAAGAAAGAAACAGTAGGAGGAGAAGCCTCAAACGCTGGTGCAGAGGCAAAGAAAGAGGTGAAAGAAGGGCTCGATCCAAAACCTTTTCAACTTCGGTTCCCCGAAGGATGCACAGACTCGGTCCCCAAGAGAGAGAGGAAAACGACAGTTGGAGAAGCGTCGTGTAGCACGGAAAACAAAGAGTGCCACAAAGGCTGGGACCCCGAGCTCGCCACGCACGTACTCACCACAGAGTGGTGAGCCCCTGGGTGATTGCTAGGGGCTGTTCCGCCTGAACAGCTGTGCATTCGATCAGCAGGCAGCACACCTTGGGATTGAGGTTTTTTTTTCTAGAGGTATATCCGTCCTCGTGACCCGGGTGGTCGAGCCAGGATCCCCAGTACACACAATGTTCCACCGTCGCCCCATACGGTGGTCGCAGAAGCGTGCCCAGAGGTTACGGTATCTAGAGGACTGGCGGACTTACCGGGCCCAGCTCAGGACCCCAGGGTCACCAAGCCCGTACTTTGCAAATTAATGCTGAGCCCCTGAGGGGTGCAGGAAGTCCTTGGGAGTGAGTACCAGATCGCCAGCATAGTGAAGGCTAGTGCAACTTAGCTCGGGTCACTTGTAACATAGGGGACTTATGTAGGAATCTCTCAAAAGAGGATCAAGCAGTTATAGTGGGTGAGGCCGGGAATAGTCTTGATAGGGACGGGGAATATGATACAGGTGGTGATCTGGAAAGGATAGCAACTCAAACTAGAGGCACAAATGTGCATTTCATGCAGCTGTTTCAGCGTCAAGATAGGCCTTGTCGTAATACAGCTGTCAGCCGTGTTAACATGGGGCTTGAGAAGGCGCTGATGACGGAGTTCATGGATCACATTGCAGTGGTGCCAGTTGAGACTATCCAAAGGTCGGATCTTACTAGGCACGATCTGCACCTCAATAGGTATGGGAAGGGGAGGTTGGCAAAGCTCATAGGTGACAGTGTAGTAGGGGGTGGAGGTGACACTCATGGAAAAATTCCTGTAGTAGTTTGTGTTAGGGCTGCACCTATTTTAGACTGAAGACAGCTGATAGGTATTCCTGCTCAAAGGAAATCCCTCTAAGAAAGGAACAACCTGTGACAAAGTCTAAGAATATAAGTAATAAGGGAATTATTGTTTTTCATCAAAATATACAGGGTATCAAATATAAAGTTAATGAACTGCTTATTGATACTGATTCTGACATTATTGGTATTTCAGAGCACTTTTTAAGTGGTGTGACAATTCAGAGACTTCTTTTGCCAGCATACAGGTTAGCTGCCTTCTTCTCTAGCAGTTCCTTGCAGTGTGCGGGAGTGGCCATGTATCTAAAAAAACATTTTTAATCGGAGTCAGTCACTTTATCTAAACACTGCACAGAAAAGCTATTTGAATGTTGTGCAGGAGTCGTTAATGTTAATGAAACTAAACTAGTAATTGTTGTTATTTATAGGTCCCCTAACTCAGATTTTAAAATGTTTCTGCCTAAGCTGGAATTAGTTCTGGGTTCACTTTATAGGAAGTACAAAAATTTAGTTGTGTGTGGAGATTTCAACGTTAATTGTGTAAGTGATAGCTCAAAAAAATGTTCAAATGTTTGTAATTCTATCGGACCAATGATAGCTCAAGAAAAAGTCGACTGTTAGATCTATGTAATTCGTATAACCTGTCACAAACAGTATTTTTTTCCAACGAGAGTGGAAGGCAGTGGCAGTTCTACCATTGACAATATTTTTTTATTCTTGTCAGCAGAATAGTAAATGGCCTATCTGACCATAATGCCCAAATTTTAATTCTAAAAAGTATTTGTTCACAAAACAAATGGTAAACATAATTATCAACTACTTAGAAAAGTCAATCCAGTTGCAATTGAGACATTTTTAAGTCTAATTAAGGAACAAGAATGGTAAGATATTTATACTGCTGATAATGCAGATGATAAATATAATACTTTCCTGAACACATTTCTTACGCTGTTTGAAAGTTGCTTTCCACTAGAACACTCAAAACAGGGTACTTCCAGTAACAGGCAGCCAGGGTGGCTGACAAAGGGGATAAGACTATCATGTACAACAAAGAGGAAATTGGATCAAAATGTTAGAAGCCGTCAGAATGAAGATGCAGTAGCTCAATAGAAATTGTACTGTAAGGTTCTGAAAAAAGACATTAAGAAGGCAAAAAGTATGTAGTATGCAAAAAGATTAGCAAACTCTCGGGGGATAAAATTAAAACCATCTTGTCAGTCGTGAAGGAAGTGTCTGGTTGACAGCTGCAGATAGAAGATATAACGTCAGTATGTAGTAGAAATGTTTCTGTTACTAACAAGTTAGACATATGTGTTGTATTCAATAATCACTTTCTGAATATAGTAGGTGAACTAAACAAAACCCTAGTTTCTACATGTAATCGTATAACATTTTTAGAAAATGCCTTTCCGAGGCTGTTACCAGAAATGGTCCTTCATGATACTTCCATAGGGGAGATTGAGTCAATAATTGAATCACTAAAGACTAAGGACTCTTGTGGATAAGATGGGGTATCTAGCAGAAATCTAAAGTACTGTTCTCCATATGTTAGCCCAGTACTAAGGCATATTTGTAATTTTTCCTTTCAGAATGGTCAATTTCCTGACAGATTAAAGTACTCAGTAGTGAAACCACTTTATAAAAAAAGGAGAAAGGGTTAATGTAGACAACTATAGACCTATTTCTATGCCATCGGTTATTTCCAAAGTTATTGAAAAGGCTGTATATTCAAGATTAATTGATCATTTCAGTTCACATAATTTGTTGTCAAATGTACAATTTGGTTTTCGAAGTAGTTTAATGACTGAAAATGCTATATTTTCTTTCCTCTGTGAGGCACTTGACGGGTTAAATAAAAGGCTATGGACATTTGGCGTCTTCTTTGATGTAAATAAAGAGTTTGATTGTGTTGATCACAAAATATTATTGCAGAAGTTGGAACATTATGGAATACGAGGAGTGTCTCACAACTGGTTCACATCATACTTCAATAATTGACAATAAAAGGTAATTCTCCGCAGTGTTGAAAATGGCTATGACATACAATCGCAATGAAGCACAGTTAAGTGTGGGGGTGCCCCAGGGTTCTGTTTTGGGACTATTGTTGTTTCTTATTTATATAAATGATATGCCTTCGAGTATAACTGGTGATAGTAAAATATTTTTGTTTGCTGATGATACCAGCTTGATAGTGAAGTAATATTGACACAGTATCAAATAATGCCATTCAAGAGAGAAGTTCATGGCTTGTAGAAAACAAGTTGATGTTAAATTACAGTAAAACTCAGTTTTTACAATTTTTAACACACAATTTGACGAAAGCTGACATTTTGATTGCACGTATTGGGCATATGATAAGTGAGACTGAACAGTTTAAATTTCTAGGTGTTCGTGGAAAGCCCATGTACAGGAGCTTGTTCCAAAACTAAATTCTGCTTTATTTACCATTAGAACAATATCTGAAATAAGTGATTTTTCAACAAGAAAAGTGGTCTACTACGCTTACTTTTAACCTCACTTATGATGTATGGCGTTATTTTTTGGGGTAACTCAACTGAAACAAAAAGGATATTTTTGGCTCAGAAATGGTCGGTTTGAGCAATATAGTGCAAGTTCATGAACTTCATGTCGACCCCTTTTCAGTAGTCTGGGAATTTTCACACTGGCGTCACAATACTTTTTTTCTTCAATGTCATTTGTTGTTAAATTATATCAGCTTATTCCCACAAGGTAGTAGCTTTCATTCGGTGAATACCAGACAGAAGTTGAAACTCCATTTGCATCACACCACCTTGACACTTGTACAGAAAGGTGTGCAGTATTCTGTAGCATCCATTTTCATTAAGCTGCCACAAGAACTAAAGAATCTTAGCACTAATCCACATGCTTTCAAATCTAAATTGAAGAGTTACCTCGAGACCACTCCTTTTATTGTGTCGAGGAACTCCTAGAAAAATAAAGCAAATTCTTTTTTTTTCTTTTCTTTATTGATTTTTTTCACTTTGTCTTAAGAGTCGTGTGCATAGGAAAACGTAAAAAATTTATATTACCATTCTTGTGTTAAACTTCATGTATTGACTTGTTCCATGTCCATGGAGTCTTACTCCTCAATTAGGTCCTGTGGAACAGAGAACCATATTATAATTATAATAATAATTATTGTTATTATTAACAGTTCATGATGCCAATGGATTTTGTAAAGATAGCATCGGAGGGTAAGCCTAAGTGCCAACCAAATAGTAGTGTACGGAACACTGGTGCGATGTGCGACTGCACGAGCGCTGACTTCCCCGTGCATAGATGAACCCCGCTACAGTCTCCATTTCTTCCTGAACTGTCTCAGCAGCATTACGCCTTGTGCTCGGTCGGCCACTACAGGGTCTATCGTGCAAACAACGCGTGGCTTCTAACTTCGAAATCATTCTCGCAACAGCTGCATTTGTCAACAGAACATTACTCGTTCAAATCCCATTCCTATGGCGATAGAATCAAAACACTGAACTCGCATATTTCCCATTCTGATAATACAGCTTGTGATGGGACCATGTAATTCCACCTATTTCGGGAATACCATCACATATTTTGATTTTGTAATTGAGGTGTTTTGTACGAGTTCTTCAAGGTCATTGATATTTGTAAATAGAGGTCATGTTACTCAGTGCCTCTAAATAAGGTTCTTCCAGTTTTAAAATGGTTCGGGTTTCTTTTCCATAACAATTAAGATCAGAAAAGAGAGATATCTAAACTCCAACTTGTATTGTGACATATCTCTTGTGGTGTGGCAAATAATTTAAAGAGTGGAGTAATAGGCGTTTATAAATGTGCAATGTAACTTTTATCAAAAGCCGACCTGGCTCCAACTCCTCAATAAGTCACTCAAATACCACTCATATATGCTTCTATTTGACACGGTCACCTTAGGATTCTTGATTGGATGGTTTGAGGAACCCACTAGTCGGTTTCCTCGATCCACTCAAGTGCAAAAGACCTCATATCTTCATGCAGGGACGATATCATCTTGAAAAAAGAACACTACGTACTGAGACTACTATTGATTCAACACTCTTTTTCCATTTTAAGACATATATCTTTAGATCATTCATACAATGAAGAATGAATAATTATTGAGTCATTATAGTTCTTAATTAGATACTGTCCAACTTCCATGATAACTCACTTAACAACAATAAAAAAAAACACAACCTCCGCAAAGAGATTACATCATTTTTCTTTAAATGTATGGAGCGGCTTATTTATTGTTGGGCTGCACAGTGTTATTCACTGTGCGTCGCTTCCGCTTCCAAAGCACTTGCATTCTTCGTTTAACATTTTCTTGCACCCTGCAAACAATATTACGGGTGGACTGTTTTCAGTTTCATTAATAAATGGCTAATAGCAACTATCTTCTGTCGCGAATCTATAACTTATTTAACGACCATTTCATCGTTAGATTATAGATTTTCTTCCTAAAACAGAAGATATTGTGACAATATAGTTACTTAATTAATTAACAAAAGTGGATATATTGTTTTATAATATAGGCTCTATTTTCAGCAGATTGATTTTACTAACTTTTAGGCCAATTCTATCACATATTTTTACAGAAGGATTTTACAAACTTTTAGGACAACACATTCCATACTACCGAGGGGATAAGCTATTTGATAGCTTTTATAAATTTTATTTCGCCCCAATTATAATAAACATTTAATAGTTTGAATACCTTTCTTAAATAATTGTACAATTCCCTTATATTTTTTGGTTATTCTCTTCTTTGCATTTCCATAATGAGATTTCGTAGATTCAGTACTAAAATTCTGTTTCAACGTGAAACATAAAAAAAGAGAGATGAGGTGATCTTCTTACTCCACCACTTGGAACTCTTCTACACGATCTGATCTGAAGATGCCGGTTTACCCATTACCGATGGGAGGTAGGTGTGGGTCATCTCATTACTGTGCCACGGTGCAACAAACCGGTACTCTTTTTCACAATATTTTTGGTGGGTTAGAGCCTCATTGGGATCTCTAACACTAAGTAATCTAGCCTTTCCCTAGGTCTAGACACTCCATCTAAATCAATTTTCAAATAAGAGTATTGCACTATACGTGGTGTCATAAGAAAATTTGTAGAAGGTTCTACTTCACCAAATTTCAGTACCTTCGTTCTTTCCTGGTCTCTGCTTTATGAATACCTTTTCTAATCTGTCGTGATGAACATGTTTACTCGTAAAAAAAAAGAAAAAAGAACCCTTATGGGAAAATTCTTTCCCTTTTCTTCCCCACCTCGAGACGAGATAGACATGGGAGTCTTCTGTGTATGTCCTAAAATTAAAATGTCATATAGTTTTAGTGTGTAGAATAAATCTACCAACTTTACCCTTTGATCCAGCTGTAAACTTATTGTAGTGTTGTATATGATGTGTAAGTTTGCGTACATGTGTTAATCCTTCAGCGAACCTCAGAGGGTAAACACTGGGGTCTGAAGTCAGACTAAATGGAAAAAATTTCTGACACAGAGACCAGGAAGTATCTCCACCAAGATCAACGTGCTTAGTGGAATGAGAGAGAAAAACCTCATGAAGAGGAGACAGAAATGAAAAGATAGGAAAACAGGAAGTTGGAGCGAAGAAAGGAAAGAAAGATAGACCCAAAAGACTGGAAACACACCCCACCCCAGGAAACTCCTGGTCCCTTCTGTACTTCAATATGGCACCGGAGGGCAAAATATGGCAGGCTAGGTGTGAGCCACCCCACTTCTGAATGGGCGCTATAACTTCACATCCAGGATCCTCCCCCCGAAAAGAAGCTCCAACCCACACTATGGAATGTCAATGGCGAGTGACTAACAACGCTTGTTTGTGCAGTGTGCGCGTGTTTGTGTAAAATGTGAAGTATAACTCTGTGTGTGTGTGTGTGTGTGTGTGTGTGTGTGTGTGTGTGTGTGTGTGTGTGTGTGTGTGTCTTCTTATCACCGGATACTTTCCAGGACTGGAGCGGACTCTGAATGTGGCTCTCCAGCAAGGATACGACTTCCTTAAATCCTGCCCCGAAATGAGATCTGTCCTTAATGACATCCTTCCTACTCCACCATGCGTGTCTTTCCGCCGCCCACCTAACCTCCTAGTACATCCCTATCAAATCCCCAAACCACCTTCCCTACCTTCTGGCTCCTACCCTTGAAACCGCCCCCTTGTAAAACCTGCCCTATGCACCCTTCCACCACCACTTACTCCAGTCCTGTAACCCGGAGGGTGTACACGATCAAAGGCACAGCCGCTTGCGATAGTACCCACATGATCTACCAACTGACATGCCTGCACTGTGAAGCATTCTATGTGGGAATGACCAGCAACAAACTGATCATTCGCATGAATGGACACAGGCAGACAGTGTTTGTTGGTAACAAGAATCACACTGTGGCTAAACATGCCTTGGTGCATGGCCAGCACATCTTGGCACAGTGCTACACCGTCCAGGTTATCTGGATACTTCCCACCAACACCAATCCTTCAGAACTCTGGAGATGGTAACTAGCCCTTCAGCATATTCTCTCTTTCTGTTGCCCACCTGGTCTTAACCTCCGGTACATTCAAATTCCCACCCACCATCTTAACATCTCTGCCTCAGTTCTCTGGAGAGAGCCTCTGCCTCAAGTGGCATCTCTGTCTAACTTCTTAACTTCTTTGCTTTCTACAGTATTTCTGCCTAGGTGTGTTTGCATTTGTGTAAATGTATGGGTGTGTGTCTATTTGTTTACCTTCCTTTTCTTCCCCCAAAGTAAATCTTTCCTCTCCTGGGATTGGAATGGCTCCTTACCCCCTTCCATAAAACCCTCATCATTTCCTTTTCCCTCTCTTTCCCTTCTGCCTGAAGAAACAACTGGGTTGTGACAGCTTGCGTTTGTGTGTGTGTGTGTCTGTGTGTGTTCTATTTATTTGTGCTGCTGTCACACCTGTGCTCCTTCGCCTGGTGAGTAATCTTCGTCTTCTTAGCAACTTCGCGATTATTTCCATTCCCGTTTTTCGATATTTCCATCTGTTCTTCTGACCTTTTTTCTACACGTTTTCACTTCTATTCATTCGTCAGATTATTTTTACCCTCCAACCACATTCTGCCACTACAGAACGAATCCTTATAGTACACTTTCCTTTCATCCTCGCACGGTTTGCAAAACTTTTCCAGATTGTCTTCACCCCATAACCTGTTTGGACGCCCATACAACCGCCACACCCCTGTGCACCACGTTGTTGACTAACTGTGATTGATCACAATTTCAACAACGTTTCTCTTCTAATACTCTCTCGAACAACTTTACCTACTTTTTCCTATCTGAATAATTCCTTCTGCTATCTGATCACCTTTATAGCTCCCCCATATATAATTTTCTTTATTCATTTATATATATTTATATTTTGTTTCATTACCGTTCAGTACGGATCTCTCTTTTTTCCATACTATACATGTCACCCTACATCGACCCCATCAAATGTTATCTACATTCCCTCCGCAAGCATGCCTTTGCCCTAGCCAGATTGAGGTCACACATTCTATTCATTCAGGCTTGTTTAACATTTGGCATCACCCCCCAGGGCCTCACACGAAAAGTTCCCATCTCTGGCTGTAACCCATCCTTTCATCCTGCCTTATACCAATTCCAAACAGAACAATTGACAACCCTCACCCACCTGATCCTTAACCTATACCTCAACTCCGCCAATGAACAAACCTGTCAACTCGTATCCCTGATCAAAATCCACAAGCTTTCCATTTCCACATCCGCACGTAGAGTTCAGAACATACCTTTACAGGCCAACTGCAAATTGGAACAGCATGCCACCCTCCACCTCAAAAATCTATCCAAACTCCTGGTCATCCACCTCCGGAAAGGCAATGCACTCTCCCTCAACAACCTCTCCAATAAACCTCAAGCTCCTCTTATTGCACAAAAACCCAGTCCCTCCCATCTACTAAATCTCCCACTTCCAGCTCCACTCCCCCCAAACCTCACAATCCTGAACCACAACATCCCAATTCAGTAGTCAACCTCTCCTCCAAACGTCTCTCCCAATCTGAAACCTCCATCCTATCCAAAGGCCTCACCTTTAGTCCGACTGCCAAATTCAACCAAACAGCCCTTGTCAAAGACCTACTATCCTATACTCATAGCCTTGACTGGAGATATCACTTTGCCACGAGGAAAAATAATCCTACTCCCGATGATCCAGTTCCCCAAGACATCATTCAAATTGAACCCTGCCTGGAACAGTTCCGTCCTCCATCACAGCGAGACCCACCCGCTCTTCCTCAAAATCCCCCCCTACAAACCTTCCAGGAATTCCTTGCTTCCAACCTTGCCTCTCAGTCCTTCCTGAAAAACCTTAATCCTACTCCCAACATTACTGCAGCTGAATCCCGAGCTATCCGTGATCTGAAGGCTGACCATTCCATCATCATTCTACCCGCCAACAAGGGATCCACGACCGTGGTACTTGATCGGCGGGAGTATGTGGCTGAGGGACTGCGTCAGCTTTCAGACAACACTACCTACAAAGTCTGTCAAGACGACCCCATTCCTGATGTCCAGGCGGAGCTTCAGGGAATTCTCAGATCCTTAAGCCCCCTACAAAACCTTTCACCCGAGTCCATCAAACTCATGACCCCACTGACACCCCGCACCCCTACCGTCTACCTACTTCCTAAGATTCACAAACCTAATCATCCCGGCCGCCCCAAAAGAAAAAAAAATGTTTGTTAAGCTTAATGGACTTAACTACGGGGTCATCAGTTCCTAAACTTACAAACTACCTACAACTAAGGACGGCACAAATATCCATGCCCGAGAGGGGGATTTGACCCCGACCGTAGTGGCGTGCAGACCGTAACTGAAGCGCCTCAGTCCCCTCGGCCACCGCGGCCGGCCGGCTGCGCCAAAAGAACGAATCTCTGCCTACACAGACCAACACCTTCAATCCATCATGTGCAGTCTCCCAGCCATCATCAAAGACACCAACCACTTCCTCAATCGCCTGAAATCCTTACCCCTCCTGAAACCATCCTGGTAACCATTGATGCCACTTCCTTATACACAATTATCCCACATGCCCAGGGCCTCGTTGCGATGGAATATTTCCTTTCACGCCGACCACCCATTTCCCTACCTAAAACCTCTTTCCTTAATACCCTAGCCAGCTTCATCCTAACCCACAACTTCTTCACCTTTGAGAGCCAGACATACCAACAACTAAAGGGAACAGCCATGGGAACCAGGATGGCCTCCTCGTACCCAAACTTATTTATGGGACGCTTAGAGGAAGCCTTCCTGGATACCCAAGCCTGTCAACCCAAAGTTTCGTACATATTCATTGATGACATCTTCATGATCTGGACTAACAGTGAAGAACTCCAGAATTTCTTCTCCAAACTCAACTCCTCTGGTCCCATTAAATTCACCTGGTCCTATTCCAAATCCCATGCCATGTTCCTCGATGGCAACCTCCATCTGTCCAACGGCCAACTTCACACATCCGTCCACAACAAACCAACCAACAAAACACAGTACCTCCATTATGACAGCTGCCATCTGTTCCACATCAAACGTTCCCTTCCCTACAGCTTAGGTCTTCGTGGCAAAAGAGTCTGCTCCAGACCCGAATCCCTGAACCAGTACACCAATAACCTAATAACAGCTTTCACATCCCGCAGCTATCCTCCTCATCTTGTTCAGAAGCAAACTACCTTAGCCACCTTCCACTGAAGAACCCCAGAAGTGCCCCTTTTGTCACCGGATACTTTCCAGGCTGGAGCGTACTCTGAATGTGGCTCTCCAACAGGGATACGACTTCTTTAAATCCTGCCCCGAAATGAGATCCATCCTTCATGATATACTTCCCACTCCACCAAGAGTGTCTTTCCGCCAACCACCTAACCTCCCAAGAAACAAATTCACCCGCTAGTCGGTTTCCTCGATCCACTCAAGTGCATAGGACCTCATATCTTCATGCAGGGACATCACCTTGGGGGGGGGGGGGAAAGAGAGGAGAAAGGTTTTAAGGAAGTGGAAAATGAGTATTTCCAATCCCAGGAGTGGAAGGACTTACCTTAGATCATTCATACAATGAAGAACGAATAACTACATTTGAGTAATTATAGTTCTTAATTAGATACCGCCCAACTTCCACGATATCTCACTTAACAACAATAAAAAACAAAACAACCTCCGGAAAGAGATTACATCATTTCTCTTGAAAAGTCTTGTGCAGCAGCTTAATTATTCTTAGACTGCACACTGTGAGTCACTGCGTGTTGATTCTGCTTCTAAAGCCAGCAATTGCATTCTTTGTTTAACATGTTCTTGCACCCTGCAAACAATATTATGTGCTGGTTCATTAATAAATGGCTAATAGCAACTATCTTCTGTTGGAAATCTATAACTTATTTAATGATGTTTGTTAAAATGTTTGTATATCTTATCGGACTTAACTACGGGGTCATCAGTCCCTAAACTTACAAACTACTTATGAACTAGCTAACACTAGGGACGGCACAAATATCCATGCTCGAGGGGAGACCGTAGTGGCCGTGCAGACCGTGACTGACGCGCCGCAGTCCCCTTGGCCACCGCGGGCAGCACTTATTTAACGACCGTTTTATCGTTACATTACAAACTTTCTCACTAATAAAATGAGAAGACTGTTTCATTATAAATGAACACCAATAAGATGGGTTTATTTGACCCTTATACAATAGGTAATCAGTTTCAAGCATTTGATTTACATAAATACAACCAGACAACACTACAGACTGGACCTTATTCTGTTCAGGTCAATTCAAAAAACTTATCTATTTATAAAACAAAACACTATTGACCACAGTTCTTTTTTTCTTTGCAGCCTCTTCCGAGTATTCAGAGTCTATATTGTGCACAGTATTTTGTGCCTCCACATTCCATGCCCTTAGTAAGGTTCCTGTCTGGGCCTTCACCTGCGGAATAAAAAAGCCCAGGACAGTAACAGTCCCAAAAAGACCTCCCTAAATATACAAAAAACTACTTCATTTGGGCATCTTGTATAACCACAGAGAGGATGTAGTGTTTGATACACTACAAGCTTCACAAAAAGCGCCTTTTCAGATAACGTCAACATGCTGCGACTGCTGGTGCATCAGATTCTCTCTATCATTACAGCTCCTGTTATACACTATTTTCATGCGCAGTCACTGACGTTCAGCACCATCTGTTTGACATTTTTGAACTTTTTATTTGTTCTAATAAAACACCATGTCATTCCAAGCATGTGTGTTAATTTTTACCTCTCTATCCACATTATTCCGTGATTTATTAAGTTTTCAGATTTATACTGACTTTTTGATCACGCAGTACATCAACATATACTTCGTGAATGGAGATTACTATCAATACTCATGACTTCTGCATCATTTAAATGAGGAAGTATGAGCCACTGCCCCCCCCCCCCCCCCCCGCACTGTCAACATCAACAAGAAAACATATAAAGGGTAATGCTTCACTACCCAACCATTTTATACTGTCTGATAATTCATATTGATTTAACAACGTTTGAATGAAGAAATAATAATACTAAGAACAAGAAGAAGAAACATTTCTGACTCTTTGTACTCCAGCAATTTATTTCTTAACAAATGGCTGTGACAATTGTGACATACATACAAATAACTTTTGTAACATTTGTATAACTTGAAAGTAACAATTCTGCATCTTTAAGAGAATTTCTCAACAATTTTTTGGCAAGTAAAACATACAATAATACAGCAACATATATATTAATCACAAATGTTACTACAGATTACTTCTCTATGGCCTTTGACGTTTTAGACTTTATTTTGTACACATGCTAGTTTCAGATAAAATTTTATCTTCTGAGCAACGACTTCACATAAATGATTATGTCTACTCTATCTGACATGTTAGGGCATCTAAAGTAATCTTTTGATATTGCTTCACTGTGTTAGTATCTAAAAATGTACCGAGTGTGATTATTTAAGTAAGCTTATTTATTGTATTTTTACTTTATATGTACCAATATTTGAAATGCCCTCGTAATATTTTCTAGTCAGCATATCCACATTGTCTTTCCATTTACTATCCTGATAATCTTTAAAGCAAAGGAAATTTTAAGTAAGTTTTTGAAACTATAAAATATATATGTATCTCCAATCAACTATTTAGTCTGTAAATTATTGCTTTCTAGAGCAGATAAAATTAACATAACTCAATCTGAGTGAATTTCCTATGGCAGAATTTTTTATCTTTCAGAAGTACTTAACACTGCACAACTGAATAATGTAGAGCAAAAATTGATTACTGTGATTACAGCTGATTTTGTAATAATGTCACTTCGTGTCTGTGCGGGATATCATCTTATGTCAAACAAGAATTGCACCCTTCTAGCCTCATATTTTTAGTAATGACAAATAGCATTTTAAATACATTACCCGTGTGCTACATTAAGTTCAACAGTAAGCCATCATTAATATGAGTTAAAAGCTGTATTTCATATTAGAGCAGGCCATTGGATCTCCTGTGGATCAACAGTAAATGCTGGTACATGCTCAATTCATGCTGAAAGTCACAATACACAGATTTTATCTTTCATTAAAGCAGCTCATTGAGCCTACATTTATATTCCATCTTCTATGTGAAAAATAAATCCTTCCAGGCACCTCTAGATCTCTTGTAACTCGGTCAATCTGCAGCTACAACCACCATGAACAATAGATCTGCCACTGGCACCAATCTTTACAGCCAGATAGAATGGATTAAGTAAAATTCTTCAGGGGCTCACAGAACTTCCAAATCACAGTGCCTTATTTCAGGGTGTTTCTCCTGTAACAAAATTAACACAATACCTGTTGTTTAAGGTAAGCCTTTGTATGACAATCTATTTAAGACATTCAAAGAAGTTATGGCTGGCAGTCAAAGATAACAGTGTTTATTACGGGAAGATTACCATAATGCTCTTCCCTGTTCTAACAGTAAGCATTGTCCCAATTCACCCAGGGCATGATTATTATTATTATTATTGTTGTTGTTGTTGTTGTTGTTGTTGTTGCTTTAAAGGGCACTAAATGACTGGGTTATCAGTCCCCTGTTCCCAGCTAAGAGATCACTTCAATTAATTTACAGTTATAACTAAGCACTCTACAGGCAGCACATGAGATGTACAGAAAGACAGTGAGAGTGAAAATGACAACATAAGAAGAGGGGAAAGCACAAAAGTAGCGGGACAAATAATCAATTGTGCTAAGACATCACAGTAGAAAATTGTGGCTGGCTGATACCAGGATAATAATGGATGATGAGTCAGCCGTGTTGCAAATACTAAAACTGCCAGTCGGAAATAGGACTGACAAGACAAAAGCAACAACAGATTTAAAACTATAAATTTGTCCATATAATGTGGATTGTATTATAAACTGTTTGAAATAATTTATGCTGCAGCAGTCACTTTTTTACTAATATTTTTACAGTTACATGTTCATTACTGTTTTGTTGTGTTATGTGTGCCAGTGAGGTAATGGTTGGATGTTTTAACCTGTTCAGAAAGATACAGCTATTTCAGTATTATGTTTCATGATTATAGTTTCTGGATTATTATATTGTTGTATTTACTTACAGTTTTGTTGATACTCTTGTTATCTGGCACACACAAAACAAGAACAGTTATGTATACACCACATGTAGACTTTTGTGTTAGATGTTTACACTGTACCAAAGATCCTTAGAAGCTAAGATAACATACTTACATCAATATTTACAGTGCATATGCCATAAAATGTACATATGTAGATAGTATGTGTTGAAACAGATATTGATAGGGACATACTTATTTTCTTACATTATTAGTTTTTACATTTTAATGAAAAATACTTTCAACACTGAAGAAATGTTTAAAGAAATTGGTATTGCTGCTTTCCAGTTTGTCATTTAGTAGAAGGTCAACACATATTTTTTCATGGATGAAGACTTCTAATTCTTCATAGAGGTCCATTAAATGGCCCTTGTCAATTTTATGCAGTATATGAAGATCACTCTTAATATTCTGGAATGGATGTCCTATGTCTTTTATTTGGGTAGCTACTGCTGATTTACTAAAGTTATTGGTGTGGTAGGCATTTGTGTTTTCATTGTATCTTGTTTTTGTTGTATTCACGGACAACAACACATCACGACACAGAACACTGGCGTGCACCGGCTGTAGGAATACCCGCGAAGTGAGCTCGTACCTGGTAAACAACGCACTGCCCGCAGAGCACTGAACACCAGTGGAGAACAGCAGTATTATATTTTTTTTTATTTTTTCCCGTAATTTTCGACACGATTTTCCATGTCTTGCCGCACGTGCCTTAGGACAGAGATAGTCCGATGTCCCCTGCCATACGTTTGCGTCATGCGCGCCACATTTCCGCTGCCGCGCGCATTCTGAATCCCCTGGTCCGATTCGATCTGTGCTCAGCAATCGGCACGTGTCGCCGATCCATGCAACTGCGGGCGCGGAACCCGCTGATCAGAGCACCTGTGCTCAAGTTCACACGGCGGATCGCAACCAATCACAGTACGAACGCAATTACGTAGACTCAGCACTACTGCCTAGCTGCGAGATCGTTACAGACGGTAAAGGTCTGTCTGTCTGTCTGCCGCCGGCTCTCGCCCCGATAGCACGCTCCCCGCTCTGCAGCCCCCTGGGCTCGCTCTCCTACTTGAACATCATAATGATTACTTCTGTTGCACCACTGGTGGCTCCCCTCAGGCCGTAACATCAGAATTTGTATCCCCTTTTCTGAAATACAATCATTTCGTTACACTCGTGTCCGAGTATGATTTGCTGGTCCTGTCAAACCCCGTCCGGAAAACGCCCACTGCCTTTTCCCGTTCGTGCCATACCTGTACATATTTTGGTGTCAGAATCGTGATCTTCGGATCCGCACCAGTTTTCCGGGGTTTGGGAACGTGTGTTGGGCGAGAGCTAATTGTTAGAAACGCAACGCATGCGGCACCGCTTTGTTCAGCGCGCTGCCTGCCTGGCCGGAGCGCTGCGCTGCCACCGGCTGTCTAGCCGACTCAGCCGCTACCGCCGTACGACGCCAACAGCCGAGGGTCCAGTACCTGATGCCGGAATCCGACACTGTCCATCCGCCTTCTGCTCCCTGCAGTCCGTCTCGCCGTCACCGCATCAATAAATAGTTCAAGTGCTGTCAGCCACGTTCTAAATCGTCCTTGTAAAGTGTTTTATTGGCGCAGCAACGTAATTTTTAAGTAAGTTCTGTCCCTTAACTTATAACAATGTCACGTGAAGGATCCCCGCGGGACATACTCACTGGAAATGGTGAGGATAAAATTGTAGACTCCTTACCACAGCAAGTATCTAACCTTGGGGTGGAGCAAGCAGAGTTTGAGAGGCAGTATGCACGCCTTCAGAAGCAGTTAGCTGAGCAACAAGCGAAAAATGTTGACATTCAAGTGGATATTGGGGAATGTGAAGCCTTTAGGGTCTCGAAGGAAACGGTAAACTTGAAAAGGGAGCAAATTGCATTGTTGTTAGAGAAAAACCGTGGCTTGGTGGAAAGCATTAATCAGTTAGACGTGCAATGCGAGGATTTAGCAAATATGGTTAGGAGGTATCAATCTCGCCTTGTGGTGGATACCCTGGAAGCCGAGACACAAACACCTGAGTATGAAGAGGAGGAAGATCGGCTTACAGACTTGCTGGGGCGTATAGAAGGATTAGCGAGTAAAAGAAAAGGAGTTGCACGTGAGTCACTGAACAAGGTGGGAGAGGTAGCAGCCACTTCGGTAGCGAATTCAGTTGGTAGTTTAACCAATACTTTTCCAGCGGTAAATTTTATTGCTTCCTTTTCTGGAAAGAATAATGAGAATGTCGAAAGTTTTCTGCAGAATATCCGTGACGTTGGCCGTTTGTGTCACTGGCCAGACGGATTCCTTTTGAACGTTCTGAGGCTCAAATTAATTGGGGACGCACGCACATTTGTGGAGTCGGTAGCCGTATTGAGAGACGCCACACATTTTGAAGTACTGGCGCAAGGATTCATTCAGAGATTTACCGATAAGAGATACTAGTTATTACCGGGACTAGCTTTCTACGATGAGGCAGAAGGCCGGTGAGTGTTTTGATGCATACGCAGACCGGATTAGATCTGCTTCGTGTAAAACGTATACGTTAACCGGAGACGCGGTAAGAAGTGAGGTGTTGCTTGAAGAGGCTGAAGCCAGGGCAGTGGATGTCTTTGTTAGAGGTATAGCTCCGCAGATTGGAGGCGAGTGAAGGTTTCCTCCCCCACTACATTGCACGAGGCTGTTAGGTTGGCCATGTTACGCGAAGAGGCGAGTAGATTTGTAGCCGCGCCGATGCGTAGCCGTGAGCCGAAGCGAGTGTTTGCACAAGAAGCCAGGCGCGGCCGGTGCGAACGCGACGGCCACAATGCGGACGGGTGTCTGGCGCCCTGTTGTCCACACTGCCGCTCTGTGGGGCATTTGGGTATGCATTGTCGGCAGAATCAAAATGGGCAAGCACATTACCGATACGTCAGGCCTGCAAATCGAGGGAACGGTCAAAACCGACGGGGAAATGGTAGGGGGGCAGGTGTAGCCACCACTCCCCGCCCCCGTTAAAAATCATAAACCCGATAAATTTCGATGGGAACACTGAGGTGGCAAACGTGATGTTACTAGGAAAGATAGGAGAGAAACGCGTTAAGTTGTTAGTAGATACCGGAGCTCAAGTGAGCATTTTGTTTTTGTCCAAAGACGACAAGACCATTAAAACCGCCCCGTTGCCGTATGCGTGGATTAGGCGATAATCTAGTTTGGCCATTGGGGGCCTGTTATGTTAACCTGGAAGTAGGAAAAGAAAGATACCCGTTCGAGATGAAGTATTACCTAAGAAGGGACGAAAGTTTGACGTAATCCTAGGGAACGATTTTCTCAGCCAGTTTCAGGGTGTTATTGATTACCGATCGCAAACCGTACAACTCGGTGAAGCAGTTCACCGGTTCGGCAGCGCTCACACTGAAAAAACGCGAGCGCGAGGAGGTCCGGAGAATGGCGCCGTTTTTCCGAACTCCGATAAGCCGCGTACTGCAGTGGTAAAGGCAACAACCCCTGTAACAATAAACGGTGGAACGGGAAAGATCCTTTGGGTAGCAATTGAACTTCTAGAGATGAATCCAACCGCACTTTTGATCGATCCGTTCGCACAAAATGAAGTACTGGATAAAATGCAAGTTCATGTTAAGAGAAGCCTGTGTATTGCCGAAAAAGAGGGTGGAAAATTTAGAGTACCGGTGAGCTTGGATAACTTCGGGACGAAAGTAGCTGTAATTCCGCGTGGGACTGTTTTAGCCAGTGTGCAGTTTGTGGAAAGAGGCGAAGTGCCGCCAGTTCAGAGTAACAAATATCCGAAGAGAGAAGCGAGAGTTTTTCCCATTGAAATGCCTGCCGTCACGCCAAAATTAGAGGAGTGTTTAAAGAGGAAGTTAACCCATTTGAACGAAGGTGATCAGAAACTGTTATACTCAGTGTTAAGAGAATATGCCTGGTTATTTGCAGACCGAAAGTAGCTCCCTGCCACTGATTTGGTATATCATGAAATTCCTACTGGGAGTGCCAGACCGATTGCACAAAAAGCGTATCGGCTCCCTTATCACCTGCAACCAGTGGTTGATGAAATCATCCAGGCGCAGCTAGAGGCAGGAATCATTCAGCCTTCAGCTAGTCCTTGGTCATCACCAATCGTGCTTGTTCCTAAAAAATCTGTGAATGGAGAGAAATCGTATCGTATGTGCGTGGATTTGAGGGCCGTGAATAAGGTTACCACGCCTGATACCTACCCATTGCCAAGAATTGATGAAACCTTGGACAGATTGGGAAACTGTAAATACTTCACTACATTGGATGTGAAGTCGGGCTATCACCAAATTGAAATAGCACCTGAAGATCGACCTAAAACTGCATTCATTGTTCCGTCTGGGTTGTATGAATTTTTGAGAACGCCTTTTGGTTTGAGAAATGCCCCTGCTACCTTCCAACGTTTCGCCGATTTACTATTACGTGGGCTGAAACCTATCACCTGTCTTGTATATCTTGACGATATTGTAGTATTTTCGAAAACCATTGAAGAGCATGCGGAACGCTTGAAGAATGTTCTAACGAGGCTCCAGGATGCACACCTAAGTTTAAAATTAGAAAAGTGCTTCTTTGCAGAATCACAGGTCCAGTACCTAGGTCACATTATTTGTTCTGATGGAGTGAAACCAGATCCCCGTTTGACTGAAGCTGTCAGAACCTTTCCAGTCCTTAGCAATGTCAAAGAACTGCAAAGTTTCTTAGAATTATGTAATTTCTATCGCCGTTTTATAAAGGATTATGCCACAGTGACCAAACCACTTACTAACCTGTTGAAGAAAGGAATAGCATTTCATTGGAGTCCTGAATGTGATACTGCCATGAAGCAAGTTAAGGAGGTTTTAACTAGCTCTCCTTTGCTAATTTATCCAGATTTCGAAAAGCCATTCATTCTGTCATGTGATGCTCCGAATTTTGCTGTCGGATGTATCCTAAGCCAAGAGCAGGATGGAGAAGAAAAACCTATTGGTTATGATTCCCGTCAGCTTAACAAGGCTGAACAAAATTATAGCACCACAGAAAATGAATTATTAGCTGTAGTTTTCGGTATCAACTATTTCAGATGTTACCTGTATGGTAGACAGTTTACAGTTGTAACCGATCATGCTGCTTTGCAGTGGATGCTAAGCCTTAAGGATCCAAGTAGTCGTTTAACCAGGTGGGCTCTGAGACTTATTGTTAGCGAATTTGATTACGTTGTCAGACACAAACCTGGAAAACTGCACCAGAATGCTGACGCCCTTAGCCGCAAAATAAGAATCGTAAATGTGGAGAATGTGCTTGTTGATGATTTAATAAAGGAACAAAAAAGCAGATGGGAAATGTCAGGGATATGTAAACCACCCAGATTTCGTGCTTGTAGACGATGTATTGTACAGAAAGACCCCCTTAGGAAACCGTATTGCCATACCAAAATCTTTGCGACATCAGATCCTAGCACAGTGCCATGATAGTATATAAGCCTGTCACAGTGGTAAAAGAGCCACTAATGCCCGAATTGCAAGTCGTTATTGGTGGAAGACACGCCGGCGAGATGTAGATCAGTATATAAGTGGTTGCCTCTCATGTGCTCAGAGAACGCAAATTGCCAGACCCCGAATACCCCTACAAACTGTACCAGAAACCTCTAGGCCATGACAGCTCTTTGCTTTGGACGTTGTAGGGCCATTCCCGCAATCTCAGCAAAATAATAGCTACATTATCTCTATCATTGACCATTTCTCCAGATATCTAATATTGATGCCTCTCGCAGACATGACTGCAGAGACAGTAGCCCAAGCGTTTGTTAACCATTTGATACTGACTTTTGGAAGCCCGGAAGCTATTCTTACGGACAGAGGATCAAATTTCATGTCCACGTTATTTGTTCAAGTTTGTAAGCTACTGAGAATTAAGAAATGGCGAACAACGCCCTTCCACCCTAAAGCCAATGGTAGGGTAGAGAGGGTGCATAAAACCATAGTCAAAATGTTATCTCACCAACTGGGATAAGTATATAGCGTTCATAGCGTCAGCGTATAACAGCAGAATACACGAAGCAACAGAGCACACCCCGTACGAGGTCATTTACGGTCGCCCTATGAATTCGCCTTTCGAATTAGATAAGTTACCTCCCGGTGTAGACGCTCAAGAGGTGAAAAACCTGGCCCGTCGCTTAAAAGCCATTTGGAAAAAGGTGCAAAAGAACAACAAAAGAGCCACTGCTCGCCAATTGCGGCGTGGAAACAAAGGAGCCACTTTACCCACTTACCAGCCCGGGATTGGGTATTGCTGAGAAATACAGTCATTAAAAAGGGACGAACTAAAAAATTCACTCCTTTGTTCGAAGGACCATATCAGATCATACGTTTGACGTCACCCGTTAATGCAGAATTGCAATTATCTGGCCGCACAGTGGTCGTACATTTCGAGAGATTAAAATCGTATCATGGGCAAGTGACGCCAAACCCGTCTGCTGCAGTTTCGACCGCACCTAGATCGGCCGGTCGTTCAAGAGAAATTAGTAAAAAGAAAGCTCAACTTCCCCCTACACGCACTAATTATGCATTAAGATCCGAGCATTCCTATGGATTACGATCCAGGGATTGATGGTGCTATGTGCTCTTTGCACACAAATAGAAATGTTTAAGCAGTGCACATGTTTTATTTCGCATGCCTTTTTGTTTGTAGTAATACCGCCGCCTACTACATATGTTTTGCTTATGTATAGATTTAAGTTTCACATGTAAACTAGGACGTCTCAGTCTGGGAAACCCTTTTAATGCGAACCATTATGCCTCGCTTTGCCATTAGAAATTTCATTGTTGCAATTGCGGACACAATAAATTAAGGAACATGAGCTGCAACACGGCTCGCGCGCTCAGCAGACAGCCCTAGCCGCGCCGTACGATCACAAGGCCGCGTGGCGTCGCTGGGCCGCCGCCCAGTGTCCACCGCCTCTCCCCCTCCCAGCCGCAGCCGCAGCCACTCGACGCCTGCCGGTGCCGCATTTGACGCCGTCAGCTGTGTACTGTGTAGCGCACGTGGTCCACACCTGCCGCACCGCATCAGTCCGTACTATAATCGAAACACATACGTAATCGTTCTTATAAATGTCAAACAATTTCATGTAATGCTTCCTACCTGAACCTATTCCGTACGATGTTCTTGTGGAAAAGTGGAACGTCTACGATAGCCACTGATATACCAGTACTATCGTTATGTTCGGTATTGCACAAATCTATTTTGTCATTCGATCCTTTTTCCCAAACCAGAAGATACTTTTGAAGATAAAAGGTATTCCAATTTTATGTTTCCGTAACTTCATAGTCAGCATCGCTCGTCGCCTAAGGATGCTCAATGCGCTGAAAGTAGAATTCCTGAATTGTAAAATAAATACCTACCAGAATTGGGGCTTAGACGCCTTTTGCGTATTAGATCGTTGCTAACGCCATACACGTTTTACACAGGAACCGGGTTAACACCGCAGCAGTCCGCACAGGTTGGATTATTGCGCAATCAACCTACTCAGTCAGCTCAGCCAGCCATCCGCACTCGTCAGCTAATTCCAGATAGACAATGCTCTGCCACCCTGTCACTGTACCCGTGTTTGTAGCTGCCAGTCAGCTCCCGACAGATAGCTACTTACACTCCTGACTCCTGCTGCGCGTGACTTGCAAATTTGTCGCCGTTTACGAGCCGCTACTTTATTTCTCTGCTACACTCATTCAGCCGATAATTCGGAAGTTTACTGCCCTTCACAACTTCCGCCGCTTACAGATTAATTCCAGTTTTAAGTGACCGGACTTGATATTACACAGAATCATACTTGGCGTGACTTGATCGAATATTAATGGACTCGTGTGGGGTTCGTCCACTATAACCGCGTCTGGCATTGTTGCCGTGCCTGTTTGCGCTCGTATTGGTGATTGTTGTGGCGGGTATTTTGGCAACAATGAAATGGTAATATCTGTAATGGTACGCGCCTGAAGCTACCGCATTTCCAAGTTCAGCCTTCCGATTCTGGACTGCTTTCTGAAAGGATAGACTACATACCTTGTATCACTCACTTACCGTGTCAGGATCTCAGCAGTGGATTGCTGGTCAACCGTTCACATTGCGACATCCAAAGTACCTCCGCAGTTGCACTTTACTACAATATGCTGCATTTATCCACAAAAAAAAGACACCCCTAGCAACAACATTGCTAGGCGTGGCCTTCACATGCCGCAGCTGACCGGCCAGGCCGCCAGTTGCTGTGGATCAACAATCGGCACACTTCAGTCGGCGTGGCAGCAGAAGTGGCGGCAGCATCAAAGCTGCTCACATCGACAGCTGCGCCTCCCAAGAGTTGCCACTCGCGGCTCCGCGCAATGTGAAGGATCGCGCGCCAGAGAGAAGAGCTTCTCACTGGCTCCATGTGCAGAGAAGGGGCACAGTTACCGTCTGCTCCCTGTTACCACCACTTGCTGCCGCGCAAAGAAGTAAACTTGAGAGCATAAAATGATTAAACGTAATAGTGCTGTCCTTTCTATGAGAGATAAATACGAGATTATTAATGTACTAAAAGAGATGCCTGTTGTTATAAATACATTTACTGTAAAGTACGTATTGGCATGTATGTTGTACTCGTCCTTAGTTTAACTTACGTTAAGTTCGATGTAGATCGTCGCTACATGAGCATAGTACTTAAAAAGCGTCGTAAAGAAAAAACAAAAAGAAAATTAAGATGAAGGTTACATTCAAGCCCGGATATGAATGTCATTGGCCCGTAGACCCGGAGAATTCATTCCAAACCCGGGCACTCCGGGCGGCGCCCGAAGATATGGCAACCCTAGTCGTGGTTGCACTAATTGTATGGGAATTATGTCGAAAGCGATGATGCAGTTGGTTCAGACAAAACATTACTGCAGAGTTTCCTGAATGCCATCCGCATGGCACATTCCATAAGTGAAATTTTATATAAAGGTATGGTTCACCCTTATTTTTTAAGATACCTTAGCGCTAAGAATGTAGTTTTAGTAACGTATTTTGCATTTCAAGAGAGGTTAATTGAGATCCTCATAATGCTGTTACATTTGTGCGTATCTCCTGTCGACAAAGTTACTATTTTGCATTTAATCTATAACCAACCGTACTGTAAAATCCCTCTTTGGTAATTGATATTAATATAGTAACTTAGTGTTAGACCACACCTTCGTTGTGATTATTGTTTATGTTGCTTGATGTAAATGTAGGTACTCTTGTTTCAAAGACTAAGTAAGCCCGTAAATGGAGCACTATTCCTATATAACTTTAGATTACCCTATCTCAATACTGTTAATTCTTATTGGGTATTGCCCACCTACGCTGCGCTCATTAAACCCCTTGAGGAGGCACGCTACCGCACAAATGGGCACCTCGCTAAGGCAAGTGTGAAAGTGTTTCAGCCTTGCCATTTCGGTCGTCAGCTGACTGCCAGCAGCCAGCAACTTCTGACCAACACGCTCCTGGGGCACTGCTACCGGCCATCCCACCCGAACCTTTGTGAGCCGACCAAGGCACCCTTGGCTTACGCCACAATTCAAGAGAAGCAATTTGTACTTTTATATATAATCATTTCTATGTATAAGTGTGAATATAATTTGTAACAGACCCTTTTTACCCGCCGTCACCAACCATGGAACTTTTTATTGTAATTTCACTAATTTTTGCGAATGGTAAACCATTCCCATGGAAGGGGGAGGAGTGTACACCAGTGGAGAACAGCAGTATTATATTTTTTATTTTTTCCCGTAATTTTCGACACGATTTTCCATGTCTTGCCGCACGTGCCTTAGGACAGAGATAGTCCGATGCCCCCTGCCATACGTTTGCGTCATGCGCGCCACATTTCCGCTGCCGCGCGCATTCTGAACCCCCTGGTCCGATTCGATCTGTGCTCAGCAACGGGCACGGGACAAGGAAGGAGCCTCCACGAGGCCGATAGCACCACATTAATTTCAGTTAGCAAATACTATCGGCGGCGTCCCCTGGTAACGTCTACTAGTAGACGGCCAATCCTTCCAATACCGGACTAAAGATGACGCGCAGTAACATAAAGCCACAATGGTTCTTCTCAGAACCAACACTGACAGTAGCGAGCATAAACATCGAGGGTATCACCACAGCTAAAGAAGAAATCTTATCGGAATTCTGTAAGACCTCGAAGTGCGATGTATTGTGCATTCAAGAGACTCACAGTGACCTAACTGCCAGAAGACCGAACATTTCAGGTATGAAATTAACGGCAGAAATACCACACAACAAGCACGGGAGCGCTGTGTTCGTGAAATCTCAAACTGTGGTCTCCTCTGTGGGAACAACTAACCTAAATGGTATAGAAATTATTACCATCGAAATTGGAAAATGCACCATAACCTCGGTATATAAACCCCCAAACCAACTGTAACGTTTCTGCTATGTTGCATACTCCTAAAAATCAGTTGCCAACATAGAAACACGAAATATCTGACACCTAAAGTAAAACTTCATTACCGGACATGTGATATTTACATTTTCGCCTTCTGTTTGAAATTCTATTAACACTATTAGTAAAACGCTTTTAAGAAATAGTACATTGATTTAAATATAACTTTAGCTGACCTTTTACGTAATTTTCAGTTCTTAATAGCTGCAAACACTAAAAATGCATTACACTTAGTTTCGGAAATTGCTGAACCTATATGATACTAATTTGTATAAAAACAATAATGCTACATGTTATAAACTATTGCACAACATGATTTCATATATACCTTTTGTTTAAATAAATTAGGGCAGACCATGTTTTATATATCACTAGATCCTAAATTGAATACTGATAATTTTTCATACACTAAAATTAATAATCCGTTTGGTACTAAGAAGCTATCTTCGAAATTAACAAAACTACAACAACCATATACAAATCCGTATTAATAAATAATTTGACCACAAACTGAAACACATTAAAATTCCATGTCACAATTATAATACGCCTACACACTATTGGCAAAACAAATATGTGTGCACTTCGAAAACACACATAATGTAAATAATTTGAGCACTGTAAATACTAGTCAAAAGGATGACGTTAAATTTGTGTACTACATTAAAATACAAAATTCATGAAACAAGTACATACATTGACATAAATAGTCAAAGTTTAAATATGTTATAATTTCTGCATTTTGGCATATTTGATGTAAAAGAATACTGTTTAATTGTGAATTACAAAACTTTGTCATCATTCTTATTACATAGTTAAGCAGAAAGATGTTGGAGAGAAACCATTGTTTAGTCAGTCTGGGATAGAGTTTGTGAGTGGCCAGAAACCTGTAAGCAGCTTTGTTGGCTTGCTGCTGCATTTCTTGATTGTGCAATGTTTAAGTGGAAATAAAATCGTTTCCATATCAACTAAGATGGTTTTAATTTATGAGAAGATCCTGTAGAATCAATTTCTTTAGTGAATGCCGAAGATAACTCACAACGCAATGGACTTCAGCCAGCATATAAGTTCAACTTCACCTACAGTGGAATGACTTTGTTTTAGACTGTGAACTAACAAAACTTTCCGTAATTCAGGAAAACGTTAGGGCTCAGTTTGAGTCATTCCGAAAAGAGGTGATGGACGTTAGACAACCCTTTACCTTTTCGCCTCCACCTAACTTCCAGTCACAACCCAACCAGCTCATTCTGGGAGATTTCAACAGTCACAGCATACTATGGGGTTATGCAGAATCGGGTGCAAATGGTGATGCCGTAGAGACCTGGGCAGAAACGAGTGGTCTAGCACTAATTCATGAACCAAAACTCCCACCATCCTTCCAAAGTAATGTCTGGAAAAAGGGATACAACCAGGATATATGTTTTTCAAATATCGATCTTGAGGACCGATGTACCAAAGTGGTATATGGCCCCATACCAAAGACACAACATAGACCAGTTGGTATTAACATCTATCCAGCAGTCAGACCACAGACCATCCCATTCAGGAGGAGATTTAACTTTAAGAAGGCAAACTGGGAAAGCTATGCATCTATGATAGATTCTGAGATACAACATGTTGAACCAAGACCAGAAAATTATGAACAACTTATTGAAATAATAAAGAATGCGTCTAGGAAAGTTATTCCCAGGGGGTGCAGACAACAGTATGTCGCTGGAATGTCTACTGAATCCAAGAACTTCTCAAAAAATACGAAACACTCTATACTGCTGATCCTTTCAGCGAAGAAACAGTTGACTGTGGAACAGCCCTACTCCAAAAATTAAGCCAAGGAAGGAAGCAGAAATGGACCGAAACATTGAAAGAAATGGACATGGCACACAGTAGCAAAATAGCGTGGAACTTAAGAAACTGAGCGGCGACCCTAAGGAACAAATATTACCATGCAAGGTTACAGCAAACCAAGTAGCCACTCAAATACTGTTGAACGGGAAAATCAAGAAACAACAAAAATACCCAAAAATTGCCAGAAATATCAATCGGGAGACCAACCACTTGGGGACACCTTTCACTATGGAAGAACTTCAAGATGGCATGAACATGTTAAAAAACGGGAAAACTGCTGGTGTGGATGACATATGCACTGAACATATCAAGAATTTAGGGCAAAGGGCCAAGAGTTGGATTTTACAATTGTTCAATACGTGCTGCAAAACTTGCAAAATCCCAAAACCCTGGAGAAAATCTAAAGTAATAGCGTTACTTAAACCAGGGAAGGATCCAGAGAATCCTAGTAGCTACCGACCCATCTCCTTGCTCTGTCACTTTTTTAAACTGTATGAGAGACTTATCCTGTCCAGAACAGGAAAATATGTTGACAAACATCTCATTCCACAACAAGGAGGATTTAGACCTGGCAAGTCCTGTACCGGCCAAGTCCTTGCACTGACAGAACATATTGAAGAAGGGTATGAAGGGAAGCTCATAACAGGGGCAGCCTTCCTAGATCTGACAGCAGCCTACGATACCGTCAGGCACAATATATTACTCCATAAGATCTATGAGACACTCGGTGATTACCATCTAGTTAGGGTCGTACATTCATTGTTACAGAACAGAAGGTTCTTTGTATTGTTGGAGGGCAAAATGAGTAGATGGAGGGACCAAAAGAACGGCCTCCCTCAAGGAAGCGTCTTAGCTCCAATCCTCTTCAACATATACACAAATGACCAACCTACACCGGCCCACACTAAGCAGTTCATCTACCCCGATGACCTTGCAATATGCGTCCAAGGAAAAAGATTTGAAGAAGTAGAGGAAAAACTTGAAAATGCCTTAAAATCGATGACTGCCTACTATAATAAAAAATCCTTAAGACCCAACCCTTCCAAAACTCAAGTTTGCGCTTTCCACCTTCGCACGAAACAAGCCAAACGGAAACTCCAAATTACGTGGAACGGGAACACCTTAGAACACACAGACCACCCTAAATATCTTGGCGTGATTCTGGATCGGTCTCTAACTTATAAACAGCACTGCATCAAAACGAGACAGACGACGAGAAATAATATACTTAGAAAGCTAACGGGTAGCAAATGGGGTGCATGTCCTGGTGTGCTACGAACAACGGCACAGGCGCTCTGTTTCTCAACGGCTGAGTATGCGTGCCGTGTATGGAATAGATGCGCTCACACGAAACAAGTAGATGTGGCCCTCAATGAGACCTGCAGGATAGTGACAGGGTGCATGAAACCAACGCCGGCCAGACTCTTGTACAAGGCAGCTGGTTTTGCAGATCCCACAGCTCGCAGAATCGCTTTAGAACATGTAGAGAAAGTAAAACAACTCGCAGATGAGCGGCATGTCCTCTACAGAGCTCGACCACCAGAGACACGACTGAAGTCTAGGAGAAGTGTCCTTGTAACCGTCCAGGACGAACCGCCTGAAAATTTCCCTCTCCCCTCAGTTCAGTGGACCGGTCAAAACCTAAATTTTAAAACCTGGAGAACCCTGAATAGGCTAAGAACGGGGGTCGCCCCAGTAAAAGTAAATATGCTTAAGTGGGGTATAATCGACCAAACCGATATAAACTGTGACTGTGGAGAAAGTCAAGATATGGAACACCTTCTTACATGTGAAAAATGTCCATACCGGTGTACCCTCGAAGATTTGTGGCTCGCGAATACTAATGGAATAGACGTAGCCCAGTACTGGGCCGATAACCTTTAAATAGTCCGGACACGATAAAGAAAGAAAGACCGGCACGTGTCCGCAGATCCGTGCAACTGCGGGCGCGGAACCCGCTGATCAGAGCACCTGTGCTGAAGTTCACACGGCGGATCGCAACCAATCACAGTACGAACGCAATTACGTAGAATCAGCACTACTGCCTAGCTGCGAGATCGTTACAGACGGTAAAGGTCTGTCTGTCTGTCTGCCGCCGGCTCTCGCCCCGATAGCACGCTCCCCGCTCTGCAGCCCCCTGGGCTCGCTCTCCTACTTGAACATCATAATGATTACTTCTGTTGCACTACTGGTGGCTCTCCTCAGGCCGTAACATCAGAATTTGTATCCCCTTTTCTGAAATACAATCATTTCGTTACACTCGTGTCCGAGTATGATTTGCTGGTCCTGTCAAACCCCGTCCCGAAAACGCCCACTGCCTTTTCCCGTTCGTGCCATACCTGTACAGCACAACTCCGCACTGTTTATGTCATTGACTCGCCCGTGGCGTGCTCTGGCGTTTGCCGCATTTTCCCGCGGCACACTCTCGCGGCCGACTCCCGACATATGTTATCGGCTGTGTGTGTGTGTGTGTGTGTGTGTGCGCGCGCGCGCGCGCGCGCGCGCCTTACAGCATTCCTTTCCCCTTGGGGAGGCTCGGATGCGAGCAATGTCGATGACATCGTCATCTAGTGGCCTGTGACTGAGGTTGCGGGCGGGCACCGTTGCGTAGGGTCGGAAGTACTTGGGGCGCGGGCAGCGTCGGCGCCATTCCCCCGACAACCCATATGGCAGGACCGGTGATGGTGGCTCGGTCTCCATCTCCACCTCGTTTCCCGGACCTGGTGATGGTGATGGTGGACCCGAAGGGAGCAGTGCATCAGGAGGAGATGAATCCAGCATGGGTGTTGGCTGTACCCGCAAAGGTATAGGTCCCTGAAGGGATGGACCTGGGTCAGTCCCTGGCTGTGGCAGACAACTTGCAGGTAATGGCAGGAACCTCTCTTCGGCCTATGGGCTGGTTAGTGGAGCAGACTGGTGCGGGAGCATCGGCTGAGTGATGGGGAGCTCCCGATCTTCCACACGCAGGCGCAGTTGGTCGTGTTGACGTGCAGTGATGCCGTCTTCTGTGCGTATGTCGCAGAGACGGCGGCCTCGGCGTCTGGTGATGATGGCGGGAATCCATTTCGGTCGACGTCCGAACCCACGTGTCCAGACAGCCATCCCTGGTCGGAAGCGAGAAGACGGAGACACGGGTGAATGTCCCGGGCTCGGATGCAGGAGATGAAGCAGAGTCCGGGGCTGCCGGCCATGGAGAAGTTCCGCAGGACTCTTGTCACCAAACGGGGTGAACCGAAAAGATGAGAGAAATTGATCGAGGGCAACATCCGAAGGGTACCGAGCCACATATTTTTCAACTGGGTCTTAAAGGTGCGAACAAATCTTTCAGCCTCCCCATTTGCCTGCGGATGGAAGGGTGGGGCAAGGACATGGCGGATACCCCGGGTGTTGCAGGAGGCGGCAAACTCGCGTGATATAAACTGGGGACCGTTGTCTGACACCACCGTAATGGGGAGGCCTTCAATCGAGAAAATGCGTGGCAAGGCTGTAACCGTGGCCGCGGCGGAGGTTGAAAGGCAACGGATCATGTTCGGGAACTTAGAGAATGTTGTAACAGTATAATTTATTGAACTCATAGACGGTACAACATATATACAAAAACCACGGTACTGTGGTGGCCAGTCAACGGACATGTGCCGAGAGAAGGTGAAGACTTTAACAATGATTTGATGCGTGCGTGTGCCGCCTCACAATCAGCAGACCACACAAACGGAACACCTTTCTTTCGAAGTGCCTTCAAAGGATGTGTGACCTCCACCATTAGGAAGAAATTTGGAGTAGTAGCTGACCTTGCCCAAAAAGGGCAAGTTACTGCAAATTCGTAGGACGAGGAAGATTGTCAATACTCAATTTCAGGTTGAAAGAACTGATTTTTGAAGATTGCATTTGAGGCCTGTCGCGTGCAATTTCGTGAACAAGAGCCGCAGATTGTTTAAGTGATCTGTGCGGGAGGAACCGGTGACGATGATATCGTCCAGATAGTTCGCACAGCACGGAATGTCGTCCAATAGCTGTTGCAAGAACCGTTAAAATATCGCGGGCGCACTCGCGACCCCAAACGGCAGACGTTTGTAGCGGTACAGCGCGAATGGAGTATTGAGAACCATGAATTGTTGATAATCAGAGTCTAAGGGAAGCTGGAGATACGCTTCCACCAAATCAATTTTTGAAAAACACTCACCGCCCGCCAATTTCGCATAAATGTCGTCCGGGTGGGGAATGGGAAAACAATCTATCACTGACTGCGAGTTAACCGTAGACTTGAAATCACCGCACAACCGAAGGACTCCCGTGGGTTTCTTTATTATCACCAGAGGTGTCGCCCACAGGCTAGAGGATATTGGTTCGATGATACCCAAGCCGTGCAACCGATCCAACTCGTCCTTAACCGCTGGGCGCAAAACAAAAGGAATAGGCCGGGCGCGACAAAATTTCGGAACCGCTGTAGGTTTGAGAGTGATGTGCGCCTCGTAACCAATGGCCATTCCCAAACCCGCCGAGAAAAGTGCCCCAAACTCGCTGCAAAGGGAATCCAATTCAGTAAACGATATGGAATCAGACACCAGATGAACCGCGTCGTGAACGCTGAAACCAAACGCCGTGAACGCATCCAGGCCAAAAATGTTTTCTGAAGCCACGCTTGTGACGGCCAAAAACGTGACGGCGCGCACTACGTGCTGGTACTCCACCTCAATCGTAAACTGACCGAGCACTGGAATCGGCTGTTTACCATAGCCGACCAAACGACGAGAAGTTACAAGAGGCGGCTTCCCAAGTGCCAAATACGTATCCAAATTTACGAGAGACGGAGGCACCGATATCAACTTGAAAACGGAACGGACGATTTTGAATTAGAAGTGTGACATAAATCTTCGAAGAAGTGCCCTGCTCCTGTCCAGGTGCGGTAGACAGACAGTTTACTTCCATGTGGGACTCGTCAGAATACGGCAGCCGACCGCGTGCGGCAGTCCGACAGACAGCCGCCACGTGGCCTTGTTTACGACAGGACGCGCACCGCGCGCGGCGGAAGGGGCAGCGCGGGCGATCGTGCGCATGAAAACAATCCGGACAAGAGGGAAAGTCACGTCGTCGGTATAGAACGGCGGAAGTTAATCGCGAAGAACACGTAGACGACGAAGAGCTTGGCGAAGAACGACGCCTGTGGGGGCGCGAGGACTGTACCGCCGCCACCTCTACCATTTCCTCAAACTGATCCGCTGCCGCCTTAGACACCTCAAAAGCTTGTGCAATAGACAAAACCTCGTCAAGGGTGGGATCCTGTAACCGCAAAGCCTCACGACGCACAGCCCTATCAGGAGCCGAACGGACAACGACATCGCGAATTAAGGAATCTGCATACGACTGCTGACAACTTGCACGCACAAAACCACACTTACGACTCAAACCGCGGAGGACTGCCACACAGGACTGATACGACTGACCAGGTTACTTTCTGCTTTGATGAAAATCCAGGCGGGAAAGCACCACGTGCGTTTGCTGCCGATAATAAGAACTGAGCAATTCCGACATACGGGCAAAAGTCGGCGGGCTCTGACAGCGGAGCTAGTTTTCGTAGTAAACGAAAAGTATCGGGCTCGATCCACGACAGGAAGAAAGACTTTTGTAAGTCAGGATCCGTTACCTTAAAGCCGCAAAATGCTGCTGTAGACGCCGCACGTAGGAGTCCCAGTCTTCCTTAGACTCTTGGAAAGCCGGAAAAGCCGGTGGAGCGGGGGGGGGGGGGGGGGGCGGGGGAGGGCGGCGAAGGGGCCGCAGCGGGACGAGAAGACGTAATCAACTCCGTAAGCAAAACAAGTTGTTGCTGCTGTTGATCTAGCTGCTGCTGCTGCTGCTGCTTTTGCAGTAAATGAAGCAACGCCGGATCCATAACCACCGCAACAGAAAACACGCCTAAGAACAAACCTCGTGGCCAATTATACTGTTGTAACAGTATAATTTATTGAACACTATTGAACGCTACACATATATACCAATCTACACGGAACGGTGGTGGCAAGTTACGAGCACCGTTGATGTTGACATGAGACCGGCGAGAGCTACACATGAACTGAGGCACCCCTCACACGCCGCGTGCTCGCCCGGTCGTGGCGGCGCTGCAGGCCCTCAGAGGCGGCGCCATCGCGCGGCGGACTCGGCCGTGGCGCGCCTTTTAGATGCCGCGGACGGATGGGACGCGGCTTGCAGTGGCGCGCTCCAACAGAGAAGGCATCAATAACCAGCAACCATAGGCATTAAGGAAGGGTCCCACAAAATCAATGTGCAGGCAATACCAGGCCTGCGAAGGGTGAGGCCACGGGGCGAATGTTGCCCGAGGAGAGGCTGGCTCGATGTTGCGCACAGAGCGAGCACGAGGTAACCGTACGAGACATGTCGCTGGGCAGACCCAGCGGGCCAATGCCTTAGTACGAGATACCCCCCCAACGATCGGCGTGCAGCAGCTCGAGGACCTCTGAGTGGAGGGCCGATGGAATGACGACCCGAGGAGAGAAATCCTCAGAATCGAGGAGAAGCACGCCATCCACAACAGAAAAACGGTGTCGAAATGCATAGTAGTTTCTGAGGGGGTCCGATGCCCGTTTCGGCGGAGTCTCGGGCCAGCCCTGATGGACCAAACGGATCACCTTGCGGAGGACCGGGTCTACGGCACTAGCCAGAGCTACCTCGGCACCTGTGATTGGAAAACCGTCCACTGCTTGCTGAGCAAGGTCGACACGAAAGCACAGCAATTCTTCCTGATCCAAGTCTGGGTCCGGTCCAGCCGGAAGCCGGGAGAGCGCATCCGCATTTGCACATTTGGACGTAGGGCGGAAGTGTATCGCTTAGTTATATCGAGATAGGAACAGCGCTCGACGCTGAAGACGGTGAGCGGCCTTGTCGGGTAGTGATGCCGAAGGGTGAAAGAGAGAAACCAGCGGTTTGTGATCAGTTATGAGATGAAATTTTACGCCATACAGAAAGACATGAAACTTCTTCAGAGTGTAGACAATCGCAAGGGCCTCCTCCTCAATTTGCGAATATCTGGTTTGGGCGGAGTGAGCGTCTTGGAGGCGAAAGTGATCGGTCGCTAAGATCCGTCCGGATATTTATGAGCGAGCACTGCCCCAATCCCATGTTGAGAGGCGTCCGTTGCTAAGACAAGGGGGAGGCCGGGTTGATAGGTGACGAGGCAGGGGCAGATTGTAGCCGCTCCTTTAATGTGCAAAATGCTCTTTGACAGGCCGATGAACAATGGAAGGAAGTCCTTTGCGCAGCAGGTCATGCAGGGGTTTTGCATTAGATGAAGCCCCCTGCAAGAATTTATGATAGTAAGCGACCTCTCCTAGAAACACTTGCAGGTCCTCGACTGATGTCTGCCGAGGGAGGGCCAACACGGCGGACACATTCTGGCGGAGGGGCTCGCTGCCCTCACTAGAAACCTCAAACCCCAAAAAAGTGATTAGAAGGCTGAAAAGATGGCATTTCTCCAGGTTGCACGTGAACCCCGCCTCCTTAGTACTGTGAACAACGCACGTAAGTTGCGTAAATGTTCATCGGCTACTATATCGTCGAGATAATTGACACAACCGGGCACCGACAGTGTGAGTTGTTCGAGGAAATGCTGAAAAATTGCCGGAGCGCTGGGCACCCCGAAGGGCAACCTTAGGTATTGGTACAAACCAAAGGGCGTGTTCAGGACCAAGAGACGTTGAGAGTCAGCATCGAGAGGAACTTGCAAATATGCGTCGGAGAGATCTATCTTGGAGAAGTACTGTCCACCCGCCAATTTTGCAAGAAGCTCATCAGAGCGCGGCAATGGATAAGTGTCAATGATAGATTGGGCGTTCACAGAACGTTTGAAATCGCCACAAAGGCGCAACCGCCCTGACGTTTTTTTTTTTTTTTACAATGACCATGGGAGTCGCGCATTCACTACACTGAATGCGTTTTACCACCCCCGCTTCCTCCAGGCGGTCGAGTTCCGCTCTGACGTGGTCACGGAGTGCTATCGGAACTGGCCGAGCGCGGAAAAAACGGGGCCTGGCGGAGGGCTTCAAGGTGATGTGGGCTCGGAAATTATTAGCACAGCCCAACCCCGCCGAAAATTCGGCGCATAAAGAGTCTAGTTGCGGAAAAGGCACCTGGTCAGAGACAATGTTGACTTCGTCGGAAATAGTGAACCCAAACCCCTGAAAGGCGTCAAGACCAAACAAGTTGTCCGCGTGAGCATGGTTTACAACAAGAAAAGTGAGCCTACGAGTGACAGATTTGTATGTAACAAGGGCTGAGAACTGTACCAGGATCGGAATACTTTGTTTATTGTAACTGACCAATTTCCGTGACACCGGTAAGAGAGAGGGAGAACCCAGATCCAAATATGTCTTTGAGTTCAATAAGGTGACGGCCGCGCCTGTGTCCACTTGCATACGCAACTGTTTGTGGAAAACCGTCACGTCAAAGAGCTTGTTGGGTGCAACCAAAATCGCTGAGACGCAATTTACGTCCATCTCTTCGTCGGAATCGTGGATTTTGGAGGCACAAACGGAAGCAATGTGACCTTTCTTGTGGCACTGATGACACGTGGACCAGCGCTTGGGGCAGTCAGGTCTATCACGATCGCCTGGCCCGAGTCTCCGCTGCCGCGCAATGGGCCGATCGCCCCGGCGCGGCGCCGAGGCTGCGCGCGGACTGCCGCGGCCGCGTCATCCCTTTGCGACTGCGGCCCTGCTTGTGACGGGGAAGAAGTGGGTCGCATTTCCGCCACCTTACACCGAGCCTCAATTTGGTTGCCCGCCGCCCGCGAAACCTCGAAAGACTGCGCAGTGTTAAGGACCTCTGAAAGAGAAGGATTTTCGCACAAGAGAGCGCGTTCGCGAACCTCGCGATCGGGAGCGAGCCGAATAATAGCGTCCCGGACCATATGATCGGCATACGATTCTTTATGCACATCCGTACCAAAACGACTACTACGGCTTAACTCGTGGAGGTCCGCGGCCCACGCCCGATGAGACTGTTGCGGCTGCTTCCTGCCGCGGTAAAACTCAACGCGGGCCGCTATCACACGAGTCCGTTAGCGGTAATATTGTGAAGAAAGGCCGTACATTTGATCGAACGACAGCGACGAAGGCTTCTGCAAAGGGGCGAGTTGGCAAAGAAGCTGATACAGACGAGGCGACAGCCACGACAGGAATAACACACGACATAAGGTTCCATCAGACCAGCCAAAAGCCTAAAAATGTTGTCTTAACCGCTTTTCGTAAGCGTCCCACTTTTCAACGGACTCGTATGCCGTATGCCGGAAAGGGTGGCGGATAAGACAGAGGGGGCGCGGGGGGCGAAACAACCTGTGGGGTGGACGGGGGTTGGGACCCACTAGACAAGGCTGTAGCAAGAGATTGTAATACCTGGTTTTGGGCCGTTGCAAAAATCTCCTGTTGTTCAACGAGGCGACGCAGAATCTCATCGGAAGAACCAGTAGACATTGTGTAAGACGAACAACCACTTCAGACGAAAAACGCACGGAGAAGAGAGAAAAACCCACACTCGTCGCCAATGTTGTATTCACGGACAACACTCTCACTACGGCACAGAAAACTGGCGTGCACCGGCTGTAGGAATACCCGCGAAGTGAGCTCGTACCTGGTAAACAACGCACTGCCCGCAAGCACAACTCCGCACTGTTTGTGTCATTGACTCGCCCGTGGCGTGCTCTGTCGTTTGCCGCATTTTCCCGCGCCGCAATCTCGCAGCCGACTCCCGACATATGTTATCGGCTGTGTGTGTGTGTGTGTGTGTGTGTGTGTGTGTGTGTGCGCGCGCGCGCACACACACACAGCAGTTCTGAATTCTCTTCCTGTATACAGAGCATTGCAGGTGTTGCATACTATTTTGTAGATGCCTGAATGTGTGTGTGTGTGTGTGTGTGTGTGTGTGTGTTAGTATGTTTACATTGGGGTCTCAGTGAGTAATGTATTGTGTGTTTTGAAGGCTATGTTGATGTTGTGTTTGTAGGATAGTTTGCCAACGAAGGGGATGCATGCTGTGGGTTTATTTTTTGATTTGTGTGTGGGGATTGGTTTCTTTTTGGTTTTGCTTTTTTGTGCGAGATTATCAATCAGTGTGTCATCATATCCATTTGCTGCAGCTATTTGTTTGATGATGTTGAATTCTTCATGTTTTGTGTTGTTCTCCATTGGTGTGTTGTTGACTCTGTTAACAAATGCTCTGTATGCAGTATGCTTGTATGTTGTTGGATGGCAGGGTGAGTTGTGTATGGTGGAATCTGCTGTTGGTTTTCTGTAGACTTTGAAGGTATGTGTATTGTTTACTTTACTAATAGTTAGGTCCAGAAAGTTGATACTGCCATTGTTTTCATATTCCACTGAGAATTTTATATTTGGTCCTGGTTGTTTAGTGTATCGAGGATACTGTCGATATCATTATTGCCACCATCTATCGAGAGCAAGGTATCGTCCACATACCGTTTGTAATAAATGATTTTATCCATAGAATTGGATTTCTTTGCAAGAGTGATTGGTCTAGGTGGTTGATATATATGTTGGCAATGGGACCTGCTGTACTCGAGCCCATTGCAAAACCTGTGTGTTGCTTGTAAATTCTATTGTTGAAAGTGAAGTAGTTGTGGTTAAGTACTAGTAACAGAATATCTATGAATTCAATGATTTCAGCCACTGATAGTTTTTTATATTTTATGAGGTTTGACTTGACGACTTTTAGTGCTTCTGGGATCGGTATATTTGTGTATAGGATTGTAATGTCAAATTAATAATGCAACTTTGCTTGAATAATTCCATAAATGTAAAAACTAATAATGTAAGAAAATAAATATGTCCCTAGCAACATCTGTTTCAACACAAACTATCTACATATACACATTTTATGGCATATGCACTGTAAATATTGATGTAAGTAGCTTATCTTAGCTTCCAAGGATCTTTGCTACAGTGTAAACATCTAATACAAAATGTCTACATGTGGTGTATACATAACTGTGTTCTTGTTTTGTGTGTGTGCCAGATAACAAGATTATCAACAAAACTGTAAGTAAATACAACAATATAGTAATCCAGAAACTATAATCATGAAACAGCTATTTCAGTATTATGTATCTTCCTGAACATGTTAAAACATCGAACCATAACGTCACTGGCACCCACAACACAAAACACAACACAACAAAACAGTAATGAACATGCAACTGTAAAAATGCTCCTGATGATGGCAGCTTGCTGCCGAAACGCATCGTGCTAATAAAAATATTATTAAAAAGTGACTGCTGCTGTAGAAATTATTTCAAAAAAGATTTAAAACTACTTAAGTGGTGGTTGCCAGAATGATCAGTCTTTGGTACCCACCCTGTCCAGACACTATTAAACAAGGTGAGCACTTATGGTGGAAGTCCACTGACAGGTGACGGATGAAGTGGCTGTGTATTCAGTGTGGTCTTGGGGAGGTATCGGGGCATGCAGCGAGAGCAGTTTTAAACTCCCACTCCGTAAACAGAGCACAGTACAGTTCGTTTCGCTCTACTTGATGTTTCAGGGAGCGGAAGGAAGCACTATAATTTGCCGGCAATAACAGCCGGGTCAGTACAGAGGGTGCCCTCGATGTTCAGAGACGGGATTCCCTCTGGTGGGCAGTATCCGAAGAGGTGCCACACCTGAGACCAAACACAAGAAAGAGAGGCACGGGAGTCAATGGAGGCAACATACTGCTCCCAGCAGTCTGTTTACTCTGCCGTTGAGCTCGAGCACAGAGCCTTTTAAAGGCTATCAGGTTTTCTATAGTGGGGCGGCTCCGGTAGCGTTGCAACGCCCACCGTTGGACCCAGATGGCCTCACCAATCTCAGGCGTCCACCAGGGCATGACTTTGCGCTGAGGGAAGCCAGTGATAGTCGAATCAGTCTCCTCAGCAGCTGAGACCACAGCAGCAGTGACCTGTTGGACTGCCGTATCAATGTCGGTTGGTAGGGAACAGAAACCGCAGCAGCTGAGGTGTAACTCTGCCAGTCTGCCTGATGTAGACACCATCTGGATGGGTAGCCTGCAGTGTGAAGTGCTGGAGTGACATAATAATGGGTAAATGGTCACTCCCGACAAAGTTCCTCGTGGACCCTCCAACTTAAATGTGGGAGCAGGCTTGGGCTACATACAGACAGGTCAATAGCAGAATACGTGCCATGCGCAACACTAAAAAGTGTGGGAGCACCAGTGTTTAGGAGGCATATGTCCTGCTTTGTCAGTAAAGTTTTAACGTCTCTGCCACGTCCCGAGGGCTGGGTATACCCCAGAGAGGGTGGTGGGCATTGAAATCCCCCAGAAGGATGAATGGTTGGGGAAGTTCTGCGATCAAGGCAGTGAGGTGAGCGAGGGAGATATAGAGAACTGACAGTTATGTCCTGCACTGTTTGGATTCTTACAGCCACTGCCTTGAGAGCCATGCTGAGAGGCACGGCAGCACTAGGAACAGTGGCAAACACATAAATGCAGACACCTCCAGATACCCTGTTGTAGTCAGCGCGGTTGTTGTACTAGCTCTGATAGCCTCAAAGGGCTGGGGTCCACTGGACAGGAAAGCATGTTTCCTGTAGGGCTACACAGAAAGCAGGTTAGCGGCACAATAATTGCTGCAGCTTGAGTAGGTGGCAAAAAACCGCCACAGTTCAAAAAATGATCAAATGTTTGTAAATCTATTGGACCAAACTGCATGGTCATCAGTCCATAGCTTACAAACTACTTAAATCTAGGTAAACTAACCTAAAAACAATATTTTGACAGAATCTTACATCACTTCTTGGTAGAACATAATCAAATAAATTAACACACACAATTTTGTGTGTGTTCTACAAGTTTATTTTTGTTTACTTAACCAGTTTTCGGCTTATTAGGCCATCTTCAGAGTATTTACTGCTTTCTCAAAGAGGTTACAATGTTTGGATACAGTATAGGAAGAGATGACAAATGTCTCCACGTAGATCGACATACGTAGTATAACACTTCTTTGACATTGTTATAACAGTTACCAACTTAAAAACTAAACAGTAATAAATGAATATACAATGTGTAAAGGATAAAACAAGGAATAAATTTGAATATAACATGGGAACTGAAACTACCTACTACTACAAGCAAACTGATAATGCTGATAAATAAATATATATAAAAGTGCCTTGTTAATAATTCTGCACGATAATTATAGATGGTGCTACATATGACTGTTGTAAGGCCAGGTTTGGAGTGGCATCAAGAACTTAGAATGAATAGTTACTCCATTAGATTAAACTAAAACAAATCTGTCTAATGAATTTAACATTCTAAAAATTCAGGTAGATGAAAATGAATATTATGTTATAAGCTACACTGGGACTGAATTTTCAAAACTTAACAATAAATCATAATAAATAAATACACAGGAGTTTGGGACTGTGGGGGTAAACAAGGAATCTAGTTTCTAGATTAATATTGAAACTGTGAGAGATAAACAGGTTAGTACTACACCACAGACCCAATATATATGGTGCTGCTATTATTATTACTATTTCTTATCTCAAAGATAGAAGTGTTTTCAGAAGTTTACACCAAACAGACAATTACACACCGCAGTCTTAACTTTATGAACACAACCTAATATTGAATGTACATCGTTCCAGAGTTTTTTGTATGAAAAACTTTATGAACATTCATCGTTTTCAACAATGACTTCTACTTTGTCATGAGAACAGAGATGCCACGATGATAAAATGTGTCAGCAAATAGTCCCTTGAATCTCATTGGATGGGACACACAAGGTAGTTGTCAAGGTAGGGGAGATGCAGCCTTGGCAGTAACATCAACAGCCTCTTTTCCGGTCACACCTACGTGGCCACGTACCAACAAAAAGCGAATGTGTGAACCGTCATCCACTAACAATTGAAGGGAGTGTTGAATTCGGTGTACGACAGGGTAGATAGGATCTGGGTCTCTAAGACTTTGAATGACACTGATGGAGTCAGAGCAAATGACATAGGACGGTGGCGACGGATATAAGGAACAGCTGATAGAGAGCAAAAAGCTCAGCTGTGAAAAATCGAGCACTGCACAGGAAGTCTGTATTGAAACCTGTCATCTCCAACAACAAAGGCAGATCCGACACCATCAGTAATCTTTGTGCCATCTGTACAGATAAAAATGGCAGTATCAAGCCGTGAGCGAAGTTAAACAAACCTCGAGTGATATACCAAATCCGGAGTACTCACCTTCAGGAGCAGGCAGAGTTCAAAAAGAACTCTAACCTGAGCCTGGAGTAACGGTGGCATTGGGCTTTCATGCATTTGAAAGGTGATAGGGAGAGTAAGATTGAGTTGATGACGAAAGCGACGAAAACGAACTCCGGGACGGAGCAGGGCAGTTGCAGACAGCCCATATTGGCAATGGAGGACGTTACTGATGAATGATGGGTAGGACAGATGGATGGGCATTGACAGCGCGCAGCATGCGTACTGACATAGTAGTGTGTCACGCAGATAGTTCAGTGGTAATTTAGGAGCTTTGGCATAAAGACTTTCGACAGGGCTGGTGTGAAACGCTCCAATTGGCAGGCGGAACCCCCGATGGTGGATCGAGTTTAGACAGCATAAAATTGATGGCCTTGCAGAAGAGTAAACAAAGCTTTCAGTTTTGAGCGGACAATGGACCGGTAGAAGTGAAGGAGGATGATTCGATCTGCTCCCGATGACATAGTGCTAAGAACACGGAGGACATTAAGAGAATGAGTACATCGGCCAACCCGATAGGACACATGCGGAGACAATCAAGAGTTTCCTATCCAATATTAGCCCTAAAAATTTCGTCGGCTCCACGAATGGCAGAGTAATAGGACCAAGATGTAGAGACGGTGGAAGAAACACTTTGTATCTCCAGAAATTGATGCAGACTTTTTTCTCACTGGAAAAATGGAAGCCATTGGTGACACTCCAAGAAAAAAGACAGTCAAGACAAAGCTGAAGACAGCGTTCCAGGAGACACATTCTCTGGATGCTGCAATAGACTGCAAAGTCGGCCACAAAAAGAGAGCCAGAGACGACAGCTGGAAGACAATCCATAATTGGGTTGAATGCTATGGCGAAAAGTGCCACACTTATAGCAGATCCTTGTGGCACCCCATTGTCCTGGTGAATGGTGTCTGACAAAACAGAGCCCATTCATACCTTGAACCTTCGAGCCATTAAAAATGCTTGAATACAATAGAGAGGCAGCCGCGAAAGTCCCATGTATGGAGCATGTGCAGAATACCCACCCTCCAACAGGTGTTGTAAGCCTTCTCCAAATCAAAGAACATCATGGTGTTTACACAAAAGGCTGGAATACCCCATACAGGATGGTGGGTGTTGAAATTACCAATCAACAAAAAGGGGGAAGAAAGTTGAGCAACGAGTTGCAGCACATCTGCCCTAGTAAAGGCAGATCGAGTATAGATGTTACAAAGTGAAAAGGAAAAGGCGGGGAGAGTGATGCAGATGGCAACTGCCTGTAGGTGACTGTAGGTGAGTGCAGTGAAATAGGATGGTAGTACATGTCTTCTCTAATGAGCAACATAACACCTCGATGGGCTGGAACACCTTCCACAGGGGGCAGGTCAAAGCGCATTGAGATATATTGTGAGAAATCTATATCGTCGTGTGGATGTAACTTCGTTTCTTGGAGTCTGACCATGAATGGACAGTGCAATCTAAGTAGTAATTTTAATTCTTCTCTGTTGGAATGGATTCCCCGAATATTCCATTGAAGGAAATCCATAAATTAAGTTAAAATAGAAAGAGAAGGAAAAATCTAGAGGAGATTACCTCGATGGCCGCTGAGAGCTTGACTTCGAGGGAGCAATGCTACTGGAATCACGGATGAAGAATCGTGTTCCATTGCTTCATCTGGAGTTTCTGCCGCCTGCCTGGGTATATCGGCAGGGGCAGCTTCCTCCGCCAGTAAAGGTCCAGACGATCGGCTAGCAGTAGCGAGTCCCAACGAGAAAGAGGAAGACCGGGGGTTGCTACTGCTAGGTGGCATGACAGGTGAGTCACGCTGTGGTGGGGAAGGAGTGGAACTCTTTTTATGACGAATGACGATGAGATGTATGTGCAGGTGTCAGTTGAGCAGGCTCAAATCTTAAGAAGTCTTCATGCACAGGCTATTTCTTGGAATTCTGGGCATCCAGTTAAGACGCCCGTGATTTGTGAGGAGCAGCTGACGACTGTGTTTTTTGGTGAGAGGAAGAGAGTGGTGAGGTTGAACGGGCAATCTTTGGGCTGGCCAAACTTACAACTGTGTCACTAAAAGTAAGGTCACATGTCTGTGTGCCTACGTCCTTAGAAGGGCGAGGAGAGGCAAGGACAGCACTGTATTTATCCGCTGGGAGCTCATCGGGCTTTCAACCTGCTAGTATCTTCCATGCAGCAGAGGTCGACACTTTTTCGCATACTCTGATTTCTTGGATTACACGCTCATCCTTATAAACAGGGCAGTCCCTGGAAGAAGCAGCTTGGTCGCCCATGCAATTGATGCAGCGAGGGGATGGAGCTGGACAGTCACCTTCATGAGCATCTCTGCCACAGGTGATGCATTTGGTTGCCATGGCACAAGACTGATTGGTGTGATTATACCTCTGCCATTGGTAACAACATGTGGGATTTGGAACATACAGGTGAACTGATATTATTTTGCATCCTGCTTTGCTCTTTGAAGGAAGATCCACCCTGTCAAATGTCAAAAATACGGTTTTGATTGGTATTAAATCTTTATCAGCCTTTTTCATAATCCTATGGACCGCTGTGACGCCCTGATCAGTCAAGTAGTCCTTGATTTCTTCGTCCGCCAACCCGTCGAGGGATCAAGTGTAGACCACCCCACGTACAAGTTAAGGGTACAATGGGCTTCCACTTTGACAGGGAAGGTGTGCAGGAGTGTGACTCGGATCAGATTTTGAGCCTGGGAGGCATTATCTGTTTAACAACAAACTCCTATTACGTTGTCGAGAACACATCTTTAACGTACCTACAATGGCATAGACACCTCTCTGAATAATAAAGGGATTTACCTTAGAGAAATCATGACCATCAGTCCGAGTAACAAATAAAAACTTAGGAACGTGTGAGGGTCATCCAACTTCTGTTTCTGGGACGAAGTCAAAAGAGCAGAGAGAGAGGTCATTGCAGAAGTGTCCCCCACGATTACCGGCATCTCCGATGGCGCGCTGATTCCTAATGGGGCCCTCACTGAGGGCTACCCCACCTTAGGTGATTGTTCACACCTCAGGTCACACCTCCCAAGAATCGGCTGGAGGGACCAATCAGCATAGTTGGAAGGTACCAGCTCTAGTAATCACTGCCCCCTGGGCCTGGCCTTTACCAGGGGGTACGTACATGCCCTACTTGTCTACCTGGGGCGGGGAATTACGTGTTACCCTGTCACCTGCAACACATGGGAAGGTGTGGGTCGGCATTCAGACATGCACAGGAAGTAAAGAAGAAGAATAGAGGAGGGAAGAAAGAGCAGAAAGAATGAGTGAAAGAAGGGAAGGACCCGTACACTCTCAGTCTTTGCTGGAGATATCACTTTGCCATGAAGAAAAATAACCCTCCTAATGATCCAGCTCCCCAAGACATCATTCAAAGTGAACCCAGCCTGGAACAGTTCCGACCTCCGTCACAGCAAGACCCACCTGCTCTTCCTCAAAATCACCCTCTTCAAACCTTCCAGGAGTTCCTTACTTCCAACCTTGCCTCCCAGTCTTTCCTGAGAAACCTTAATCATACTCCCAACATTACCGCAGCTGAATCCCGAGCTATCCGTGATCTGAAGGCTGACCATTCCATCGTCATTCTCCCTGCCGATAAGGGCTCTACGACAGTGGTACTTGATCAGCGGGAGTATGTGGCAGAGGGAGTGCTTCAGCTTTCAGATAATACCACATATAAAGTTTTTCAAGGCGATCCCATTCTTGATGTCCAGGCAGAGCTTCAAGGAATCCTCAAAACTTTAGGCCCCCTACAAAACCTTTCACCTGACTCCATTAACCTCATGACTCCACTGACACCCCGCACCCCCACCTTCTACCTACTTCCGAAGATTCAAACCCAATCATCCCGGCCGCCCCATTGTGGCTGGTTACCAAGCCCCCACAGAACAAATCTCTGCCTACATAGACCAACACCTTCAACCCATCATGTGCAGTCTCCCATCCTTCATCAAAGACACCAACCACTTCCTCGATCGCCTGAAATCCTTACCCAGCCTGTTACCTCTTGAAACCATCCTTGTAACCATCGATGCCACTTCCTTATACACAAATATCTCACATGCCCAGGGCCTCGCTGCGATGGAATATTTTCTTTCACGCCGATCAACCACTTCCCTACCTACAACTTCTTTCCTTAATACCCTAGCCAGCTTCATCCTAACCCACAACTTCTTCACTTCTGAGGGCCAGACATACCAACAACTAAAGGGAACAGCCATGGGGACCAGGGTGGCCCCCTCGTACACAAACTTATTTATGGGACGCTTAGAGGAAGCCTTCCTGGACACCCAAGCCTGTCAACCCAAAGTCTGGTATAGATTCATTGATGACATCTTAATGATCTGGACTCACAGAGAAGAAGAACTCCAGAATTTCCTCTCCAACCTCAACTCCTTTGGTCTCATCAAATTCACCTGGTCCTATTCCAAATCTCATGCCACTTTCCTCAATGTCAATCTCCATCTGTCCAACGGCCAATTACACACATCCGTCCACATCAAACGTACCAATAAACAACAGCACCTGCATTATGACAGCTGCCATCCATTCCACATCAAACGTTCCCTTCCCTACAGCTTAGGTCTTCGTGGCAAACGAGTCTGCTCCAGTTCTGAATCCCTGAACCAATACACCAATAACCTGATAACATCCTTCACATCCCGCAGCTATCCTCCTGATGTGGTACAGAAGCAAATTGCCAGAGCCACTTCCTCATCCCCCCAAATTCAGAACCTTCAACAGAACCCCAGAAGTGCCCCTCTTGTCACCGGATACTTTCCGGGACTGGAGCGGACTCTGAATGTGGCTCTCCAGCAAGGATACGACTTCCTAAAATCCTGCCCCGAAATGAGATCCATCCTTCATGACATCCTCCCCACTCCTCCGAGAGTGTCTTTCCGCCGCCCACCTAACCTCCGTAACCTCCTAGTCCATCCCTATGAAATCCCCAAACCACCTTCCCTACCTTCTGGCTCCTACCCTTGTAACCGCCCCCGTTGTAAAACCTGCCCTATGCACCCTTCCACCACCACTTACTCCAGTCCCGTAACCCGGAGGGTGTACACAATAAAAGGCAGAGCCACTTGCGACAGCACCCACGTGATTTACCAACTGACATGCCTGCACTGTGAAGCATTCTATGTGGGAATGACAAGCAACAAACTGTCCATTCGCATGAATGGTCACAGGAAGACAGTGTTTGTTGGTAATGAGGATCACCCTTTAGCTAAACACGCCTTGGGGCATTACCAGCACATCTTGGCACAGTGTTACACTGTCCGGGTTTATCTGGATACTTCCCACCGATACCAATCCTTCAGAACTCTGGAGATGGGAACTAGCCCTTCAGCATATTCTCTCTTCCCGTTGCCCACCTGGTCTCAACCTCCACTAAATTCGAATACCCACCCAACATCTTAACATCTTTGCCTCGGTTCTCTGAACAGCGCCTCTGCCTCAAGTGGTATCTCTGTCTAACTTCTTAACTTCTTTGCTTTCTACAGTATGTCTGCCTAGGTGTACTTGTGTCTGTGTTTGTGTGTGTTTGTATTTGTTTACCATCCTTTTTTCCCCCCAAGGCAACTCTTTCCTGTCCCGGGATTGGAATGACTCCTTACCTACTCCCTTAAAACCCTCATCATTTCCTTTTCCCTCTCCTTCCCTTCTGCCTGACGCAGCAGCTAGGCTGCGAAAGCTAGTGTTTGTGTGTGTGTGTGTGTGTGTGTGTGTGTGTGTGTGTGTTCTATTTATTTGTGCTGCTGTGACACCTGTGCTCCTTCACCTGGTGAGTAATCTTTGTCTTTCTTTATATACAATTTTACCTGCTAGGAATTTTTCGTCTATAATATATATATATTAGAGAGAGAGAGAGAGAGAGAGAGAGAGAGAGAGAGAGAGAGAGAGAGAGAGAGAGAGAGAGAGGTTTGCGGTTTTAGGAGGCACAACTTCTCAGGTCATTAGCGCCTGGATTGGAACAGAGATTCGCTAGATCTTGAAAAAATTGGTAACTGCCAGAAAGGAGAGTATCAAGAAAAATCTAAAACAGAAGGATAAAAAACATCAAATAGAAGGGTTCACTACCGTTTGATAAATTAGCCATGTTGATAAAACGCAGAACTCTAGCAGCTGCTCATGTGTCATCAGCTAAAAGTTCCCCAAAAGTAGACGGCAAATTAAGGGCTACATGGAGACGATTAAAATCAAAACAAGACAGTAAAACATGTCGCACCGTCAGCAATTCACCACAGAAGCACAGCGGTTACCAAATGGTGGTGGCTGAATCAGCAGTGACGATCCGCAACTGGGCCAGGATGACCTCCTCCAAGCAGTCGGGATTGGTTTTACGGTTCTCAGTTTATTGTTGTGGAGTGACAACCACGAACTGTGCCAGGACGACACAATACACCGGTGAAAAGCCCGTTTAACATAGTCCGATGGGACGCAAAAGGTAGCCATACGAGGCAAAAGAGCTGCTGCCTTGGCCGCAATGTCGGCAGTCTCATTCCCGGGCACACCCACGTGGCCAGGGATCCACAGGAAAGAAACATGACAGCCATTATCTGTTGGCAACTGAAGGGAGCGTTGGATTCAGTTCACGACAGGATGGGGACAGAAGGGGTCCCTAAGACTCTACAGGGCACTAACGGGGAACAAGAGCAGATGGCATAAAATGGATGGCGGATGTACAAAACAGCCTGGTGGAGGGCAAAAAGCTCAGCAATGAAATTCGAGCACCGGTCAGGGAGCTTGTATTGGAACAGGTCACCCAGACGACAAAAGCAGATCCGACACCGTCGGTGCTCTTGGAATCATCGGTGTAGATAAATATGGCATTATCAAACAGCGAACGGATTTCGACAAGCCTCGAGCAATATACCAAATCCGGAGTGCTCTCCTTGGGAAGCAAACTAAGTTCAAGGTGGGTGTGAACCTGGGCCTGATGCCACGGTGGCAATGGGCTCTCGCTCAACCGAAAGGTGGAAGGAAGGGTGAAATCAAATTGCTGAAGCAGGCAGCGAAACTGAACTCCAGGTGGAAACAAGGCTATCACAGACAACCGATATCGCCGATTGAGGGAGTCATCAAAGAATAATGGGTAAGATGGATGGTTGTGCATCGACAGCAGTCGGCATGCGTACCGACACAAGAGTATGTCATGCCGAGAGGTCAAGGGTAATACAGCAAGCAGCTTCAGCATAAAGACTTTCAATAGCACTGGAATAAAATGCATCGGTCGCCAGGTGTAATACCTGATGATTAATGGAGTTGAGACGGCGGAGAAGGGACGGCCATGCGGAAGAGTATACAAAGCTTCCGTAGTCCAGCTTCAACTGAACAATGGCCTGGTAAAGGTGATGCAGGACGGTTCGATCCGCTCCCCATGATGTGCCGCTAAGGACACAAAGAACATTAAGGTATCAGGCACAATGGGCAGCCAGGTAGGACATGTGTGGGGACCAGCAAAGTTTCCGATCCAACATTAGCCCCAAGAATTTTGTTGTCTCCACGAATGGGAGAGCAACGGGGCCGAGACGGAGAGATGGTGGAAGAAATTCCTTGTATCTCCAGAAGTTTATACACACCGTTTTTTCAGTGGAGAAGCGGAAGCCGTTCGGAATGCTCCAGGAATATAGGCGGTCAAGACAGTGTTGAAGACACCGCTCCAAGAGACAAGTCCGCTGGGTGGTGCAATAAATTGCAAAATCATCTACAAAAAGGGCTCCGGAAACGTCGGCTGAAAGGCAATCTACGATCGGATTGATTGCAATGGCAAAAAGAGCCACGCTCAAGACAGAGCCCTGTGGCACCCCATTCTCCTGGCAAAAGGTATCTGACAAAACAGAGCTCGCCGTACCCAGAACTTGCGATCTGCCAAAAACGCTTCAAGAAAAAGAGGGAGGCGGCAACGAATGCCCCATGTGTGCAAAGTGCGGAGAATGCCCGCCCTCCAACATGTATCTTAAGCCTTCTCTAAGTCGAAGAACACTGCTACTGTTTCACGCTTCCTTAGAAAGTTATTCATAATGAAGGTCGACAAGGGAACGTGGTGATCAGCAGCAGAGCGGTGTCTACGAAAACCACATTGAACATTAGTCAGGAGGCGTCGAGATTCGAGGAGCCAGACCAACCCAGCATTAACAATGCGTTCCATCAACTTACAGACGCAGCTTGTGAGAGAAATGGGAAGATAACTGGAACGAAGAAGTTTGTCCTTCCCTGGTTTGGGGATGGGGACAGCAATGGCTTCACGCCAACTTGTGGAAACCTGACCTGTAGTCCATATACGATTGTAGGTGCTAAGAAGGAAACGCTTGCCTGCAGGAGAAAGGTTCTTCAGCATCTCAATATGGATGGAATCGGGCACGGGTGCAGAAGATCGGGACAGGGCGAGAGCACGGTCTAGTTCCTGCATAGTAAAGGACACATTATAACTTTCACAATTAAAAGAGTGGAGAGAAGGCGGCTGTACCTCCTCTACCTGTTTGCGATGGAGGAAGGCAGTGTGGTAACGGGCAGAGCTCGAGCCTCCGCAAAGAAACGGCCCAATGCGTTGGAAACATCAGCGGGGTCCACAAGGACTGAATACTCGACGGTCAGACCAGAAATCAGGGAGTGGACCAGATAAACGGCGTAGGCCACCCCAGACAGCCGAGGAGTGAGTAAATCGGTAAGAGCAGTCCAGCAAGCTTTTTTGCTGTCTTGTATAACACGATGACATTGCACTCGCAGTCGTTTATAATTGATACAATTCTCCAACGGTGGATGGTGCATAAAGCACGTCGCCGGGCTCTAAGAGCTTTGCGGCAGGCTGCAGTCCACCGAGGGACCGGGATGCGATGTGGAGAAGAGGATGTATGAGGTATGGAATGTTCGGAAGCTGTGAGAATAACCTCTGTGAGGTATTCAACCTGACTGTCACAGCTGGGAAAATTCTGATCATGAAAAACAGCCACAGAAGAATAAAGCCCCCAGTCAGCTTTAAAGATGTTCCAACTGGTGGGACGAGGAGATGGGGAATGGTACAGGAAGTGGATGACACAAGGAAAATGGTCACTCGGGTACGTGTCAAAGTGCATACCACCCGAACAGACATGCAAGCTGAGGAGTGCATATCGCAAGGTCTATGTGGGAGTAAGTATGTGTTGTGTCAGAAAGGAAGGTCGGTGCACTGGTTTTGAGGCAGACAAGATTGAGGTGTTGGAAAAGGTCCACTAAAAAGGAGCCTCTCTGACAAGGTGTTGGAGAGCCCCATAAGGAGTGGTGGGCATTGAAGTCACCTACCAAAACGAAAGGTGAAGGGAGCTGGTCAACGAGGTGTAGCCCATCTGCCCTAGTAAGGGCAGACGACGATGGTGAATAGATATTACAGAGGGAAAAGGAAAAGGTGGAGAGAGTGATACGGACGGCAACTGCCTGTAGGTGAGTATGGAATAAAATGGGATGGTAATAGACGTCATCCCGAATGAGCATCAGAACCCCTCCATGGGCTGGAGTACCTTCCACATGGGACAGGTCGAAACGCACAGAGGTTTATTGGGGGAAGTCTGCATGATCACATGGACATAACTTAGTTTCTTGGAGACAAACTAGGAGCGGGCAGTGCAATTGAAGGAGTAGTTATAATAACTTCCGATTGGAACGAATGCCGCGAATATTCCATTGATGGGGCGCCATGATAAAAAATGAGAAGAAAAGAGGGAACAAGCAAGCGGGGTCACCTTGATGGCCGCTGAGGACTGGCCTTCGAGTGAGAACTGCTATCGCTATCTAGAGGCAGAGAAGCGTGTTCCATGGGTTCGAATGACATGTCTGCCACCTTCTCGAGTTGATCAGGAGGGGCAGCTTCCATCGCCTGTAAAGGGCCTGGTGCCCGGCTGACAGAGCGTCCTGGTGAAACAGAAGACGGCCGAGGCCGGCAACTGTTGGATGGCGTGACCGAAGAGTCACGTCGCGGCGGGGAGGGGGGGGGCTGTTCTTTTTGTGAGCCTTCTTAGAGGCATGACGAGTAGAAGAAGCGGTTGATGGTTGAGAAGACAGAGTTTTTAGAAAATTGTCACGAATGGTTTTTTTTTTTAGAACTCCAGGCATCGAATTTAGGTGCCTAGGATGTGTGGGAACTGGTCAATAGAAGGGATCAGAGAGGTGGAACGAGCAATTTTCGGGCTGGCTGATCAGACAGCAGTGTCACAGAGGTGAAATCGCAGGTCTGAGTGCCTGCCTCCTTAGTTGGTCGAGGGGAGGTGAGGACCTGGCTGTAAGTACCTGCTGGGAGTACAGCAGGCTTCCTACTCGCTAATAACGGCCGAGCTGCAGAGGTTGAAACCTTTTCCTTGACATGAATCTCCTGGATGACCCGCTCGTCTTTATAGACAGGGCAGACCCATTAAGAAGCAGCATGGTCACCTATGCAATTAATGCAGCGAGGGGATGGAGGTGGACATTCACCCTCATGGGCGTCCCTGCCACAGGTAGCGCATTTGGATCCATTAGGACAAGATTTACTAGTGTGATTAAATCTCTGGCAATGGTAGCAGCACATAGGATTGGGTATATACAGGCGAACTGAAATGATTTTGTAGTGCACTTTCACCTTAGATGGTAGGTCAACCCTGTCGAAAGTCTAGAAAACAGTACGAGTTGCCACGAGATCATTATCAACTTTTTTCGAAACACAATGAACAGCCGTAACTCCCTGATCAGACATATAGTTGAGTATATCCTTCCTCCGATAACCCATCCAGAGATCTTGTGAAGACTACCCCCCCCCCCCCCTCCCGTGAGGAGTTGAGGGTGTGGTGAGTCTCCACTTTCACAGGAAAAGTATGTGCAAGCGTAGCCCGGAGTAATTTCTGTGTCAGAAAGGCATTCTCAATTTCAAGCAACAAGGTCCCATTGCGCTGTCTGGAGCAGGTCTTCAAGGGACCTATGATCGCATTGACACCCTTCTGAACAAGAAAAGGATTTACAGAAGAAAAATCCTCATCTCAGTACGAGATACTACGATGAACTTGGGAATGTTAGGCAAGACTTTCTTTGACCGAGATTCGTCATGTATCCGTTTTTGGGTCAGGGTTATAGTAGATTTGAAAGGTTACATAGCACAAGTGTCCCCCACGATTACCAGTGTCTCTGATGGCACACTCCTTCCTTGTGGGGGCCCTAACTGAGGGCGCACCCGCCTTAGGTGATTGTTCGCACCTCAGGTCACACCTCTCGAAAAATAGACAGAGGGACCAATTGGCATGGTCGGAAGATACCAGTTCGGGTAGTCACACCTCCCTGGACCTAGCCTTTACCGGGGGGGTACATAGGTGCCCTATATGTCTGCCCGGGGCGGGGAGTTAAGCCTTACCCAGTCACCGGCTACACAGAGTGTGGGTTGACCTTCAGACACGCACAGGGAGGAAAGAAAAGAGGAAGGAGAGAAAGGGATGAAGGAGGGAGAATCTCAAATGCCGAGGTGGAGATTAAAAGGGTGGGTCGAGGACAAGGAGAAAGGAGCAAGAGGGGAAGGCGAAAGAACAGGCGACTGAATGAAAACGCCCGTCTCTGGGCGAAGGCACAAACCGGGGGGAAAGTGGGAAGTGGCCTTGGACAGAAGAAAGGCCGCTTCAGCTCTGGGCCCCTTGGAGAGAGAGAGAGAGAGAGAGAGAGAGAGAGAGAGAGAGAGAGAGAGAGAGAGAGCACCTGGCTAAGTAGAGCAACACTTGCTTGTAGAAGTGCATGGGGAAACCAGAACGATGGTGCACTAAAATAATGACAAAAAACAAACTAATTAGTGCACCATAAAGTAATGGTGTAGTGTACAGTTTGACACCAGCTGTCAGCTTTGGAATGTCATGTGAAAGCAATCAATGAGGAGTCAAGTTCAGGCAGCCGATACGATAAAGTGTTTCAATGCTATATGAATTGGCGTGTATATTACATTTATGTTTTTTTCTTATTCACGAATCTGTCAACATGTCTTTGACATGGCACACAAACTGTTTGTACAATTGCATATTGCTGGCAACACTAAAATTTTTGCTTGATACAGGTGCCATAGTGTTGTTAATCAATCTTGCCACATATGAAATGCTAGTCGCACCTCAATTGCGAATGGTGTACACTTTGCTTATGACATATACAGGCCAAGACATACCAGTGCTAGGTACTTGTAGCTTTCCTGCAATGTATGGAGATATAAACAAGACACTGTCTCTTTTGGTTCTTGAATCCTATGACAGCACAAATATTTTTGGTTTGGATCTGTTTGATTTGTTTGGTCTTAGCATCACCAGGCATGTTGTGTTAGTGACGTCATACGACCTAAGTGAACACACATTGAACACGTGTGCTGAATTTCCTGAACTAATTTTTCTATGCACGTAGCATTAAATGATGATGCACAGTGAGATTTTTGTACAGCATAACCTGTTCCTTTTGCATAATGCGATCAAGTCGCATGGGCACTCACTAGATGGCAAAATCAAGGTGTCGTGCACCCATTTCAGCAAGCCAGTGGGCTTCTCCTTTAGTGATTGTCAAACAACTGTCTGGCAAATTCATAATGTTTGTGCACTTTAAGCGTATGTGAATCTTCAGATAGTGATCGATAATTTTCTGTTGCCTCATCCTCTTTATCGTACGGACAGATTAGTAGCTCGCAAATATTTTTCCAAAATTGCTCTTTCGGATGCATATGCGCAACTTCTGTTCAACAAACGAGCACAGAAATTTCTAGTTATTAATACTAACTTGTGCCTTTTCAAGTTTCTCAGATTACTGTTCGGTTGTGCCTAAGCTCCAGCTATCTTCCATAGATACCTGGAAGAACTAACAAGAGCAAAACCTTGTTGTTCAAATTATCTAGACGATGTTGTTGTTTCTGGCTACAGAGTTGAAGAACATTTCAACAATTTACGAGCACTTTTCGAAGTCCTATTGGAAGCTTTTCTCAAATGTAATAAGGACAAATGTGTTTTCTTTCAGAGTGAAATATAATATTTAGGACATATCATCAATTCACAGAGTGTTCATCCATTGCAGTCACATTTAAACTATTCGTGAACTCGAGGCACCCACCAACATTACAGAATTGCAGTCTTTCATGGCAGTAGGACGTAATGCACAGACGGTGAAATGGTAAGTGCGTATTCCCTTGAAATTTGGCAACAACACAATATCGTTTAATTTCCTTGTACTAGATGGCTTGATAGTCGGATGTGCACTAGGAATGGATTATTTTTCTCAAACTAATGCAACCATATATATGGGTACAGGTAAAGGCTATTTTGACATGGACAAGGAGAAAATTTCACACGACTTAGTCAGGACAAGAGAAAATTTGGATCAACTGTCTTGGGCTGTAAATTTTCAAGTAGTTTATCTAGTTTATCCAGAGGTGCTATTTCTTTAAGCACAACCAAATGACGAAGTTCAGGGAGAATTTTACCTTATCCAGGACAAAGGCAGCGATGATCCTTATCTGTAGCACAACAAGTTCCAACAGTTGTTAACAAATTTTTTCCAAAGGTTTTGACAAATGACTGGGTGTGATAAAAGGTTACTGTTATCACATGGAAACAATACCTCATGAGACTTATTTTGATTGCTCCTATCCTGTGCCTTGGTTTTAATGAGAAGCAGTCAGTACAGAGATAAACGGGATGGTTAATTGGAGAGTAATAGAACTGTCAAACTCACCCTATTGTAGTCCCATCTTGATGGCAGTTTCCGTCTAGTGCCAGATGTACAGAATATCAATAGGACCACTGTGCCAGTTACAACAAGGCCAGAGTGTTTGGATGAACAGTTACTAAAATTTTATAATGTCAGATACTTCATTGCACTTGACTTACGATTTTCTTACTAGCCGGTAAGGTTACGCAGCGAGAGCAGAAAATATACTGCCTTCATGTGTTTAGGTAGAAGCTACCAGTTATTCGGCATTCCTGTACCTCCCACTCCCTCCCATCCTCTCTCCTATTCCCTTGCCGCAGAGTGTGATTTGGAGTGCAGAAGCCAGAGATGGTTGTGAGACTGTGAAGTGTCCTTGTTCGACTGAAGTGTGCTCGTGTGAATGACATTTATTCTGAAGAAGGCCTTGGCCGATAACTGTGTGTTGTATGTCTTTTTCACATGCCTGTCACAGCTCGTCATTATGTCTTTGTGGTGAATTGTAAACCTTATTACATTGATGATTTCATTAGTAATTCATAGCAACATCACATCACATCACATCACATCACACACACACACACACACACACACACACACACACACACACACACACACACAGTAAGCTTGCATGCATGTAAGGGAAAGTAGTAGAAAAATCAAAAGTTTACTTACACGAAGTTTCATTTCAATTCTATCTATCTCCGCACCCATCATATCGACAATGTTTTCACCATGTTTAAGCAGGAAGTTCTCCAGCTCGTCTATATTTTTCATTTCTTTCACTTCCTGAAAGAAAGGGACACTCACTATAATAGGAGACAACATTAAGATGGATTTGTGAATTAAATTTTTTACAAACCGAATTCTAAAGGATAAAACACACACCATACACTAAAATTTTACCTACTGATTTCTCAAAACAAAAAGATCCAAATATGTAGTTGACTCACAGCATAGGTATTTTTTTACTTAACAAACTAGACAAGCAGAACTTCACTATGTAGTTTTAGTTCAATGTGGAGTCCTCTTTGACTTGAAAGATGAATATAACCACATAAGACACTAGCTATTCGATGAGAGTTATTTTGTTGTTGTCGCCTTCAGTCTGTCGTCTGGTTTGATGCAGCTCCGCACACTACCCTATCCTGTGCAAGCCTCTTCATCTGAGAATAAAAATGGCAACTTACATACTCTCTTATCTGCTTGCTGTATTCATTCCTCGGTCTCCCACTACATTTCTTTCTAATACTAAGTTGACAATTCCTTAATGCCTCACAATGTGTCCCACCAACCTATCCCTTCTCTTAGTCTGTTGAGCACCTCCTCATTAGTTACATGATATGCCTAGTTTTATCATTCATCTATAGGATCATAGTGTTAAATTAACAAGTGATATTAACATTGTCAAATGGACAAGGTATTCATTCAACAGTTACAAATGACAGCCCACTGCATAAAGGAGTACCAGTTAAATTAACTATTGTATCTTATTGATTATTTATTAGCAATAACAATGCATACCTGCCAACTTTTGAAAAGGGCGGTCATTAATATCACCTGCGGCAAAAAACCTGACGAATTCAACAAACCCTGACTTGACAAAAATAATAATACTTCTCAGCTACAAAATACAATAATTAATGCTTCAAACTTGATACTTAAATGAAATAATATCTACTTACATCATAGGCCAATGTGTCTACATAAACATAACAATGAAGAGGAAACCCAAGTTACATAGCAGCAGGTGTGGTGAATATTGGTTTGGAAGATTTCCTTGATAAATGAAGCAGGTATATAATAGCTGACCACTCCCATGAACCACAGACATTGCCTAGGTAGGGTGGCTTGCGTGCCTCAACGATACAGATAGCCGCACCGTAGGTGCAACCACAGTGGAGGGGTATCTGTGGAGAGGCCAGACAAACGTGTGGTTCCTGAAGAGGGGAAGCAGCCTTTTCAGTAGTTACAGGGGCAACAGTCTGGATGATTGACTGAGCTGGCCTTGTAACATCAGCTAACGTGGCTTTGCCACACAGTTACTGCGAAGGGCTGAAAGCAAGGAGAAACTACAGCCGTTACTTTTCCCGAGGACATGCAGCTCTACTGTATGAACATATGATGATGGCATCCTCTCGGGTAAAATATTCCGGAGGCAAAACAGTCCCCCATTCGGATCTCCGGGTGGGACTACTCAGGAGGATGTGATCATCAGTAAAGACAACACTGGCATTCTACAGATCGGAGCGTGGAATATTATATCCCTTAATCGGGTAGGGAAGCTAGAAAATTTAAAAAGGGAAATGGATAGGTTGAAGTTACATATAGTGGGGATTAGTGAAGTTCGGTGGAAAGAGGAACAGGATTTTTGGTCAGGCGAGTACAGGATTGTAAATACAAAATCAGTTGCGGGTATTACAGGAGTAGGTCTGATGATTAATAAGAAAATAGAAATGCGGGTAAACTACTATGAGCAACACAGTGATCGCATTATCGTAGTCAAGATAGATATGAAGCCAACACCGATCACAGTAGTACAGGTTTATAGGCCAACTAGCTCTGCCGATGATGAGGAGATCGAAGAAATATATGAGGAGCTAAAGGAAATTCTTCAGACAATTAAGGGAGAGGAAAACATAATTGTTATGGGAGACCGGAATTCGATGGTAGCACAAGGAAGGGAAGGGAAGATAGTAGGTGAATATGGTCTGGGCAAAAGGAATGAAAGAGGAAGCCGCCTGGTAGAATTTTGCACAAAAATAAATTAAGTTATAACAAACACGTGGTTTAAGAATCACAAAAGAAGGTTGTATACGTGGAAGAGACCAGGAGACACCCGGAGATACCAGATAGATTTTATAATGGTAAGACATAGATTTCGGAACCAGGTTTTAAACTGTAAGACATACCCAGGGGGAGATATAGACTCTGACCATACATTGTTGGTTATGAACTGTAGGCTGAAACTGAAGAAACTACAAAAAGGTAGGAAAATAAGGAAATGGGACCTAGATAAATTGAAGGAACCTGAAGTTCTTAAGAATTTCAGAGGGAGCTTTAGGCAAAAACTGACAGAAATGGGCAAAAATAAAACGGTAGAGGAGGAATGGGTAGCACTGAGAGATGAAATAGTGAAGGCAGCAGAGGACAAAATAGGTAGGAAGGCAAGACCTACAAAAAATCCTTGGATATCACAGGTGATACTAAACGTAATTGATGAAAGGAGAAAATATAAAAATGCAGTAAATGAAACAGGCAAAATGGAGTACAGACGACTAAGAAATGAGATTGACAGGAAGTGCAAAATGGCTAAGCAGAAGTGGCTAGAAAGCAAATGCAAGGATGTAGAAGAATGTATAAATAGGGGAATAATAGATACAGCCTACAGGAAAATAAAAGAAACATTTGGAGATAAGAAAAACAGCTCTATGGATATCAAGGACTCTGATGGAAAACCAGTTCTTAGCAAAGAAGGGAAAGCTGAAAGGTGGAAAGACTATATAGAGAGGCTCTATGAAGGAAATGAACTTAGCGGCAATATTGTAGAAAGGGGAGAAGAAGTAGATGAGGATGAAATAGGAGATACTATACTGAGAGATGAATTTGTCAGAGCACTGAAAGACCTAAGTCAAAACAAGGCTCCTGGAGTATATGATATTCCCTCCGAGCTACTGAAGTCTCTGGAAGAACAAGCCATGACAAATTGTTTCACCTGGTGTGTAAGATGTATGAGACAGGTGAAGTACCTTCAGACTTTAAGAAAGATGTTATAATCCCCATTTCAAAGAAAGCAGGCACAGTCAGGTGGGAAAACTACAGAACCATCAGTTTAATAAGTCATGGTTGCAAAATATTAACACGAATTATTTACAGAAGGATGGAAAAGCTGGTAGAAGCCGACCTCGGGGTAAGATCAGTTTGGGTTCAGGAGAAATGTAGGCACTCAGGATGCAATACTCACTTAATGGCTTATCTTAGAAGATAGATTAAGAAAAGGCAAACCTACATTTGTGGCGTTCGTGGATTTGGAGAAGGCTTTTGACAATGTTGGTTGGAATAAACTCTTTCAAGTTCTGAAGCAAGCAGGAGTAAAATATAGGGAGCGTAAGGTAATTTACAACTTGTCAGAGTTGAAGGGCATGAAAGGGATGCAGTGGTTGGAAAGGGAGTAAGACAGGGTTGTAGCCTTTCTCCAATGTTTTTCAATTTGTACATTGAGCAAGCAATAAAGGAAAGCAAGGAGAAATTTGGTGAAGGAATTAAAGTTCAGGGTGAAGAATTAAAAACATTGTGTTTTGCTGACAACACAGTAATTCTGTCAGATACAGCAAGGGACCTGGAAGAGCAATTGAATGGAATGGACAGTGTGCTGAAAGGTGCATGTAAGATGAACATTAATAACAGCAAAACATGGGTAATGGAGTGCAGTCTAAGAAAATTAGGCGATGCTGAAGGAATTAGATTAGGTAACGAAGCAATACAGGAGGTAGATGAGTATTGTTACTTGGGCAGTAAAATAACAAATGATGGTCGCAGTACAGAAGATATAAAATGCAGAATGGCAATGGGTAGAAAAGCGTTCTTGAAAAAGAGAAATTTGTTAACATTGAATATTGATTTAAGCCTAAGGAAGTCCTTTCTGAAGGCATTTGTATGGAGTGTTGCCTTGTATGGGAGTGAAACATGGATGATAAACAGTGTGGACAGGAAGCGGATTGAGGCTTTTGAAATGTGGCGCTACAAAAGAATGCTGAAGATTAGGTGGGTGGATCGTGTAACTAATGAGGAGGTACTGAACAGAATTGGGGAGAAAAGAAATTTCTGGCATACCTTGACTAAAAGAAGGGATAGATTGATAGGGCACATTCTTGGACATCAAGGAATTGTGATAGCATTGAAGGGAAGTGTGTGAGGATAAAACCACAGAGGAAGACCAAGAGATGAATACAGTAAGCAGATTCAGACAGATGTAGGTTGCCGTTCTTATGTGGAGATGAAGAGGCTTGCTCAGGATAGGGTATTGTGGAGAGCTGCATCAAACCTGTCTCCGGACTGAAGACCACAACAACGACACATAATAGCTGAAAAAGCCTTACACAATAAAACTATTTTAACATATCACAGGCAAGAAATAATATAATATACACTGCAAATCACAAATCTAGTTCATCTCTAAGTCAAAGATACAGTCTTCTTAGCTACTTGCAAGAAGTTTTGAAAAAATGTTTTGAGTTGGTTTACGTTATAGGAGGCGATCTATTTATATTATTGTAAAAAGATATAAAATAGCCAAGATCGCTTATCATCAGTTTTTATTAATGACGACCGGTTTCACTGAACTATGTCAGCATCATCAGGTCAAATAAAATATTTTACAAGGCCATAATCTTGTAATGTCAAATAGTTGTTATATAATATTTGACCTGATGATGCTGACATAGTTCAGTGAAACCGGTCGTCATTAATAAAAACTGATGATAAGCGATCTTGGCTATTTTATATCTTTTTACAAAAATGTTTTGGCCTTCAAAACAGAAATACTCCAGAGATTCATTTAACTTGGACGATTTAAACTATGTTATATTTTTCTTCACAAGGCTGAAAACATGTTCACATTCTGCATTGCTATGGGGTGTGGTGAGAATCGACAGCACTACTTAGGTATAACTCATTTCTAGAGAAATCCATCAGCTCCACAAATTTTTCATATTTGTGTCCAACTGGACTCATTTGCAGCTCCTTTATTTCCAACCAAACTCTCAACTAGCTGAAGACCTATCAATTGCTTCTAAAGCTCATTCACCTCTTTATCTGTAGTTTCAGTTTTAAATTCAATTCTAATGACAACACAAACATCACACTGTTAAAAGTACCGATCATATCAAAGAATGAGGTACTGACTATATTAGGCATGCCTTTGACCCACACAAATATTCGATAGTAGAGAAGTTGCATGCTTATTGAATGTTAATGTTCAATTTTTGTGCCATGAAAGTAAAAGTTGGCATGTATGACAATGGAATTAAATGGGAGGGATTGAGATAAAACTTTGTTCACTTACTAATGTCTGTGCTACCCAATGTCAACAGAATGTGATAAATAGAACATCACCTGGAAGACACAGATATTTAACAGTTACACCTAAATGTTTACAAGATGGTACATGTTACTGTAGGTAGAAAGTGAGGAAAGTGGCAATGGCAATATATATACAAAAATCACTCAGTACTGCAATGAACACCTGTTTCAGTGCTACAATTAAGTATGAATAGTTGGAAGCAAATGGACAACAGTTTGAGTCTATAGGAAGCCCAACAAGAAATGGTGTGGTCTTGTTAACTAATGTTGGGAGGTATTAAGAATATGTAATCATTATATAAGAAGCAACTTCATATGGAGATATCTGTACAGATTTTATCTTGCACAGTTTTGATCAAGCCATTTATAGGTGTCAAGATTTGGTTTATAAGTCATAAAAAAAAGGGTTACCTGCCCCTCTAATCAAAGGGCAACAAAAATTCATTCTCATCAATCACCCTCTAATCAGTGGTTCAAAATCTAGCCTCCAACACCAAGACTACCAACCACTTCCTTCACCGACTCTCCAATGTCCTCAGCCCTTTACATTGTCTATCCTTAAATGACACTGCTGGTTCCAATTCCTCACACACAAATGTCCCTCATCACTACCGTCTTGTCACTCTCGAAGACTACTTTTTCCAATGACCTTCAGACTTCAAATCCACTACCCCATTTGTTATACGTTGTACCAATTATGTTGTTGTGGCCTTCAGTCCAGAGACTGCTTTGATGCAGCTCTCCACAATACCCTATCCTGAGCAAGCCTCTTCAACTCCACATGAAAACAGCAACCTACATCTATCTGATTATGCTTACTGTATTCATCTCTTGGTCTTCCTCTGCAGTTTTTACCCCATACACTTCCCTCCAACACTAAATTCACAATTCCTTGATGTCTAAGAATGTGCCCTACCAATCTATCCCTTCTTTTAGTCAAGGTATGCCAGAAATTTCTTTTCTCCCCAATTCTGTTCAGTACCTCCTCATTAGTTACGCGATCCACCCACCTAATCTTCAGCATTCTTCTGTAGCACCATATTTCAAAAGCCTCAATCCTCTTCCTGTCCGCACTGTTTATCGTCCATGTCTCACTCCCATACAAGGCAACACTCCATACAAATGCCCTCAGAAAGGACTTCCTTAGGCTTAAATCAATATTTGATGTTAACAAATTTCTCTTTTTCAAGAACGCTTTTCTACCCATCGCCATACTGCATTTTATATCCTCTGTACTGCGACCATCATTTGTTATTTTACTGCCCAAGTAACAAAACTCATCTACCTCCTTTATTGTTTTGTTACCTAATCTAATTCCCTCAGCATCACCTGATTTTATTAGGCTGTTCTGCATTACCCTAGTTTTGCTCTTGTTAATGCTCATCTTATATGCATCTTTCAGCACACTGTTCATTCAGTTCAATTGCTCTTCCAGGTCCTTTCCTGTATCTGACAGAATTACTATGTCGTCGGTAAAACGCAATGTTTTTAATTCTTCCCCCTGAACTTTAATTCCTTCACCAAATTTCTCCTTGCTTTCCTTTCTTTATAGCTTGTTCAATGTACAAATTGAATAACATTGAAGAAAGGCTACAGACCAGTCTTACTCCCTTCCCAACCACTGCATGCCCTTCAACTCTGGAAACCACTGTCTGGTTTTTGTACAAGTTGAAAATAACTTTATGCTATCTATATTTTACTCCTGCTTACTTCAGAACTTGAAAGAGTTTATTCCAATCAACATTGTCAAAAGCCTTCTCCAAATCTACAAACGCTAGAAATGTAGGTTTGCCTTTTCTTAATATCTCCTAGGATAAGTTATACAGTGAGTATTGCCTCCCGTGTTCCTACATTTCTCCTGAACCCAAACTGATCTTCCCCCAGGTCGACTTCTACGAGCTTTTCCATTCTTCTGTAAATAATTCGAGTTAATATTTTGCAACCATGACGTATTAAACTGATGGTTCTGTAGTTTTCACAACTGCCTGCGCCTGCTTTCTTTCGAATGGGGATTACAACACTTTAAGAAAAGTCTGAGGGTACTTCATCTGTCTCATACACCTTACACACCAGGTGAAACTTTTGTCATGGCTGCTTCTCCCAGAGACTTCAGTAGCTCTGAGGGAATGTCATCTACTCTAGGGGCCTTGTTTTGACTTAGGTCTTTCAGTGCTCTGTCAAATTCATCTGTCAGTATAGTATCTGCTATTTCATCCTCATCTACTTCTTCTCCCCTTCCTACTATATTGCCTCCAAGTTCTTTTCCTTCGTAGAGCCTCTCTATATAGTCTTTCCACCTTTCAGCTTTCCCTTCTTTGCTGAGAACTGGTTTTCCATCTGTATTCTTGATATTCATACAACTGCTCTTCTTGTCTCCAAATGTTTTATTTTCCTGTAGATGGTATCTATTTTGCCCCTATTTATTATTTCTTCTACAGTAGGCTTCCTGTAGGGTGTATCTATTTGTCCCCTATTTATACATTCTTCTAAATTGTTGCATTTGACTTCTAGCCACCCCTGCTTAGCCCTTTTGCACTTCCTGTCAATATCATATCTTGGTCGTGTGTATTCCATTTTGCCTGTTTCATTTACTGCATTTTTATATTTGCTCCTTTCATCAATTAAATTCAGTACGTCCTTTGATATCCTATGATTTTTTGTAGGTCTTGGCTTCCTACCTATTTTGTCCTCTGCTGCCTTCACTATTTCATCTCTCAATGCTACCCATTCCTCCTCTACTGTTTTATTTTCCACCATTTCTGTCAATTGTTGCCTAAAGCTCCCTCTGAAATTTTCAAGAACTTCAGGTTCCTTCAGTTTATCCAGGTCCCATCTCCTTATTTTCCTACCTTTTTGTAGTTTTCTCAGTTTCAGCCTACAATTCATGACCAATAAATTATGGTCAGAGTTTATATCTGCCCCTGGATACGTCTTACAGTTTAAAACCTGGTTTCGAAATCTATGTCTTACCATTACAAAAATATCTGGTACCTTCTAGTGTCTCCTGATCTCTTCCACTTACACAACGCTCTTTAATGATTCTTAAACCAAGTTTTTGTTTTGATTGAATTACGTTCCATGTAAAATTCTACCAGGCAATCTCCTCTTTCATTTCTTTTGCCCAGTTCATATTCACCTACTATTTTTCCTTCCCTTCCTTTTCCTACTACTGAATTCCAGTCTCCCATCACAAAACGTTTTCCGCTCCCTTAACTATTGTTGTTATGGTCTTCAGTCCGGAGACTGGTTTGATGCTGCTCTCCACCCTGAGCAAGCCTGTTCATCTCCTCATAAGAACGGCAACCCACGTCCACTTGAATCTGCTTACTATACGCGTCTCTTGGTCTCCCTCTGCGATTTTTACCCCAATGCTAAATTTACGATTCCTCGATGTCTAAGAATGTGTCCTACCAAGCGATCCCTTCTTTTGTTCAGGGTATGCCAAAAATTCCTTTTCTCACCTATTCTGTTCAGCACCTCTTCATTAGTTACGCGATCCACCCACCTAATCTTCAGCATTCTTCTGTAGCACCACATTTCAAAAGCCTCTATCCTCTTTCTGTCCACACTTTTTATCGTCCATGTTTCACTCCCATACAAGGCAACACTCCACACAAATGCCTTCAGAAAAGACTTCCTTACACTTAAATTAATATTCAATGTTAACAAATTTCTCTTTTTCAAAAATGATTTTCTTCCCATTGCCATCCTCCATTTTCTATCCTCTGTACTGCGACCATCACATGTTATTTTACTACCCAAGTAACAAAACTCATCTACCATCTTCATTGTTTCGTTACCTAATCTAATTCCTTCAACATCGCCTGATTTTCTAAGACCGCATTCCATTATTTTTGTTTTGCTCTTGTTAATGTTCATTTTATACGCTCTCTTCAACACACTGTCCATTCCATTCAACTGCTCCTCCAGGTCCTTTGCTGTCTGACAGAATTACAATGCCATCAGCAAAACGCAATGTTTTTATTTCTTCCCCCTGAACTTTAATTCCTATTCCAAAGTTTTTCCTTGCTTTCCTTCACCGCCTGCTCGATGTACAAATTGAATAACATCGGAGAAAGGCTACAACCCTGTCTTACTCCCTTACCAACTTATGCTTCACTTTCATGCCCTTCCAGTCTAATAACTGCGGTCTGGCTTTTATACAAGTTATAAATAAATCCCACTCCCATGAACCACAGACATTGCCGAGGTGGGGTGGCTTGCGTGCCTCAACGATACAGATAGCCGTACCGTAGGTGCAACCACAGCGGAGGGGTATCTGTGGAGAGGCCAGACAAACGTGTGGTTCCTGAAGAGGGGCAGCAGCCTTTTCAGTAGTTACAGGGGCAACAGTCTGGATGATTGACTGAGCTGGCCTTGTAACATCAGCTAATGTGGCTTTGCCACACAGCTACTGCGAACGGCTGAAAGCAAGGGGAAACTACAGCCGTTATTTTTCCCGAGGACATGCAGCTCTACTGTATGAACATATGATGATGGCATCCTCTCGGGTAAAATATTCCGGAGGTAAAATAGTCCCCCATTCGGATCTCCGGGCGGGGACTACTCAGGAGGATGTGATCATCAGGAAAGACAATACTGGCATTCTACGGGTCGGAGCGTGGAATGTTAGATCCCTTAATCGAGTAGGAAAATTAGAAAATTTAAAAAGGGAAATGGATAGGTTGAAGTTAGATATAGTGGGGATTAGTGAAGTTCGGTGGCAGGATGAACAGGATTTCTGGTCAGGTGAGTACAGGATTATAAATACAAAATCAGTTGGGGGTATCACAGGAGTAGGACTGATAATGAATAAGAAAATAGGAATGCGGGTAAGATACTATGACCAGCACAGCGATCGCATTATCATTGTCAAGATAGATACGAAGCCAACACCGACAACAGTAGTACAGGTTTATATGCCAACTAGCTCTGCCGATGATGAGGAGATCGAAGAAATATATGAGGAGCTAAAGGAAATTATTCAGACAATTAAGGGAGAGGAAAACTTAATTGTTATGGGAGACTGGAATTCGGTAGTAGGACAAGGAAGGGAAGGGAAGATAGTGGGTGAATATGGTCTGGGCAAAAGGAATGAAAGAGGAAGCCGCCTGGTAGAATTTTGCACGGAACATAATTTAGTTATAACAAACACCTGGTTTAAGAATAACAAAAGAAGGTTGTATACGTGGAAGAGACCAGGAGACACCGGGAGATACCAGATAGATTTTATAATGGTAAGACATAGATTTCGGAACCAGGTTTTGAAGTGTAGGACATACCCAGGGGCAGACATTGACTCTGACCATAACTTGTTGGTTATGAACTGTAGGCTGAAACTGAAGAAACTACAGAAAGGTAAGAAAATAAGGCGATGGGACCTAGATAAATTGAAGGAACCTGAAGTTCTTAAGAATTTCAGAGGGAGCTTCAGGCAACAATTGACAGAAACAGGGGAAAATAAAACAGTTGAGGAGGAATGGGTAAAATTGAGAGATGAAATAGTGAAGGCAGCAGAGGACAAAATAGGTAGGAAGGCAAGACCTACAAAGAATCCTTGGATATCACAGGAGATACTAAATTTAATCGATGAAAGGAGAAAGTATAAAAATGCAGTAAATGAAACAGGCAAAATGGAGTACAGACGACTAAGAAATGAGATTGACAGGAAGTGCAAAATGGCTAAGCAGGAATGGCTAGAAGGCAAATGCAAGGATGTAGAAGAATGTATAAATAGGGGAAAAATAGATACAGCCTACAGAAAAATAAAAGAAACATTTGGAGATAAGAAAAACAGCTCTATGAATATCAAGGACACTGATGGAAAACCAGTTCTCAGCAAAGAAGGGAAAGCTGAAAGGTGGAAAGAGTATATAGAGGGGCTCTACAAAGGAAATGAACTTCGAGACACTATTGTAGGAAGGGAAGAGAACGTAGATGATGATGATGAAATAGGAGATACTATACTGAGAGATGAATTTGACAGAGCACTGAAAGACCTAAGTCGAAACAAGGCCCCTGGGGTAGATGATATCCCGTCAGAGCTACTGAAGTCTCTGGGAGATCCAGCCATGACAAAATTGTTTCAAATTGTGTGTATGATGTATGAGACAGGTGAAGTACCCTCAGACTTTAAGAAAAATGTTATAATCCCCATTCCAAAGAAAGCGGGTGCAGACAGGTGTGAAAACTACAGAACCATCAGTTTGATAAGTCATGGTTGCAAAATATTAACACGAATTATATACAGAAGGATGGAAAAGCTGGTAGAAGCCGACCTCGGGGAAGATCAGTTTGGGTTCAGGAGAAATGTAGGAACACGGGAGGCAATACTCACTTTACGGCTTATCCTAGAAGATAGATTAAGAAAAGGCAAACCTACATTTCTAGCTTTTGTAGATTTGGAGAAGGCTTTTGACAATGTTGATTGGAATAAACTCTTTCAAGTTCTGAAGCAAGCAGGAGTAAAATATAGGGAGCGTAAGGTTATTTACAACTTGTACAAAAACCAGACAGCGGTTGTCAGAGTTGAAGGGCATGAAAGGGATGCAGTGGTTGGAAAGGGAGTAAGACAGGGTTGTAGCCTTTCCCCAATGTTGTTCAATTTGTACATTGAGCAAGCTATAAAGGAAAGCAAGGAGAAATTTGGAGAAGGAATTAAAGTTCAGGGTGAAGAATTAAAAACATTGCGTTTTGCCGACGACATAGTGATTCTGTCAGATACAGCAAAGGACCTGGAAGAGCAATTGAACGGAATGGACAGTGTGCTGAAAGGTGCATATAAGATGAACATTAACAAGAGTAAAACTAGGGTAATGGAGTGCAGTGTAAGAAAATCAGGTGATGCTGAAGGAATTAGATTAGGTAACGAAACAATAAAGGAGGTAGATGAGTTTTGTTACTTGGGCAGTAAAATAACAAATGATGGTCGCAGTACAGATGATATAAAATGCAGAATGGCAATGGGTAGAAAGGCGTTTTTGAAAAAGAGAAATTTGTTAACATCGAATATTGATTTAAGCCTAAGGAAGTCCTTTCTGAAGGCATTTGTATGGAGTGTTGCCTTGTATGGGAGTGAAACATGGACGATAAGCAGTGTGGACAGAAAGAGGATAGAGGCTTTTGAAATGTGGTGCTACAGAAGAATGCTGAAGATTAGGTGGGTGGATCGCGTAACTAATGAAGAGGTACTGAACCGAATTGGGGAGAAAAGAAATTTCTGGCATACCTTGACTAAAAGAAGGGATAGATTGGTAGGACACATTCTTAGACATCAAGGAATTGTGAATTTAGCGTTGGAGGGAAGTGTGTGGGGTAAAAATCGCAGAGGGAGACCAAGAGACGCGTATAGTAAGCAGATTCAAGTGGATGTGGGTTGTCGTTCTTATGAGGAGATGAAAAGGCTTGCTCAGGATAGAGTAGGGTGGAGAGCTGCATCAAACCAGTCTCCGGACTGAAGACCATAACAACAACAACAACATAAATAAATCTCCTTTCCCGGTATTTTACCCCTGCTGACTTCAGAATTTGAAAGAGTGTATTTCAGTCAACATTGTCAAACGCTTTCTCCAAATCTATAAAAGCTAAAAATGTACGTTTGCCTTTCCTTAATCTATCTTCTAAGATAAGACGTAAAGTGGGTATTGCCTCCCTGGTTCCTACATTCCTGCTGCACCCAAACTGATCTTCCCCAAGGTCAGCTTCTACCAGCTTTGCCATTCTCCTGTAGATAATTCATGTTAAAATTTTGCAACAATGACTTATCAAACTGATGGTCCTGTAATTTTCACACCTGTCTGCACCTGATTTCTTCGGAATGGTGATTATTACATTTTTCATAAAGTCTGAGGGTATTTCGCCTGTCTCATACATCCTACACACCAGTTCAAATAGTTTTGTCATGGCTGGCTCTCCCAGAGACCTTAGTAGCTCTGAGGGTATGTCATCTACTCCTGGGGCCTTGTTCTGACCTAGGTCTTTCAGGGCCCTGTCAAATTCATCTCTCAGTATAGTATCTCCTATTTCATCTTGATCTACTTCCTCTTCCCTTCCTACACATCGTCTCTAAGTTCATTTCCTTTGTAGAACTGCTCTATGTACTCTTTCCGCCTTTCTGCTTTCCCTTCTTTGCTGAGAACTGGTTTCCCATCTGAGTTCTTGATATTCGTATAGTTGCTTTTCTTGTCCTCAAATGTCTCTTTTATTTTCCTGTAGGCGGTATCTACTTTTCCCCCTTCTTATACATTCTTCTACAGATTTGCATTCGGCTTCCAGCCACTCCTGCTTAGCCATTTTGCACTTCCTGTCAATCTCATTTCTTACTCCATTTTGCCTGTTTCATTTACTGCAGTTTTATATTTTCTCCTTTCATCAATTAAATTTAGTATATCCTGGGATATCCAAGGATTTTTTGTAGGTCTTGCCTTTTTACCTATTTTGTCCTCTACTGCCTTCACTATTTCATCTCTCAATGCTACCCATTCCTCTTCTACTGTTTTATTTCCCCCTGTTTCTATCAATTGTTGCCTAAAGCACCCTCTGAATTTCTCCAGAACTTTACATTCCTTCAATTTATCTAGGTCCCATCTCCTTATTTTCCTACCTTTCTGCAGTTTTTTCAGTTTCAGCCTACAGTTCATGACTAACAAGTTATGGTCAGAGTCTATATCTGCCCCTGGGTATGTCTTACAGTTTATAACTTGGGTCCGGAATCTATGTTTTACCATTATAAAATCTATCTGATACCTTCCGGTATCACCTGGTCTCTTCCACATATACCACCTTATTTTGTGATTCTTAAACCACGTGTTTGTTACGATTAAATCATGTTCCGTGCAAAATTCTACCAGGCGGCTTCCTCTTTCATTCCTTTTGCCCAGTCCATATCATTCCTTTTGCCCAGTCCATATTCACCTACTATTTTTCCTTTTCTTCCTTTCCTACTACCGAATTCCAGTCTTCCATCACAATTAAGTTTTCCTCCCCCTTAACTGTCTGAATAATTTCCTTTAGCTCCTCATATTTCTTCTATCTCCCCATCATCGGCAGAGCTAGTTGGCATATAAACCTGTACTACTGTTGTCGGTGTTGGCTTCGTATCTATCTTGACAATGATAATGCGATCACTGTGCTGCTCATAGTAGTTTACTGGCATTCCTATTTTCTTATTCATTATCAGTTCTACTCCTGTGATAACCCCAACTTATTTTGTACTTATAATCCTGTACTCACCTCCATAAATCCTGTTCATCCTGCCACCGAACTTCACTAATCCCCACTATATCTAACTACATCCTATCCATTTCCCTTTTTAAATTTTCTAATTTTCCTACTCGATTAAGGGATCTAACATTCCACGCTCCGACTCGTAGAATGCCAGTATTATCTTTCCTGATGACAACATCCTCCTGATTGGTCCCGGCACGGACATCTGAATGGGGGACTATTTTACCTCCAGAATATTTTACCCGAGAGGATGCCATCATCATCTTTTCATGCAGTAGAGCTGCATGTCCTCGGGAAAAGTAACGGCTGTAGTTTCCCCTTGCTTTCAGCCGTTCGCAGTAACTGCATGGCAAAGCCACAATAGCTGATGTTACAAGGCCAGCTCAGTCAATCATCCAGACTGTTGCCCTTGTAACTACTGAAAAGGCTGCTGCCCCTCTTCAATAACCACAAGTTTGTCTGGCCTCTCCACAGATACCCTTCCGCTCTGGTTGCACCTACGGTACGGCTATCTGCATCGTTGAGGCACGCAAGCCACCCCACCTCGGCAATGTCTGTGGTTCATGGGGCTGGCTCCCTTAACTATCTGAATAATATAATCTTTACCTCCTCTGCATATCTTCGATCTCATCATCATCATCATCATCAGTGGAGCTAGTTGGCATATAAACCTGTACTATTGTGGTTGTGCTCTGATCGTGTAGTTTACCCGCATTCCTATTTTCTTATTCATTATCGGACCTACTCCTGTAATACCCCCAACTGATGTTCGTGTTTATAATCCTGAACTCATCTGACCAGAAATCCTGTTCCCCTTTCCACCGAACTTCACTAATCCTCACTATATCTAACTTTAACCTATCCATTCCTCTTTTTATATTTTCTAACTTCCCTACCCGATTAAGGGATTTAACATTCCACACTCCGATCCATAGAATGCCAGTGCTGTCTTTCCTGATGATCACATTCTCCTGAGTAGTTTCCACCCAGAGATGCGAATGGGGGACTATTTTACCTCCGGAATATTTTACCAAAGAGGATGCCACAATACAGTAGAGCTGCATGTCCTCGGGAAAAGTAACTGCTGTAGTTTCCCCTTGCTTTCAGCCATTCGCAGTAACTGTGTGGCAAAGCCAGATTAGCTGATGTTACAATGCCAGCTCAATCATCCAGATTGCTGCCCCTCTTCAAGAACCACACTTTTGTCTGGCTTCTCCACAGACAACCCCTCTGTTCAGGTTGTACACCTGGTACGGCTATAAGTATTGTTGAGGCATGCAAGCCACCCCACCTCAGCAATGTCTGTGGTTCATGGGAGTGGGTAGCAACTATATCTTAACAAATTAATACTGTTCCTTTGAAGTAAAGATGGACAATGACATACAAGGACAGCCATGGGGACCTCTAGGAACACACTCTACAACAACTCACTTATGGCTCATTAAAAGAAAACTTTCCTAGCTGTCCAAAATCCGATATCCTGGTCTCCAGTTAAATTTTACTTTCAGTGTATACGGCCTAGCAATTCAATGTTGGCTCGAATGAAAATGGCGGGAGTTGTGCAATGTTGCCATTAGCTAAGTGTATAATAGTATGCAGTATCTAACAAGATTTGCTGGTTTCTTGTGTGGAATAAACAAACACATTTTGCTGTTTCACATATAATGTGTTGGATTGTTGCAATATGACACGAGATCTTATGTTCATAATGAAATGTTCCCTTTACAATCATAATTTAGTGATCTGACAAGAGTCTGAACAAGAAATTATCAACAACAGAGCAGGAACAGCATGAACCATTTATTTCAATGTCAACAGAAAGGATTAATTCCGTCTTGTGTAAAATTTCACTTAAGTCATGGAATGACAGTCATACTACTTGCAGTTGACTGTGAAGTAAAAAGTTAATGCTGTTCCTGCTCTATGGTTGACTTGTTCTTGTATGTACTTTTGTCAAGTCAGTAATTTAATGATCATTGTAAAGGAAACATTTCGGTTTCAGCATTAGCTCTCTACAATGTCGCTGCCCTACATAAATCTTAACCATATTGTGATTCAAAAGAGGGGACACATCTATGGTTGTTTTGTGTCATTTTGTTTCTTATAATTATTTTCCCATGTAACACTTACATCTGGGCAAATTCCAATTAGCTAACTGCATCTAGTCTGTCATTGGTTGCCTCATTTCCAGCCATTACCACCTATAGCCAACATAAACATGCTAGGCTGACAACCTTGTAAGTTAAATTTAACCCTGGCCTCCTGCAGATTGGTTAATATTTTCATGATTTGGACTCAGGGTCAGGGCAACCTATCCTTGCTCCTTCACAATGTCAACTACAACACTCCCATCTGCTTCAATTGGTCCTCCCCAATTAAACACGATTCCTTCCTGGACATTAACCTCCAGCTTATTGGTGGCTCTATCCACATCTTTGATCACATTAAAGAAACCACCAACAATCCTGTACTTCCAGCTGCCATCCCTTCCACACCAAAGACTTCTTTTCATACAGCCTTGCCATCCATGGGCAGCCAAAGCAGAGTATTGTAATCTACTTCCTTTGTTGTAACTACAGGTGTACAGGATGGCCAGCCAGTCTAAAATAGTTTAGGAAATAATTCAAAATTTTATTTCAAAACTTCGCCTAAGTTTTACAAGTGTTCTTCCGCCGCAACATACGCCTTGACAACGTGACCAAGCTTGTCCACCTTGCAGGACAGAGCCGGCTAGAACCAGTACTGAATGCTGATTCTAAAATCACGCCACCCTTCTGGCGTCCGTGCTGAAACTACTGACGTTTCCATGCTACCGTGGAGCCAATAGCAGACACCCACGTTTGATCACGTGTGCTACTGCTGCAGGACGCAGAGGTGCGAGAATCACTTCCTTCGCTCTCTTCAGTTTGAGCTCTCGGACAGAACAGACGCACTCCAGAGGCTCAGCCTAGCTCCCGCCTAGCGGCTGTTCGCCATCAGCCACCAACTATGTGAACCGTGAACCATTACCATTACCGTAACCTTTTCCGTTTTTAAAGCCGCTAACTTAGACTGGCCTTCATTCATTACATCCTACCTCAGAGCGAGCCCCGCCATGTATCCCGTATTTCAGAATATACCAAATATTAACTTTAACTCTATCTTTTATTTGCCATTCAGCCACCCTTTCCTAAGGCGCCCCCAAGCCTTCACCGCTCCGCCATCCATCCTGACAACGCCTCCAACCCATTTTATTTATGCAGTACTGGGATGGGTTGTATAATTCTCCTATCACCCGTAGGATAAAGAACAAGTGCTGTACAATTTGGCGTCCGAAGTGCGATCGATAACCCACCTTTCGGCCCTTAGGGTGGCCGCAAAATTTGGTTCACATTATGTTGTGTGGCTGGTCGACAGCCGCTCTTCCGCCGTGACCTCCTAGCCGCCGCTGATCTGCACATTCCAGTCCAACGCCGCGCGCCTGCCTGCCGCAGCGCACGTGTGCGTGACGGTCCGACTTCCCAGTGCACTACTCCACGTGCGCAGCTCACCTGCGCGTACGAGGCGTAAAAAATTACGGACCGCGTTTGTGCTGCTGTTTCGGCCCACCGAAGGCATGTAAAGTGCCGTACTCCGGTTGGCGCGGCCCACCTGCCGCTGCCGCCGCCCACATACGTCGTCTACCGACGCCGCCCGTCCGTAAGTGCTGTGTGGATGAGGCGCCGCCCCACGTCTCCTGCCGGTCCTGCCAAGGAGAAGAAGTTGGCTCCGTATCGGGTCGTAGCCACTGCAACCCGTAGCAGTGAGGCCCACTTGCTGCCAAGCCGCCCCCGCCGCCCACGTCGAAGCCACGCGCGCGTCGCGCCGTGCGACCGCACATCGCCCGCCGCCGCCTGCTACGTACCGCCGTCGTATTTCACCGTGCCACACCACGTCCCGACGGATAAGTAGACTGATACTGTATCATCTATTTCCTTCTGTTCCGAGGTCCCTCCACGTAATAGACTAATTTAAATATTAAGATTCCCTAGGCTAAGTTTCTTCTCGCGAGTGACTGGATTAGCTATTGTTGGTTTTTTGCTGCCCATTTTATTGTTATAGTAGAGAATAATACTCTTTACCTTATATGACTTAAGTTTGAGCATTGCCGGAATTACGGAAGTTTCATTTTTTAATTAATTTGTAGCATGTCTAATGAAAGACACAGTTTTATGATTATTGACAAAGTTTTTCACTAAACCTAGTAATATGTGGCCTGGCGTCCACATTGTCAGAGGTGTTCGTGATATTTCTTCCACTTAGTTTCAGTGTGACAATCTCTCTTTCCTTGATCTTTCCTATCAATATTTTCCGTGCCGTAAATGAAAGTAAATTTCCGCTCTCGACAGACGTGTTGGGTCAAAGCAAGGCATTACCCCCTCCAAGCCGCGTCTGGCAGAAATTGAAAAATCATCGGTACAAGGGATAAGTGTGATGAAGGATGTGTGCTTTTGTTTTAAGATCAAACACCGACGCAATACCAGCGTTGAGGTCTTAAAAGAAAAAACACAGACAAAAAGTTTTCAATCTTGGTTGATTCTACCAGATTTGCTGACGAGTTTAGACTGAAGACCGCAGCCGCACAAACAGTCGTACACACGACTAGCGTCTGAAACCGTTAGAACGCTGTGTTGAACCACCACATTGTAAACCCAAGAATTAAACTTTCGCCCCTCCCTCCTCTACTCTCTACATGTTCCTCTTTTTCCCCCTACGTATTTATTTCTGTATGAGCTTTTCCTTCCGTAAAAGTGGTAGTTTTCGCAAACTGGTTGCCAAAGCATGTGACAACAGTGTGCTTCAGGGCACGAAATGTGAATCTTGTTGATTCGAAAATGTTTTACCGAAGAGAAGCCTGGTTGAGATGTGATAAGATAGCCTTTGAGATATACCCGAATCCCTACTGCACCTTAAGTGGCGCGCAAGAGAAAGCCTTTCAAGCTGTTACCCTCCAGAGGGCAGCTGAAGTTGAGTAATGTTTTAGCCGATGTAATGGAGCCTATATGTAGTTGCCACATGGTGAGTCAAGACTACCGCCTGTGAGCGAAATATCCGTAAGAGGAGTATAAATAAGAAAACTGTTGCACATAGCGAGAAGACCAAGAAAAATCACTTTTTCCTTATTTCTATTGCTGCCATTCCTATATACCTCCTGTTTTTACCTCATACACGCCTTTTCTTTGTCCGATTCTGAAACTTCCGTAATAGGGTCCATTATGTTTCCTGTATCAGTACCTTGGCAATAAATGCACGTGGAACACAACGCACGTGAAAATTATGAGAAGTTTTTTCCAGTTGTTACGGCCACAGATAGCCGAAGTTGATGTGTAAATAATTATTAATCCTGATAGAGAAGTAAAGTGAAGTTTTATTCCGGTACCCCAAGAGAGGTACTTGTAACGTTATATGATGTATTAATAGTAATGATATATTGTCCTTATCCCGTGTAGCGAGATGCAGTGCTATTTTGCAGTGATGAGTAATCCAGACGTTAGTAAATCCTGTTCTCTTTTAAAGTACCACATTATTAAGCATGAAATATCAATTAAAATGTGCTCCAGTCACTCATAAGATAGATTTTCGTAAGATTTATTAGTGAGTAAGGTTTTCCAGACGTATGTCTCTCCAGTTCACACTTAGATTTTTAGAGTATCTTAATTATCCTTGAGAATTTTAATTATACTGTCATTAAGTGAGGAAGAGTTAACATTTTGCTACCATTAACGAATTATCCCTTCTTATTTGCTATTGTGAAGTATCACGTTTTTTTACCAAATCCATTATTTGCAGACTTCCATATGAAGTGTATGCTGTTGCTTCTTTTGTCAATGGAGCATTGTTTTCCATTTACATTTCCAATTGTTATAGTGATTCGGATGTGGTCTGCCTTTCCTGTGTTACCTTCATTTGTTTGAGTCCTTTTAGAGACTGTCAAAGTCTGGAGTTAGTGATTATAAGGATTAAAGAAATAATTGCGCTCTTTTTAATTCTTAAAATCAACCGACCCAACTTGTTTCCTCCAATCTTTCTTCATAAAATTTTAAACCGCATCCTGTTTTCTAGCTTTAACTAGTGTCAATTCAACCGAAACTTACGGACTGTATCGACAATTTCGTCGTCCTAGAGCTACTATGTCACGACATTTATGCAGATGACAGATTCTCAAAACGAATGGCCAAGGTTTTGGAACCCTGTGCCTGCTAAAATTCAACGCATAGAAGCCTCGGGACGTATTGAAATTTTAATATGTGTACTTTAACCGCCTGATCTTTATCCATTACGTATCAAACTGAATTTAACATCCTTTCCATCCATTTGAACGAAATTCATTTCCAAGTCTCTGATACGTTATTTATTTTATCCACTGTTCGTAGCCGATGTTATTGTACTGCCGTGTTCTTATTTTAACTGCACCTGTGCGAATTGCCGCCAGAATTCTATTCCTTGCATTGTTAAGGCGCGCGCTAATATACCGTCACCTGACGTTAGACCACCTGCCTCCAAGGCTGTTGCAGTCAGCTGTAACCGCTCCACCACACTCCCCTCCTCCTCGCGCCACCTGCCTATCACGTGTCCCCCACCTATCTCCCCTCACGCCATGCGTGTAGCCCAGACTTGCCTCCCCTCTCCCTCCGCTTACCACAGGCAGCCATTATACTTTTCTGATTATCACCTCCCCTACTGTCCAACGCACCACGTGCGCGTCTGACAGTTGAATTTGTTTACAAACAGTTCCCGTGTCGCGTAAGCTGCATTTGTGCGCGAAGTATCTCAATACTTGTGATTCATGAAATAATACTAATTGAGGCTCAAACGTGATACACCTTACGAAATTCTATAAGAATTCGTTTATTTTGTGATAAGCACTATTAACTCTTCTTCTGCCTAATGATTGTAGACGTTTATTAAAAGCAGCTATGTTGGAGAAAAAACCTTAATTTTTATCCAAGAAATTATCATAACTATTTTTAAGAGTACCCTTTTCCTGTACTTGTCAGAGTACCAAGTAATTTAGTTCTTGCTGCGTTTTATATACCATTAAGGCACTCATATTTAGTTGGTGTTAGCAACAATTGAGGTCGACTGTATAATAATCACTTTAGATGAGGCCATAGTGAGGCCACAATACGACTTTGATCTAGTGGTAATGTTATTGTGTAGCTTTCCTACATGACCTATATGGAAGGATTAATCCCTTTTTAAGTAACTTCCAATATTTAAAAGTGAATAATTACTAGTTACCAATTTATATTGTTAGACCTTGTGTATTATGCTGAGAACTAAGGTAGATAAAACATCTGTTTTATTTCCATATTTTACTTCCTTACTTGATATAAGTTCTATCCCTGTGTTGAAAAAACTTTTAATCCCACATGTTGCATTAGTGAATTTTGTCACTTCCACAATATTTTATGTAATAAGTGATGTTACTGGTTCTAGATTGTTTACCTGGAAACCAAATGTGACTACATGTAAGTCCCATAACATTTACACTAAATGAGTTGGAATTGTGACACAATCCTCCCTTAGTTACTAGGTCCCCTTTCGGGCAACCCGTTCTTCCCAGGAGTGTCTGGCGTCCATGTAAACTTTGTGAGTCACCACTTCTAGGGAAGGGGGAGGGAATGTACAGGATGACCAGCCAGTCTAAAATAGTTTAGGAAATAATTCAAAATTTTATTTCAAAACTTCGCCTAAGTTTTACAAGTGTTCTTCCACCGCAACATACGCCTTGACAACGTGACCAAGCTTGTCCACCTTGCAGGACAGAGCCGGCTAGAACCAGTACTGAATGCTGATTCTAAAATCACGCCACCCTTCTGGCGTCCGTGCTGAAACTACTGACGTTTCCATGCTACCGTGGAGCCAATAGCAGACACCCACGTTTGATCACGTGTGCTACTGCTGCAGGACGCAGAGGTGCGAGAATCACTTCCTTCGCTTTCTTCAGTTTGAGCTCTCGGACAGAACAGACGCACTCCAGAGGCTCAGCCTAGCTCCCGCCTAGCGGCTGTTCGGCATCAGCCACCAACTATGTGAACCGTGAACCATTACCATTACCATTACCTTTTCCGTTTTTAAAGCCGCTAACTTAGACTGGTTTTCATTCATTACATCCTACCTCAGAGCGAGCCCCGCCATGTATCCCGTATTTCAGAATATACCAAATATTAACTTTAACTCTATCTTTTATTTGCCATTCAGCCACCCTTTCCTAAGGCGCCCACAAGCCTTCACAGCTCCGCCATCCATCCTGACAACGCCTCCAACCCATTTTATTTATGCAGCACTGGGATGGGTTGTATAATTCTCCTATCATCCTTGAGATAAAGATCAAGTGCTGTACACAGGGTTCTTCCAATGAATCTCACTCTGATTATCTGCCTCGCCCATGACCAATTTTACATGCTCGTTTCAAATTGAGCCCCTTTTGTCTACTCCTGGATACTTTATGGAAGTGTTTGTCATCCTACTGCATAGTTATATAATAAAGAATCATTCTTCCTATGTAAATGTGGCACTTAACAGTTCTCAATGTCGAGGCTCAATTGCCATTGCCGGCACATGAACCAATACGCTGCACGTCATCATGCAATTTGTTGGCCTTTCCCAGTGCTGTGACTTTTCAATACATCAGAGTCGGTTCGATATTCCACTGCTCGCACTTTGTTCACCAGGGAAAGGTACCGAATGCCTCGCGGAAGTCGATTAGGATGGCATCTACCTGGGAGCCTGTATCTACTGCCCCACCTATCACTTAGATGAACAACACGAGTCGCTGTTCATACGATTGTTGCTTTTGGAAACTATGACTACTCCTACAAAAGAGATTTCTGATCTCCAGAAATGAAATACTATCCAAACATAACACGTGTTCCAAAATTCTGCAACTGACCGGTGACACTTCTTGTAAACAGGAATGAGCTGCACTTGTTTTACGAACACTGTGCTCCTCTAGAGACCTTCAGTACACTGCTGTCAGAACGGGGGCAATTTCCTTTTCTTACTACATGTAAAATCGAATTGGTATCCCATCAGATCTAGCGGCCAGTCTATTGAGCGATTTCAGTTGCTCTTCTATCCCTCTGCCATTTTGCCATCGGTGCAATGGCACAGAGGAGGAACTACACTGCCATCTTTCTCTGTAAAACATCTGTGGTAAAAGAATTTAGTACTTCAGTCTTTCATGTATCATCCTCTGTTTCCACACCATTATAGTTACAGATTGTCTGCATATCTGGTTTTGACCCGTTTACCAACTTGTTGTGGGACTGACATGTCTTAGCATTTGCTGTCATGTTGGTACATGAGACATTGCTCTCTCACTGATGCCTATCGCATGGCAGCTCTTATGGTAATTTTGGCACCATTTAACTTTTCCTTGTTTGCAAGACTTTGGCTAGTTTGTTATTTACAGTGAAGTTCTCTTTGCTTTCGTAACAGTTAACTAACTCAGTTGTTGAACCACAGTGGATATTTCCATTCTCTCATAATTTTATGTGGCATATACTTATCCAACGAGTATTGTACAATGCAGGTGAACTTCAGTCACAGTTGCTCGACACTGTCAGTGTTAGAGATGAAAGTATAGAGTTCAGCAGACAAGTACTCTGAAATCTGCCACTTTCCACTTTTGGTAAACAAGAAGATCTTCCTACCTTCCTCGGTATTTCTAATTACAGCTATATTCACCGATACCGTAATGGCTTTACGATCTCCTATTCCCTGATCTACGCAAACTGGATTGAAAAGTTTGAGTCTGTTTGTCATCAGTAGGTCCAACACATTATCTCCAAATGTAATGTCTCTGTTAAACTGCTCCAGATAATTTTTGGATACAGCACACAGCACAATATTGCTCAATTCTCTGTCCGTGCCACCTGACCAAAAGCACTTTGTCTTCCTGTCTATATCTAGTAAGTTATATCTCCAGCTAGAACTATAACACGACTAGGAAATGTATGAGAAATAATGGCAATGTTTTCTTCAGAAGTTCTGCCACTACTGCTGCTAAGCATCATAACGGCACTCTCAAGGGATTTCTCTATCCTAAAAGATGCACATCTACACTCCACACATACCCCGCTACCCTACTAGCTACTTCATGTGTGTAGTGCATGCTACAAAGCTATCTGCAGTCGGGCTTGCCGAGGGAAATGGGTAGTGAGTAACGGCTGCTCTAGCCAACTGGTCAGCCCATTGGTTCCCTAAGATACACACGTGACTGGGGACGCAGAGAAAAGCAACAGAGCAGGCGGCACGAAAAAGGTCTTCGAGGAGATCGCGGATACGAGTGACCAAATGATGGGAAGAGTGGTACCAGTTTATTGCCTGCAGGCTGCTCAACGAGTCTGTACAGATTAAAACGCAGTCCGAGGGTGGCCCGTTTGATAAAATGAAGTACTCCACTAATGGCCATCAGTTCTCCCTTACACACATACTACACGATTCTGGCAGAGAATGCCATTCCATACCAATGGGAGAAGTAAAAGCATATCCTGTATGACTAGCAGCTTTCAAACCATCAGTATAGAAGATGGTGGCACCCTGAAACTCTCCAAGTACTGGCTGCAACAAATGCTAGATGATCATGGGGAAACTGAAGCTTTTCAACCTTTAAAGAGAAACAACCAGATTTGTGCCGAGGCAACATCCGAGGAGATGTGCGCAGTACAGCATGGCACGTACAGTCGAGGGAAGGAAGATTGAAGTCCCTGCAAAGGTAAGCGAGCCGCAATCCGACGGGTAATCCCACTCGAGAGGGAGTATCAGGAGGTTGAAAATCATAGCCTGCAAAAAGAACACGATATGTGGGGCATGCAGGGAATTGTCGAAAGGCAATGGCTGATGCCACCTAATCCGAAGGAGGAGGACTCCTTCAGGAAGGAGACTTTCAACAGGGCTGGTCGTAAAGGCACCCATACCCAAGCAAACACCACAATGGTGAACTGCGTCTAACAGTTTCGACTGCTGAGGAATAAACCAGGCATCCATAATCGAATCAGGACTAAACCAGAGCACAACAGATACAAAGGAGTTGTTTGGGGTAAGGACAAATAACTGCTCAGGTCATTAGTGTCTGACACTAAATGACGATAAACTAAAAAAACAGAGTTACGACAACTACAGGATATCACTAAAAACATAGGGTAAAATACATCAAGGGGAAGAATTAAATGTCATTTGATAAATTAGTCATCTGTATAAAACGCAAAACCTGAGCAGCTGCTCGTGCGATGTCGGCTAAAATTTCGTCTAATAATTTCGGCAGATTAAATGCAACACGGACTCGATTAAAATTAGTACGGGACATTAAAATATGGTGCTCGGTCCGCGGGTGACTACAGGAACACAATGGTGCAGGGTCACCCATCAGCAAGTGGCAGTGACTGAACCAGCAATTTCCAATCCGCAACCGGGCCAAGATTACCTCCTCTTATTTGCATGATGCTAGTACCACAAAAAATGCCACGACAAAAAAAGGATTAGGCAAATAGCCTGTGTAATATCATTGGTTAGGACACAGAGCGTAGCTGTCCGATGTAGGAGGGTTGCAGCCTTGGCCACAGCATCAGCAGCCTCATTCCCAGGCACACCTACGTGGCCACGTGCCCACAGGAAGCAAATGTAAGAACCGTCGTCCGCGAACAATTGAAGGGAGCATTGGATTCGGTGTACTATGGGAAGGATTGGATACGGGACTCTAAGACTTTGAACAGCACTGATGGAGTCGGAGCAAATGACATAGGAAGGATGGTGGTGACGACCGATATACAGAACAACCTGATAGAGAGCCAAAAGCTCAGCTGTGAAATTCAAATACTGGTCAGGAAGCTTGTTCTGAAACCTGTTGTCCCCAATGACAAAAGCAGATCTGACACCATCAGTGTTCTTGGAGGCATCTGTATAAATATAAATGGTAGTATCAAGCCTCGAGCGAAGTTCGACAAACCTCAAGCAATATACCAAATCCGAAGTACTGTCCATCAGGAGCGAGTGGAGTCCACAGAGCCACGATGGCGTTGGGCTCTCCCTACCACCTTTTGAATGTGTGAGAGTAAAATCTAGTAGTTGGAGAAGGCAACAAAAGCAAACTCCGAGAGGGAGCAACACAGTTGCAGACAGCTCATATTGGCGATCGAGAAAATCAGTAGAGAATTATGGGTAGGATGGGTGGTTGGGCATCGACAACAGGCAGCATGCGTACCGATATAATAGTATATTATGAATATGTTTTTTGCAATAGTGAATTTCTCTTGGCGTCATTGTATAAGGTATGGATGGTTCCACCAAATGGTGACATGTGAAAATTTGTGCCAGGCCGGGACTTGAACCCGGGTTTCCGACTTTTCGCGAGCAGTCGCTTAATGTTTAAGGCGAAAGCTGGAACCCCGGGTTCGAGTCCCGGCCCGGCACAAATTTTCACGTCACCATTTGGTAGAACATCCATACCTTATACAGTAACACTAAGAGAAATTCACTATTGCGAAAAATTTATCATCACCACCATACACTAATATAATAGTATATCATACCATAATTCGGCAGCTTCGGCATACAGTCTTTCAACAGGGCTGGTGTAAAATGTTCCAGTCATCAGGTGTAAGCCCCAATGGTGGATTCAGTTTAGATGGCATAAAATTGACAGCAATGCAGAAGAGTAGACAAAGCTTCCGTAATACAGTTTTGAGCAGACAATAGACTGGTAAAGGTGAAGCGCGATCTGTTCCCCATGATGTACCGCTAAGAACACGAAGGACATTAAGGGAACGAGTACATCGGCCAGCCAGGTAGTACACATGGAGGGACCAGCAAAGTTTCATATTCAATATTAGCTCTCAAAATTTTATCGTCTCCACAAATGGCAGAGTAATGGGGGCCAACATGTAGAGACAGTGGAAGATACTCTTTATAGGGCCATTCCATGCCAAGTGGTCTAATATCGAGAAAAGTTCCCACATGACCCTCATGGATTTTGATGAAATTTTGTATGAACATTCACACATGTTCTCAATGAACACTAGCAAAGTTTCAGTTTCAGAAATTCAATACTTCTGGAGATACAGTCACTTGTTTACGACCATAGCACAGCTTCCAATAGTGCATCCTTGAATTTTCAGCAACTTTGAGATGATATATCTCTGGAAGTATTTGCATGAAAGAAACAAAACTTGGCCATCGTATACAACTTTTAGAGCTCTTTAAAGTAAAATATTAAGAACAGGATTTCTGAACAATTTTCATATAGATAATTTGCGGCAAAGTTGGGCGAAAAAATTGCTGGTTAAAAAAAGTGCGAACTTTAGTTTTTTATATCTCCGGAAGTAATTGTGGGATGTACATGAAACTTTGCACACCATAACTCACCTACACAAGGTCTTGGAATATAAAGTTTCATTCTCCTATTGCTTCCCATTATTCCACAAATCAAGGGTAAAGTTGACGATTTTTCAAAAAGTGCTACAAATGGGTATTTTTAGTCAAATTTTTGAAAAAATTGTTTTCTCCAAACTCCTTTAAACTATGCTCATTAGAAAGAGCATATTCTAAACTATCTAGAAAAGTGGATTTGGTTTTGCAATGCAAGCATATAAGGCCCTAAAAAGTAGCATCATCATAGAGGCGCACTGCAAGCTTGAACCCATTTTTCTGGCACTCAAATTATACTTGAAAGCTCATTATGTCTAATAAATGTTTGTTAATGCCTAGGATAAGTGAAATAAGAAGTCCTGATGAATAGGACATAGCTTAAGTCCGAATAGAAAAAGAATAAAAATAGAAACAATGTTATTTCTTAATTGTCACGCCCCTCCCCAACTCTCTCTCTCTCTCTCTCTCTCTCTCTCTCTCTCTCTCTCTCTCTCTCTCTCTCTCTCTCTCACACACACACACACACACACACACACACACACACACACACAACTGAATTTAATTCATAAAATTTATTTCCATAATCATTATCTAATTATTAGTAGCCTGTTTAATGAACAACACTAGCTTAATGATGGAAAAGAAGTATGTAAATGCGTTGCTACAGTCCATATTGATTTAACCACTGCTAGTTTCATTTCACCTGAGAAAACCAGCATCCCCATCGCCATAGGGGCAACAACATCCCGGGTGGGTTCCTTTACCACAGGATATCCCAAGTGTGATAAACATTTCTTTACACAGGTTCCCAAGCCTGATAATAAGATTATTGAAGTGCCCTGGGTACAATTAGAAGCCACTCATAGGTTTCTTAGTTTCCTCTAACCTATTTGAATTTTTGATATGCTACATTAATTTTCTGATGAATCTCAAGAGGAATGCTGTATTGTGAGATAGACAAAGTTACTGATGGAGCCGGAATAGCTGCATCTTAAAGGCCTTAAATGTCATCTGAAAAACAAAGAGCTTGTTGTCCTAACGGATTTTTTGGAAAATTATTCTTTTATTATTCAGGATGCTGTGCAAGGCTTCCTCTGGAAAGCAACAATTCATCCATTTGTTATCTACTTTCATCAAAATGAGAAAGTGAAATCTTTAAGTTTCTGCATTATCAGTTCTTGTTTGCGGCATGACACTGGTACAGTTAACGTTTTTATCAAGGAACTCATCAAATATATAAAAGCACAGTTTCCACAGATATCACACATTCATAATTTCAGTGTTGGCTCCAGTGCTCAATCTTACTCCCCTAGATCTGTTTCATTTCTGCTCTGAAAACATTAATGGAATTAAATTTGTTTTTGTCAGTAAAGATGAAATTGGAAAAAAAGGTCACAAGAAGAGAGGTTTAAACTTGGACAAACTGTAGCAGGCACTAGAGAAAATCGTCACTTTTTACCTATTGATGAAACAACAATTCAGGTCAGCAGAGTTTCAAATGATTGATCATCTTTTCTAGCTACAATGGGTCAGAGAACTGAAGAAGGCATATTAATGTCTATTCTCCGACCAGGACAATATGTTGCATGCATCTAAGAAATTTTTTGCTGGATTGGGAATATCTGTGAGACTTCCACTGAGCAAAGGGGTGCATTAATAAACTATGCACCCTCATGGTCCAGCAGATTCATTTTATTGACCACCAATAAGTGACAAGTACTGGGTTCCATAACACCACATTATTGCAGTTATTCCAGCTCTGTCAGTAAATTCGTCTGTCCAGCAGTACACCATTCCTGTTGATATTCATCAGAAAATTAATGTAGTGTATCAAAAATTGAAATAGGTTAGAGTACACAATCTAAGGACCCTAAGAGCGGCTTCTAATTTTCCCAGGGCACTTAAATAATTTTACTATCACGCTAGGAAACCTGTGTAAAGAAACTCACCCATAGCTGTTGATGCTCGAGTGTGGCCCCTATGGTGATGGAGATGCTGGTTTTCTCAGGTGAAATGAAACTAACAGTGGTTAAAGCACAACAACTCATTTATATACTTATTTTCCTTCAGTAAGCTGGTGGTGTTAATTAAAAATGCTACTAATAATTAGATAATGATTGTGGAAATAAATTTTACACTTTACATTCAACCTAAATTATAATTTTGGGTGTGTGTGTGTGTGTGTGTGTGTGTGTGTGTGTGTGTGTGTGTGTGTGTGTGTGTGTGTGTGTGTGTGAGAGAGAGAGAGAGAGAGAGAGAGAGAGAGAGAGAGAGAGAGTTGGGGGGGGGGGCGTGACATTGTTTCTATTTTTATTTTATTTTTTTCTATTCGGAATTAAGCTACGTCCTATTCATCAAGACTTCTTATTTCACTTATCCCAGGCATTAACAAACATTTATTATACGTAATAAAAGATTTTTGGTATAATTTGAGTGCCCGAAAAATGGGTTCAAACTTTCAGTGCGCCTCTATGATGATGCTACTTTTTAGGGCCTTATATGCTTGCATTGCAAAACCAAATCCACTTTTCTAGATAGTTTAGAATATGCTCTTTCTAATGAGCATAGTTTAAAGGAGTTTGGAGAAAACACTTTTTTGAAAAATTTGACTAAAAATACCCATTTGTAGCACTTTTTGAAAAATCGTCAACTTCACCCTTGATTTGTGGAATAATGGGAAGCAATAGGAGAATGAAACTTTATATTCCAAGACCTTGTGTAGGTGAGTTATGGTGTGCAAAGTTTCATGTACATCCCACAATTACTTCCGGAGATATAAAAAATTAAAGTTCGCACTTTTTTTAACCAGCAATTTTTTCGCCCAACTTTGCCGCAAATTATCTATATGAAAATTGTTCAGAAATCCTGTTCTTAATATTTTACTTTAAAGAGCTCTAAAAGTTGTATACGATGGCCAAGTTTTGTTTCTTTCATGCAAATACTTCCAGAGATATATCATCTCAAAGTTGCTGAAAATTCAAGGATGCACTATTGGAAGCTGTGCTATGGTCGTAAACAAGTGACCGTATCTCCGGAAGTATTGAATTTCTGAAACTGAAACTTTGCCAGTGTTCATTGAGAACATGTGTGAATGTTCATACAAAATTTCATCAAAATCCATGAGGGTCATGTGGGAGCCTCTAGACCACTTGGCATGGAATGACCCTATATCACCAGAACTTGATGCAGACTGTTTTCTCACTATAGAAATGGAAGCCACTGGCGACACTCCAAGGATAAAGACTTTTTTTTTTTTTTTTTTTTTTTTTTTGTGGTTTTAGGGCGCACAACTTCTATGGTCATTAGCGCCCAGCCAAGAACATAGATTCGCTATGATCTAAAAAAATGTAGACTGTCAGAACATCAACAAGAGGCTAAAAACGAAAGATAAAAGACAATTAAAAGAGTTAAATATCCTTGGATAAGTTGGCCAAGTTGATAAAACGCAAAACTCGAGCAGCTGCTCGTGTGTCATCAACTAAAATTTCCTCCAGAGTAGACGGAAAGTGAAGGGCTACACGGAGATGATTAAAATTAACACAAGTCAGTAAAACATGTCGCACTGTCAGCAGTTCACCGCAGGAGCATAGCGGTGCAGGTTCGGCGGATAGCAAGTGACGGTGGCTGAAACGGCAATGACCGATCCGCAACCGAGCCAGGATGATCTCCTCCCGCCGAGAGCGGCGTGAGGATGTCCTCCAAGTGGTCGGGATCGGTTTGACAGTTCGCAATTTATTGTTGTACAGTGAAAGCCACACACTGTGCCATTGCGACACGATACTCCGGCGAAGAGCCCGTTGAACATCGTCCGATGGGACGCAAAAGGTAGCCATGCGAGGCAAAAGAGCTGCTGCCTTGGCTGCTGTGTCGGCGGCCTCATTCCCGGGCACACCCACATGGCCAGGGACCCACAGGAAAGAAACGTGACAGCTGTCATCCGCCAGCAACTGGAGGGAGCGTTGGATCCGATACACGAGAGGATGGTTCGAGAAAGGGTCCTTAAGACTCTGCAGGGCACTAAGGGAGTCAGAACATATGGCATAGAAAGGGTGGCGGCAGGTATACAAAACGGCCTGGTGGAGGGCGAAAAGCTCAGCCGTGAAGTTTGAGCACCGGTCAGGGAGCTTGTATTGGAAACGGTTGTCCCCGACGACGAAGGCAGATCCGACACCGGCAGTGCTCTTGGAACCATCAGTGTAAATAAATACGGCATTATCGAACCGCGAACGGAGTTCGACAAGCCTCGAGCGGAATACCAAATCCGGAGTGCTCTCCTTGGGGAGCGAACTAAGTTCGAGGTGTGTGTGAACCTGGGCCTGATGCCACGGTGGCAATGGGCTTTCGCTCAACCGAAGGGTGGAAGGAAGGGTAAAATCGAGCCGCTGTAGCAGGCGGCGAAACCGAACTCCCGGTGGAAGCAAGGCAATCGCAGACAACTGATATTGGCGATCGAGTGAGTCGTCAAAAAATAATCTGTAAGATGGATGGTTGGGCATCGACTGTAGGCGGCATGCGTACCGACACAAGAGTATGTCACGTCGATTGGTCAAGGGCAATACAGCAGCCTCGGCATACAGACTTTCAACAGGGCTGGTATAAAATGCACCGGTCGCCAGACGTAATCCACGATGGTGGATAGAGTTGAGACGGCGGAGAATCGACGGCCGTGCTGAAGAGTATACAAGGCTTCCATAGTCGAGCTTCGACTGCACAATGGCCTGGTAAAGGTGAAGCAGGACGGTACGATCCGCTCCCCATGACGTGCCACTGAGGACACGAAGAACGTTAAGGGATCGAGCACAACGGGCAGCCAGGTAGGACACATGTGTGGACCAGCAAAGTTTCCGATCCAACATGAGTCCCAAGAATTTTGTAGTCTCCACGAAAGGGAGAGTAACAGGGCCGAGACGTAGAGAAGGTGGAAGAAATTCCTTGTATCTCCAGAAATTGATACACACAGTTTTCTCAGTGGAGAATCGGAAGCCGTTTGCGATGCTCCAGGAATATAGACGGTCAAGACAGCGTTGGAGAGAACGCTCCAAGAGACACGTCCGCTGGGCGCTACAATAAATTGCGAAATCGTCAACAAAAAGAGATCCGGAGACGTCGGCTGAAAGGCAATCTACGATCGGATTGATTGCAATGGCAAAGAGCGCCACACTCAAGACGGAGCCCTGTGGTACCCCATTCTCCTGGCAAAAGGTATCTGACAAAACAGAGCCCACCCGTACCCGGAACTTGCGATCCGCCAAAAACGCTTGAAATGAAAAGAGGAAGACGGCCCCGAAGGCCCCATGTGTGCAATGTGCGGAGAATGCCCGCTCTCCAACAGGTATCGTATGCCTTCTCCAAGTCGAAGAACACTGCTACTGTTTGACGCTTCTTTAGAAAGTTGTTCATAATGAAGGTCGACAGTGTAACGAGGTGGTCAGCAGCAGAGCGGTGTCGACGAAAACCGCATTGGATATTAGTCAGGAGGCGGCGAGATTCGAGGAGCCAGACCAACCGAGCGTTAACCATGCGTTCCATCACCTTACAGACGCAGCTCGTCAGAGAAATGGGGCGATAACTGGAAGGAAGGTGTTTGTCCTTCCCTGGTTTGGGGATGGGGACAACAATGGCTTCACGCCAACTTGTGGGAACATGACCTTCAGTCCATATGCGATTGTAGGTACTAAGAAGAAAGCACTTGCCCGCAGGAGAGAGGTTCTTCAGCATCTCAATATGAATGGAATCGGGCCCGGGAGCAGAAGACCGGGACAGGGCGAGAGCACGATCTAGCTCCTGCATGGTGAAGGCGACGTTATAATTTTCACGATTAAAAGAGCGGAAAGAAGGCGGCCGTGCCTCCTCTACCTGTTTGCGAGGGAGAAAGGCAGGGTGGTAATGGGCAGAGCTCGAAACCTCCGCAAAGAAACGACCCAATGCGTTTGAAACATCAGCTGGGTCCACGAGGACTGCGTTCTCCACGGTCAGGCCAGGAATCGGGGTGTGGACCTTGATGCCGGACAAACGGCGTAGGCCACCCCAGACAACCATGGAGGGAGTAAAACGGTTAAAAGAACTAGTAAAAGCAGTCCAGCAAGCTTTCTTGCTGTCGTTTATGATACGACGGCACTGCGCTCTCATACGTTTGTAATTGATGCAATTCTCCAAAGTTGGGTGGCGGCGGAAGGTGCGTAAAGCACGGCGCCGGGCTCGAAGCGCGTCGCGGCAGGCTGCAGTCCACCAAGGGACCTGGACACGACGTGGAGAAGAGGATGTACGAGGTATGGAACGTTCAGCAGCAGTGAGAATAACCTCTGTGAGGTATTCGACCTGACTGTCACAGTTGGGAAAATTCTGATTGTGAAAAACAGCCATGGAAGAATAAAGCCCCCAGTCGGCTTTAGAAATGTTCCAACTGGTGGGACGTGGAGATGGGGAATGCTGTAGGAAGTGGATGATACAAGGGAAATGGTCACTCGAGTACGTGTCAGAAAGTGCATAACACTCAAACCGACCGGCAAGCTGAGGAGTGCATATTGCGAGGTCTATATGGGAATAAGTGTGTGTTGTGTCAGAAAGGAAGGTCGGTGCACCGGTGTTGAGGCAGACAAGATCGAGGTGGTGGAGAATGTCCACCAAAAGGGAGCCTCTCGGACAAGGTGCCAGAGAGCCCCATAGGGGGTGGTGGGCATTAAAGTCGCCTACCAACACGAAAGGTGAAGGGAGCTGGTCAACAAGGTTTAGCACATCTGCCCTAGTAAGGGCAGATGACGATGGCGAATATATATTACAGAGGGAGAAGGTAAATGTGGATAAGGTGATGCGGACGGCAACTGCCTGTAGGTGAGTGTGCAAGGAAATGGGATGGAAATAGACGTCGTCTCGAAGGAGCATCAGAACCCCTCCATGGGCTGGGACACCTTCCATGGGTGGCAGGTCGAACCGCACAGAGGTGTAGTGTGGAAAGTCTGCACGATCACGTGGACGCAACTTAGTTTCCTGGAGGCAGACTAGAAGCGGGCAGTGCAATCGAAGGAGTAGTTTTAACTCCTCCCAATTAGAACGAATGCCGCGAATGTTCCATTGAAGGAGCGCCATGATAAAAATGAGAGAAGAAATAAGGATAAAAACCAACTAGCAAGCGGGGTCACCTCGACGGCCGCTGAGGACCGGATTTCGAGGGAGCACTGCTATCGCTGTCTGGGGGCAAAGGGTCATGTTCCATTGGTTCGACCGACGCGCCTGCCACCTCCCTGAGTTGATCAGGAGGGGCAGTTTCCACCGCCGGTAAAGGGCCGGGCGCCCGGCAAACGGAGCGTCCCGGTGAAACAGAAGACGGCCGAGGCCGGCAACTGTTGGACGGCGTGACAGATGGGTCACGCCTCGGCGGGGAAGGAGAGGAACTCTTTTTCTTGTCAGCTCTTCTGGAAGAGTGACGGCGGGAAGAGGCAGTTGACGGTTGGGAAGCCTGAGAACGCAGAAAATCCTCACGGACGGGTTCCTTTTTCAAGGTCCGGGAATCTTGTTTAGGTGCCCGCGGTTTACTAGATTTTGACGAAGACTGTACCCTAGAAGCAGCAAGAGGGAGCGGGGACGTGGAACGGGCAATCTTCGGGCTGGCGGATCGCACAACTGTGTCAGCGAAAGTGAAGTCACATGTCTGGGTACTGGAATCCTTGGTAGGTCGAGTTGAGGTGAGTACCTTACTGTATGTACCCGCTGGGAGGACAGTGGGCTTTCGACTCGCCAACAACTTACGAGCGGCAGATGTCGATACCTTCTCCGTAACCCGAAATTGCTGGATTACCTTCTCATCCTAGTATACAGGGCAGTCGCGAGAGGAAGCCGCATGGTCACCGTTGCAGTTTAGGCAGTGAGGGGACGGAGGTGGGCAATCCCCCTCATGGGCGTCCCTACCACAAGTGACACACTTTGCTGCATTTGGGCAATGTTCACGGGTATGGTTGTACCTGTGGCACTGAAAACAGCGCGTTGGGTTAGGTACATAAGGTCGGACGGAGATGACTTCATACCCTGCTTTGACCTTCGACGGGAGGTCAACTTTGTCAAACGTCAAAAACACAGTACGAGTCGGTGTCAGATGGTTATCGACCTTTTTCATGACCCTGTGGACGGCTGTCACACCCTGATCGGACATATACGATTGGATATCTTCATCAGACAACCCGTCAAGGGATCTCGTGAAGACTACCCCCCGTGACGAGTTGAGTGTGCGGTGCGCTTCGACCTTAACTGGAAAAGTGTGCAACAACGTAGTACGTATCAGTTTTTGGGCTTGGAAGGCACTTTCCACTTCCAGCAACAATGTGCCATTGCGCTGACGTGAACAGGTTTTAACAGGGCCAGCAATTGCATCTACACCTTTCTGTATAACGAAAGGATTGACAGAATTGAAATCCTTTCCGTCGGTGCAAGAGACAACCAGAAATTTAGGTACATTAGGCAGAGTCTTTTTAGGCTGAGGCGAGTCTAACTTACGTTTATGGGTCAACGTCACGAAAGAAGATAAGGAAGTCATCGCGGAAGTGTCCCCCGTGATTACCGGCGTCTCCGATGGCGCGCTCCTTCCTAGTGGGGGCCCTCTCCGAGGGCTTACCCGCCTTAGGTGATTGTTCACACCTCAGGTCACACCTCCCGAGAACTGACGGAGGGACCAATCGGCACGTTCGGAAGGTACCAGCTCGGGTAATCACCCCTCCCTGGGCCTGGCCTTTACCAGGGGGTACGTACGTGCCTTACTTGTCTACCCGGGGCGGGGAATTACGCGTTACCCCGTCACCTGCTACGCACGATAATGCGTGGGTCGGCCTTCAGACACGCACAGGGAGGAAAGAAGAAGAGGATAGGAAAGGAAGAGAAAGAAGGAAAGAAAAGAAGTGTCTCAAACGCCGAGGCGGAGACTAATGAGGAGAAGAAGGCTAGGAGAGTTCAAGGAGAGAAAGACAGAAAACGAAGGGTAAGAAAGGAAGGAACGAAGGAAGAAAAACCACAACAAGAACCACCGTATCTCACGAAATATGCCCGTCTCCGGGCGAAGGCATAAACCGGGAGGGAAAGTGAAGCAGCCTGGGGCAGAAGAAAGGCTGCTCCGGCTCGGGGCCCCGTGCGCGCCACACACGTACCCACAAAAGAACTGTGGGCCCCCTGGGGGGAAGGATAAAGACAGTCAAGGCAGCGCTCCAAGAGAGACGTTCTCTGGGCGCTGTAGTAGATCGTGAAGTCGTCCACAAAGAGGGAGCCGGAGGCATTAGGTGGAATCCATAATTGGGTTCATTGGTATGGCAAAAAGTGCAAAGATCAACACAGATCCCTGTGGCATCCCATTCTCCTGACAAAAAAAGAGCCCACTTATACCCTGAACCTCCAATCCATTAAAAATGCTGGAATAAAAAGGGGGCAGTAGCCACGTAAGCCTCATGTGTGGTGCGTGCGGAGAATGCCCACCCACCAACAGGTGACGTAAGCCTTCTCCAAATCAAAGAACACAGCCCCATAGAAGTTATTCATAATATAGGTCAACAAAGTAACGAGGTAGTCAATAACAGACAGCTGCTTACAAAATCAGCATTGGACATTGGTGAGGAGGCAGCAAAATTCGAGTAGCCAAACAAACTGAGCATTAACCATGTGTTCCATTACCTTGCAATCACAACTGGTGAGAGAAATGAGGCGATAGCTGGAATGAAGATGTTTGTCCTTCCCTGGTTTTAGTATGGAAACAACAATTGCTTCACACCAGCGTACGAGAACCTGACCTTCCATATGCGATTATGGATGCGGAGAAGAAAACATTTACCCATAGTAGTAAGGTTCTTCAGCATATTTTTCTCTTCTTCTTCTTCTTCTTCTTCTTCTTTTTTGTGGTTTTAGGGTGCTCAACTGCAGTGGTCATTAGCATTCGATTCTGACCCTAGATTGACTTAAAACAAAGTTTAAAAAGGTGCCAATAAGGAGAATTGCAGAAAAACGCTAAAACAAGGAATAAAAAATTTCATAAGAAGGAATTAAATGTCCTTGGACAAATTAGTCATATCTATAAAACGCAAAACTCTAGCAGCTGCCCGTGCGTCACCAGCTAAAATGTCCTCCAATGTCGACAGCATATTTACTGCAACACGGACATGATTAAAATTGGGGCAGAACATTAAACCATGGCGCACTGTCATTGGGTGTTGACTGCAGGGACATACTGGTGGGGGGGGGGGGTCATCTGTTAATATATGTCAGTGGCTGAACCGGCAATGACCGATTCTCAGCCGGGCCAAGATCGCCTAACCCAGGAGGCACGGGAGGAGGTCTTCCATGCTGTCGGTATCGGTTTTGTGGTTCTAAGCTTATAGTCCTGAAGTGAGGACCACAGCTGATGCCATGATGCAACACCTGCAAATAGCCCTTTGAATGTCATTTGACGGGACACAAATGGTAGCTGTCCGAGGTAGGGGAGTGGCAGCCCTGGCCACAGGGTCAGCAGCCTCGTTCCCCAACATACCCACATGACCAGGTACCCACAGAAAGCGAAAGCGAAAGCCGTCTTCAGCTGCCAATTGAAGGGAGCGTTGGAGACGGAGTACAACAGAATGGGCCAGATACGTGTCTCTAAGACTCTGCATGGCACTGAGTGAATCTGAGTAGATGACATAAGAAGAGTGGTGGTGGCGGTGGCGAACATATTGGTCTGCCGGATAGAGAGCAAAAGGCTCAGCCGTGAAATTTGAGCATCGGTCAATGAGCTTGTATTGAACGCTGTCTAACCCGACGACAAAGGCGGATCCGACACCATCAGTGTTCTTAGAGCCATCTGTATAGATGAAAATATTATCATCAATCTGCGAATGAAGTTCGACAAACCTTGAGCGATACACCGAATCCGGGGTACACTCCTTTGGGAGCGAGCTGAGTTCAGGTGGACGCGAACCTGTGCCTGAACCCACGGTGGTGTTCGGCTCACATCCATTCAAAGGGTCTCAGGATGGGTGTAATCAAGTTGCTGAAGTAGGTGATGAAAACGAACTCCGGGAGGCAAGAGTGCAGATGCAGACACTGTTGTTGAAAAATGATGGGTAGGATGGATGTTTGGGCATTGACAGCAGCTGGCATGCATACCGACAGAGTAATAGATCACGCCGATAGTGCAATGGTAATTTGGCAGCTTCTGCATAGGGCTGGTATAGACGGCTCCAATCGCTAGCTGTAACCCACAATGGTGAATTGAGTTAAGACACCACAAGATGGACGGCCATGCAGATGCGAAACAATGCTTCCGTAACCCAGCTTCGATCACACAATGGACCAACAAAGGTGAAGGACAGTTCTATCAGCTCCCGATGACGTACCGCTAAGAACACGGAGGACATTAAGGAAACGTGTACAAAGGCCAGCCAGAGAAGAGATGTGAGTGATAGGGACTAGATGTAGAGATGGTGGAAGCAACTCAAGTGTAGCGCCAGAAGTTGATGCATACTGCTTTCTCATTGGACAAATGGAAGCCATTTGCGATGCTCCAAGAATAAAGACGGTCAAGACAAGGCTGGAGACAGCGCTCCAATAAACATGTTCTTTGAGCGCTGCAGTAGATTATGAAATCGTCCACAAAGAGAAAACCAGAAACATTGGTTGGGAGGCAGTCCATAATTGGGTTAATTGCTATGGCGAAGAGTACTACGCCCAAAACGGAGCCCTGTGGCACCCCATTCTCCTGGCAAAAAGGGTCTGACAAAGCAGAGCCCACTCGTACCCGAAAACGGCGGTCAGTTAAAGATGAACGGATAAAAGGGGGGAGACAGCCGTGAAAGCCCCAGGTATGCATGGTGCGGAGAATTCCCGCCCTCCAACAGGTGTCATAGGCCTCCTCCAAATTAAAGAACACAGCCACCGCCTGACACTTTCGCAAAACATTATTCATAACGAAGGTCAACAAGGTGGTAAATTGCAGAGCAGTGCCTACGAAAAGACACATTGGACATTGGTAAGGAGGCATGAGGATTCAAGGAGCCAAACCAAACGAGCGATAACCATGCATTCCATCACCTTACAGACACAGCTGGTAAGAGAAATGGGGCGATAACTGGAAGGAAGAAGTTTGTCCTTTCCTGGTTTGGGGATGGGAACAACAATGGCTTCACGCCAACTTGTGGGGAGCTGACCTTCAGTCCATATGCGATTATAGGAGCGTAGAAGGGAACATTTACTTGCAGTAGAAAGGTTCTTCAACATCTCAAGATGAATGCCATCGGACCCCAGAGCAGAGGAACGGGACATGGCGAGAGTACTGTCTAGTTCCTGCATAGTGAAGGTGTCACTGTAACTTTCACGATTTAAAGATTGGAAAGAAGGTGGCCGTGCCTCTCTGCCTGTTTGCAGGGATGAAAGGCAGGGTGGTAATGAGTAGAGCTCGAAACCTCCGCAAAAGAGTGACCTAAGACATTGGATACTTCAACGGGATCCACGAGGACTGCGTTCACTACTGTCAGGCCTGTAATGGGGTAGTGGACCTTAGTACCAGATAACCGGCACAGGCTACCCTAAACAACCGAGGAGGGAGTGAATTTGTTAGAAGAACTAGTGAAAGCAGCCCAACAGGCTTTTTTTGCTCTCTTTTATAACACGAAGGCAGTGCACTCGCAGTTGTTTGTAATGGTTGCAATTCTTCATCGTTGGGTGGCATTGAAAGGTGCGAAGAGCACGTCGCTGGGCTCTAATAGCGTCCCTGCATGCTGCACTCCGCCAAGGGACTGGGACATGGCGTAGAGAAGAGGAAGTACGAGGTATGGAATGTTCGGCAGCAGTGAGAATAACCTCTGTGTGGTACTGGACCTGACGGTCGCAGCTGGGGAAATGCTGGTCCTGGAAAACTGCTATGGAAGAATAAAGCCCCCAATCAGCTTTGGAGACGTTCCAACTGGTAGAACACGGAGTTGGGGTATGATGCAGTAAGTGGATTACACAAGGGAAATGATCACTCGAGTAGGTGTCAAAGTGTATACCACTCGAACCAACGTGCAAGCTGAGGAGTGCATATCGCGAGGTCCAAGTGGAAATAGGTGTGTGTTGTGTCTGAAAGGAATGTTGGTGAACCGGTATTTAGGCAGACAAGATTGAGATGGTTAAAAAGGTCCGCCAAAAGGGAACCTCTTTGGCAAGATGCTGGAGAACGCCATACGGGATGGTGGGCGTTGAAGTCGCCAAGCAAAACAAAAGGTGGAGAAAGCTGGGTAACAAGTTGCAGCACATCTTCCATAGTTAAGGCTGATGATGACGGGGTATAGATATTGCAGAGAGAGAAGGAATGGCAACTGCCTGTATGTGAGTGTTCAGAGAGATGGGATGGGAATAGATGTCATCCCGAATGACCAACATAACCCCTCCATGGGCTGGAATACCATCCACAGGAAGTAGGTCATAACGCAAAGAGGTATATTGAGGGAAGGCTATGCAATCCTGTGGACGTAACTTGCTTTCTTGGAGGCTGACTATGAGCGGACAGGGCAATCGAAGGAGTAACTTTAATTCCTCACGACTGGAGTGAAAGCCTCGAATATTCCACTAAAGAAGCGCCATGATAAGGATGAGGGCAGAAAGGAGAAGAATGAGGTGAAAGGGGTCACTGAAGGCCTGGGGCCGCTGAAGGCCTGACTTCTATCGTAATCCACTGGTAGAAAATCTTGTTCCATCAGTGCGACTGGAATTTCTGCCACCTTCCCCAGTTGATTGGTAGGGGCAGCATCCTCCTCCTGGTTGCCCGGCTAACAGTAGTGCATCTCGGCGAGACAAAGGATGACTGGGCCTGGCGACTGTTGGGCGATGTGATGGATGAGTCGTGCCTCGGTGGGGAAGGAGACGATTATTTTATTTATTTATTTTTTTTTTTTATTTTATTTTTTTTTTTTGTTAGCTCTTTTAGAACAGTGACGGTGAGAAGATGAGGTGGATGACGGTTGAGAAGCTCAAGTACATAGAAATTATTCATGGACAGGTTCCTTTTTCGTAGTCTGGGCACCTTCTTTAGGTGCCCGCAGTTTATGAGAGTTGATGAAGTCTGAACTTTAGAAGCAGCAGGAGGAAGCGGGGATGTGGAATGGGCAATCTTCGGGCTGGCCGATCGCACTACTGTGTCAGCGAAAGTGAAATCACAGGTCTGCATACCTGCATCCTTAGTAGGTCGGGTGGAGGTGATGACCTTACTGTATGTGCCCACTGGAAGGACAGTGGGTTTCCGACTTGCTAATAACTTTCAAGCGGCAGATGTTGAGACCTTTCTGTGACCCAAATTTGCTGAATGACCTTTTCATCCTTATATACAGGACAGTCCCTAGAGGATGCAGCATGGTCACCATTGCAATTAAGGCAGTGAGGGGACGGAGGTGGGCAATAGCCCTCATGGGCGTCCCTACCATGGGGGCAAGATTGATGGGTGTGGTTGAATCTATGGCATTGGAAACACCGCATAGGGTTTGGTACATAAGGGCGAACGGATATATCTTCATATCCTGCTTTGACCTTGGACGGGAGTTCAACTCTGTTCAACATCAAAAACACAGTACGCGTTGATGTTAGCTGATTATCGACCTTTTTCAACACACTATGCATGGCGGCTACACCTTGATCAGATATGTAGTTTCGGATCTCTTCACCTGATAACCAGTCAAGGGATCTTGTGAAAACCCCCCCCCCCCCCATGATGAGTTGAGCATGCGATGCGCTTCTACTTGGACAGGAAACGTGTGTAGTAGTGTAGTCCTTATCAGTTTTTGCACCTGGAAAGCACTGTCTGTGTCCAGCAACAATGTTCTATTGCGATGCCGGGTACAGGTCTTAACAGGTCCAGCAATCACATCAACACACTTCTGAATTACGAAACGATTAATAGAAGAGGAATCTTGACTGTCAGTTTGAGAAACATCCAGAAATTTGAGAAGATTAGGCAATGTTTTCTTACACTGGGGTGAACCTATCTATCTTTTTTGGTCAAAGTCAGGATAGAAGAGAAGGAAGTCGTCGCGGAAACGTCCTCAATGATTATTGGATTATCCAATGGCACGCTCCTTCCTAGTGGGGGGCCCTCACCGACGGCTTACCCGCCTTAGGTGATTGTTCACATCTCAGGTCACACCTCCCGAGAACGGACGGAGGGACCAATCGGCATGTTCGGAAGGTACCAGCTCGGGTAATCAACCCTCCCTCGGCCTGGCCTTTACCATGGGTTACATACGTGCCCCACTTCTCTACCCAGGGTGGGGAATTACGCATTACCCCGTCACCTGCTACGTATGATAGTGCGTGGGTCGGCCTTCAGACACGCACAGGGAGGAAAGAAGAAGAACAGAGGAAGTGAAGAGAAAGACAGAAGAAAGTGTCTCAAAGGCTGAAGCGGAGACTAAATGAGGAGGAGAGGAACGCTAGAAGAGGACAGCAAGGAGTAAAAAACAGAAGCAAGGGTTAGGAAAGGAAGAAACTAAAGAAAGAGAAAACTATGACAGGAAACCACCTTGACATGCAATGGACACCCGTCTCCAGGCTAAGGCATGAACCGGGAGGGAAAACGAAGCAACCTGTGGCGGGAAGGAAGGCTGCTTTGACTCGGGGCCACGTGCAGGCCACACACGTACCCACAAAAGAGCTGTGGGCCCCCTGGGGGGTATTCAGCATCTGATGGCATCGGGCACTGAAGCACAAGACCGGGACAGGGCGAGAGCACATTTCAGCTCCTGCTATGTAAAGGTGGCATTGTAACTTCCACGATTTACAGATTGTAAAGAAGGCGGCCGTGCCTCCTCCATCTGTTTTCAAGGGAGGAAGGCATGGTCCTAATGAGTGGAGCTTGAAACCTCTGCAAAAGATCAGTCTAAAGCGTTGGATATATCAGGAATGTCTACAAAGACTTCATTTGATACAGTCAGGCGGGGAATTAGGGAGTGAACCTTACTGCCATGATGATGATGATGATGATGATGATAGGGGTTTTTAGGCTATCGATATCTAGGTCTTTAGTGCCACATCAAATTAAAAAAAGTGAAGAACCAAAAGTGTGAACAGTAAAGAAACTGATCAAATAAAGGACAGCAATCCAGCAAGTACCACGTGCAGCTTAAGTGAAATACAGAAGGGTGAACATTACACAAAGATAAAAGTACCCCATTGGAAAAGCTGGAGAAAAAGTTAAAACAAGTAGTAAGCAAAGGACCAAGGCTGGCTGACCACAGCGATAAGAAAGAGTGAGCCAACCACCCTGCAACATGTATTATACTGTTCGTCATTGCTGGACCAGAAGTCCAAAACTCCCCTCTTAGCAGCCACCTGGTGGCACAGGAAAGCTGGACTGTGACTGGCGGTGGTAGTTAATGTAGAAAATAGGCCACCATGATCTAGGCAATGTCTTGTGGGTTGGTCTGGAGACCACCATTACCCATCACTACAGCTACTGGAAACCTGCTAACTCTCCCTGATATCCTCCTAATGGCCTCCCATACAATGGAACTCTTAATTGAATAGGTAATGGTATTTAGAAACTGTTGCCATATCGTCTTCTTGCTCTCTCGAATAATCCGTCGACATTTGGCCCTTACCACCCGAAAGTCTGTGAGGTTTTCTGCACTCTGTCTACACTTGAACCGACGCAGAGCCACCTGTCTGATCCTAATGGCAGAACAGCATTCATCATTCCACCAAGGGACTGGATGCCATTTTGGTTTTCCCGATGACCGCAGAATGGATACATTGGCAGCGTAGTAATATTGTCGCGTTGAAATGGAAACAGGCTTGACTTCGAAGGCAAATAAACACAGCACTTATACTGAAAGCACGTTTATTACGAACTCAACTTACAAGCAGCACTGACTGCCTCTCAGGCAGAGTGCTCTGCTATTTATACACAGACAGAATTTACCAGAAAATTAGATGAACAGTTAACATAAGAAACAAGTAGAATTTACAAGTGAACATAAGAAAGATGTAGAACATTCTGGAATTGTCAATTACAAAGAAATAAATTTTTGTCGGTGGGCGGGGTTGAACTGGCGACCTTCTGCACCACAGTCCGTGACGCTACCCCTGCGCCACGCCACCAGTCAGTATTCGTGGTCTCTCGCGGCATTGCTCCCTCTCCTGGAGAAACAGCGACCTGCTGTTACGATCCCTGTGGAGCCAGCTGCAATGTCCTGGATCTTGACCGTGTCATTGGTCCTCTGTATGACAGTTCAAGAGAATCCTTCCCTTCTCTGCGATTATCGACAACAAACGTTCCTGTCGTGGCTTCATCAGGAACATTATCGTCCTTAAAGTCCTTGAACAAGAAGCCATTGCCATCTACCTGCTCTTCACAATCGTAGTAAGGCTTCATGCGCAGGACGTGAACAATGTCTCTTCGTTTTTGACGTTTCGACGACGGCTCATAATCCTCAATTTCGTATGTGCCATCTGACAGGCGGCGTATGACACGATACGGACCAAGGTATCGCTTCAATAATTTTTCTGACAGTCCAACCTTCCGTAAAGGGGTAAAAAGCCATACCAGATCTCCTGGGCTGTACACAACAGGTCGGTGCTTGTCGTTATACCGCTGATGGTCCTTCTACTGGGCGTCCAGTGTCCGTATGCCAGCCAGCTGTCTTGCTTCTTCGACCCTGGTGATAAGCTGTTTAACATAGTCGTCCTGAGTGTCATCTGGTTGGAACAGGACAGGGTATCCATTGTCGTCTCAGCTTCACGGCCATGGAGCAGGAAAAACGGAGTGAAGCCTGTGGTGTCTTGTCTTGCGGTATTGTAAGCAAATGTCACGACTGGCAGAATTGTATCCCAATCCTTCTGCTCAACATTGACGTACATCGACAGCATGTCGGCTAACGTCTTGTTAAAACATTCCGTAAGACCATTTGTCTGAGGATGGTATGCAGTTGTCATTCTGTGGACAATGTTGCACCATGACATTACCTCTGATACTAGTTTTGACTGGAATACTTTTCCACGATCAGATATCATGTCACGTGGTGCTCCATGTTTCAAAAAAAATAATGTCTTCTACAAGGAATTTTGCGATCTCTGGAGCTTCTGCAGTCGGCAGAGGTTTGGTGACAGCGTAGCGTGTGAGGTAGTCAGTGCAGACTATTATCCAACGGTTACCGGTTGTCGACTTCGGGAACCTCCCTAAAAGATCGATCCCAACTCGGTGGAATGGAGCTGCTGCGGGCGGAATCGGTACGAGATGTCCTGGAGGTAATTGCGGCACATGCTTCCATCGCTGGCACTCTTTACAGTGACTCACATAGTGCTTGACAGATCTGTAGAGACCTTTCCAGTAATACCTGCATCTGATTGTAACTAGGGTCTTCACGAATCCCAGATGACCGGATATTGGAGCATCGTGGAAATATTTGAGAATAGCTGGCTGGAGATGGGCTGGAACAACAAGTAGCCATTTGGGGCCCAGTGGATCGTAGTTGCTCTTATACAATGTTCCGTTTATAAGTTGGAACTCTCCATTGGTTGTTTCTCCTTTCTCCAAGGCCTCTATCATTTTTAATAGTTCTGGATCTTCCCTCTGTTCAGCTGTAACGTCATCTAATTCAGTGAGTGCTGAAATTTCATTAATGCTGTTGTGTTCCACTAATGGATTCCTCGAAAGGCAGTCGGCATCCTTGTGTTTGCACCCGTTGTTGAATACCGCTGTGACATCGTACTCTTGGAGTCTTAGTGCCGATCTTGCTAGTCGGCCTGATGGATCCTTCAAGCTAGTCAGCCAACACAAAGAATGGTGGTCTGTCATGATGGTGAATGGTTTGCCGAATAAATACGGCCGGAACTTGTTGATAGCCCAGATAACCGCGAGACACTCTTTTTCAGTTGTAGAGTAGTTTATCTCGGACTTTGAGAGTACTCTTGACGCATAGGCTATCACTTTTTCAGCACCTTCCTGAACTTGTACAAGCACTGCACCAATCCCATAACCACTGGCGTCTGTGTGAAGTTCCGTTTCTGCATTCTCGTCGTACAAGGCTAGCACTGGTGCGGAAGTTAGAGGCTCCTTAAGTGCCCAGAAAGATCTTTCTTTTGTCTATTCCCAGTAAAATTTGGCATCTCCCTGCAGAAGTTCTTGTAATGGACGTGCTTTGTTACAAAATCCTTTTATGACACGTTGGTAGTATGAGCAGAGCCCGAGAAAACTTCTCACATCACGAATGTGCTGAGGAGTTGGAAATTGTGTGACTGCCCTTACTTCATCTGGATCAGGACGAACACCATCTCCGTTGACTAGGTGCCCCCGGATTCTTATCTCTTTGGCGATGAAGAGGCACTTCTTTGGATTGAGGCAGAGACCTGCAGCGTGAACACACTTCAACACAGTTGACAGGCGACTCAGATGTTCTTCAAATGTTTTCGAGAAAACGACAATGTCATCTAAATAGCAGAGACACGTCGTCCACTTAAGGTGTCGAAGCAAGTTGTCCATCATTCGTTCGAATGTGGCTGGAGCATTACATAATCCAAATGGCATTACTTTAAATTCATAGAGGCCGTCAGGTGTAATAAAAGCCGTCTTCTTCCTGTCAGCTTCGTCAACCTCGATTTGCCAGTAACCTGTCTGCATGTCCATAGTTGAGAAGTATGTACCTCCTTTCAAGCAGTCTAAGGTGTCGTCAATACGCAGCAATGGGTAGACATCTGTCTTTGTGATTCTGTTCAGCCGCCAACAGTCGACACAGAATCGCCACGTGCCATCCTCCTTCTTTACGAGGACTACCGGAGACGACCAAGGACTCTCCAAAGGTTGAATAATGTCATCTCGCAACATCTTCTCCACTTCCTCTCGAATTATCCGTTTTTCAGCTGGCGACACTCTATACAAACGCTGGCTAATTGGCGGATGATCCCCAGTATTGATCTGGTGCTTTATCGTGGACCGTTTCGTCTGACTTTTCCCCTGCTGAGGTGTGAATGCACCCGAAAATTGGCGTAGTATGCCTAACACCCGCTGGCGTTGTTCCTTGGTCAGTCTAGGCCCTATTGCCAGTTCCACGTTTGTTTCCTCCAGCGTGTTGTCTGTACTAATAGCAGGGCATGGGTCTTCATTGATGACGTTCAGCTCACTGTCCTGGATTGCTTCAGCTGTCCTGATACACATTCCCTTGGGGATAAGTTGTGACTGCCCGTGACAGTTTTTGATCCAAATCTCTCCTTGACCACCAGTAATGCTTATGATAGCCGCTGGTATGTAAATTTCTTTTCTGAGCCTGATAAACGTTTTACTATCAACAAGAACTTCACAGCTTAACCAGTCATCTGTGTTTGTGACTGCAAATCTTCTCACTGTCAACGGCGGTATCGTCACATTGTCAACGACGAATAACTTCCCAGAAAATTCTGTATTACGTGTATCCGGCGGAACAACTTCTTCAATTTGCAGCTCAGATCTTCCACAGTCAATGATAGCTTGGGATGCCTGAAGGAAGTCCCATCCGAGGATGACATTCTGACTACATTCTGTTAACACGACAAATTCAAACGGCTGTGTCCTGTTGTTGATGGTTATTCTTGCGACAAGTTCCTGCTGGATGGACGTACTTTCCATTCGCGACCTTCAGCACAGTTGCCCTCGTATCACAGAACATTGTTTTCTTTAGTGTGCAGCGGTAATTATCCGATAATACAGAAAAAGAGGCTCTTGAATCAACAAGTGCCCGGACAGGTTGGCCGTCGATTATGACATCGATGAGATTTCCCGACATCTTAGTGACTGTCGTCCATGGAGGATTTTCATCTGCGGCGGCCTCACCTCCGTAGATGGTCGCCTCGCCTAGTTTTCCTGGGCGCGGGCGGCTAGGGGAGCGGCTGGTACCTTTGTACGGCGACGGTGAACGGCTGCGGCGCGTCAGGGAGCGACCTCGTCTAGGGTACGGCGATGGGCTTCTTCCAATAGGTCAACTGAACTCATCAGCACGTGATTGCCTGGGATAGAACTGCTCTGACGGCTGACGTCTTGCGGCAAAATAATCATCGAATACTCGCCTCCTCTCTCTGCAGTAGCGTACGACATGTCCAGGGCGTCCATACTGGAAACACAGTAGTGTGTTGTCTTCTGTCCTCCAGACATCTGTTCTTCTGCGGGCGTGATGGTTGCTGGGGGAGTTGGTTGTGGCCGCGTCGACCGGTTCATAGGCTGCCATTTGACAGCTGCAGTATAAGTCATAGCAGGGCGACGCCATTCTTCACGTCGGGTGCGATTGACGGGGCAGACAGGAGCTAATGTTTGAAATACCTTGTCCTCAGCGGTGTCGGCTCCCTCGTGACTTACAGGGCCCACATCCATGGCCATAATCTGATGCTCGCTCGGTCTAATTGTCCCGGCTGCCATGCACTGTTGTAATTCTTCTCTCACTATTTGTCGTATGAGAGAAGCGAAGTCATGCTGGTCTTCCGCAACGGCCATAGGAACTACATTTGAGAGTCTGTCATATTTCTTGCGTCCAACCCTCCTTTGTTGCATCTCTTCAATTCGCTGGTACCACTTGATGAACTCTTCTGTCGTAGCGACGTCCTTTATCAGAAGAGCTTGGTACATATCTTCTGCAATTCCCTTCATCAGGTGAGTGATTTTGTCCGCCTCAGTCATGTACGGATTGACTATGTTACACAGAGCCAAAACATTCTGTATGTACGATTGTGTCGGCTCACCATGTCGTTGGGCCCGGTTCTTCAGTTGTTCTTCCGCCGAGCGGATTTGTCGCTGGCTGTCTCCAAACGTCTTCATAAGTTCCTCCTGGAAAGTCTCCCAATCATTCAACTTGTCTTCGTTGTTTTCGAACCATTGCTGGGCTGTTCCGTCCAGGTAGAAATAAACATTGGCCAAGCACATCGTGTGATCCCACCTGTTGTATTTGGCGACTCGGTCGGACCCTTTTAGCCATTTGTTGGGGTCCTGTCCAGCATCTCTGGAGAACATCGACGGGTGTCTGATGTGCAGCTGGCTTATTGCTGGTTTCGTCTCCATCGTTTTTCTGATAATATGGACTTTTGGAAGGATGTACTCAGTGTATCCCTTGTATTCCAGTTCCAGTCTGTGTAAGCGACGACTATTACGTTGCCTAATCACAGCCACGGTGATGCAGATGTTGCACAGTGTACCCGGCGCCTCCACCAAAAAATGTCGCGTTGAAATGGAAACAGGCTTGACTTCGAAGGCAACTAAACACAGCACTTATACTGAAAGCACGTTTATTACGAACTCAACATACACACAGCACTGACTGCCTCTCAGGCAGAGTGCTCTGCTATTTATACACAGACAGAATTTACCAGAAATTAGAAGAACAGTTAACATAAGAAACAAGTAGAATTTACAAGTGAACATAAGAAAGATGTAGAACCTTCTGGAATTGTTAATTACAAAGAAATACATTTTTGCCAGTGGGCGGGATTGAACCGGCGACCTTCTGCACCGCAGTCCGTGATGCTACCCCTGCACCACGCGACCAGTCGGTATTCGTGGTCTCTCGCGGCAATATTATCCACCCATTCCTGGACGTTGTCATGGGTTCAAATTTGGCAAGTCGACTGTAAAGCACCCAGTCTGCCCTGCAAGGAATCCATCGAGGCGGCTGTCTTCCGGGTTCTTCTCTCTCTGGATGGTTAATACAAATGTGGAAGTGATCACTACCATGCAGGTCATCGTCCACTTCCCATTGGGTAGAGTGGGTAAGGGCTTGAGAGCAGAGCGACAGGTTAATGGCAGAGAACAACCCTGTTACAGTGCAGAAGTGTGTGCTCTACCTTGTATTTAGGAAAATGGCACTTGAAGACAAGAGAAGCCTCTCAACAACTCGATCACTGGGGCAGGTGGTGACGGAGCCCTAAAGCACATTATGTGCATTAAAATCCCCACACAGGATGAATGGGTGGGGGAGCTGTGTAAGAAAGTCTTCCAGAGCCTCTTCATTAAGTGTGTCATGTGGTGGCAAAGACAGGGAGCATATTGTCAATCAGCGGTGCATATACACTGACACTGCAACTGCTTTTAGGTTAGTGTTGAGAGATGTTTTTGTTGGTTGGATGTTTAAAGGGGACAAAACTGCAATGGTTATCAGTCATCCATTCCATCACTAAGCGTCACAAGTAAAACCATGGACAAGAATAAGCGTCTAGAGTTTAAAATGGCAAAGTGGTAGGATAATTTCACGGAGTCCACAAAACATCAACGTAGTCAACAAGGCACAAAATGGAAAGACATGATCACACAAATACACTTAACAACAAAAGCAAATAAAACAGTGGTTGGCTGACCATAGGAGTAAAAAAAGGAAAAGTCAACCACTCGGTAGCACAAGAAAACCTCCAATTAGAGAGAATTATAAAAAAAAAAAACATGCTCGAATAAAACTTAAAACTTAATTTGCCGTTGTAGCGTCATCACATAAAACATCTGATAAAACGTCAGGGAGGTTAAAACTCCGCCGTAAGGCGGCTAAAACAGGGCAGTCCCACAAGATTAGGACTCTTTACGGGAGCCACACTGACACTGGGGCGGGTCCTTACCACAGAGGAGATGTCCATGGGTGAGCCATGTATGACCAATGCGGAGTCTACACAGCACCACAGATTCCCTGAGAGAGGTCCGCACGGAGTAACGCCACACTTCCATGGGCTCCTTGACTACCCGGAGTTTGTTGGGTGTGGTCAGGCTACGCCACAGAACATCCCAATGCTGAAGTACCCAATGGCTCAACAATGAACGGAGATCAGAAGCCGGGAGGCCGATCTCCAGAATGGACGCACCGACAGCCTGCTTGGCAAGCCTGTCAACACGTTCATTGCCTGGGATACCCACATGAGCTGGAGACCAGATGAACACCGCTGATCACCCAGATAGTTCAAGGGCACGAAGTGTCTCCTGATGGCCAACACCAGTGGAGACTGTGGGTAACACAAGTCCAGAGCTTTAAGGCTGCTCAGGGAGTCACTGCAAATAAGAAAAGACTCACCTGAGCAGGATCGGATGTGCTCCAGAGGTCTGTGAAAGGTCACCAGCTCCACAGCGTAAACACTGCAGCCATCCGGCAGTGAGTGCTGTGTCACACGATCACCATGAACATAAGCATATCCCACACGGCCATCGACCAGAGAACCATCTGTGTATATCAGGTCACAACCAGGGAACTCCGCAACGATGGCCGAGTACTGACGGCAGAGAGCCTCCGTGGGCACTGAGTCTTTGGGCCTGTGGGCCGAGTCTATCTGAGTAGACAGCGTTGGCAAACACTATGGAGGCATACGTGCATGGACCTGATATGGAGACGGAAGTGGGAAATTACTCAAGTTCCAACAGGAGGGACCAAACTCGAAAGGCAATCGTATGACCCAATTGGGGGCATTGTCGGTGGGGGTGGACAACCACATCAGAAAAGAGGAGACAACAGTACGGGTGGCCTGAGGAGCAATGTACATTGGCTGCACAAGCCACGACAAGGTGTAGGTGGCAGACCGCCAAAAGTGGGATCCCGTTCTCGAGGTGAGGCAGACCGGCAGTGCACCCAAAATAGAGACTGGACTGCACCAGTGCTGTGTATAGACTCAACAGTTGTGTAGCGGTCAGCACCCCAGGTTGTATGACCCACGTGTCTGAGAATTTTGAGATGGCACCAGTACTCCTGTTTCAGATGACGATTATGGGGAAGCCACGTCAGCCGGGTGTCAAAGACCAGCCGTAAAAACCGATGGGTTTTTACTAAGTAAAGTAGTTCATCGTCGAGAAAAATTTCAGGGTAAGGGCGAACAGTCCGATGGCGACACAAGTGCATCACTCTTGTCTTGGTGGCAGAAAACTGAAAGCCATGGGAAAGCCCCCAGGACTGTGCCTTCCGAATAGCACCCTGCAATCTGCGCTTGGCAGCTTGGGTGCTGCAGGAACTAAAAAGAGATACAAAAGTCGTCAGCTTAAACAGAAGGGGATACTAACGATCCAACTGCTGTCGCTAAATCGTTGATGGCCACTAAAAATAAAGGAATGCTTAAAACAGAGCCCTGAGGAACCCCATTTTCTTGGATGTGAAAGGTGCTCCAGGAGGCACTAATTTCAATACAAAAGGTACAGACAGCTAAAAAATTCTGGATAAATATCAGTAGGGAGCCATGGAGCCCCCAGTCACGTAAAATGTCGAGGATGTGTTGTCGCCAGGTTGTGCCATATGCTTTGCGAGTATCAAAGAAGACGGCAACAAGGTGGTGGCGCCTGGAAAAGGCTGTGCTGATTGCAGACTCGAGGTAAACCCGATTGTCAGTGGTAGAACAACCCTGGCTGAAACTGCCCTGGCATGGAGCCAGTGAGCCTCGAGTCTCAAGAATCCAACACAACCACCAACTTACCATCCACTTCAACAGTTTGCATGGAACATTAGATTAATGGGCTATCTAGGGAAAGAGGATATTTTCCGGGTTTAAGCACTGGGCTGATGATACTCTCCCACCATGGTGACAGGAAAACACCATCATACCAAATGCGGTTATAGACCGCAAGAAGTCTGCTGAGAGGTGCTTCAACATTTGGCTACGGATGCTATCAGGCCCAGGCGCCATGTCACGACATTGTCTAAGATCACTGAGGAGTTCCCATTCAGTGAAAGGAGTGTTATAGGATTCAGAGCGGCGGGTGGTAAAGGTGAGTGGCTGGCATTCTACCCGCTCGTTCAATGTACTGAAGACCGGTGGGTAATTTGCAGAGGCAAGGCACGAGCAGAATAACATCTCTGCAAGTATGGCTGGATCCGTAATGTAACTCCATTCGTGGAGATCCCAGGGATTCCTGCTGGCGTCTGGAATCCCTTTAGCCACCTAATTTTACTCCAGACCTGTGAGGCTGAGGTACCCGTCCAAATAGTGGAGACATACCTTTCCCAGCACTCCTGTTTCCGTCTTCTGATTACCTGGCGAGCATGAGCACGAGGCCGTTTGAACAGGATGAGGCGCTCCTGAGACGGGTGACGCTTGTAGCGCTGTAAGGCCCGCCTACAATCTCTAATAGCCTCAGCTATTTCCGGCGACCACCACGGCACCGTCTTTTGCCGTGGGCACCCTGTGGGACACGGAAAGGCAGCTTTCGCAGCAGAAACGATGGTTCTGAGTGGTCACCCTCGACCACCACATCAATGGTATCGTGTGGGGGAGGACTAACAATAGCAGTAGACATGTAATCTTCCCAGTTAGCCCTGCTTAAAGCCCACCTGGGAAGGTGTCCTGGGGTCTGATGCTGTGGGAGTAACAGAAAAAGAGGAAAATGGTCACTGCCACACAAATCATCACGTGTTCTCCAGTGGACAGATGGTGGAAGGCCGTGGCTGCAGATCGATAAGTCAATGGCCGAGAACATGCCGTGCACCACACTAAAGTGTGTGGGGGCACCAGTATTTAAGAGGCAGAGGTCCTGTAGATATAGTAAGGTTTCGATGACTCCACCTTGGCCAGAAAGTTTAGTACCACCCCATTACGGGCATTGAAGTCGCCCAATAAGACGTGGGGGGAGGGGGGACAGTGCAAAATAAGTGCAGCCTAAACATGCAAGGAAACATCACCATCTGGAGGGAGATAGAAACTGAAGATGGTAAACTCTTGTGTTGTCCTTACCCTGACAGCCACTGCTTCCCACAGTGTGTGTAGGGGCAAGGGTTCACTATAAACAGAAGTAAGGACATACATGGACACACCACACAAGACCCTGTTATACGAGCTACGATTACAACAATACCCCTGTAGCCGTGAAGGGGTGGGGTCCGCATTGCTAGAAACCGAGTTTCCTGTAAGGCAATGCAGAAAGCAGGCATTATGCTTCTCGTAGCTCAGCCAAGCTGTCCGATAACTGGGAAGACACGAATAAGAGGGCAAATTACAACTCGGCATCACTCAAATCCGCTGACTGACTTCTTTTTTGGCTCAACATCCATTGTTTCTGGGATGTCCCTGAGAGCGATGTCCTCAGGTCACGCTAGAATCTCCACCTCGTCCCCAGAGGTCGAGGTGGAGTGGGGTGGCAGCACGGAAGCCACCGTGGTATCCTTTGTCTTGTCATTAACACTCTTTCTTCCAATCCTTCTCGTCGCTCGTGGGCTTCGCCGGCAGAGCGGGCTTCGCAGACTCAACCGCACGTGTCCTAAATCCCTGCAAGTTCCGGAGCCATCTATCAAGGGGGTTTAACTTTCACCCTCTATTTCAGGCAGGACGGGAGCCCGTAGCAGGTAGAGGATCACCCTTGGGGCGAGATGGTTGTGGGAAGTTAGTCTTGGGGCAAGTTGATTGGCCCCAGAAAAACATCAAACTCCATGGGCTCTGGAGTTGATGCAGTTGGCACGTCAAGCATAATGAGATTAACCTGGTCTGCAATCTTCAACTTAGCTCTTTCCTTGTCCTTTGTCCTTTCTGACATTTACTTGCTTCTTGGGCACTTCCACAGTTGTAGTGGTAGCAACACATATCTTTGGAGTTGGTTCTGGCATCTAGGATGGCAGGGGCTTGCTGATGTCAGTAGCCGTAACTTGGCCCACCAATTTGGAGAGGGACTATAGATGCTGAAACATCTGACGCATTGCATATGCACTAGTAGGAGCAGGTGTTACTGCCGACACTAGTGACCGCAGTTTGCGTATACGCATCAGTTTTTGGAGCTGGCATTTGAAGAACCGCCGCGAAATGGGTGGTGAATGATGTTGCATGGCCTTATACATCTTTTTCGCCTCACCATACGAAAAGCGCTTTGATGTGTTAATCTCCTGTACCTTACGTTATTCAAGGTACACAGCACAGGATCTACTCCAGACGGGGTGGTTTCCAGAACAGTTGACACACTTAAAGGGCGGCGAACAGTTGTCCCCTTCATGAGCGGCTTCACCACACTTTCCACAGGTTTGCTGTCCATTACACCCCAATGTGGTGTGCCCAAAGCAATGGCATTTGAAGCAGCGCATTGGGTTGCGGAAATAAGGGTGTACATTTAATCTAAGAAAACCTGCTTTAACGTGGTCTGGCAGCTTCAGAGTGTTTAAGGTCAAGATGAAGCATTCAGACTAAACCAATACACCCCCCCCCCCCTCATAATATTCTGAACATCCACAGTATCTTTGGTGGCCAATCCATGTTTCAGTTCCTCGATAGGAATCTCAACGGTCGCGACATGTAACCGTGCTCTTACTGTAATTTAATGTATTGTGGAGTTCAGTTTTGATAGCATATTCCCTAAGATTTTGAAGATTATCAGCCTGTTGCGAGGTAGTTGTCTCAACCGACAGAGTTCCGTTACGCAACCGTATCACAGATTTGAGGTTGCCTACTATGCCCTAATGAATGGTGACACTTTTTCAAATGATCAGAAATACATTGTGGTTAGCACCATGTGCTCTGTTACTCATTGCCAGATTCTTTTCAGGAAGTGCTTTATCTGGAGGGCTGCCTAAACAATCCCTCTTTTTGGACTGGGTGTTAATACCCTCTAGTGGTATACCCAGCCCACTGGAAGGTTCGAGGGACAAATTAAAATTAATTCATCTCGGTCCCACGAGCAGCTAGGGAAGTAAACACCCGCCTATATAGAGCCACGCATGCCTAGGTAAACCTTATACAACTGAGGTGCGGAAGGTTCCCCACAGGTTACTAGCTAGCAACTGTTCCACCTCAACAGCCAAGCATCCCATCAGTGCATAGCACACCTTAAGATTAAGGGTTTTATATATATATATTTCCTTCCTCGATGCCCATTCTCTGGTACACACAACATTCCACCGCCGTGCCTCACAGTGGACAGAGGTTACAGTGCCAGAGGACTGGCGGCACTTACCAATCCCCAGCTCAGGACCTCGGGTTTGCAAAGCCAGTACTCAGCAAATTAATGGTGAGCCCGAGGGGCTTAGTGCCAGATACCCAGCACAGGCCCCTCAGAAAACCGAAGGAGTATATCTATAAAATGAACTAGTGAAAGAAGTCCAGCACACTTTTTTGCTTTCCTTAATGAGACGACTGCATTGCACTCTTAAGACATTTGTCACTGATACAGTTCGCCATAGTTGGGTGGCATTGGAAGGTGTGTAGAGAATGTCACTGGGCTCGAATAGCGTTGCTACATGCCGCAGTCCACCAGGGGACTGGGAGTCGCCGTGGGGAAGAAGTAATATGTGGTATGGAATATTCGGCAAAGGTGAGAATAACTTCCGTAAGGAATTCAATCTGATTGTCACAGCTGGCGAACTTCTGATCGTGGAAATTCGCCGTGGAGGAAAACAGTCCCCAGTCAGATTTCAAGATGTTCCAGCTGGTGGAACATGGAGATGGGGTATGATGAAGGAGATGGATTATACAGTGGAAATGCTTGCTCAAGTACATATCAGAGAGAGCAAAGCACTCAAACCGATGTGCAAGTTGAGCAGTACATATTGTGAGGTCCACGTGACAATAGGTATATGTTGCAAAAGGCTGGCGAACCCCAAAGGGGGTGGCTGGCATTGAAGTCGTCAATCAACATAAAAGGGGTGGGAAGCTGAACAACGAGTTGCACCACATCTGCCCTGGTAAAGGCAGACAACAATGGGATACGTGAAAAGGAAAAGGCGAGGAGAGTGATACGGATGGCAGCTGCTTGTAGGTGAGTGTGCAATGAGATGGGATGGACATAGATGTCTTCTCTAATGAGCAACACAACCCCTCCATGGGCTGGATACCTTCCACAGGGAGCAGGTCAAAGTGCACAGACGTATATTGTGAGAAATCTATGTCGTCACGTAGGCGTAACTTTGTTTCATGGAGACCTACCACGAACGGACGGTAAAATCAAAGGAGTAGTTTTGATTCCTCTCTGTTGCAATGAATTCCTCAAATATTCCATGAAGGAAGCAAGAATAGAAAAAGAAGGGAAAAGCTAGAGGAGATCACCTCTATGCCCACTGAAAGCCTGGCTTCCAGGGAGCACTGCTACTGCAATCAACAGGTGGAGAGTCAAGTTCCATTGGTTCGTCTAGAGTTTCTGCCACCTTCCTGGGTTTATCAGAAGGGGCAGCTTCCTCTGCCAGTGAAGGGCCAGCTAATCGGCTAGCAATAGGGTGCTGGTGAGACAGAGGAAGTGCGAGGTGCTACTGCTGTGTGGCGTGACAGATGAGTCATTCCATGGTGAGGAACTCTTTTCCCTGTGTGCCTTTTACAGGAGACTTTTGTGTAGGTGACGGTTTTGGAGGCTCAGATCTTAAGAAGTCTTCACAGACCGGCTCTTTTCTGGAATTCCGGGGATCCAGTTTAGATGCTTGAGATTTGTGAGAAGCTGCTGATGACTATGTTTTCTGGTGAGACAAAAAGAGTGGGAAGGTTGAATGGGCAATCTTTGAGCTGGCCGATCTTACAAATGTGTCACTAAAACTAAAGTCACACGTCTGTGTGCCTACCTCCTTAGAAGGGCGAGGAGAGGCAAGGACAGCACTGTATTTATCCGCTGGGAGCTCATCGGGCTTTCGACCTGCTAGTATCTTCCGTGCAGCAGAGGTCGACACTTTTTCGCGTACTCTGATTTCTTGGATTACCCGCTCATCTTTGTAAACAGGGCAGTCCCTGGAAGAAGCAGCTTGGTCACCCATGCAATTGATGCAGCAACGGGATGGAGCTGGACAGTCACCTTCATGAGCACCTCTGCCACAGGTGATGCATTTGGCTGCATTTGGACAAGACTGACGGGTATGATTATAACTCTGCCATTGGTAACAACATATGGGATTTGGAACATACAGGTGAACTGATATTATTTTGCATCCTCCTTTGCTCTTTGAAGGAAGATCCACCCTGTCAAATGTCAAAAATACGGTTTGGATTGGTATTAAATCTTTATCAGCCTTTTTCATAATCCTATGGAGGGCTGTGACGCCCTGATCAGTCAAGTAGTCCTCGATTTCTTCGTCTGATAATCCGTCGAGGGATCGAGTGTAGACCACCCCACATACAAGTTAAGGGTACAATGGGCTTCCACTTTGACAGGGAAGGTGTGCAGGAGTGTTGTTCGGATCAGTTTTTGAGCCTGGGAGGCATTATCTGTTTAACAACAAACTCCTATTACGTTGTCGAGAACACATCTTTAACGTACCTACAATGGCATAGACACCCCTCTGAATAATAAAGGGATTTACCTTAGAAAAATCATGACCATCAGTCCGAGTAACAAATAAAAACTTAGGAACGTTTTCTTTGTGTGAGGATCATCCAACTTCTGTTTCTGGGACGAAGTCAAAAGAGCAGAGAGAGAGAGAGAGGTCATTGCGTAAGTGTCCCCCACGATTACCGACATCTCCGATGGCGCGCTCCTTCCTAATGGGGTCTCTCACTGAGGGCTACCCCGCCTTAGGTGATTGTTCACACCTAAGGTCACACCTCCTGAAAAACGGATGGAGAAACCAATCGCCATAGTCGGAAGGTACCAGCTCGGGTAATCACCCGTCCCTGGGCCTGGCCTTTACCAGGGGGTTCATACATGCCCTACTTGGCTACCTGGGGCAGGGAATTACATGTTACCCCGTCAGCTGCTACATATGAGACACGGCCTTCAGACACGCACAGGGAGGAAAGTAGAAGAATAGAGGAAGGAAAGAGGATAGAAGATGGAGAATCTCTAACACCAAAGTGGAAATTAAAAAGATGGGTCTTAGATAGAATGGAGCAAGAAAAATGAGCTGAATAAACGAATGAAAGAAGGAAAGGACCAGAAAAAGAAGAAACTTTGAAAAGGAGATGACCTGAATTTATTCAGATGCCTGTTTCTGGGCAAAGGAATGAACTTGGAAGGGGGGGGGGGTGAAGCAGCCCGGGAGAGAAGAAAGGCTACTTCGGCTTGTGGCCCCCATGTGTGCCATACACATACGCACAAAATGGCTGTGCGCTTCCTGGTGGAATATGAATGAGTGTTGCACGATCTGCACCCCAGAATGAGTGGGCTAGGAAACAGAGCATTAAGCTTCTGCACGCAGCTTATCTTCAGATGGTGAATATTGGGCAGCAGTTTTTTTATTAAAAAGGAGGACCAAGAAGCAGTGCTGTGCCACAGCTTCCAGACACTGAGTACCCAAGAAGAGTTCTGGATCAGGGTGGACTGCAGTATGACAACAAACATGCATTACCCTTATCTTAGAAGGGGAGAACTGAAAACCATGGGAGGGGGTCCATGTGGAAGTCTACATAATGGCACCTTGGAGCTGGTGTTCAGTGGAAGCTACTGAGTAGCAGCACAACAGAGCTCACCCTGTGAAACTCTGTTCTCCTGGGGAACTGAAGGAAGAGCCGACACTAACTCAGAACACGCAGTGGGATAAAAACTGAAATCATAATCAGTTGGGAACCTCATAGGTCCCAGTTATGAAGGGTTCTTAAAATATCAAGATGCCAAGTGGTGTCATACGTCTTACATAGATCAGAGAAAACTGCAACAAGATGTTAACGCTTTGGGATGACCTGTCAGATTGCTTTTCCAGTTGAAGTAGATGGTCTATAGTAGGTTGTCCCTCCAGAAACCCACACTTATAAGTTGGGAAGTGCACGTCATTCTAGTACCCAGCATAATCTGCAGGCAACCATTCTTTCAAGCAATGTACAAGATACATTTGTCAGGTGAATCGGCTGGTAACTCACACTCCTGACTACGGTATAGAGGTGCCCTAGGAAAATAAAAAATGCTCCCGGCACACCGGCTTGCTCTGATTATATAACAAGCCTTAGCACCAAGGTGTTTAAAGTTTATAAGACCTGCATTGGATGGGTGGCGCTTAAGATGTTGCAAGGCTCAATGGCACTCATAAATTGCCTCGGCAATAGTTACGTTATACCGTGCAACTGAGCGACGGTTAGGAGGGCCTGTCAACTGGGGAGCAGTAATGTTAGTGACTCGAGTAATGAGATTAGACATACCACAGAACACATCATCAATATATTCACATGGGGATGGTGTGAAAACCACCTGGGATGTATAAAAATGCCAATTAGTACAAAGAAAAATCCATCAGGATAACCTGTCCCTTGTCAAGTGGCAGGGGAGTGAAAGAATCGACGGAAAGTGGTCACTATTGCAGAGGTCATCGTGCGGTGACCAGTGAAATGAAGGGAAAAGAGGAGGTGAAGTGAGTGAGAGATCTACAGTAGAAAAAGTGCCACGAGCAGTACTACAATGGATTGGAGAACCATCAATGAGAAGGTACAGGTCTACGAGGTGGCCCCAACTAGTTGTTTTGATCGTACCCGTGGTTGGTAGTCCTTCACTTCAGTTGCTCAGTTACCGACGGCCAGTGCACACGTGACCAGCAGCAGCTCTAGATTGTACGGTAACAGGTTTCTTATTAGAAGCGACTTATTTTCATTTCGTGTGTGCTTTCTTTTGCAGCTCTTTATACTTTAGTGTGCTCGCGTGTTTATTTATTAAGAATCGCGTTTAGTTGTCAGTTCAGTTGTTGATTTTTTTATTTATTAGCTCGCGTATATATTTTTCAGATTCGCCGTAAATAAACAGTTCAGCGTTAGGTTCATATTTTTCAAAGATCACTGTTTATCAAACTTCTGTGTCCTCAGATGTACTTACCTGGAAGAAACATAGGTTTTTAGAATGGCTAGGAACTGTGACTGCTGCGAACAGATGGAGGCAGAGTTGGTGACTCTTCGCTCGCAGCTACAGGTGGCGTTGGCTTCGCTGGCAACGCTTGAGACTGCGGTGGGTGGGCGCCGCTGTTGTGGGCCACTCGTGGGAGTACGGCAGACGCCCTGTGCATCTGTTTTGCCCTCCGTTCGGCCTGCGGCTGTGGCCAGCCCACTCACTGCCCGCGAGGTGGTTGCCCCCCAATCCGTGGTGGATTGGGAGGTCTCCTGAGCGCGTGTCAGGCGGCGTAAGACTTCCCGGGGGACCGAAGTGGAGGCCTCCCCGGTTAGTCTTGCTAACAGATTTGAGGCACTTTCTGTGGCAGCGGATGTTCCTGCCGCAGATGGTGTCGCTTGTCCTGTACTCGCCCCTTTGCCTTCAAGATCCAGGCACTCACTGAGGGTGGGTCTGTTGGTAGTTGGGAGCTCCAACATTAGGCGGGTAATGGAGCCCCTTAGGAAAATGGCTACTAGTGAGGGGAAGAATTCCACTGTGCACTCCGTGTGCATACCGGGGGGAGTCATTCCAGATGTGGAATGGGTCCTTCCGGATGCCATGAAGAGCACAGGGTGCAGCCAGCTGCAGGTGGTGGCTCATGTCGGGACCAATGATGTGTGTCGCTTTGGATCGGAAGAGATCCTTCCTGGTTTTGAGCGGCTATCTTAACTGGTAAAGACTGCCAGTCTTGCTTGCAAGATGAAAGCGGAGCGCACCATCTGCAGCATTGTCGACAGGACTGACTGCGGACCTTTGGTTCAGAGCCGAGTGGAGGGTCTGAATCAGAGGCTCAGACGGTTCTGCGACCGTGTGGGCTGCAGATTCCTCGACTTGCGCCAAAGGATGGTGGGTTTTCGGGTTCCACTATACTCAGGAAGTGGCTAAACGGGTAACTTGGGCTGTGTGGCGTGGACTGGGCGGTTTTTTAGGTTAGAGGGCCTTGGGAATACATAAAATGGGTTTCAGTCACAAAGGGGGCATGTCAGACACAGGAATAAAGCAGATCTAGAAACCATTGGTATAACAGTTGTAAATTGTCGTAGCTGTATTGGGAAAGTTCCAGAGCTCCAAGCGCTGATAGAAAGTATTGAGGCACAAATCGTTATAGGTTCTGAAAGCTGGCTGACGCCCGAGATAAATTCTGCCGAAATTTTTTCAAAGGGCCAAATGGTCTTCGGAAAGGATAGAATAAATAAAAAAGGGGGGTGGCGTGTTTATTGCTGTTACAAACGGTTTATCCTGCAGCGAAATTGAGACAGATACTTCCTGTGAGTTGGTCTGGGTAGAGGTTATACCTAACAACCGGAATAAATTAATAATTGGATCTTTTTATCGGCCCCCTGACTCAGACAATGCGGTTGCCGAAATGTTCAAAGAAAGCTTGAATCACATTTCAAATAGGTATCCGAAGCATACTGTTATAATCGGTGGAGACTTTAATTTACCCTTGATATGTTGGCATAATTACGTATTCAAAACCGGCGGCAAATATAAAACATCCTCCGAACTAGTTCTGAATGCTTTTTCTGAGAACTACTTCGAACAGTTAGTTCATGAACCCACTAGAATAGTAAGTGGTTGTGAAAATACCCTTGACTTCCTAGCAACAAATAATCCGGAGATAGTAAAGAGCATCAAAACAAATACAGGGATTAGTGAACATCGAGTTGTTGTAGCGAGACTAAATGTCGAAATTCCCAAATGCACAAAAAATAAACGAATAATATATCTATTCAATAAAGCAGATAAAAATTCGCTTCATTCTTTCCTGAGTGATAATCTCCAGTCTTTCAAAACTAAAAATGCGAGTGTAGATCAGTTGTGGCTTACTTTCAAAGACATAATATCAGTAGCAATCGAGAGATTTATACCAAATAAATTAATAAACGAGGGGGCTGATACCCTGTGATACACAAAAAAGGTAAGATCACTGTTGCAGAAACAAAGAAAAATACTTGCAAAATTTAAAGAGACACAGAATCCACTAGACTGGCAATCTTTCACTGAAACTCGCAACCTAGCGCGGACTTCAATGCGAGAAGCCTATAGTAGTTACCACAACGAAAACCTGTCCCGTAATCTTCCAGACAATCCAAAGAAATTCTGTCATATGTGAAGTACACTAGCGGCAAAACACAAGCAATACCTTCACTATGCAATAGCAATGGTAATACTACCGACGACAGTACTGCTAAGGCAGAATTACTAAACACAGCTTTCCGATATTCGTTCACCAAAGAAGACGAAGTGAACACTCCAGTATTCAATCCAAGAACAGATGCCAGCATGCGAACCTTAGAAGTAGATGTTCCTGGAGTAGTAAAACAGCTTAAGACACTAAACAAAACCAAATCTTCCGGGCCTGATTATATACCAACTAGATTCCTCTCAGATTATGCTGATGCAATAGCTCCGTACTTAGCTATAATTTACAACTGATCACTCAGCGAAAGATCTGTACCCAAAGACTGGAAAGTTGCCAAAGTTACTCCAATATTCAAGAAAGGCAATAGGAGTGATCCCCAAAATTACAGGCCTATCTCATTGACGTCGATTTGCTGTAGGATTTTGGAACATTTACTTTGTTCGAATATTATGAACTACCTCGAAGAGAACGACCTATTAACCAATAGTCAGCACGGATTCAGAAAGTATCGCTCTTGCGAAACACAGCTTGCTCTTTATTCACATTAAGTGTTAAGTGCCATCGACAAGGGATCTCAAATCGATTCCGTATTTCTGGATTTCCGGAAAGCTTTTGATACTGTACCCTACAAGCGGCTTCTAATGAAATTGCGTGCTTATGGAATATCTTCCCAATTGTGTGATTGGATTCACGATTTCCTATCAGAAAGGACACAGTTCGTTGTAATTGACGGTAAGTCATCGAGTAAAACAGAAGTGATATCTGATGTTCCACAGGGAAGCGTTATAGGTCCCCTACTCTTCCTCGTGTTTATAAACGATTTAGGGGACAATCTGAATAGCTCCCTTAGACTGTTCGCGGATGATGCTGTCGTTTATCGGTCAGTGAAGTCAACAGAGGATCAAAAGCAACTGCAAAGCGATTTAGACAAAATTTCTACTTGGTGCGAAGATTGGCAATTGACACTAAATAAAGAAAAGTGTGAAGTAATACACATGACCACTGAAAGAAATACGCTGAACTTCAATTACACGATAAATCAGTAAAACCTTAAGGTCGTAAATTCTACCAAATACCTAGGAGTTACAATTACAAAGAACTTTGACTGGAGAGAACACATAGAAAATATTGTGGGGAAGGTGAATCAAAGGTTACGTTTCCTTGGCAGAACGCTTCGAAGATGCACCAGCTCCACCAAAGACACTGGCTACATCACACTTGTGCATCCTCTCCTGGAGTACTGTTGCCCCTTGTGGGACCCTCACCAGGTGTGGACTGACGGAAGATATTGAGAAGGTTCAGAGAAGGGCAGCTCATTTTGTTTTAAAAGAAAGACGTTATTCATTGTGGCGTGATCTGTTTGCGAACTTTCAATCACCGCCTTTTACTTCTGAATGTGAAAATATTTTGCTAGCACCCACCTACTTAGGGAGACATGACCATTCCAATAAAATAAGAGAAATCAGATCGAAAACTGAATGATTTAGGTGTTCTTTCTTCCCACGTGCTATTAGAGAATGGAACGGTAGAGAAAAGTTATGAAAGTGGTTAATGAACCCTCTGCCCCAGGCACTTAAATGTGATTTGCGGAGTATCTATGTAGATGTAGATGAGCACTGCCGCATGAAGGATGATGGGCAATGAAGTCTCCAAGAATGATAAAGGGAGAGGGCAGTTGAGGCAGCACATATAGATGGCCTATCAGGTGGGAAGTAGAGATTACAAATTGTTAATGGAGTTTGTAAGTGGACCCTAACAGCAACCCCTTACAGTGTAGAAGTATCCGTGTACATGCTTGTGGGGGGGGGCATGCTTGTAGGGGGGCCAATCGGTTCCAACAGAAACCACAGAACCCATGGAGGGTCACTGAATGTCCATCAATGAAATGTGATTCCTGCAGAACAACACAGGCTGCAGAGTAAAAGGAAGTAAGTTATTTTAGCTCCAGGAGGTTAATAGACATTAAAGTTCCACTGGACGAGAACAGATCGAGAATCCAGACGGGAGGCGAGCCGCTCGAAGCCTATCACGCCGCCGGATCGATGTCCGCCACCGATGCAGAAGGGACGACAGCAGAGAGTGAGCTGGTATCAGTGAGGTCTGGCACAGGTGAAAATCAGGCACGAGGCCTCCGATCTGGTGAACACAGGGAAGAGGAGCCGTGGGAAAGGGCACCTTCACCACCAAATGCTAGAAGAGAGGTGGAAGGTGTAGGAGAGAGAGAGAGAGAGAGAGAGAGAGAGAGTGAACAGTGGGGTGGGAACGTGACAAAGAGAGAGGAGGACGTAACAGAGGCAAAAGTAGGTCCCGATGACACACAACTCCCTGAACTGGGGAGGGGTTATACACACCAGAACATCACCGAGACGGTCGGAGGCGCACGGAGCAGCAGATACAGTTTTGGTGAATAGGGAGCCAGCACGCATCTTACGCTTCGAGTCAACTTCACCAAACTTGCCCTATATCTGTTCTACAAAAAACAGATACTTGGTGACAGTTAACATACCTCTGTCAGTCCCGGTGCAGACCACGTAGCATGGAAAGGGTTTCACTCTGAGCTGACATGCATCAACTTGGGTGGCGACGGTTCTCGTATCTCGAGTAACCACATTAAAGGCTCCATTCCTTTCTCCAGAGATGGCCGACGAATGGCTATTTTGCATTGAAAGCTTCACACATTTAACGATGTGAAACGTCCGCACTGGTACCACCAACTCCATTCGGCATTGGCGCCACCCAGCCACAGCAAAGGCCACCTGACACGATGGCTTTTGCCGCAAGTCCCAATACCCCGTGACGACGGGTATTGACTCCTTGGCCTGCTTGGGAACATTACAGCTCTGGTACCAGCAATGTGATCACTGCATTGTCGGGTACATAGCTGACACCCCTCCCTCCAGCACGCATACTGGCAACAAGTGCCCGGGACCTAGCAGGGTAGGGTGCTATGGCGAGGATGGATGAGGAAAAGTAAAGGCTGAGGAGCCGTGTGGTAGCGGCTAGGTTGGGAGTTCTTCCCCAAATGGCCCACACTGACAACTGATTTTGTGGTGGAGGTCAAAACCCGAGGGGGGGGGGGGGGACCAAACTGGGCCAAAACTGTGGTTAAACACCGAGGAGACCAAATTCACTAAAACAATCATTGCAACTGTAGCCAACAGCTTTCAGCTGCTTATGGACAGTGGCCAACTCACCCCAAATCCGTACACAACAGGTGCGGTCTCTACCCATCTCCATATAGTTGCTTAAAGTTACCATAGGCACCAAAATATGTGAGAATAAAGCCCTCAAAAACAAAACAAACAAATTTATACAAGAATAAACTTCATAAAAACAGAAGCACTAATAATATTCAGGAAACTGACTAGTATTGAAAATGCAGAAAAAGCTATTAAGTTGACATTCTGGTGGTAATTTGCACGTGACTCAATCTTAACTAAGTCCCAAATAACCAGCTTCACAGACAGCTACCCTTTGTCACCTCCAACTTTATCATCAGAACCTCATCCTTCAAAATAGCTTTGATCACGTATTGTCGTGCTGTGTAATGAGAGAGATGCTACTGGAAATGCGCTAAATCCCCTCTAAAGAACTGTTCTGCCATCTGACCTACCTCCACAACATCCTAATCTCTCCCTTCATCACTTCAAATCTCAATGCCGTGCCACAAAAATTGTATCACTGTGGAAGACACTGACGAGAGATCTGTCAAATCCACCCACCAAGCATTTTGTATTCCGGCTGCATCAAAGGCTTATCGTACCCTGTTAGTGGTTGGGCCACCTGTGAAAGCAGCCGAGTGATTTACCAACTCTGTTGCAATGATTGCAAGGATTATGAGCACCAACAAGCTGTCCAACAGAATGAATGGAGTCCCAAACTGTGGCCAAAAGCAAATTGGATCGCCCACTAGCAGATCACGTAGCCGACATGCTCGATTTTAAAGGCTGCTTTACACTTTGGGCCATACGTATACCTCACCACCACCAGGTCTTCTGAATTGTGGAGATGGAAGCTGTCTTTTAAACTACCTTCCCTTACATCTGCTAGAGCCCCTAAGTTGCCTCACGTTTCCCTCTACCTGCAAACTCCACCAGGCACGCCCTGCATCCTTCCCTCTCCCCACCCACTGCTGCTGTGCCACTCGAGCTGCAGCACCTGGACACAGTTGAGCCCGTGTGAGTGCACGGAAGTATGCGCGCTTCCTTTTTCTAATGCAGGCTGTGGCCCAAATGTAAGTTTGAGTGTGATCTAATTTTCTATAAACCAGCCTACAGCTCAGTAATAATCTTTACGTCGAGTTCATTATACTGTCAACAATTACGTGAGCGAGAGTTGAGACAGAAGTCTTTGCAAAGATTTACACTGCTGGCCTCCTAAAATGGAACAACTGAAGGAAACATCCAAATCAATTTGCAACACACCTTTGTAGCGACGAGAGATAAACGCGATTAGTATTTCGGCACAGATAGACGTCACCGGTGTCAGGACCGCCATCAACGAGTAGTATATAAAGGAGGAACAGAGGACCGTATGGCTGTACTGAATTTATTCTTTTTGCAGTCGTTTTGCATGCGGAGCTTCACTGTGCCTAGGAAAAGAGCAGGTTGACTGAGGAGGACCAATTGCCCTTATGGATTGTGACAAACATAACTGAATAAATAACTTCTTGATGCGGGAGGACTGCACCTGTCTCACACCACTACACATGATGATAGGCATCTTGTGCACATAGCAGTGATAGACCACCCTGCCTCACCACAAACTGTATCTCTACAAATCTGGTCGGTTACACATCTATAGAGCCCATTCGACAATGTTTGCAGTAGAGTCAGCTGTCGGCAATATGTCTGTTGCTACGTTTACCACTGAGACTAAACTAGTGGCATTTATGCTGGCAATGTAATGATGTGGATAGCCGAATGGTACGATCCTGATTGGGCTGACATCATAATCATGGTCACATTAAGATCTGGAGGCACTGTAATGAGAGAGAGTTCAACCATCGCCTCGTACAAAACGGTACTGGTTCTACACATGGAATTACAGTTTAGAGTGGTATTGAAGTCCACATAACAGCCAGCTCAACATACATGCAGCATTGGAGGTTGTTGCCCTCCCATACACCATCCCAGCTACACCAGATCAACTTTGGTAATTTCTATGCTCAGGAAGATTGTGGGTGTTTTTCTTTAGTTTTAGGGCGCACAACTTCTACGGTCATTAGCACCCAGACAAGAACAAAGATTCGCTAGATCTAAAAAAAAATTGGTAACTGCCAGTTAGAACATTCAAGAAAAGGCTAAAAACGAAGTATAAAAGACAATTAAAAGGGTTAAATATCCTTTGATAAGTTGGCCAAGTTGATAAAACGCAAAACTCGAGCAGCTGCTCGTGTGTCATCAGCTAAAATTTCCTCCAGAGTAGACGGAAAGTGAAGGGCTACACGGAGATGATTAAAATTGGGACAAGACAGTAAAACATGTCGCACTGTCAGCAGTTCACCGCAGGAGCATAGCGGTGCAGGTTCGACGGATAGCAAGTGACCGTGGCTGAAACGGCAATGACCGATCCGCAACCGAGCCAGGATGACCTCCTCCCGCCGAGAGGGGCGTGAGGAGGTCCTCCAAGCGGTCGGGATCGGTTTTACAGTTCTCAATTTATTGTTGTACAGTGAAAACCATGCACCGTGCCATGACGACTCGATACTCCGGCGAAGAGGCCGTTGAACATCGTCCGATGGGACGCAAAGGGTAGCCATGCAAGGCAAAAGAGCTGCGGACTTGGCTGCTATGTCGGCGGTCTCATTCCCGGGCACACCCATGTGGCCAGGGACTCAAAGGAAAGAAACGTGACAGTTATCATCTGCTAGCAACTGGAGGGAGCTTTGGATCCGATACAAGAGAGGATGGTTAAGAAAGTGTCCTTATGACTCTGCAGGGCACTAAGGGAGTCCGAACATATCGCATAGAAAGATTGGCAGTGGCAGCAGGTGTACAAAAGGGCCTGGTGGAGGGCAAAAAGCTCAGCAATGAAATTCGAGCACCGGTCAGGGAGCTTGTATTGGAAACGGTTGTCCCCGACGACGAAGGCAGATCCGACACCGGCAGTGCTCTTGGAAGCATCAGTGTAAATAAATATGGCATTATCAAATCGCGAATGGAGTTCGACAAGCCTCGAGCAGTATACCAAATTCGGAGTGCTCTCCTTGGGGAGCGAACTAAGTTCAAGGTGAGTGTGAACCTGGGCCTGGTGACACGGTGGCAATGGGCTTTCGCTCAACCAAAAGGTGGAAGGAAGGATAAAATCGAGCCGCTGTCACAGGCAGCGAAACCGAACTCCAGGTGGAAGTAAGGCTATCGCAGACAACTGATATTGGCGATCGAGTGAGTCGTCAAAAAATAATCGGTAGGGCATCGACCGCAGGCGGCATGCGTACCGGCTGGTATAAAATGCACCGGTCGCCAGACGTAATCCCCGATGGTGGATAGAGTTGACACGGCGGAGAATCGACGGCCGTGCAGAAGAGTATACAAGGTTTCTGTAGTCGAGTTTCGACTGAACAGTGGGCTGGTAAAGGTGAAGCAGGACGGTACGATCCGCTCCCCATGACGTGCCACTGAGGACACGAAGAACATTAAAAGGATCGGGCACAACGGGCAGCCAGGTAGGACATGTGTGTGGACCAGCAAAGTTTACGATCCAACATGAGTCCCAAGAATTTTGTAGTCTCCACGAAAGGGAGAGCAGTAGGGCCGAGATGTAGAGAAGGTGGAAGAAATTCTTTGTATCTCCAGAAGTTTGTGCTCACCGTTTTCTCAGTGGAGAATCGGAAGCCGTTTGCGATGCTCCAGGAATATAGACGGTCAAGACAGCGTTGAAGACAACGCTCCAAGAGACACGTCCACTGGGCGCTGCAATAAATTGCGAAATCGTCTACAAAAAGGGATCCAGAAACGTCGGCTGAAAGGCAATCTGCGATCGGATTGATTGCAATGGCAAAGAGAGCCATTCCATTCTCCTGGCAAAATGTATCTGACAAAACAGAGCCCACCCGTACCCGGAACTTGCGATCCGCCAAAAACGCTTGAATGAAAAGAGGGAGGCGGCCCCGAAGGCCCCATGTGTGCAATGTGCGGAGAATGCCCACTCTCCAACAGGTATCATATGCCTTCTCCAAGTCGAAGAACACTGCTACTGTGTGACGCTTCTTTAGAAAGTTATTCATAATGAAGGTCGACAACGTAACGAGGTGATCAGCAGCAGAGCGATGTCGACGAAAACCACATTGGACATTTGTTAGGAGGCGGCGAGATTCGAGGAGCCAGACCAACCGAGCGTTAACCATGCGTTCCATCACCTTGACGACGCAGCTCGTCAGAGAAATGGGGCGATAACTGGAAGGAAGATGTTTGTCCTTCCCTGGTTTGGGGATGGGGACAACAATGGCTTCACGCCAACTTGTGGGAACATGACCTTCAGTCCATATGCGATTGTAGGTACTTAGAAGAAAATACTTGCCCGTAGGAGAGAGGTTCTTCAGCATCTCAATATGAATGGAATCGGGCCCGGGAGCAGAAGATCGGGACAGGACGAGTGCACGGTCTAGCTCCTGCATGGTGAAGGCGACATTATAATTTTCACGATTAAAAGAGTGGAAAGAAGGCGGCCGTGCCTCCTCTACCTGTTTGCGAGGGAGGAAGGCAGGGTGGTAATGGCCAGAGCTCGAAACCTCCGCAAAGAAACGGCCCAATGCATTGGAAACATCAGCGGGGTCCACGAGGACTGCGTTCTCCACGGTCAGGCCAGGAATCGGGGAGTGGACCTTGATGCCTGATAAACGGCGTAGGCCACCCTAAACAACCGTGGAGGGAGTAAAACGGTTAAAAGAACTAGTAAAAGCTGTCCAGCAAGCTTTTTTGCCGTCGTTTATGATACAACGACATTGCACTCTCATTCGTTTATAATTTAAGCAATTCTCCAAAGTTGGGTGGCGGCAGAAGGTGCGTAAAGCACGTCGCCGGGCTCTAAGCGCGTCGCGGCAGGCTGCAGTCCACCAAGGGACCGGAACACGACTTGGAGAAGAGGAAGTACGAGGTATGGAACGTTCGGCAGCGGTGAGAATAAACTCTGTGAGGTAGTCGACCTGACTGTCAAGTTGGTAAAATTCTGATCGTGAAAAACAGCCATGGAAGAATAAAGCCCCCAGTCGGCTTTAGAAATGTTCCAACTGGTGGGACGAGGAGATGGGGAATGATGCAGGAAGTGGATGATACAAGGGAAATGGTCACTTGAGTACGTGTCAGAAAGTGCATACCACTCAAACCGACCGGCAAGCTGTGGAGTGCATATTGCGAGGTCTATATAGGCATAAGTGTGTGTTGTGTCTGTAAGGAAGGTCGGTGCACCGGTGTTGAGGCAGACAAGATCGAGGTGTTGGAGAATGTCCACCAAAAGGGAGCCTCTCGGACAAGGTGCTGGAGAGCCCCATTGGGGGTGGTGGGCATTAAAGTCGCCTACCAACACGAAAGGTGAAGGGACCTGGTCAACGAGGTGTAGCCCATCTGCCCTAGTAAGGGGGGATGACGATGGCGAATAGATATTACAGAGGGAAGAGGTAAATGTGGATAGAGTGATGCAGACGGCAACTGCCTGTAGGTGAGTATGCAGTGTAATGGGATGGTAATAGACGTCGTCTCAAATGAACATCAGAACCCCTCCATGGGCTAGGGTACCTTCCACAGGTGGCAGGTCGGAACACACAGAGTTGTATTGGGGTAAGTCTGCACGATCACTTGGACACAACTTAAGTTTCTTGGAGACAGACTAGAAGCCGGCAGTGCAATCTAAGTAGTAGTTTTAACTCATCTCGATTAGAACGAATGCCGCGAATATTCCATTGAAGGAGCGCCATGATAAAAAATGAGATAAGAAATAAGCATAAAAACGAACAAGCAAGCAGGGTCACCTCGACGGCTGATGAGGACCGGATTTCGAGGGAGCACTGCTATCGCTGTCTAGGGGCAAAGGGTTGTGGTCGATAGGTTCGTCTGACCCACCTGCCACCTCCCTGAGTTGATCAGGAGGGTCAGTTTCCACCGCCGGTAAAGGGCCGGGTGCCCGGCAGACGGAGCGTCCCGGTGAAACAGAAGACGGCAGAGGCCGGCAACTGTTGGATGCCGTGACGGATGGGTCACGCCTTGGCAGGGAAGGAGAGGAACTCTTTTTCTTGTCGGCTCTTCTGGAAGAGTGATGGTGAGAAGAGGCAGTTGACGGTTGGGAAGCCTTAGAACGCAAAAAATCCTCACGGACAGGTTCCTTTTTCAAAGTCCGGGCTTCTTGTTTAGGTGCCCGTGGTTTACTAGAGGTTGACGAAGACTGAACTTTAGAAGCAGCATGAGGAAGCGGGGATGTGGAACGGGCAATTTTCGGGCTGGCGTATCGCACAACTGTGTCAGCGAAAGTAAAATCACAGGTCTGGGTACTTGAATCCTTAGTAGGTCGAGTGGAGGTGAGGACCTGACTGTATGTGCCCGCTGAGAAGACAGTGGGCTTTTGAGTCGCTAACAACTTTCGAGCGGCAGATGTTGATACCTTCTGCGTAACCCGAATTTGCTGGCTGGCTTTTTCATCCTTATAGACAGGGCAGTCTCGAGAGGAAGCCGCATGGTGACTGTTACAGTTAAGACAGTGAGGGGATGGAGGTGGGCAATCACCCTCATGGGCGTCCCTACCACAAGTGACACATTTTGCTGCGTTGGGGCAATGTTCACGGGTGTGGTTGTACCGGTGGTATTGAAAACAGCGCGTTGGGTTAGGTGCATAAGGGCAGACGGAGATGACTTCGTACCCTGCTTTGACCTTCGACGGGAGTTCAACTCTGTTGAAAGTCAAAAACACAGAACGAGTCGGTGTCAGCTGGTTATCAACCTTTTTCATCATCCTATGGACGGCTGTTATACCCTGATCGGACATATAGGATTGTATGTCTTCATCAGACAACCCGTCAAGGGATCTCGTACAAACTACCCACTATGATGAGTTGAGTGTGCGGTGCGCTTCCACCTTGACTGGAAACGTGTGTAACAACGTAGTCCGGATTAGCTTTTGGGCTTGGAATGCACTGTCCGCTTCCAGCAACAATGTGCCATTGCGCTGACGCGAACAGGTTTTAACAGGGCCAACAATTCCGTCAACACCTTTCTGTATGACGGAAGGATTTACAGAATTGAAATCTTTACCGTCAGTGCGAGACACAACAAGAAATTTCAGTAGATTAGGCAGAGTCTTCATGTGCTGAGGCGAATCTATTTTTCGTTCCTGGGTCAACGTCACTGAAGAAGAGAAGGAAGTCATCCTGGAAGTGTCCCCCGTGACTACCGGCGTCTCCGATGGCGCGCTCCTTCCTAGTGGGGGCCCTCTCTGAGGGCTTACCCGCCTTAGGTGATTGTTCACACCTCAGGTCACACTCCCGAGAGCTGACGGAGGGACCAATCGGCATGTTCGGAAGGTACCAGCTCGGGTAATCACCCCTCCCTGGGCCTGGCCTTTACCAGGGGGTACGTATGTGCCCTACTTGTCTACCCAGGGCAGGGAATTACGCGTTACCCCATCACCTGCTACACATGATAATGCATGGGTCGACCTTCAGAAACGCACAGGGAGGAAAGAAGAAGAATAGAGGAAGTGAAGAGAGATAAGGAAAGAAATGTCTCAAACGCCGGGGCGGAGACTAATGAGTAGGAGAAGAAGGCTAGGAGAGTACAGCAAGAAGAGGAAGACAGAAACAAAGGGAAGGAAAGGAAGGAACCAAATAATAAGAGAAACGACAACAAGAAACCACCTGAACTCGCGAAAGACGCCTGTCTCCGGGTGAAGGCACAAACCGGGAGGGAAAGTGAAGCAGCCTGGGGCAGAAGAAAGGCTGCTCCGGCTCGGGGCCCCGTGCGTGGCACACACGTACCCACAAAAGAACTGTGGGCCCCCGGGGGGGACACCACCCAGAGTAGGCTTCCGCCGTCCTCGCAACCTCCGCAACATCCTTGTCCAACCTTACAACATCCCAAAACCACCCTCCCTACCTAATGGTTCCTACCCCTGCAACCGATCCCACTGCAAAACCTGTCCAATGCATCCTCCCACTACCACATACTCCAGCCCCACCACAGGAAAAACCTACCCGATTCAAGGCAGGGCCACATGCGAGACAACACACGTCATATGCCAGATAACATGTGTCCACTGTTCAGCCTTTCATGTTGGTATCACTACTAACAAATTGGCTGAGCGGATGAATGGGCACAGACGGACTGTTCGTCTGAGGGACACCCAATATCCTGTGGCAGAACATGCCCTCCAGCATAACTCCAGGGACCTGGGCACGTGTTACACCACACGTGCCATTTGGATAGTACCAACAAACACCAGTCCCTCAGAGCTACGGAGGTTGCGCACGCGAGCACGTGTGTGTCCATCTTTCCCTGTTAATGAAAAACGTTTTAAACAACCCCCCGCCCCTCCTACACCCCTCAGCATCATTCATTTCCCTCATCTTCTCTTCTCTTTACTTCTTGATCTTTCCTCTTTGGTTATATTTATCCTCTCTGACTTGGCTCAGTACATACATGCAGTATCTCTGACGCCCACAATCCCGAAACACCAACTTCATGACCTAGGTCGTCAACTACCTTTCCCTTCTGTTCCCATCCATTCTTCTTCCCTTCTCTCCCACCTGATGAAGGAACTGTGTTCCGAAAGCAAGTCCTTTTTGTCCCATTTTTTCTGTTTCTTCATTTGTGTTAGTATCGGCGGTAGAGCACAAAGGTAAGTACTGGCCAGCCATTCTATCTCATTTCAAGAATATTTATCATCTCTGAGGAGAATTTTCATCATTAATCGTAGGAGACTTTCCTAAAATATGTATAAAATAAAGATTTTTGACTTACCTAAAGTACAGGCTCGTCGACAGAAACATAAAACTCACACAAAAACCAGGCGAAGGAGCACAGGTGTGACAGCATCACAAATAAATAAATGAATACACACACACACACACACACACACACACACACACGCTTTCGCAGCCTAGCTGCTTCGTCAGGCAGAAGGGAAGGAGAGGGAAAAGGAAATGATGGGGGTTTTAAGGGAGTGGGTAAGGAGTCATTCCAATCCCAGGACAGGAAAGACTTACCTCGGGGGGAAAAAAGGAGGGTAAACAAATACAAATACACACCCACCCACACATTTACACAGACGCAAGTACACTTAGGCATGCATACTGTAAATATATATATATATATATATATATATATATATATATATATATTACACAGACGCAAGTACACTTAGGCATGCATACTGTAAATATATATATATATATATATATATATATATATATATATATATATTTACAGTATGCATGCCTAAGTGTACTTGCGTCTGTGTAAATGTGTGGGTGTGTGTGTATTTGTATTTGTTTACCCTCCTTATATATATATATATATATATATATATATATATATATATAAAATTGGAAAGTCCAGGTTGGAATAAATAATATAGTGAGGACAGTTTACTACTCACCGCAAAGACGTGGCGACGAGCTGCGACAGGCACATACAAAAGACACACACATACAACACATTCAGCTATCGGCCATGGCCTTCTTCAGAAATAGAGCACTCACACAATCACACAGGCACACAACACAGTCATACAACCATCACCTCCGACTGCCACACTTCGAATCACGCTCTGCAGCGAATCGGGGACGGGAGGGGAGGGGAGGGGGAGGGGATAGAAAGGTTACGTCACGGTGGTGGGGATGGGTTAGATGGGAATAACGAGATGCAGCTTAGGAATGGAGTGGGGAGGCGGGTGAGGGGAGAAAATAAAATAAAATAAAGTAAAATAATATAATTTATAATAATTCATGTACACTGCAAGTGCACAAGACCACATACACACACACACACACACACACACACACACGATCACACATTCACACACCACTCAAATCAGGCGAGGTTTGGGATACAGAGGTAGGAACTGTAAGGTATGGAAAATATATATATATATATATATATATATATATATATATATATATATATATATATATATATATGCTACAGTATGTCTGCCTAGGTGTATTTGTGTCTGTGTGAATGTGTGGGCATGTGTGCATTTGTTTACCCTCCATTTTTTCCCCCAAGGTAAGTCTTTCCTCTGCCGGGATTGGAATGGCTCCTTACCCCCTTCCTTAAAACCCTCATCATTTCCTTTTCCCTCTCCTTCCCTACTGCCTGAAGACGCAACTGGGTTGCGAAAGCTTGCGATTGTGTGTGTGTGTGTGTGTATTCATTTATTTATTTGTGATGCTGTCACACCTGTGCTCCTTCGCCTGGTGAGTAATCTTCGTCTATTTTTTATATTTTATATATATATATATATATATATATATATATATATATATATATATATATATATATACACACATACACATATATACATATACACACATACACATACACACACATACACATATATATATATATAGGGAAGTTATCGTAGGTTGAGGCCTGGTTGATTTCGGGATCGGAGAATGTATTGTAGGGATAACTCCCATCTGTGCAGTTCAGAAAAGCTGGTGGTGGATGGGAGGATCCAGATGGCCCGGGTTGTGAAGCAGCCATTGAAATCAAGCATGTGCTCCGCTGCATGCTGTGCCACAGGGTGGTCCACCTTGTTTTTGGCCACAGTTTGGCGGTGGCCATTCATCCTAATGGACAGCTGGTTGGTGGTCATGCCAATATAGAAAGCTGTACAGTGCTTGCAGCACAGTTGGTAAATTACGTGGCTGCTTTCACAAGTGGCCCGGCCTCTGATAGGGTAGGATAAGCCTGTGACAGGACTGGAATAGGAAGTGCTGGGTGGGTGGATTGGACAGGTCTTGCAGCGGGGTCTTCCACAAGGATATGATCCCTGTGGCAGTGAGCTGGGTTTCGGGGTGGCATAAGGATGAACTAGGATGTTGTGAAGGTTGGGAGGGCGACGGAACACCACTTTAGGAGGGGTGGGAAGGATCTTGGGCAGGATGTCTCATTTCAGGGCATGAGGATAGAAAATCAAAACCTTGGGGAAGGATGGAATTTATTTGTTCGAGACCAGGGTAGTACTGGGTGACAAGGGGAGCGCTCTTTTGTGGATGGTTACTAGTGTTAGGAAGAGGATTTGGGGTGTGTGAGGATATGGCACGGGAGATTTGTTTGCGGACTAGGTCTGTGGGGTAGTTTCTGTTTGTGAAGGCCTTTGTGAGACCTTCAGCATATTCAGAAAGGGAATTCTTGTCACTGCAGATATGCCGTCCACGGGTGGCCAGGCTGTAAGGGAGGGATTTTTTGACGTGGAAGGGATGGCAACTGTCAAAATGTAGGTACTGTTGGTGGTTGGTAGGTTTAATATGGACGGAAGTGTGGATGGAGCCGTCAGTGAGGTGGAGGTTGACATCCAGGAATGTGGCATGGTTGGTTGAGGAAGACCAGGTGAAGTGGATGGGAGAGAAGGAATTGAGGTTCTGAAGAAAGGAGGATAGGGTGTCCTGGCCGTGAGTCCAGATCATGAAAATATCATCAATGAACCGGAACCAGGCCAGAGGCTTGAGGTTTTGGGATGCTAGGAAGGATTCCTCCAGACGGCCCATGAACAGGTTGGCATAGGAGGGTGCCATGCGGGTGCCCATGGCTGTGCCTTGGATTTGATGGTAAACATTCCCCTCAAAGGAAAAGTAGTTGTTAAGTAGGATGAAATTGGTAAGGGTTATGAGGAATGAGGTATCAGGCTTGCGTTCAGAGGGACGTTGGGAGAGGTAGTGTTCCAGAGCGGCAAGGCCATGGGCATGTGGGATGTTGGTGTATAGGGAGGTGGCATCCACTGTGACAAGTAAAGATCCAGGAGGCAAAGGGGTGGGAATGGTGGAGAGTCGGTGAAGGAAGTGGTTGGTATCCTTGATGTGGGAAGGTAGATTTTGGACAATAGGTTGGAGGTGTTGGTCAACTAGGGCTGAAATTCGTTCGGTAGGCGCATCAAACCTACCAACAAACAACAGTACCTCCATTATGACAGCTGCCATCCATTCCATATCAAACGTTCCCTTCCCTACAGCTTAGGTCTTCGTGGCAAACGAGTCTGCTCCAGTCCCGAATCCCTGAACCAGTACACCAACAACCTAATATCAGCTTTCACATCCCGCGGCTATCCTCCTGATCTGGTACAGAAACAAGTTTCCAGAGCCACTTCCTCATCCCCCCAAATTCAGAACCTTCCACAGAAGAACCCCAGAAGTGCCCCTCTTGTCACCGGATACTTTCCGGGACTGGAGCGGACTCTGAATGTGGCTCTCCAGCAAGGATACGACTTCCTTAAATCCTGCCCCGAAATGAGATCCATCCTTCATGACATCCTTCCCACTCCACCAAGAGTGTCTTTCCGCCGCCCACCTGACATGCCTGCACTGTGAAGCGTTCTATGTGGGAATGACCAGCAACAAACTGTCCATTCGCATGAACGGTCACAGGCAGACAGTGTTTGTTGGTAATGAGGATCACCCTGTGGCTAAACATGCCTTGGTGCACGGCCAGCACATCTTGGCACAGTGTTACACCGTCCGGGTTATCTGGATACTTCCCACCAACACCAATCTTTCAGAACTCCGGAGATGGGAACTTGCCCTTCAACACATTCTCTCTTCCCGTTGCCCGCCTGGTCTCAACCTCCGCTAAATTCTAATTCCCGCCCGCCATCTTTAACATCTTTGCCTCGGTTCTGTGGACAGAGCCTCTGCCTGAAGTGGCATCTCTGTCCAACTTCTTTGGTTTCTACAAATGTCTGCCTAAGTGTGTTTGGATGTGGATATGTGTGAGTGTGTGTGTATTTGTTTACCTTCCTTTTTGTCCCCTAAGGTAAGTCCTTCCACTCCTGGGATTGGAATGGGTCCTTTTCCACTTCCTTAAAACCCGTATCCTTCCCTTTCTCCTCTCCTTCCTCCCTCTTTTTCCCGAAGAAGCCACCACTGGTGGCGAAAGCTCGAATGGTTGTGTGTTTTTGTGTGTGTTTAGTGTTCCTATCGACCAGCCTGTACTTTAGGTAAGTCAAAAATCTTTATTTTATACTATATATATATATATATATATATATATATATATATATATAGAGGGAAACTTTCCCGGTGGGATAAATAAAAATAAAAATAGAAAAGAGATGACTTACCAAAAGGACCGGCTCGTCGAGAGAAACGAATAAAATCACACACAAACACACATACAAGCTTTCGCCACCACTGGCAGCTTCTTCAGGAAAAAGAGGAAAAAAGGGGAGGAAAAGGGAAGGATATGGGTTTTAAGGAAGTGGAAAAGGAGTCATTCCAATCCCAGGAGTGGAAGGACTTACCTTAGGGGAAAAAAAGGAAGGTAAACAAATACACACACACTCAGACATATCGAAACGCAAGCACACCTAGACAGACATTTGTGAAAAGCAAAGAAGTTGGACAGAGATACCAATTGAGGCAGAGGCTCTGTCCACAGAACCCAGGCAAAGATGCTAAAGATAGTAGGCGGGAATTTGAGTTAGCGGAGATTGAGACCAGGTGGGCAACGGGAGGAAAGAATAAGCTGAAGGGCAAGTTCCCATCTCCGGAGTTCTGAAAGGTTGGTGTCGGTGGGAAGTATCCAGATAACCCGGACGGTGTAACACTGCGCCAAGATGTGCTGGCCGTGCACCAAGGCATGTTTAGCCACAGGGTGATCCTCATTACCAACAAACACTGTCTGCCTGTGACCGTTCATGCGAATGGACAGTTTGTTGCTGGTCATTCCCACATAGAACGCTTCACAGTGCAGGCATGTTAGTTGGTAAATCACGTGGGTGCTATCGCAAGTGGCTCTGCCCTTGATCGTGTACACCTTCCGGGTTACTGGACTGGAGTAAGTGGTGGTGGAAGGGTGCATAGGGCAGGTTTTACAACGGGAGCGGTTGCATGGGTAGGAGCCAGAGGGTAGGGAAGGTGGTTTGGGGGTTTCATAGGGATGGACTAGGAGGATACGAAAGTTAGGTGGGCGGCGGAAAGACACTCTCGGAGGAGTGGGGAGGATGTCATTAAGGATGGATCTCATTTCAGGGCAGGATTTAAGGAAGTCGTATCCCTGCTGGAGAGTCACATTCAGAGTCCGCTCCAGTCCCGGAAAGTATCTGGTGACAAAAGGGGCACTTCTGGGATTCTTCGGTGGAAGGTTCTGGATTTGGAGGAATGAGGAGGTGGCTCTGGTAATTTGCTTCTGAACCAGATCAGGAGGATAGCTGTGGGATGTGAAGGCTGTTATTAGGTTATTGGTGTACTGGTTCAGGGATTCAGGACTGGAGCAGACTCTTTTGCCACGAAGACCTAAGCTGTAGGGAAGGGAACGTTTGATATGGAATGGATGGCAGCTGTCATAATGGAGGTACTGTTGTTTGTTGGTAGGTTTGATGTGGACGGATGTGTGAAGTTGGCCGTTGGACAGATGGAGGTCGACATCAAGGAAAGTGGCATGGGATTTGGAGTAGGACCAGGTGAATTTGATGGGACCAAAGGAGTTGAGGTTGGAGAGGAAATTCTGGAGTTCTTCTTCACTGTTGGTCCAGATCATGAAGATGTCGTCAATGAATCTGTACCAAACTTTGGGTTGACAGGCTTGGGTTTCCAGGAAGGCTTCCTCTAAGCGTCCCATAAATAAGTTTGCATACGAGGGGGCCATCCTGGTTCCCATGGCTGTTCCCTTTAGTTGTTGGTATGTCCGGCCCTCAAATGTGAAGAAGTTGTGGGTTAGGATGAAGCTGGCTAGGGTATTAAGGAAAGAGGTTTTAGGTAGGGAAGTGGGTGGTCGGCGTGAAAGGAAATACTCCATCGCAGCGAGGGATACGACTTCCTTAAATCCTGCCCTGAAATGAGATCCATCCTTAATGACATCCTCCCCACTCCTCCGAGAGTGTCTTTCCGCCGCCCACCTAACTTTCGTAACCTCCTAGTCCATCCCTATGAAACCCCCAAACCACCTTCCCTACCCTCTGGCTCCTACCCATGCAACCGCTCCCGTTGTAAAACCTGCCCTATGCACCCTTCCACCACCACTTACTCCAGTCCAGTAACCCGGAAGGTGTACACGATCAAGGGCAGAGCCACTTGCGATAGCACCCACGTGATTTACCAACTAACATGCCTGCACTGTGAAGCGTTCTATGTGGGAATGACCAGCAACAAACTGTCCATTCGCATGAACGGTCACAGGCAGACAGTGTTTGTTGGTAATGAGGATCACCCTGTGGCTAAACATGCCTTGGTGCACGGCCAGCACATCTTGGCGCAGTGTTACACCGTCCGGGTTATCTGGATACTTCCCACCGACACCAACCTTTCAGAACTCCGGAGATGGGAACTTGCCCTTCAGCTTATTCTTTCCTCCCGTTGCCCACCTGGTCTCAATCTCCGCTAACTCAAATTCCCGCCTACTATCTTTAGCATCTTTGCCTGGGTTCTGTGGACAGAGCCTCTGCCTCAATTGGTATCTCTGTCCAACTTCTTTGCTTTTCACAAATGTCTGTCTAGGTGTGCTTGCGTTTCGATATGTCTGAGTGTGTGTGTATTTGTTTACCTTCCTTTTTTCCCCTAAGGTAAGTCCTTCCACTCCTGGGATTGGAATGACTCCTTTTCCACTTCCTTAAAACCCATATCCTTCCCTTTACCTCCCCTTTTTTCCTCTTTTTCCTGAAGAAGCTGCCAGTGGTGGCGAAAGCTTGTATGTGTGTTTGTGTGTGATTTTATTTGTTTCTCTCGACGAGCCGGTCCTTTTGGTAAGTCATCTCTTTTCTATTTTTATATATATATATATATATATATATATATATATATATATATATATATATATTTTCCATACCTTACAGTTCCTACCTCTGTATCCCAAACCTCGCCTGATTTGAGTGGTGTGTGAATGTGTGAGTATATGTGTGTGTGTGTGTGTGTGTGTGTGTGTGTGTGTGTGTGTGTGTGTGTATGTGGTCTTGTGCACTTGCAGTGTACATGAATTATTTTAAATTATATTATTTTACTTTATTTTATTTTATTTTATTTTCTCCCCTCACCCGCCTCCCCACTCCATTCCTAAGCTGCATCTCGTTATTCCCATCTAACCCATCCCCACCACCGTGACGTAACCTTTCTATCCCCTCCCCCTCCCCTCCCCTCCCGTCCCCGATTCGCTGCAGAGCGTGATTCGAAGTGTGGCAGTCGGAGGTGATGGTTGTATGACTGTGTTGTGTGCCTGTGTGATTGTGTGAGTGCTCTATTTCTGAAGAAGGCCATGGCCGATAGCTGAATGTCTTGTATGTGTGTGTCTTTTGTATGTGCCTGTCGCAGCTCGTCGCCACGTCTTTGCGGTGAGTAGTAAACTGTCCTCACTATATATATATATATATATATATATATATATATATATATATATATATATATATATATAATATACGTAAAAAATAGATGAACACTTACCAGGCGAAGGGGCACAGGCAGTAATAGCAACAAATAAACACACAGACACACACACACTCAAAAATGCTAGCTTTCGCAGCCTAGCTGCTTCATCAGGCAGAAGGGAAGGAGAGGGAAAAGGAAATGATGAGGGATTTAAGGAAGGGGGTAAGGAGCCATTCCAATCCCGGGACAGGAAAGACTTACCTTGGGGGAAAAAATGGAAGGTAAATAAATGCACATACACCCACACATTTACACAGACACAAGTACACTTAGGCAGACATACTGTAGACAGTTCTACAGTTCTATATATATATATATATATATATATATATATATATATATATATATATATATATATATATATGAAAAATTCCTAGCAGGAAAAATTATATATAAAAAATAGATGAAGATTACTCAACAGGCGAAGGAGCACAGGTGTGACAGCAGCACAAATAAATAGAACACACACACACACACACACACACACACACACACACACACACACAATTACCTTTCGCAGATTGCTGCTTCATCAGGCAGAAGGGGAGGAGAGGGAAAAGGAAATGATGAAGGTTTAAAGGATTGGGTAAGGAGTCATTCCAATCCCAGGGCAGGAAAGACTTACCTTGGGGGGAAAAAAAGGAGGGTAAACAAATACACACACAGCCACACATTTACACAGACGCAAGTACACCTAGGCAGACATACTGTAGAAAGCTAAAAAGTTAAGTAGTTAGACCATCAGAATAAAATACGAGAAACCAGAGCTCGAATGGAGAGATTCAGGTGTTCTTTCTTCCCGTGCGGTATTCGAGAATGGAATTGGAGACAAAATCTATAATGGTGGTTCGATGAACCCTCTGCCCAGCACTTAAATGTGATTTGCAGAATATCCCACGTAGATGTAGATGTACAACCTCCACCTTACTGATGGCTCCATCCACACTTCTGTCCATCTCAATCCTACTTTCCATTAATCATACCGATAATTTAACAGTTGTCATCCCATTCCACGTCAAAATACCCTGAGAAACTCCTTCGTAGAAAGTAACTACCCCAGAAACCTAGTTTGCAAATATATTCCCTCTGCCATATCTCCACACACCCCAAATCGTCTATCTACCACCAGCAGTGATCTGCCACAAAAGAGAACTCCCCTCACCACCCAGTACTACCCTGAAATAGAACATCTAAATCGCATCTTTCACCAAGGTTGTGATTTTCTGTCCTTGTGCCCAGAAATGAGACAAATCCTGTTCAGTATCCTTTCCACACTACTCCTAAAGTTGTGTTCTGACACCCTCCCAACCTCAAACAACATTTAAGTCCATTCCTATGCCACCCTGAACACAAGCACCCCATCTCCGCGTAAGACCCCACTGCAAGATCTGCCTGACGCAGCCACCCGGCACTTCCTATTGCAGCCCCATCACAGGTTTATTCTTCCCCATCAGAGGCCAGGCCACCTGTGGAAACAGTCGCGTCCGCGTGTCCCGCAGCCTCCGGACACACCTGTCGCAGTGACGATACATCGCATGCCACACGAGCAGGAATTTTGTGGGTGGATGCACTACGTTCTCACTCGTGGACAGTGCAACTCCTGTTGAACTTGTCGATTCGAATGTACAATTCGCACTTACGCCTGTGAGAGGTCAAAAATGTCTGCACGTATCGCACAGATCCATTATCGTCATTTAACACTGGCGGCGAGTTGGAGGCACATTATATCGGTAGGTGGTGTTGAACCGCAATATCGGTGTCGCCCTGGAATCTGCGGCCCTATGAACTTCCTATATCTAATCTATTGAGGTTTCCTACCCCACCCCCGACACGAGTATATTTGCAGTTCAAGACGGAGTTCATCCGGTGATGAAATGGTGCTGTTAGTGAGTATATATTTTTTATTTAAATTTATAAAGCATTTATTCTGTCACAAAAGGGGATACTATGAATTTTCATTCTTGCTGCTGTAATCAATTCATGGCTGGAGTTCCCTGAAAAGAAAACTTTTTGATTTACTCAATTTCTGTTGTTATATTGCAGAATCACAGACACGAAGTAGAAGAGTAGAGGCAGAACTTGGAATGAGTTTGACCTACTGGCTTACAAAATGTAGAAATGGGTTTAAAGGAGTGGGTAGGGAGTCATTCCAATCCCGGGACAGGAAAGACTTACCTTGGGGGAAAAAAGGAGGATAAACAAATACACACACACATACACATTTACACAGACGCAAGTACACCTAGGCAGACATACTGTAGAAAGCTAAGAAGTTAAGTAGTTAGACCATCAGAATAAAATACGAGAAATCAGAGCTCGAATGGAGAGATTCAGATGTTCTTTCTTCCCGTGCGGTATTAGAAAAGATATCGGATATGATATTGTGGACTATTTACCAAGATTCGATAAGCACAATTCAGTATCTTTGTGTAAAAATCCTGTTCGCACTCCTAAAATGTACATGGAGTGTGCCAAATGCGAGCAACACCAATGCGTAGTGAGAGAGCACAACTGCTTTTTAGCATTCTATTCGACGCAAAATTTCCAAGAAGATACAGCAGTGCCAGCTTCATTCCACATTCGTAAAGGTTTTTATAATAAATTTTCATAACTATTTCACAAGTATATTATTTAAATGTTACTTTTGAAGCCAAATGTAATAATAATTTCAGTAAAAATAATTTCAAAAAACAAATCTGATAACTATAAAGTAATAATGTAATTTACTGTCACTACAACTCTAAATATTAAAAATAGTGTCCCCTGTAGAGGAAGAACCATGACATGGATTTAATTTAAACTCAATGAAAAACTTTGTAAAAATAAGTTCAGCTTCAATACCACAATGATTATCGTACTAGAAATGGCAAGGGCGACTGAACTTTGTTTCTAAAGTCAGGTATTATGGTTAAGAATATGTATTAGCGCTGAGTTTACCAGTTTTCTTTTTATGGAAAATTATGGCTTAAATTTGGGTTGAGGTGGTGTATCACTTATGATCAGTCTTAATTTGACAAATCATTTTTGTCGTCGTACCTCTAGCAGTGCATTCAGGTCTTGCTTGTCCAAATAGCTTCTTGTCAGTTCACGTCCATCAAAATCTATTTCAGCTTTGTACCTCACAAGAAAATTTCCAATGTCTATTCCTTTTACATCATGGATAGCTCTAACCATAACATCCGATTCCAACTCTGCATTTATTACATCCAATCTTTCTTGGGGTATGGATCTGTAAAAAAAAAAGGTACATAAAATAACGCTACATTTCACAAACAGTAAAGTAATATACAAAAATTATGCCAAAAATCACATTTTGCAGTTTTTTATTGGTGCACAGATGCCTCATTTACATAAAATAACTACAAGCTTGCTTATGGCAAGTGCTTTACTTAAAAAAGCTTGATTATATAAGATCAAACATCACTAGTATGCAAAAAAGTTATCTTTGGGAACATTTCTCAATCAAAGCAGATTCCGTACTGAAGATGTGCAAACTATAGTAAAGTAATAAAGCCAATAATTAGCGTTCAAGCTTACAATATGTTTATCTGATAAAGTTTTGTGGCTCACTTGAAATGCAGAACACATCTCAGCTGTTTTCTGGTTATGCATTACAAGGTTTTTTTCTCCTCTAAAAATCTGATAAATAATTGTAGTGTTTCTTATGTGGGGTATAAAAGGAATCAGCTGAAATACATACTGATCACCACCCAAAACTGATAAAAACTATGTGGTTTCTTTCTCATAAAAGACAATTTATTTTTTCGAAGCTCTGTTTTGTGTGTCCCTTTAATAATGTAGTATGTGCTATTCAGTTTAATATGATGTGGTAACAGATAGTTTGATACTATAAATCTGCTTTCTGCGTTGTTATGCCTCTGACGATGTCTCCAGAAATGAAAGAAGAAACCTTTGGCAGGGCAATATGTGTCGGACAAACACAATGTGCGTAAAATAAACACAAGCAATAGTACATGTAGTGCTCATAAAAATAAAAGCCCACATTCCATCAATATCTGTTCAAACAGGATATCGATAAATGGTTTAGCTGAAATTGCACATCATTATTGAAAGCCCATTGAAAATTAAGTGACAACTCTTTGAAAACAGATACTGTGCATGTACACAAAAAAAACTGTAAAACATGTAAATGTAGATTCTAGGAAATTAGCAGTAGAATCCTACTTATGTAAAAAATCTAATTTCCATGTATAAAAAGTTACAAACTTCAGATTATTCTACAAATGAGTTAATATGTTTCAATATTTAACATTAAGCACACAAATGAGAAAAAGTTTCGAAAAGGTCTAAAGTTAGGGATAAGTGCCTTTGTTACCAAACTCAGTGCAGCCATCATAGTTTGGTAATTTACACCACATTTTAACCTTAAATGAAGTTTTCACTAGGTAATTTGCACTCCATTTTAAGCAGGAGCAAGTTTTTCATCCACCTACAGGTTTAAGTTGTCATATCTGTGTCTTATAGCCATACAATATGTAGATATTCAGTGATATATGTGAAAGCCATTTGCAAATAGAGTTAGTTATAAAAAGTCATATCTGATGCTGATTTTTCACAGTGCAATAAAAATTTAGTAGGTAATTGCTACCTCCTCATTTCATCATTATGTTTTGTTTTGTTTCTTCTTCTTTCAGGTGTGGGGGGGGGGATGGTCGATGAAAAGACATTCCATAAAAGTTATGATTACAATTTTTCCAATGGCATTAACCACTATTGTTCTCAAATACTGGCTGAACACAGTGGAGGTTAACTACACTACCTCCAGATACACACATTCCTAATTTCTCATAATGTATAGACCTCTTAATACATAGGTTGTAACTTCAAATTTTTTTAAATCTGTTAATAGGTATACAGCAGCAAGTGAGTGTTCATTACATAATGTGTCAAAACATTTCAATTTTCTACATAACTTAATATATTTATGTAGCTTTAAAGTTACCTTAAAACTACCTTGATGACATAAATAACTTTACTCTCCTGTAGAAGATTTATTATTTTCTTTTTTCGTAGCAAACCCTTAATAAAACAAGAAGGTGAAAAAGAATTGCTAGTGTGTGGGTGCAAACTGGCAGCACTTAGTTTCACAACACACACTGCTATCGATTACACTATCACTTTGTCTCTGCACAATCGTCTCCACTGAGAGACAGAGTATGTATAAGCTATACCTACAGATGCCATGTATTTGAGTATGACAAACGATACCAGAATAATGTGCTTTTGATTCATTAGCACTGAAACAGAATACTTTCAAATCACATAAGTTATAATATTTATGCGTTCACGATGATACATTCATTTCAAAGAAATAGACATCGGTGCAATATATACATACTTCCCATCGCCACCAATATTTCAGAGTTATGGAGATGGGAACTTGCCCACCAGCATACTCTCTCTTCCCATTGCCCACCTAGTCTCAACCGCCACTAAATTCAAATTCCCACCCACCATCTTAACATCTTTGCCTCAGTTCTCTGGACAGAGCCTCTGCCTCTCTGTCCAACTTCTTTGCTTTCTACAAATGTCTGCCTAGGTGTGTTTGCGTGTGTATATGTGTCAGTGTATGTGTGAGTGTGTATTCCTTTATCTTCCTTTTTTCCCCCTAAGGTAAGTCCTTCCAGTTCCGGGATTGGAATGACGCCTCATCCACTCCTTTAAAACCCGCATCATGTCCTTTTTCCCTTCCTTCCTTCCTCTTTTTCCTTATGAAGCAACCAACGGTTGGGAAAGCTTGAATCTTTGTTTGTATGTATGTGTTTTCATTTGTGTTATTTTGTGTCTATCAGCGAGCCTGTGCTTTGGGTAAGTCAAACAATCTTTATTTTGATACATATTTTTCCCACCAGGAAAGTGTCCTAAAATATTCATTTCATTAATTTGAACCTAACAATTACCTATGTTCTTTATTGCTCTGTTGCCTTTTGAAATCTTTTGTGTCCTCTTACTTTCTCCTTCTGTTTATGTTTTACATAATATTTTCACCCCATATTTGCTCTCTTCTTAATTACAGTTCATTTCTCTCCTGGCCAAACAAGCCACATAAAACAGTCAGTATTGACTTCTGAACCTTAACCTAAAAGTACAACTAACGACTTTTTTACTTTTATTTTTACACTTATTAATTTATTTATTGCTCTCAACGTTGCATCTCCTCTATAATATCTACCATTCATCCACATTTCTCATTTTATTGCGATAATACTATTCCAGAACTTCGTTTTACAATAACCAATAATAACCATTTTTGGATTTTTTTTAGCAACTTTGCGATTATTTCCTGTTCCCAATTTTCCTCATTCCCGATCATTTTTCAGCAACTTTCTATATGTTTCAAACTTATTATTCCTTCGTCAGATCATTGTTAACCTCAAAGTTGTTATCTACCACTACATAATCAGGTCCTGTAATTCGCTTTCCTTTCATTCTCACTCTGTTTGCCCAAGCTTTTCCATATTTCCTCCACCCTATAACCTGTTTTAGACACCAATACAACCACCACACCATCATGCATTACATTCTTAACCAACTGTAGTTGACCACAGTTTCTACAAGGTTCAATTTAACAACTATCTTGAACAACTTTATAGATTTCTGTTTTCTTAGCTGAATTCCTTTTGCTATTTGTCCTCTTTTTATTTTATATAATAATGGAAAGTCCAGGTTGGAATAAATAATATAGTGAGGACAGTTTACAACTCACCGCAAAGACGTGGCGACGAGCTGCGACAGGCTCATACAAAAGACACACACATACAAGACATTCAGCTATCGGCCATGGCCTTCTTCAGAAAATAGAGCACTCACGCAATCACACAGGCACACAACACAGTCATACAACCATCACCTCCGACTGCCGCACTTCGAATTACGGCAGTCGGAGGTGATGGTTGTATGACTGTGTTGTGTGCCTGTGTGATTGCGTGAGTGCTCTATTTTCTGAAGAAGGCCATGGCCGATAGCTGAATGTCTTGTATGTGTGTGTGTCTTTTGTATGTGCCTGTCGCAGCTCGTCGCCACCTCTTTTTATTTTATTTATTTATTATTATTTTTATTTCTTATCACTATGCAGTCTGTTAATCAACACATATTTCTCACTTTTCCATTCCATACATTATGTTACCCCACTATGACCCTAACAAGTTTTATCTACATTCCCTCCGCAAGCATGCTTTCGCCCTAAGCAGACTACGGACCCATATTTTGTTTACTTAGGCTTGTCTGACATTTGGCATTACCCTCAAGAGCCTCACACTAAAAGTTCCATTCTCCAGCTGTAACCCATCCTTTCATCCTGCCTTATACAAATTCCAAACAGAACAATCCACAGCCCTCACCCGCCTGATCCTTAGCCTATACATCAACTCTGCCAATGAAGACACCTGTCAACTCCTATTCGTAGTCAAAATCAACCTTTCCACTCTCACATCCACACCCACAGCTCAGAACATCCTCTTAAAGGCCAACCGCAAATTGCAACAGTATGCCACCCTCCACCTCAAAAAACTATCCCACCTCCTTGTCGCCCACCTCCGGAAAGGCAATACACTCTCCCTCAACAACCTTTCCAATAAACCTCAAGCTCCTCTTATTGCACACAAAATCAGTCTCTCCCATCTACTCAATCTCCCACTTCCAGCTCCACTGCCACCCAAACCCTTAAATTGTAGTCCACACAATCTGGAACCATAACATCCCAATTCAGTAGTCAACCTCTCCTTTAAACCTCTCTCCCAATCTGAAATCTCCGTCCTATCCTCACCTTTAGCCCTACTCCCAAATTCAACCATACAGGTCTTGTCAAAGATTTACTATCCTATACTCGTAATCTTTGCTGGAGCTACCACTTTGCCACGAAGAAAAATAATCTTATTCCTAATGATCCAGCTCCCCAAGACATCAATCAAACTGAACCCTGCCTAGAAGAGCTCCATCCTCCATCACAGCAGGATCCACCTGCTATTACTCAAAATCACCCTCTTCAAACCTTCCAGGAATTCCTTACTTCCAACTCTGCCTCTCAGTTTTTCCTGAGAAACCTTAATCCTACTCAAACATTACCACAGCTGAATCCCAAGCTATCCATGATCTAAAGGCTGACTATTCCATCGTCATTCTCCAAGCCGACAAGGGATCCATGACCGTGGTACTTGCTAAGCGGGAGGAAGCAGCTGAGGGACTGCGTCAGCTTTCAGATAGCACCACATATAAAGTCTGTCAAGGCAATCCCATTCCTGATGTCCAGGCAGAGCTTCAAGGAATCCTCAAAGCCTTAGGCCCCCTAAAAAATCTTTCACTGGACTCCATTAACCTCATGACCCCACTGACACCATGAACTCTCACTTTCTACCTACTTCCCAAGATTCACAAACCCAATCATCCCGGCCGCCGCATTGTGGCCAGTTACCAAACCCCCACAGAACGAATCTCTGCCTACATAGACCAACACCTTCAACCCATCATGTGCAGTCTCCCATCCTTCATCAAAGACACCAACCACTTCCTCGATTGCCTGAAATCCTTACTCAGCTTGTTACCTCCAGAAACCATCCTTGTAACCATTGATGCCACTTCCTTATACACAAATATCCCACATGCACAGGGCCTTGCTGCGATGGAGTATTTCCTTTCACGCCGATCACCCACTTCCCTACCTAAAACCTCTTTCCTACCCTAGCCAGCTTCATCCTAAACCACAACTTCTTCACTTTCGAGGGCCAGACATACCAACAACTACAGGGAACAGCCATGGGAACCAGGATGGCCCTCTCGTACGCAAACTTATTCATGGGACGCTTAGAGAAAGCCTTTCTGGATACCCAAGCCCGTCAACCCAAAGTTTGGTACAGATTCATTGATGACATCTTCATGATCTGGACTCACAGTGAAGAACAACTCCAGAATTTCCTCTTCAACGTCAACTCCTTTGGTCCCATCAAATTCACCTGGTCCTATTCCAAATCCCATGCCACTTTCCTCGATGTCGACCTCCATCTGTCCAACGGCCAACGTCAAACATCCGTCCACATCAAACCTACCAAAACTACCAATAAACAACAGCACCTGCATTATGACAGCTGCCATCCATTCCACATCAAACGTTCCCTTCCCTACAGCTTAGGTCTTCGTGGCAAACAAGTCTGCTCCACTCCGGAATCCGTGAACCAATACACCAATTACCTGATAACAGCTTTCACATCCCGCAGCTATCCTCCTGATCTGGTACAGAAGCAAATTGCCAGAGCCACTTCCTCATCCCCCCAAATTCACAACCGTCAACAGAACCCCAGAAGTGCCCCCTGTTGTCACCGGATCCTTTCCGGGACTGGAGCAGACTCTGAATTTGGCTCTCCAGCAAGGTTATGACTTCCTTAAATCCTGCCCCAAAATGAGATTCATCCTTCATGACATCCTCCCCACTCCACTGAGAGTGTCTCTCTGCCGCCCACCTAACCTCCTAGTCCATCCCTATAAAATCCCCAAACCGCCTTCCCTACCTTCTGGCTCCTACCCTTGTAACTGCCCCCGTTGTAAAACCTGCCCTATGCACCCTTCCCCCACCACTTATTCCAGTCCCATTATCCGGAGGGTGTACCCGATCAAGGGCAGAGCCACTTGCAACAGCACCCACGTGATTTATCAACTGACATGCCTGCACTGTGAAATGTTCTATGTGGGAATGACCAGCAACAAACTGTCCATTCGCATGAATGGACACAGGCAGACAGTGTTTGTTGGTAACGAGGATCACCCTGTGGCTAAACACGCCTTGGTGCACGGCCAGCACATCTTGGCACAGTGCTACACCGTCCAGGTTATCTGGATACTTCCCACCAACACCAATCCTTCAGAACTCCGGAGATGGGAACTAGCCCTTCAGCATATTCTCTCTTCCCGTTGCCTACCTGGTCTCAATCTCAGCTATATTCAAATTCCCACCCACCATCTTAACATCTTTGACTCGGTTCTCTGGACAGAGCCTCTGCCTCAAGTGGCATCTCTGTCTAACTTCTTTGCTTTCTACAGTATGTCTGCCTAGATGTACTTGCGTCTGTGTAAATGTGTGGGTGTGTGTGTATTTGTTTACCCTCCTTTTTTCCCCCCAAGGTAAGTCTTTCCTGTCCCGGGATTGGAATGACTCCTTACCCACTCCTTTAAAACCTCATCATTTTCTTTTCCCTCTCATTCCCTTCTAACTGACGAAGCAGCTAGGCTGCGAAAGCTAGCGTTTGTGTGTGTGTGTGTGTGTGTGTGTGTGTGTGTGTGTGTGTGTGTGTTCTATTTATTTGTGCTGCTGTCACACCTGTGCTCCTTCGCCTGGTGAGTAATCTTCGTCTATTTTATATAAGAAAACAGATGACTTACCCAAAGGACCGGCTCGTCAATAGGCAAATAAAATCACAGACAAACACACATACAAGCTTTCGCAACCGTTGGTCGCTTCGTCAATAAAAGAGGAAGGAAGGAGAGGAGAAAGGGAAGGACACTGGTTTTATGGAAGTGGAAAAGGAGTCACTCCAATCCCAGGACTGAAAGGACTTACCTTAGGGGAAAAAAGGAAGGTAAACCAATACACACACACACACACACACACACACACACACTTACACATATCCAAATGCAAACACACCTAGACAGACATTTGTAAAAAGCAAAGAAGTTGGACAGAGATACCCCTTGAGGAAGAGGCTCTGTCCACAGAACCAAGGCAAAGATGCTAAAGATGGTGGGCGGGAATTTGAATTTAGTGGAGGTTGAGACCAGGTGGGCAACGGGCTTCCATCTCCGGCGTTCTGAAAGGTTGGTGTTGGTGGGAAATATCCAGATAACCTAGACGGTGTAACACTGCGCCAAGATGTGCTGACCGTGCAACCAAGGCATGTTTAGCCACAGGGTGATCTTCATTACCAACAAACGCTGTCTGCCTGTGAGCGTTCATACGAATGGACAGTTTGTTGCTGGTCATTCCCACATAAAACGCTTCACAGTGCAGGCCAGTGCAGGCATGTCAGCTGGCAAATCACATGGGTACTATCGCAAGTGGCTCTGCCCTTGATCGTGTACACCTTCCGGGTTACTGGACTGGAGTAAGTGGTGGTGCAAGGATGCATAGGGCAGGTTTTACAACGTGGGCGGTTGCATAGGTAAGAGCCAGAGGGTAGGGAAGGTGGTTTGGGGATTTCATAGGGATGGACTAGGAGGTTACGAAGGTTAGGCTGGCGGCCGAAAGACACTCTCGGTGGAGCAGGAAGGATGTCATTAAGAATGGATCTCATTTCGGGACAGGATTTAAGGAAGTTTTATTCTTGCTGGAGAGCCACATTCAGAGTCCACTCCAGTCCCGGAAAGTAACCGGTGACAAAAGGGGCACTTCTGGGGGTCTTCGCCTCCTTCAGTGTTCAGAACACTTCAACTTGCATTTAGGTGTTGTCTAAGTATTACTCTGTATTCATTTTGAACCTGGCAAGTTAAATTTTTGAAAATCTGGTTATTTATAAACCAACTAAATTTACACTCTCCCTTGTTAAAAACAATGTGCTGTTTTCTGCGTCTGTCACCATTTTGGTTATGTTCCAGCAGAGCTGAAATACACTATTCTTACAAAATGCCACAATTAGAGGTTTATATTATACTTTCATTATGACAGTGATAAATGCCTATTTGACACTTCAGTGATTTAAAAAAATAAATAAATAAAATAAAATAAAAAGAAAGAAAGAAAGAAAGAGGAATCGTTTCTGGTCACCTACTCAGTGCTACTACATCATAATTATGTTTATTCCTGATAAAATTAGTGCTAATTGAATTTGACACCTGACTACTAATTTACAGCAGCGAAGTTGAAATGACTACGGTATCTGATTTAGTGTCTTTGGCAGTGAATATCTGTAATTGTCAGATTGTTGAGTGATCAAGGTGACAGTACAAATTAATCCACTTACATTGCTTGTCTCCACCCACATTGGCTCTTCCCGCTTCCACTAACTCATCACATTGTTACAGACATGTACACATTAAACGGAGACTGTTGGCAACTAATGTGCATTTTTTACCATAATTACCTTGCTTAACATATACTGCTAAGCTTACCACTCAATTCCAACTACTATTGCAGCTTTATCCTCATTAGTTCGATTTTTTTCCCCTTGTGTTAAATGATCCAACTTTAAGAGCTGCCAACAACTTCTTCCCCTCTGAAATTTCCAGTCTCTTTTTGGGTGATACTTACATTTGGGTACTACTCTCCTCCCCCCTCCCCCTTCATTTCAAATGATTCTTCAATTTCTTCAATTTCCTTTAATTTGCAGCTAAGATTCAAGCAAATACAGGAGATGTCCAGCAACATAGAGGCAGAACTGATCGAGCTACAATTTTAACAGACGGTTTATACATCGTTGAGAAATGGGAGTTGTTTTATTCTGCCATTGATCCATACACACTGTGGAGGACGTGAAATACCTAACAAGCAGAACAGAGCATTTCTAACATATGACACTAGTAACACAGCTTTAACAATTTAGCATATTTTACATAATATATGTAAAATATTACAAATTAGTACGGTTTTTAAAGCTACAAACCAAAATCCTAAAAATTTGCAAAAAATCCCAGTATTTTCAAATTCCCTGATATTTCTCACTATCCAGAGTGAGTGGCCACACTTGTTACATTACAATATACTACAACATCATCCATACAAACTCCCAGGGAACTTCCAACATTTATCTATCATGCCGTTGTGATAAGCAACGGTCATGTAACATTCTATCAGGACATGTGAAACTACTTTCTTACAAACTCCCTTCATTGAGCATTAATCTTATGTTTTCTGTTTGCCTTAAACTCTTCAATCCCATCACACAGTCGGTCTGATATCCCACACATTCTGATATTGTTCATCGGGCAATAGTGTGGAATCATATCAAATGCCTTCCAAAAAATTGTGAAATATAGCATCCAACTGGCTGACTGTATCTACTGCTGGGTCTCATGGATAATGTCTCGAGCTGCATTTCATACAATCATTGCTTTTGAAACTCGTGTTGATTCATGAAAAAGAGATTTTCGGACTCTAGAATTGTCATAATACTTCAGTATAAAAAACATTCCAAAATTCTTCAACACATCAACATCACTTTGTATGGCCTTATTAAGCTACTTTTTCCTCTTTATTAGCTTTCAATTTTTCTTTGTTCTTCCATATATTCATAAGATGTTTGGGCTCAACAGACAAGTTTAATTAACTCTCTTGTTATTGGTGCTTGTGCTATATTGACCTACGATTTCAACTCATCACGAGTTAATAGCGTATCATTTAATAAATATTCTGACGTAGATTGAAAGAAGTCATTGAGATAGGAAAAAACCTGTTATGACATCACCATTCCTATCTGAAGCAGATAAACATGATTTTTATCAAAATTCCGAAAGATGGATATATAAAGTGGCCAAATTTATTTTTGTGGTGATAATATCCCTCCAAAAGATATCACTGGATATACGTTACCACAGCCATAGATATTACAAGATGACTTCATAACATGTAGTAGTATTAACTTCTGTGAAGTCACACCTGCATAGACACAAATAACACACAAAGATTTTCTTTCAGTTTTTATATTCAATAGCCCCCCAATAAAAATAGTTGCTCAATTCTCCAATGGTTACATTTTTTTAACTTTTTGTTAATAACAGTCACAATAACCAGCATTGATAAGCAATAAATCACAGAGAGTAGCATTTTCTTTGCCTGTGGCAGCCCTGTTCCACTGAAGTGGAGTGAATTGACAGCATTCTGAATGCTGCCATGTGCAATGAATGGTGGCATGTTTCAACAGAATGTGATGTCAATATCTTTATTGTATCTTGGACCCACAGTGTTAGAAATCTTGTAATTGACATATTGTGAGGCAATGACAGATGTGGTAAATGGCTACAATTTGTTAATGAAATATAAAACACCACCTAATAAATAGTTACTTGAAACACTTAAGGCCTCTAAATACAAAACACCTGACGATGGCACTTAACGCCAAAAGATATCTTGTGATATATAAATAAAATAATTCATTACAGTATTTTGGACCAACCTTTCATAATATGTCAAAAATGTGATGTGTCCGAAAGTGGGAAATACATTGCAATTTTGTAGTTTTCCAAGACAATCTCTCATCTCCAAAGATTTATGCACTCACAATGGCTAAAACAAGCACAAATGGGACTAAAATTTTATAAAGTTATGTGAAAAGTGCACATTACACCAGTTGTTTCATTTTTACTTTACAGTAGTGTTGGGTATGCTTTCTTCCACTATGGTCTTGTCAATACAATCACTATTTACAATATCAACAATGGAGGATAGGTAACAACTCACCGTAAAGAGGCTCACCGAGTTGCTGACAGACACGAAAACAGATAATCACATTCACATAATTTAAACTTTTTGCCATGGCCTTCATCGAAAAAGAAACACATACATTCACGCAATGACTCATAACTACACACACACACACACACACACACACACACACACACACACACACACACACACACACACACACACACACACACGCTTTCGCAACCCAGTTGCTTCTTCAGGCAGAAGGGAAGGAGAGGGAAAAGGAAATGATGAGGGTTTTAAGGAAGGGGGTGACGAGCCATTCCAATCCCGGGAGAGGAAAGACTTATGTTGGGGGAAAAAAAGGAGGGTAAACAAATGCACATACATTCACACAGGCATTTGTTTACCCTCATTTTTTCCCCCCAAGGTAAGTCTTTCCTCTCCCGGGACTGGAATGGCTCGTCACCCCCTTCCTTAAAACCCTCATCATTTCCTTTTCCCTCTCCTTCCCTTCTGCCTGAAGAAGCAACTGGGTTGCGAAAGCTTGCATTTGTGTGTGTCTGTGTGTGTGTGTGTGTATTCATTTATTTATTTGTGATGCTGTCACACCTGTGCTCCTTCGCCTGGTGAGTAATCTTCGTCTATTTTTTATATATAATTTTTAAACAAGAATTTTATTTATTTATTTTTATTTTCTATTTTATTTATTTATTTATTTTTAATATGTGCGGGCGCGTAGTGCCAAAATCTCTGGTTAACAGATATGCAGCATCTCATTGAAACCTACCAACAACCAATCAGGTCTCCTGGTGACAGTTGAAACTGCTATGCATAACGCCTTTTGGAATTTAAAGGCTCTGATAGGCGGGAATTTTAATTGTGGCAATGAATACAGTGATGGGAAGGGGTGGGAAAGGACAAAAGGAAGGTGTAGAGGAATGTGGGGAGGGAGGAGGAGGATTTGAAATGATACGAATAATAAGGAAAACTAAAAATAGGAGAAAAGGAAAAAATAAATTTAGGACAAAAAGGGGAAAAATAACGTTGGGACAAAAAAGGGAAAAATAAAAAATAGGTAAAAATAAAAGTAATAAATTAAGGGGATACTGTAAGTGGTGATACACAGTTTTAAGTTTTTCTTTATTATTCTTATCATTTCAAATACCCCCACTAACTCTCCACACTCCTCTACATCTCTCTTTATCCTTTTCCGCCCCTTCCCTCCAATGTATTCATTGCCACAATTCAAACTCCCGCCTATCAGCTTTTAAATTCCATCATGCAATCCGGAACTTTCCATCCCCACCTTTACCCAGCATCCATCCACCTGCACTCCCCACCTCACTCACAGTATCGCTTGTGTTGTTGGAGTGGCCCGACACGATAGTTGTGTGTATATAGTTGTCCGTGTGATTGTGTTAATGTATGTGTTACTTTTTCTGACAAAGGCCATGTCCGAAAATTTAAGTTGTGTGAATATGATTATGTATTTTCGTGTCTGTCAACATCTCAGTGAGTCTCTTTACAGTGAGTTGTTAGCTATCCACCATTATTGATATTCCTATCAGATTTTCCATTGTTAAAATAATCACTATTTACATAAGGTGACTACTGCTTTTGTCATTTTACAAAGACTACATTCACCGAAGTACATTACTGTACCAGAAGACATGTCAGTCATGTAATAACATCAGTGGTTTCATGTAAAGGGCACAGTTATTTCCAAACAAAATTACCAAAAATGGAAAACAACTGTTTGAGATTGTTTAATCTGGAGACACAGTAGTGCCCCCACCGAGTCCTCTTCTCAAAGCCATTTACAACACTTGAGAAACCCATCTGCAATGTCAATGTGGATAAGCCTAGAAGCTCAAACTTCCTGTGATAAAGAGGACCTAATCTAACTGCTATATTGCCAAATCATACTATTTCGTATCTTACGTCAGAAATAAAGGATAGATAATTCACGGTAAAGATGATCTCTGAGTCACTGATAGGTACATAAAATCGACAATTACGTTCACACAACTTAAATTTTTGGCCATAGCCTTCACAAGACAAAGAAACAAATGAATTCACACAACTATCCACTATCCCTAGCAGCTCCAGCCCTACAAGCCCCTCTCACTACACACACACACACACACACACACACACACACACACACACACACACACACACACCTATCACTCCCTGCCCCTTCCCTTCACTGCCACATCTCTTATTTCCACCTATCAGAGGACTTCGTAATCCATTGTACCGTGCAGAAAGTTCTGTGTTACATTGCGGAGCGTATTGTCGATGTAACACTTATTCCCATTCCGGTCATTCCCCGTACATTTTTCTGCCCTTCCTTGTGAGTTATATGTGTGATTTTATTATTTATTTTTCCCTTCCTGTTCCGACTGGTACTACAGAAACTCTTATGCTTTTCTTAATCCTGTCCCCTTCACCAATGAAAATGCACCCAGACACTGTCACACTTCAGCTGTAGTGTCTTTTTAGATATTCAACATATTTGGTTAGCATTAACTGGAATGTTTCACTACTTTTCCACACAACCCTGTGGAGAAGAAATCCACCGTCGATGACAAATGCTGCTTTTTCCAGGTTTACATCACTCAGTGGTGTAAAGAAGTCATATAACACTGACTTGGGAGTCTTCCTCATTCCAGATGCATCGAACGGAGATAGAGGATAGGAATTTTTTAAGCTGTTCGTCAGATTTCTTGGAAGTGTTATCTGATAGAATATGTTTTCAGGGTTCACTGGTACATCCTCTCCACGAATGGTCACCTTAGATTTAAATCCCTGTATGCTCATAACTCTTTTCTTTCGGCCAAACTTGATGTTGTCAAAGGTTTAACCAACTAGCGCGAGCATTGAAGAATTTTCCATTTGAAAGGTTCTATGACAATTCCTGTGCTGATAGACATAACACATTTAGTAACAGGAAAAGAATCTTAGGATTGAAACCACTCAATAAACTTCTGAAGGTCTGCATTGTCACGCGTAACTCTAGCATCCCTCGCATCAACATGTTGCTCTGAGGTAGTGAGTGATAGCCCACAAATCTCTTCAACCTGCTGGGTCACTGTAGTAACAGGTGGCATAGTCATAATCCATCTGCTCACAGTACTATCTGAAATTCCTCGATCATGTGTGAGCCCTCCGGTACTTTTCAAAGAGCACATTAGTGTTTGCTCAATCGTCATGTCAGGCCATATCCCACTCAAAAACTTGTCAGACCTTCTGATAGTCAACCAGCCTTTGAGTGCAAACCGTGTGTAGTCTTCTGGTGATTTTTCTTTTCAAGGCCCATCATGTCTTGTATATACAGCTGCGCAGTTTTAGCATACAGAAAATGTCCACTGGCATGAAAATAGGGTAACATTATCTTAACAGTGGTCAGGTGCAGTTCCAAGTCGCCACTCCTCTCAGCCTGAATGAACTGCTTTATCAGAGTAGTCATGTTGAAGTAGAGAATCCATAACTTCGCAGTGGAACCATTTAGCTCCAGCTCTCCAAGTTTCTGTGCAAACATGTGCTTCAAAGTTTCGTAATCAAGGGCTTCCAAGGGACTTGATGAGGTAGATGCCTCTTCAAGGCACTAAACTGTTCTCTCACTGTAACTCATTCTTGTGAGGATGACATGTACGAGAGCCAAATTGCAAAGGATATGTGCACGAACTGCCCTTGAATAAGCACGACAAGCCATCATCTTTCCTGTTGATACCTGTGTGTAAGCAACGCAGAATAGCTCTTGCAGCCCACTTCCATTCATAATGTAGCCTATGGCTCCCAAGAATGATATGAGAAGATTAAACCCTCCCAGCCGTACTAGGACCATGCCCAAATCGGAGTCTGGAGGGAAAGAGGCCACTATCTCAAGTGCCTTAAGATAGAGAGGTTGGTCAAATGTAACAAAACAGGCTTTTGCATTTGTTTATTGCAGTGAGAAGTGAAGTGTACACAGTGTCATAGTTGCTGGGAGGTGCATTAATGAATGGAAGGAAAAGTACCTGAGACGTAGAGTAAGGTTCAGAACACATTAATTGCTCCATGAAATCATTCCAACCTGGAACATCATTTTCTTTCCACTTACCAACAATCCACTTCAAATAAGTAAGTTTAACGTCCACTCTTGAACAATTTTCCATCAAGTCCTCAAACATAATACCCTCCAAAGGTGCTCCGGTATTTTCAAATGTTGTTACTGGAATTACACATAAATCTGCAACAGTGCTGGCTTTTGGAATAGTACTTGTTCTAGCAATTAGCGTACCTCTTGCAGAGGCAGAAATTGCTGGCATCACACATTGGATACCACCCATAGCATGGAAATTATTACAGCCATCAATAGTGTCAAAACTGACATCTGCATTGTCAAACGTCCATTGAGAGAAAGATTTTGGGTCGATTGGGCTCTGAGGGTGGTTCATACAAGACACCTCAAACATCCTGGCCTCGTCGTAGGAACAGCAGAAACCAAGTCCACTTGCTGCTTGTATTAGCTCCCTTGAGCCATATTTCCTGGACAGCAGGGCTCCAACCCCAACTTGGAGGGAAGAATGAAAAGATCTTGGTCTGATGGCAGATATTACAAAATGAGCAATAGAAATTACTTTGGTTCTGTCTTTCTGCTGTTTGCCTTGTTTTCCTCTATGTACGATTTAATCAAGCAACACATGTAGGGTTTGTGGAATATCCTCCTCGCAGTTTTCCATGAAACGTTGGGGATCTGGGTAACTGTCAAGGCGATACACTTTTGAACGGATATCTTCACGAATTGTGTCAGCTGCTGCTCGAACAACTCGGAGGCGTTATTCCTCCTCATTTGCCTGTTTGGATGTATACCATTTCTGGGACAAGATTTTGTAACCAGTATTGCGGAAGAAGAGTACTGTGTCTCGGCGTTGACCAACTGATATGATGCTGTCCCTCCCATAATAGTCTTGCAATCTTTTCTTCAGATATTTCTCACTTACTTTGGGGCCAGGGAAGTCTTTCATGACCTCTTCCAAAGAAAATTGGCACTCATCTACCTTGCCCTCAATGTAGTTGCAAACACATTGTAAAGCATTAGTGATGTCTTTATCCTGGGGCCTACCTTTGATTTTTGTTGAATGTACAGGCAAGAAAAATTTTCTCATACACTTCTGATCATATCTAACCTCATCAGCAATCAAATCATTCCCTAGTTGGGATGTGACTGCCTTCACCCAATGGTCACCTCGGGCAGCTGCAGTTTCCAGAACACTGTCTCTAAATCCTATAGTGGTTACGGTGCTGACAGCGACCTGTTGATGGACAGTCAGTCTTAACTGTTAGGAAATGAATTCATCACTGGCATCTGTGTTACAAAATAAACATATTGTTTTAAAATTGAACACTGGCCGACTTGATTGGACTCGACATGTAAATCCACTTCCACTTGCTTTCTTTGCAGCAGTGACATTTTTCTCCCTGATGTAAGATTTGTAACAAGAGACATGAAGTTTTACTGTATTACATGTGTTAAAGAGAGCATCCACTCCATCACGTCTCTTCTTACTGCACTCCAACAAACTTCTGATTCCTCTTGCTTTTACAGTCACTGCCTCATCCTCCTTTATTGTCTTTTCACACATAGGGCACAGTTCTGTCATTTTTACATCTGCTTGTACCCAACCTGCAACAAAATTAATTTTCGTTTGAACCTCTGTTTCTTGTTGAAACTAACCAATCTATCAATAAACCGATTCATACAAATCATGTAGAGGAATAAATTCTGCATTTGATGAGACCAAAAGTGAATTGGACCACCCATTTTAGTAGGTCCAAGTCTGCACTTTCATTGCTCTGCTTCTAAAGTACTTTAAGCCTAGGTTTCTAGATCAGTTTTGCGCAGAGAATTCAAAAATATCATTGTAATGGGTGAACATTGAGTAGGTTTTTTTCCCCCCTTTCTTTTTTAAAAGTCAGGTATAAATTCCATAACAAGAAATGTAAGGTTAACTTTGGGAATTCCTTATTAAGCGGCAAAGCGTTTCTGCACCTTGTTATTCTGCTTTTGTGTATATGTGCTGCTGGGCTAGCCAGTGTAATAATGACATCTTTCGTACATCCCGAGATAATGGATCAGAATGTTGCCTCCAAAAAATCTGAACACTACATTTGACGAAATTTGCAGGAAATATATAGGTTAACTCAGATTTTAATTTAAACTGCACCATTAGAAAGAGCAGCTTATTCTCTACTACAATACTGATTGTTTATCCTTGGTCCTCTATCGGTTAAATGGTTATAGAACTTGAAAGATGGCACAACTTGTCATCTGCAATGTATGTATTACTATGCAAAACATGGTGCTCTTACTTACATTAGCAGTGACGATGGCACAAGGGGGGAGAGGTTTCACAACGCGTACACGCATCGAAGGCGGCCTGACGAAAACGCGTCGCGGTGCGGAGGCACATTACGCCGCGGCACGCTGCACGTCGCAGTCGTGCAAAACACCGGCACTTACCACTGCGTGGCGTGTCATTCACTATGAGTAAATAACTGTATCGTTTCTCATGCGCCAGCCCTGAGGAAAGGTGGGAAATGGGCCGGACCTGTCCTTTTGTCCGCAGTTGGCGCCGGGCGCCCAGACAGGCCTAGTGGGCAGACGCAGGAAGCTGCCACGTGGTAACTGTATACGCACATTATGCACAATATTCTAGTAAAGCAAAAGCTGCTCTTCCAAATGGTGCATTTTAAATTAAAATCAGAGGTGACCTATATAAATATATTTGTATCCAAATTTGGTCAACAGTAGTGTTCTGATTGTTTGGAGGTAACTTTCTGGACCACTACCTTAGGAATTACATAAGATACAGTTTTCTCATTATTACACTGGATTGCCAGGCAGAACATGTATACAAATGCAGAATAACAAGGTGTAAAAAGGCTTTGCCGTTTAATAAGGTATTTCCCAAGTTGACATTAAATTTCTTGTCACGGAATTTACCCCTGCCTTTGTACAAAAAAAATTAAATTACTGTTCAAACTTTACTCATGATAATGTTATTTTCGAGTTCTCTGCATAAAAATGATCTAGAGACCTAGATTTGTAAATGTGAAGTACCTTACATGCATACCAATGAAAGTACAAACTTAGCCGTACAGAAACGGGTGGTCCATTTCACTTTTAGTCTAATCAAATGCAGAATTTATTTGTCTATATCGTTTGTATGAACCACTTTATTGATAGATGGGCCAGTTTCAACGATATTACCAAAAACCAGAGGTCAAAACGAAAATTTTTCATGAACATGTAAAATTGGTCCAATTTTGAAGAGCACTAGTATGGAAACTGCTGCTCCAAAAAAATATGCGGATAGTCTCATTCAATGCAGAATTTCATGCCATACAACTTTTAATTTTACTATGTTTTTGATATTGTGAGTCATTTACTAGATATATTCACAAAACCGAAAAAAAAAAAAAAAAAAAAAAAATACCCCTTTTTCGGGTACATTTTTACCCCCCACCACTTATGCACAACTCCGCCGAGGGGGAAAACCTAGGATAGTCATATTGGGCCACAAATGAAGCCATTATAACAATAAAACCTTTTGTAGCAATTATTTCGATTTGTCTAATTTTTAGGTTTAACCCTACTGGACTATTGGGGGTCATATCTTGCAGCATTAAAAACAGATCGTCCACACTTAGAGACACCGGTTCTACGCCCAGCAATACTATGATTTGCTCTTTTTTCCCCTGTTGGTCCCATGAGCAGCTAGGGATTTATGCGTCCACCCAGGCAGAGCCCCACTTGCCTGAGTAAGCCTAATACAACAGAGGTGCAGCAGGTTCTGTAGTGGTTGCTTGCTAATGACTGTTCAACTTCAACAGCCATGCACGTCCTCGGCATGTAGCACACCTTGACACTGAGGTTTTTTTTAAATTGAGGGCTCTGAAAAGTACAACGTTCCACCGCGCACCAAATGATGGTCGTTTAAGCACACCCAGAGCTTACGGTGTTTCGAACTGTTGGCGTGACAGTTCACAGCTCGGGATCCTGGGTTTGTCGAACCCGTACTCAGCAAATTAATGCTGAGCCCCTGACAGGTTGGTGCACTACTAGCCACCCCCTATCCCACCCAAAATTCCTCTTTGTGAAGCCTTCTTATTAGCACCTAGACCTTGTATTGGTGATCCTTTCCACATGCCACATCCCTCAAAACTCCCGACCAACAATCATTTTTTTTAAAAACCTCAACCCCACGGAATTTTCAGTCCTGTCCGCTCACCTTGGGATCTATTTTGATGTGCAAAGCTGTCCTTTTGTCTGCTGAAATATTGGTATTCTTAGGAAGTGATATGGGAAAGGATGGCGATGCCAGCTTGGATGTGAGGAATTTCTGGTAGTGACCAGAGGGTGGTTAGGGGAGTGAGAAGGAGTGTCACATTTGGTTGGCAGTATGAATTATGAGAGGCACGATTCAGTGATTGAATTAGATTATCGTGGATTGGAGGGATTAGTGGCAAAATAGTTTTGCCATGCAGGGATCAGCAGAAGGAGAGCTCTTTGACAAGTCTAGCACTGTTAAATATCGGTGTGCGGCTGAAGATAAGACCTTTGTGTAGGACTTGCATTTCTGTGGGGGTTGAGGTTTTTGGCAGATAGGTTGACAATGGTGTTCTGGGGTTGTTTAGGCTTTGGGTCCCACTTGATGCTTTCTTCCCTGTGAACCCCTCATAGCACCTAAACCTTGCATTGCAGACCTCTGTCCACTTGGCATATCCCCAAAACTCCACACCAAAAATCCACAATACCCAAAGCCTAAGCAACCCCCGTAACACTGTTCTTAACCCATCTGCTATAAACCTCAACTCAGCAGAAGTTTCAGTTCTATCCAAAGCACTGCACTCAAATTTAACCACCTCTCCACCTGCTGATCCCTACAGTGGAAATATTATTTTGCCACCAACCCCACCAGGCAAAGCCAATCTAATTCCAACTTTGAACATCACAACTCCCAACTTATACTACCATCCAACTGTGTCCCTCTATCACTCCCATCAAACTACCCTCTCATCAGCTTCCTCAAATTCATCACTTCCTTCCCCAAGTCCCTTCGTAAGAATACCTACCTTTCGGCAGAAGAAAGAACAGCCTTACATGACCTCAAAACAGATCCCAACCTAATCATACTCCCAGAAGACAAACGTTCCACCACAGTTCTGTTGAAGACGTACATCTATCGTCTTATTCTTCCACCTACAACCCCATCCAAAAAGTACGAAGTTACTTACAATCAGTGCTAAAATCTCATGCCGTTTCCAGAAAATGGATTTCCTATGCCATATCCCTGCACACCACCAATCATCCCTCGACCTTCAATAACCAGCCACAAAAAGTGTCCCCCCCTCTTGTCACCTAATATGCTACCACCCGGAGCAGAACATATATATCATATCCTACACCACAGCTTTGATTATCAACCATTGTGCCCTGAAATGAGAGACATCCCTCCCAAGATTCTTCCAGCCACTCCTGAAGTGGTGTTCTGTCGCCAAACCTACCTCCCTAACATCCTAGTCCATCCCTATGCCAGACGCAATGCCAAACCCTCGCCACAAGGATCTTATTTCTGTGGAAGAAACCCAATTTAAAACCCACCCAATCCAACCACCCAGCATTTCTTATTACAATTCTGTCACAAGCTTATGTTACTCCATCAGAGATTAGGCCACCTGTGAAAGTAGCCATGTGATTGAGCAACTCTGCTGGAATCATGCCACAGTGTTTTAAATTAACATGACAACACACCAGCTGTCCATCAGCATGAATGGCCACTGTCAAACTGTGGCTGAAAGCAAGATAGACGAGTACCTTGCTTAACACAAAACTCTCGATTGCAATGGCTGCTTTGCTACACGCAGCAATTTCACCCAGTACAGCCCCGGCCTGGAATGCCTCAACATATCGCTCCATCAGTCGTGCCCTGAAATGAGATTTATCACTCTGAAGTATCCTTCCCACACTACCCAGAGTAGACTTCAGCCATTTTCCCGAGCTCTGCAAAATCCTCGTCGAATCTCACACCATTACAAACTTACCCATTCTTCCACAATCACATACATCAGCCCCACCGTGGGAAAAACCAAATACATTCATGGTAGGGCCACATGCAAAACAATGCTTGTCATCAACAAGCTCATGTGTGTCCACTGCACTGCCTTTTATGTTGGTAACCAACAACAAATTGACTAAATGCATGAATTGTTAAAGACAAACCATTCAACTGGGAGATACCAAAATCCTGTGGCAGATATGCCCTCCAATATAACTCCAGGAACCTTGGCACATGTTACACCACATGTGCCATACGGATATAACCACTTAACACCAATCCCTCAGAGCTACGGAGATGGAAACTCGCCGTCCAAGACATTCTCTCCTCCCCCTAGCCTAAAACTACATTAACCTCTCCCCCTCCTCCAGCCTCAGTTCACTTATTCATTACTGTGTGTGTGTGTGTGTGTGTGTGTGTGTGTGTGTGTGTGTGTGTGCGCATGTGTGTGTGTGTCTCTCAATTAAAAACCTTTTACCTTAACCCCCTCCACCATCCCACACTCAGCATTTCAGTTAACTTTACTGCTTGATCTATCATCTTTATCTACATTCTGTGGTTTGCTACTGGCTTGGCTCTAGACCAACTGGATGTAAAACTCCGGTTTCTTAGCACAGACTTGCAGTGTGCCTACACATTCAAATGTTTTACACACTTTTTCTTTTTCTTCTCTTTTTTTCAATGTCTACCATGTTTAAATTTGGCAAACTAAATTCCATCAGTTATTATGTGACAATCACTTGTTTACCTCTCAATTTGAAATTTATGTCAACATGCTATGTGATAGGCTAATATGGGAGTGGATTGGAAATACTTTCTATCTTGTAATACATTATAGCAGCCATATTTGAATTTGGCAAGAAACAAAATATGAACATCTATGACTGTTACTCTCAGACAGCTGAAGTTCAACATCTAGATAAGTACTAAGCACGGGTCTCTGTACTGACATACAGTATCTCTGACCTCCACATATCATCCATCATCACTTTATGGCATGGGTTGTGAATAACTTCCCCTTCTGTTTCCTGTTCCCCTTTATCTTCCCTTCTTTTCTGCCTGATGAAGGGACACGTTTCTGGAAGTTGTCCAATTTTTTCATCTTTTTGTGAACTATTGGCGAATAATAATGAAAATCAAACTCAACAAACCAACTTACATAATAGTTGTGCCCTCCGATGGGCCTACAGCTGTGGCCAGCCCACTCACTGCCCGTGCGGAGGTAGCCCCCCAATCCGAGGAGGATTGGGAGGTCGCCTCAGCGTGTGTCGGGCGTCGTAAGACTTCCCGGGGGACCGAAGGGGAGGCCTCCCCGGTTAGTCTTGCCGACAGATTTGAGGCGCTGTCTGTGTCAGAGGATGTTCGTGATGCAGATGGTGTCACTTGTCCTGTAATCGCCCCCCTGCCTTCAAGATCCGGGCAGTCATGGAGGGTGGGTTTGCTAGTAGTTGGGAGCTCCAACATTAGGCGGGTGATGGAGCCCCTTGTCCTGTACTCGCCCCCCTGCCTTCAAGATCCGGGCAGTCGTGGAGGGTGGGTTTGCTAGTAGTTGGGAGCTCCAACATTAGGCGGGTGATGGAGCCCCTTAGGAAAATGGCTGCTAAAGAGGGGAAGAAATCCAATGTGCACTCCGTGAGCATATCGGGGGGAGTCATTCCCGCTGTGGAATGGGTCCTTCCGGATGCCGTGAAGAGCACAGGGTGCAGCCAGCTGCAGGTGGTGGCTCATGTCGGGACCAATGATGTAACAATTGTAAATTGTCGTAGCTGTATTGGGAAAGTTCGGCCCCCTGACTCAGACAATGAGGTTGCCGAAATGTTCAAAGAAAGCTTGAATCACATTTCAAATAGGTATCCGAAGCATACTGTTATAATCGGTGGAGACTTTAATTTACCCTTGATATGTTGGCATAATTACGTATTCAAAACTGGCAGCAAATATAAAACATCGTCCGAACTAGTTCTGAATGCTTTTCCTGAAAACTACTTCGAACAGTTAGATCATGAACCCACTAGAATAGTAAATGGTTGCAAAAATACCCTTGATCTCCTAGCAACAAATAATCCTGAGTTACTAAAGAGCATCAAAACAGATACAGGGATTAGCGAACATCGAGTTGTTGTAGCGAGTCTGAATGTCGAAATGCCCATATGCACCAAAAATAAACGAAAAATATATCTATTCAATAAAGCAGATAAAAATTCGCTTCACGCTTTCCTGAGTGATAGTCTCCAGTCTTTCAAAACTAAAAATGCGAGTGTAGATCAGTTGTGGCTTACTTTCAAAGACATAATATCAGTAGCAATCGAGAGATTTGTACCAAATAAATTAATAAAAGAGGGGGCTGACCCCCTGTGGTACACAAAACAGGTAAGATCACTGTTGCAGAAACAAAGAAAAACCCATGCAAAACTTAAAAAGAGACAGAATCCACAAGACTGGCAATCTTTTACTGAAACTCGCAACCTAGCGCGGACTTCAATGCGAGAAGCCTATAGTAGTTACCAAAACGAAATCCTTTTCTGTAATCTATCAGAAAATCCAAAAAAATTCTGGTCATATGTGATGTACACTAGCGGCAAAACACAAACAATACCTTCACTACGCGATACCAATGGTAATACTACCGATGACAGTACTGCTAAGGCAGAAGTACTAAACACAGCTTTCCGAAATTCGTTCGCCAAAGAAGACTAAGTGAACACTCCAGTATTCAATCCACGAACAGCTGCCAGAATGCGAAACTTAGATGTTCCTGGAGTAGTAAAACAACTTAAGTCACTTATCAAAAATAAATCCTCCGGGCCTGATTGTATACCAACTAGATTCCTCTCAGAGTACGCTGATGCAATAGCTCCGTACTTAGCTATCATTTACAACCGATCACTCAGCAAAAGACTGGAAAGTTGCCCAAGTTACTCCAATATTCAAGAAAGGCAATAGGAGTGATCCCCAAAATTACAGGCCTATCTCATTGATGTCGATTTGCAGTAGGATTTTGGAACATATACTTTGTTCGAATATTATCAACTACCTCTAAGAGAACGACCTATTAACCAGTAGTCAACACGGATTCAGAAAGTATCACTCTTGTGAAACACAGCTTGCCCTTTATTCACATGAAGTGTTAAGTGCCATCAACAAGGAATCCTAAAAGGATTCCATATTTCTGAATTTCCGGAAGGCTTTTGACACTGTACCGCACAAGCGGCTTCTTATGAAATTGCGTGCTTATGGAATATCTCCCCAATTGTGCGATTGGATTCACGATTTCCTATCAGAAAGGACACAGTTCGTTGTAATTGACGGTAATTCATCGAGTAAAACAGAAGTGATATCTGGCATTCCACAGGGAAGCGTATAGGTCCCCTACTCTTCCTCGTGTTTATAAATGATTTAGGAGACAATCTGAATAGCTCCCTTAGACTGTTCGCGGATGATGCTGCTGTTTATCGGTTAGTGAAGTCAACAAAGGATCAAAAGCAACTGCAAAGCGATTTAGACAAAATTTCTACTTGGTGCGAAAATTGGCAATTGACACTAAATAAAGAAAAGTGTGAAGTAATACACATGACCACTAAAAGAAATCCGCTGGACTTTAATTATGCAATAAATCAGTCAAACCTTAAGGTCGTAGATTCTACCAAATACCTAGGAGTTACAATTACGAACAACTTTGACTGGAGAGAACACACAGAAAATATTGTGGGAAAGGCAAACCAAAGGTTACGTTTCATCGGCAGAACGCTTCAAAGATGCACCAGCTCCATCAAAGAGACTGCCTACATCACACTTGTGCATCCTCTCCTGGAGTACTGTTGCCCCTTGTGGGACCCTCACCCGGTGGGACTGATGGAAGACATTGAGAAGGTTCAGAGAAGGGCAGCTCGTTTTGTTTTATCATGTTACGGGGGGGGGGGGGGGGAAGCGTCACTGAAATGTTGCATGAATTGGGGTGGAAATCATTAAAAGAAAGACGTTATTCATTGCGGTGTGATCTGTTTGCGAAGGTTCAATCACCGACTTTTAGTTCTGAATGTGAAAATCTTTTGCTAGCACCCACCTACTTAGGGAGACATGACCATTCCAATAAAATAAGAGAAATCAGATCGAAAACTGAATGATTTAGGTGTTCTTTCTTCCCGCGTGCTATTAGAGAATGGAACGGTAGAGAAAAGTTATGAAAGTGGTTAATAAACCCTCTGCCAGGCACTTGAATGTGATTTGCAGAGTATCTATGTAGATGAATAGTATACTATTCAGCCACAAGCAGAGAAAATTGGCACTAGTTGACAGATACTGATTTATTTACAACTCGACTTCGCATTGTATTACGGTTCCGGCACTGCAGTGAGCCGCCGTGCAGCCTCCCCTCACCGCCCTGCCCCCTGCGAGACACACCTCCCACAGCTCTCGGCAGCTCTCGTGGTCAAGCAGTAAGAATAAATTATTGTCACATAAGAATGAAGAATTTTTAATAGTACATTGTGTGTATTTGCTTTATAATTTTTTTTAAATGTTTCTGCAATTATTTTGGTTAATGTGCATTCTTATGTTGCACATGAAGGAAGGAAGGAAGAAAGGAAGAAAGAAAGAAAGAATTACGGATTTGACATTGAGGCTGAAGGTGCAGCTATTATTGCTGTATTATGTTTCTTTGCTAGTGCAACTGGTGGCACTGGAATGACCTTATTAATAAGAAGTGGGCAAAGTCCGAGTTTGAGCACATTTTTATCTCTATCGGTGCTGTGACACAAATACCTGCATTCAGTGTGAACGGGTTGACAGTGCTTAGACTCTTGCAGCTTTCCAGATTATTCCACTTATGTACCCTGACAGAATAATCCAATTCCAAAAACCCAACAGGATCTCCAGCCCTTCACAGAACCTCCCCCGAGTCTCTCTCTCTCTCTCTCTCTCTCTCTCTCTCTCTCTCTCTCTCTCTCTCTCTCACACACACACACACACACACACACACACACACACACACACTACTCCGACATCCCACACCCCCACCTCCTACATGCCCATAAAGCCCACAAACCTTATCACCTGGATCGTATATTGTCAATTAGCAATTTCCTATCCTACAACTTATTGGTCTAGTCAATTTATCCACAGCATTCTATACATCTACATACTCACTCAATACACGTAACAATGATCTCACCAAATCGCATAACCACGATTCACCGATACAATATAAACGAATCGGCAGATTGCTCCAGGAAATGAATTATAAGCCAACTTCTCAAAAAATATGTTAAATAACACTACTACATTAATCAAAAGGTAAACTAGATAATGAGAAAATACAAACCTTCCAACCAGAGCAGCAACATTGCTGTAAATAAGAAATGATGCAACACCCCCTAGAATGCCGCCAACCAAGAGAGAGCCTACAGCATCGGGGATCGGACTGTCGTACAACACAGACAGGCCCATGCAAGCTCCGGCGACGCCCACACCGAGGACGGCAGCCATGTCCTCCATCAGCACTACGTTAACACTGGGGTCCTGCCCACGAAACACTGCCAACAGACACAGCACAGTCAGGTTCCTTAACCTATTTCCCTGCTCAAATTTTTATTCGCAAGACATTCTACAGGAATAACACAATCCATAACCAAATATCAACAGCAACTTTCAAAAAAAAAAAAAAAAAAAAAAATTATAAAAAAAGCTTTATTTTCATTTCAATGTGTAAAAACTGTTCTCCATCAAGATAGTTATGTTTACACGCACTAAAGGAAGTCACAGAAGTAACAGGCTTTAAAATCCAACAATGTGCTCAACAAAAGTTCTGAAAACAACAACGTACGATCATTCTGCATCGAAGTTGGGCCCATAATAACGAGAGACACCTTTGACCGCAAACACTCGGGACCACATGAAACCGTGCTCAGAATAACAAGTAATCGTAAAAAAATTTGTGTGCATAATTTCCACGCAAAACATCGTATTCATCTGCTAGCGCCACTAGACGGTGGTGTAGTGTAGCTGCACTAATCGGTGCAAGTGAGTTACTGTGTAAACTACTGTGGACCGTCCAGTGATACCATGAAGAGACTGACACTGGGACCAAAGATATGAAATTCACTGACAGATTATGTAACATAATAATTCAGATATATAATGGTGACATCACAGATTACGCTGGCTAGATATACGGAATTTGAAGGACAGGACGAACCTAAACCTGCAGGTGGCTCTTCGAGCAGTACACGACGTTCATCTCCAGAGCAACAGGAACAATCACAGTCACAGTTAGTACAAGCCATCGCCACAAAAAAATAAGAGGGTCCAGCATATTAAAAAAATATTGATGACACTGTACTAGAGAACATTTATGAGGACTATTATAATTGTGGCTTCAATACCTATAGCAAACTAATGAAGAACATTAAAAGTAAATCAAATTGCACATTAATTTTAAATTGTGTGTAGGAAATGCGGAGTTGATTGTTTCAAAGGAAACAGACTATAGCAATTACAAACTATAAAAAGAGTATGTAATACCGCAATTTTATGGTGCGAGAAGGTACGGACCTATGTTCACTGTTAGCATCTGCAGAAGTGGGGACGAAGGGTCTAAAATGGTTGACTTCACCAATTTCAAAGTGTCAATTTCCTTCATCGACCATCTAAAAGCTGAATGTGATATTTCATCCAGGCATATTACTACATTTGTCACATGTAAGGACACACAAGACGATAACATTATACATAAGAAGGCACAACAGATTATGGATAAAGTGAACATGTTTATAATACAGGAGGGTGTGGATAAAAGTAATGTTTGGAACAGAGACCAGAGTCAATTCCAGTATGAAATGTCTTCAGCATCAACAGTGTCCTACAGAGTAGAGAAAACTACAGGTAGTGTGTTGCAGTCTGTACACAGGTCTACCCATGGCTTCACAACTGAGGTACCTTTTTATTTTATTATTTTATCAATGACAGGCAGATTAGCAAACAAGTTGCACAATTATTTTTTTTTAAGAGACACAAGGCACTTTTGGTCCAAACATTTTAAAGACACTTTAAACAATGTTTCCAGAAAACATTCATGTGGAGGCAAGCAAAAGTGGAAAAACTACTAAAGAACACAAGAAATGTTTTCTAACTTGGCGAATATGTAATAAATTAAAAGAGCCTATTGTTGTGCAATTCCTGGATGGTTCATACCAATTGCACCATTCTAAATGCAAGTTTTCCAAGAAAGATGTTATAATGAAGATCTTGCCACTGTAAACAACAAAATATTGCCAACCCCCTTGCTGTTTACTTCCCTTGGCAATTGAAAAACAATATCAGAGTTACTGATTTTGTCAATAATGGAGGATAGATAACAACCTTACCGTAACAACCTTACAGCTTACTCAGCTGCTGACAGTCACGGAAATAGATAATCACATTCACACAACTTAAACTTTTGGCCACGGCCTTCGTCAGAAAAAGAAACACAAACATTCACGCAACGACTCACGTAGCCTACACAAGATTGTGACGGAGGTTGGGAGTGGAGGAGGAAGGATGCCGGATAAAGGCGGGGACGGAAAGCCTGCATTGCATGATGGATTTTAAAGCATCTGATAGGTGGTAATTTGAACTGCGGCAATGAATACAGTGAAGGGAAGGGGCGGAAAAGGATAAAAGGAAAGTTTAGGGGACTGTGGGGAGGGAGTGGGGGGATTTGAAATAATGAGAATAATTAGGAAAAATGAAAATAAGAAAAAATAAAGCTAGAAAAAAATGGTTAAAATGAAAAATAAGTAAAAATAAAAAGTAATTATGGGAATATTGTAAGTGGTGACACAAAGTTGCAAGGAAGACATGAGAGACAAGACAGAGGTCTGCATCCAGCAGTCACGCTTGCTCGAGCACGTAGTTTCTTGACAGTTCGGAAGATGTCAATGTAACTGCTTCGCCTGCTGTTTGCAAGTGCATTTGATTTTCCTCATGCTTGCAAGCATCTGATGCTTGCACTGCCCAGTGTCTACTCTGTTACATGGGTGCTGTTCATTCATCTACAGAAGGATCATGGTACGTGCACGCGAAACGAAGGACAGTGTGAAAGTGAAAATCGATTCAAAAGAACATATCCTCAGTATAAAAAATAGTGATCATAGCAGTGTCTAGGAATCATTTTCATTAGTATATGATAAGGAGGGAAATTATGTTGTCTACATTTATTGCAGCAAGTGTTCTGCTCTCCTATCTTATGGAAAAACAACAACACACCTGAAAGCACATGTGTGGAGAACACAACAAGGACGTTTGAAGCATTACCGGCTTCAGTTAAAGACTATCACTAAAAAAATGTGTCAAGAAGTGTGCAAGGGATCTTCGTTAATTTACAGTTATTTCAGGAAATGGATTTTGTTCTTTTTCCAGGTGCTTGTAAATATTGGTTCGGAATTTGGACAGGTGGACGTCTCCAACATTCTGCCTCATACTACGACAGTGTCACAAAACATAGAAAGGCAAGCTGGTGAAATATGGGCAAATTTTATGCCCAGCATTGTCCAAGTTGTAGATTTGTGGACCGATCTGTATCTGTGTCTGTTACTGCACACTTCGTTGATAAACAGTGGACATTAAGAAACACAGAACAGTTCTATCTGAGAAGAAATCTGAGGAATTTATTACGAACCATATTGAGGAAGCATTTTTCAATTTAAGAGTAAACCCGCAACACCTTAATAAAATTTCTTTTGTCACGAATTGAAGTGCTAATTTATGCGAGGTACTGGAATCCTTTCCGCATTATGCATGCATTTCACATCTTTTGAACACTGTCCTAAAACATGTTTTTAATGAGGACTATTTAACCCTGCTGTTATCTTCGGGTCATTATGACCCGAAAATGAATTTGTTCTTTCATAGCTTTTTAATATTTAAATATTATTTCATCAAAATTGAAGACTGTTTTTTTGAGACATTATAAATACTTCAAATATCAAATTAAAGTCAATATTTTTTCCCCCTCCCTTAAACTTAATTTGTTACAGTTGTGTTCTTCGGGTCAATATGACCCGGGGCAATTAAAAATTCACAGAACGTACAGATATCATAGTCAAGTTTTATTTCATCATGGTTTCATGACAAAGTAAACTTCTGATTCTTTATTGTTGAAATGTGTGAAGGCTATGCAACAATCGAAGTCGCCGATTGCGTTCAAATTATTGTACCACATTATTGCTCACAGTTACATTTTCACATCTGTTGTTTGCAGACGCAGCTCCCATATCTATCGTAGTAACGTTTGTGGAGCTATTATGACGAAAAGAGTTTTTTCCGATGAGCACTTGGAAGCTTTAGTAAATGCATCTGACAGTGAGGATACAATTTCTGAAGATGAAAATCACACCAGTGATGACAACATTCATCCTTCATCTGAATCAGAAGACATTTCAGATGCCGACATATCAAATGACAATGTACATGCTGTTCAATTCATTCAGTCTAAAGACAAAAAGATCACATGGAGCTTACAACGTTTTCCGCAAACTGGAAGAGCATCTAGTGCAAACATTATAAACGTGACTCCTGGTCCGACAAGATACGCTATCGCCAGAGTAAGTGACATAAAATCATCTTTTCTTGTTATGATGAATGATAATATTCAGAGTATTGTGGTGGAAATGACAAATATTTAGTGCCAAAGAGTTTGTGGAGATGGCTGGGAAGCATTAGATAAAATTACACGTCAGGCCTATATTGGCCTGTTATTACTGGCTGGTGTGTACAAATCATGTGTGAATCAACAAATAGTCTCTGGGATCCAGAAACGGGAAGAGCCATTTTTCCTGCCGTAATGTCGCTGAAACGGTTATGTCACATTTCACGTGTCTTACGTTTCGATGACAAGTCTGATCGAAGAGCACGAAGAGTAAATGACAAGTTGGCACCTATAAGAGTTTTGTGGGATAAGTGGGTGGAAATGCTTTCAAAACTATATAATCCTGGCACAAATGTAACTGTGGATGAGCAACTTGTGGATTTCCGAGGACGTTGTCCATTCAAACAATATATACCGAGCAAACCATCAAAATATGGGGTAAAGATATGGACATTGTGTGATAGTGCCACTTCTTATGTGTTGAAGACACAAATCTATACAGGAAAATTATCTGGACAATCACCTGAGAAAAATCAAGGTAGGAGGGTTGTCATGGATCTGACTTATGAGCTAAAAGGACAAAATGTCACATGTGACAACTTCTTCACGTCATATGCATTAGGCCAAGGACTTCTCAAAAGACATTTTACAATGTTGGGCACAGTGAGAAAAAATAAGCCATAGTTTACCATTGTGCTGTACCGCCGATAGTAACACAAAATGAAAAAACAGAAAAAAAGGGACAAAGGGACAAGCTTTCGGAACAGAGTTCCTTCGTCAGGTGGGAGAGAAGGGAAGAATAAAGGATGGGAATAGAAGGGAAAGGTGGTTCACGACCTAGGTCATGAAGGTGGTGTTTCGGAAGTGTGGGCGTCTGAGATACTGCATGTATGTACTGAGCCAAGCCAGAGAGGATAAATATAACTAAAAAGGAAAGATCAAGTAGTAAAGAGAAGAGAAGAGAGTGAAATTAATGATGCTGAGGGGTGTAGGAGGGGCGGGGGGGGGGTGTCTAAAATGTTTTTCATAAACAGGGAAATATGGATGGATACACACACACACACACACACACACACGGAGAGAGATAGAGAGAATGACAGAGAGAGCGAGAGGGCGGTAGAGAGAGAGAGAGAGGGGGGGGGGGGGGTAAGGAACGGATAATGAATAGGTGAGCTGAGGATGGAGGAAGGGGAGGGGTTAGCGTAGATTTAGGCCAGGGGGGTGGCGGGAGGAGAGGATATGTTGGAGGGCAAGTTCCCACTCATGTATGTACTGAGCCAAGCCAGAGAGGATAAATATAACTAAAAAGGAAAGATCAAGTAGTAAAGAGAAGAGAAGAGAGTGAAATTAATGATGCTGAGGGGTGAGGATAAATATAACTAAAAAGGAAAGATCAAGTAGTAAAGAGAAGAGAAGAGAGTGAAATTAATGATGCTGAGGGGTGAGGATAAATATAACTAAAAAGGAAAGATCAAGTAGTAAAGAGAAGAGAAGAGAGTGAAATTAATGATGCTGAGGGGTGTGGATAAATATAACTAAAAAGGAAAGATCAAGTAGTAAAGAGAAGAGAAGAGAGTGAAATTAATGATGCTGAGGGGTGTGGATAAATATAACTAAAAAGGAAAGATCAAGTAGTAAAGAGGATAAATATAACTAAAAAGGAGGATAAATATAACTAAAAAGGTCGTGAACCACCTTTCCCTTCTATTCCCATCCTTTATTCTTCCCTTCTCTCCCACCTGACGAAGGAACTCTGTTCCGAAAGCTTGTCCCTTTGTCCCTTTTTTTCTGTTTTTTCATTTTGTGTTACTATCGGCGGTACAGCACAATGGTAAGTACTGGCCAGCCATTCTATCTCATTTCAACAATATTTATTATCTCTGAGGAGAATTTTCATCATTAATCGAAAATAAGCCATAGAAGTGCTAGAAGGAGAGAAGTATCCGACAATTCTGTTTGTTTTGTTGTGAGTCCATTAATTGAAGAGCCGCTGCAATAGAGTCTTTTGATGCAGAGGTAAGTTGCTTTAAATTACTGAACTACAATTTCCTTGTTTGTTAAGTGCTGTGTGTGCAGAAAATGCTTACTGTATTTAACTACAAAAGCCACTTGTCCTGTGTTACTTTAACTGTAGGTACTATGAATGCCGAAAGAGCTTTGTCCCTGCCTCGCGGAAGAAATGTTTGAGATTCAGAGGTTTCACAGAATGGCAACATTTCTTTGGCTACTGTTCCAACAGTTAAAAATGATATCAAAAGCTGAGACGGAGGAGACGTTAAATGCGGCAAAATATCAGTTCCAGGTAAGCTAGAAGAAAGTTGCAATATGGCATAACAACTTATTTATAACTATAACATATGTAAGGAGGGCCATCTAGAGATTATCACCTATGCACGCCAGCGAAAAAGATGAAGTGTTTGTTTTCAGTGTGACTAGACTGTGGACCGGCTGGTAATCAGTCCACAGATGAGGTGGCATTGTACTTAAATAAAACGCTTGAGTGGTGGAAACTTGACAGCAGTCTCTTTCCGAAGCTAGCTGTTTTAGTTAAAATTGTATTTTGCATTCAAATTTGTACTGGATAGGGGATTTCCTGTCAGAGAGGACACAATTCGTGGTAATTGATGGGAAGGCATCAGCTAACACAGAGGTGATACCGGGCATTCCACAGGGTAGTGTTATTGGTCCTCTGCTGTTCCTTATTTACATAAATGATTTAGGGGAAAAATCTAAGTAGCTGTCTTAGATTGTATGCGGATGACACTGTCATTTACCGTCTAGTAAAATCATCTGAAGATTAAAACCAACTGCAGAATGATCTAAATAAGATATCACTATGGTGTAAAAATTGGCAATTGACTCTAAATAATGAGAACTGTGAAGTCGTCCACATGAGTAAGAAAAGAAATCCCTTAAACTTTGTTTACTAGATAAGTCAATCAAAAGTTAAGGCCATAAACTCCTCAAAATACCTAGGAATTACTATTACTTCAGACTAAAACTGGAAAGAACACATAGATAATATTGTGAGAAAGGTGAACCAGAGACTGTATTTTATTGGCAGAACCCTTAAAAGATGTAACAGAACTACTAAGGAGACTGCATACACTACCCTCGTCCGCCCTTTTTTGGAGTATTGCTGCCCAGTGTGGGATCCTTATCAGTTGGGTTTGACGGAGAACATCAAAAGAGTCCAAAGAAGGGCAGCTCGTTTTGTATTTTAAAGGGGAGATCGCATCATAGAAATGATACAGCATATGGGATGGGAGTAATTACAACAATGTCATTTATCGCTGTGGTGTGGGCTACTTACAAAACTCCAGTCACCAACATTCTCCTCTGAATGCAAAAATATACTGTTGACTCCCATTTACATTGGTAGATATGATCATCAGAATAAAATACGAGTAATCGGAGCTCGAACGGAGAGATTCAGGTGTTCTTTCTCCCCGCCCGCTATTCGAGAATGGAATGGGAGATAAATAGAATAATGCTGACGCGATGAACCTTCTGCCAGGCACTTAAATTTGATTTGCAGAGTATCCCATGTAGATAGATGTACATATCTTATAAACAGGTTGTGTGTGTGTGTGTGTGTGTGTGTGTGTGTGTGTGTGTGTGTGTGTGTGTGTGTGTGTTCCACATCTCCTCCTAAACTACTGAACCAATTTCTACCAAATTTTGTGGTAATGATCCTTACTATCAGGCAACAATCGCTGGAAGGGTAAGAACCACCTATGACACATATGTAAGGAGATATAACGTCATATACAATGACAGTCATGAAAAAAAAGGACGCATCACGCATAATAACCTACATCTGCTCCTAAACTAATCGACAGATTTCAACTAAATTTGATACACATATTCCATATGCGAGATAACAATTGGTGTAGGAGTATGCTCCAGATACAACATATGGTTCAGGACATATAACATCATAAACCGTAAGAATTGCAAGAAACTGCCACGTAATGCGACGAGACTTTATGAATACACTAAGTGAGAATGAGAGTACTTAGTGACTTGCAACAAACTTTAAACACAATTTCAAACCTTTATTAAACCTTTTCTGTTGACAACCACAGCAAAATAATGAAAGGAAAAAAGTTTCTCATTTACTACTTTTTTGCTGTGCATGGAGCAAAATTATGGCATTGGAATGATGTTATTATTTATAATTGCTACACTACAAATTGGACTCTCAGGAAATTTTGCAGACGACATACACACTTAAAGCTGAATGTATCACAGTACAACACGTAGTTCATGAGATATGAGAACATAAAGAGTAACGTTCATGGGAAACCGTCCCATCAAGCATCACGTTTTAATCTATTACTTGTTTACTACTAACCATATTCGCAACAGATTTTACCGACATACATCACTTGTACAAATCAATATACTCCTGCAAAATTATACAATTGTACAACACATATGTACGAATATTCAATCTGTAAATGTAGGCCAGTCGGTGTTCGCTTCAATCACTGCACGAATTTTCATATGGTTTTCACGAGAAACATATGTGAAGATAGGTTCACGATCTAGGTACAATTTCACCAAAATAGAATGATGAAAAAAAGAGAGATATCAGAATTTTAAGTGCTTCCAGTGACCACCATGCATGTCTGTTCATCTATTAGAAACCACTTATCTCCAAAACTACTTCACGGATATGCATGGATTTTTCACAGGTAACTTCAACCTACTTAGTTTCATAAAAATCCGATCACTGTAAAAAATAGTATCACAATTTAAAGGTTTTTAACTACAACTGTCATGTGCCTCTCTCATCACGTTAATCTCCAAATTTTCAGAAGTTTTTCACAGGTAATGTGAGGGTGTCATGCGGTAACAAACGCTTTATTTCACAAAATCTGATCAGAAAAAAGTAAGATATCACAATTTAAACATTTCTCTTAAAGCAATCACACGTGTCTATTAGTAGAGAGTAATCTCCGAAAGTATTACACAAACATTTGTGGGGCTTCAAATGTAATTTTAGAATAGCTTGAAGCATAACGTAGGCTTCTTTTCATCAAAATCAAATCAGGGAAAGAAAACGTATCATACTTCGAAGTTTATGTGCACACTATGCTTATAAACATGGTGTAATACAGCAAATATCTAAAAGTACGAAACGAACATTCATGGGGTATCACAGATAAATTGATAATAGTCTGGGGCAACATATGGGCTTCATTTTATCAAAATCAAATCAGGAAAATAAACGATATCGTAATTTGAATTTTAGGTGTATTTCATACTAGGAAAAAATGGCATAATGGAGCAAAGAAATAGATGCACAAAATAGACACACTGTTACTAATAGATAGGATTCAACGCAATGAATATAATAGTGATACAATATCAAAGCCTAACGTATACGTACAACTGCTATGGAAGTTTAAGTCTCACACTTGGAGCAACAATAGTGCATCTAGCAGAAAGAGAGCCAACTGTAAGAAAGATTGAGGCAACATATAAGCATGATTTCCCCAAAATCAGATCATGGTAAAAAGATACATAGTAATCATAAGTATTTTCAGTAACTGACTGTTTATCTATTAGAAAGAACTAATCTCCTAAACTATTTCACGGATTTGCATTTCAGAAAAGTGAGATCACGGAAAAATATTTAGATGTAGGATATGCTTGAAGTATGGATGGCATAGTATAGCAAACAAGTGATAGTGAGGCTGTAGTTCACCAAAGAACTAATAGACGCTGCTGCTGTGAAATAAGTATGGGGTAGTACAGCAAGAAAGCAAATGTCTGCAATAGAATTAAGCAATCCTATCTCTGCGAACACCAACATCATTGATCATAGTGTTACTGATTTAGCTTTGTGTCTTGAATACTTAATGACATTTCTTTGCTTCTTTTGGCATGTTTCATGAATCAAAAACTTTATGAAGATAAATTATTTTTCAAAAGAGATCTAGATTAGTGACCAGTACTTAACTTTTTGCTGTACCGCCGATAGTTACACACAGAAAAAAAGGAGAAAAATAACAAGCTTTCGGAACTGTGTTCCTTCTTAAGGTGGAGAGAAGGGACAAATAGAAGAGTAAAGGAATAGGAAAGGAAGGAAAAGGTAATTCGTGACCTAGGTAATAAGGATGGCATCAGGCGATTGTGGAAGTCAGGTTTACTGTGTAGTAGTGATAAGAAGATACATTGTTTCGCAGGATGACCTCTACTCACATTTGACGTCTTGGCTAAGATAACTGAATTTATTGACAGAGCGATCCAACAAGGATTTTTACAGACTGAGGTCTGAAACACTTAAAAGCCATGATACACACATGCCCTTCATTAACAACTGTTGCAAAGCACTGGCATATAAGCTAGTAATGAATAATACGGAGACAGTTTTATTTGTAATTTACTGACACGAATCAATAAAGTATATAATATTAGCATACAAACTAACACCACACATTGTCTTCAACAGTGACGTAACTCAAAATTGTAATACCTGAGACGAGTAAGCATTTTTCTTTCCATGACGAATACTATGGACTATCTACAACATAAATTACACTAGTCTCCTGAAGTCGACAAACTGCGATAAACAGATGTATGTTTTTGGTCCGGGTTGGAGCTCATCAAACATATTTTTCAATGATAAAAACTGCCAGTTTTAAAATTTTGTCACTCTTCCAGCCGGGATGCAAAATGTAATTTATCATTTCCCTAATGTCCACATTACAAAAGTTTATAGTCTTTCTCTTAGACTTTCATGTTTCATTTTTACTTTAACCCTGCTAGAATGTAGAATTATTGCAAAAATAAAATTATACGGGTGCAGTGCCATCGCCCGACTGGAATATAACATAAGCAGCAGCACCGTGCGGACGCAGGCACAGCAGCGGAGAGGTGGGGCGGCTGGCCGCTGCCACATTCACCGGCCCCGCAGCACTGTAAGTGAGCACAGATGGCTGCGCAAGCATTCGCAGCCCGACGAGCAAAAACCTAGTGTGATGCAATTGAGCGAGTATGAGCACGCAAATTCGCCAATATGCATACCTCTGGTACAGGATACCGAGTAGGTAAGGAATGGAGGGGGATGTTAGGCATAGGGTGCCAAGTGGCAGCTATGAATCGGGAGGCTCAGGCGGTTCTGTGACCGTGTAGGTTGCAGATTCCTCGACTTCCACCAAAGGGTGGTGGGTTTTCGGGTTCCACTAAATAGGTCAAAGTCCACTACATGCAGGAAGTGGCTACACAGGTAGCATTGTGTGGTGTGGACTGGGAAGTTTTTTTAGGGTAGACAGCTTTGGGGAAACACTAAATTTCCTTTCTCAAAGGGAGCAGGTTGATCACAGGAGGAAATACAGGTCTAGAAACTACCAGTATAACAGTTGTAAATTGTCGTAGCTGTGTCAGGAATGTACCAGAACTCTGAGCATTAATAGAGGGCAGCTAAACACTTATAATAGGTAGCAAAAGTTGGCTTAAGCCCTAAATAAGTTCAGCAAAAGTTTTTGCAAAAGATCTAACTTTGTTCGGAAAGGATGGATTAAACAAAATAGGTGGAGACATGTTTGTCGCCGTCAAAAGTAGTTTATTGTGCAGTGAAGTTGAAGTTGATAGTTCCTGCGAGTAGCTATGGGTAGAGGTTGTACTAGAAAATCGTAAAAAGTTAATAATTGGTTCCTTTTACCAGTCCCTCCCCCCCCCCCCCCCAACTATGATGATACAATAGCAGAGAAAGGTTCATAGAAACCTGTGTCAAACTGCAAACATGTACCCAACTCACACAATAATAGTAGGTGGTGATTTTAATTTACCCTCAATCTGTTGGCAAAATTATATTTTCAAATCAGAAGGTATGCATAAAACAATGTGTGAAATTGAACTTAAGGCATTCTCTGAGAATTACTTCAACAATTAGTTCTTGAGCCAGCTAGAATTGTAAATCGATGTCAAAACACACTTGATCTCTTAGCAACAAATAATTCTGAACTCATAACGAACCACATAACAGACACAGGTATTAGTGAACACAGAGCTGCCGTAGTGAGATTGAATATTGAAAGCCCCAAAGTTACCAAAAATAGACAAAAAGTGTATTTGCTCAGGGAAACAGATAGAAATTCAATACATTGCTTCTTCCTAACACTAAACATAAGTGCAGACCACACGTGGCTTCAATTCAAAGAACAGGTATCGACAACAATTGACAATTTTATATCAAGTAAATTAATAAAAGAAGGTAGTGATCCCCCTTTGTAATACAAAACAGGTCAGGGCACTGTTGCAAAAAAACAACAGAAAAAGCATGGTAAATTCAAACGAACACAAAAGCCCCATGATTGGTGAACCTACACACCCCAGGCTTGAAATTGAGCAACAACTTCAATGCGAGATACCTACAATACTATCCACAATGAAACTCTTTCTTGAAATTTACTGAAAACACAAAGAGATTTTGATCATTTGTTAAAAATATTAGGGGCAAAACAAACAATACCCTCACTACTTAGTAGTAATGGCTATCCTGTCAATGACAGCGCTACTAAACCGAAGTTACTAAAAACAGCTTTTCGAAACTCATTCACCAAAGAAGATGAAACCAATATTCCACATTTCAAAATACAAACAGAGGCCATAATTAGTAATGTAGATATCCTCAGAGTAGTCAAGCAACTGAAATAATTTAACAAGAACAAGTCTTCTGGTCCACACTGTATACCTGTTACATTTCTATTTCATTATGCCGAAGCGATAGTTCGTTAACAGCCATATAAAACCACTCGCTCAGCGAAGGATCTGTACCAAAAACCTGGAAAGTTCTACAGGTCACACCTATATTCCAGAAAGGCTGTAGAAGTAACCCATTAAACTACAGGCCTATTACATTGACGTCAATTTGCAGCAGAGTTTTGGAACATATCCTATTCAAACATTATGAACTAGCTTATATGCCCGTGCTTTGCTATGGTTGTTAAAGGTGGACCTGTGTAAATCATAGTTTTTTAGGGTTCCGGACATAGATCAGCAAAAACAGAATCCTTGTTCGATCACTCTGTCAATAAACTCAGTTCTCTTAGCCAAGATGTCAAATTTAAGTAGAAGTCCTTGTCGAAAACGATGAATGTTCATAAAGTTTTTCATACAAAAAATGGAATTAATTTAAGCCCATACTCTGGAACAATGTAATTTCAGTGTTAGGTTGTGTTCATCAATTTATGACTGTGGTGAGTAATTGTTTGGCATCAACTTCTGAAAACACTTCTATCGTTGAGAACAGAAATGGTAATAATAATAATAATAATAATAATAAATAACAATAATAATAATAATACAGCGCCTTAAATGGTTCTTCGGTGAAGTACTAAACTGTTTGTCTCACACACTTAAGTGTATGCTGAAGTATTAGTATGTTGCATTGGGGACAATGTAGTCATTTATTTTTCTTTTTTGAACAGAGATTCGCTACTGCTCGAAAAAATTGGTAACTACCAGATAGAGTATCATGACAAGGCTAAAAACGAAGGATGAAAACAATTAAAACGGTTAAATATTTTTTGATAGTTTGGCCAAGTTCATAAATCGCAAAACTCTAGCAGCTGCTCGTGTGTCATCGGCTAAAAGTTCATCCAAAGTAGACGCAAAGTGAAGGGCTACACGGAGATGATTAAAATTAACAGAAGACAGTAAAACATGTTGCAACATCAGCAATTCACCGCAGGAGCACAGAGGTGCAGGGTCGGCGGTTAGCAAATGACGGTGGCTGAAACGGCAGCGACCGATCCGCAACCGGGCCAGGCTGACCTCTCGCCGAGAGGGGCGTGAGGAGGCCCTCCAAGCAGTCAGGATCGGTTTTACAGTTCTCAATTTATTGTCACACAGTGAGAACCACACACTGTGCGAGGACGACACGATACTCCGGCAAAGAGCCCGTCGAACATCGTCCGATGGGACACAAAAAGTAGCCATGCGAGGCAAAAGAGCTGCTGCCTTGGCTGCTATGTTGGCGGTCTCATTCCCAGGCACACCCATGTGGCCAGGGACCCACAGAAAAGATACATGACAGCTGACATCTGCTACCAACTGGAGAGAGTGTTGGATCCGATATACGAGAGGATGGGTCGAGAGAGGGTCCTTAAGACTCTGCAGGGCACTAAGGGAGTCCGAACAGATGGCATAAAAAGGATGGCGGCGGCGGCAGGTATATAAAATCGTCTGGTGGAGGGCAAAAAGCTCAGCCGTGAAATTCGAGCACCGGTCAGAGCCTGTATTGGAAACGGTTGTCCCCCACGACGAAGGCAGATCCGATACCATCAGTGCTCTTGGAATCAACAGTGTAGATAAATATGGCATTATCGAACCGCGAACGGAGTTCGACAAGCCTCGAGCGGTATACCAAATCCGGGGTGCTCTCCTTGGGCAGCGAACTAAGTTCAAACTGAGTGTGAACCTGGGCCTGATGCCACAGTGGCAATGGGCTCTCGCTCAACCTAAATGTTGAAGGAAGGGTAAAATAGAGCCGCTGAAGCAGGCGGCGAAACCAAACTCCAGGTGGAAGCAAGGCTATCGCAAACAACTAATATTGGCGATCGAGTGAGTCATCGAAAAATAATCTGTAAGATGGATGCTTGGGCATCGACCGCAAGCAGCGTGCGTACCGACATAAGAGTATGTCACGCCAAGTGGTCAAGGGTAACATAGCAGCCTCGCCATACAGACTTTCAACAGGGCTGGTTTAAAATGCACCAGTCGCCAGGCGTAACGCCGATGGTGAATAGAGTTGAGACGGCGGAGAATCGACGGCCGTGCAGAAGAGTATACAAGGCTTCCGTAGTCTAGCTTCGACTGAACGATGGCCTGGTAAAGGTGAAGCAGGACGGTACGATCCGCTCCCCATGATGTACCACTGAGGACACGGAGAACATTTAGGGATCGGGCACAACGGGCAGCCAGGTAGGACACGTGTGGGGACCAGCAAAGCTTATGATCCACCATGAGTCCCAACAATTTCGTCGTCTCCACGAAAGGGAGAGCTACGGGGCCGAGACGTAGAGATGGTGGAAAAAATTCCTTGTATCTCCAGAAGTTTATACACACCGTTTTCTCAGTGGAGAAGCTGAAGCCGTTCGCAATGCTCCAAGAATATAGGCAGTCAAGACAGCGTTGAAGACACCGCTCCAAGAGACACGTCGGGTGGGCGCTGAAATAAATTGCAATATCATCTACAAAAAGGGATCCGGAAACTTCGCCTGAAAGGCAGTCTACAATCGGATTGATTGCAATGGCAAAAAGAGCCACGCTCAAGACAGAGCCCTGTGGTATGCCATTCTCCTGGCGAAAGGTATCTGACAAAACAGAGCCCACCCATACCCGGAACTTGCGATCCGCCAAAAACACTTAAATAAAGAGAGGGAGGCGGCCACGAAGGCCCCATGTGTGCAATTTACGGAGAATGCCCGCCCTCCAACAGGTATCATGAGCCTTCTCTAAGTCGAAGAACACTGCTACCGTTTGACGCTTCCTTAAAAAGGTATTCATAATAAAGGTCGACAAGGTGACGAGGTGATCAGCAGCAGAGCGGTGTGTACGAAAACCACATTGGATATTTGTCAGGAGGCGTCGAGATTCGAGAAGCCAGATCAACCGAGCGTTAACCATGTGTTCCATCACCTTACAGACGCAGCTAGTAAGAGAAATAGGGTGATAACTTGATGGAAGATGTTTGTCCTTCCCTGGTTCGGGGATGGGGACAACAACGGCTTCACGCCAAATTGTGGGAACCTGACCTTCATTCCATATGCGATTATAGGTGCTAAGTAGGAAACACTTGCCCGCAGGAGAAAGGTTTTTCAGCATCTCAATATGGATGGAATCTGGCCCGATAGCAGAAGATCGGGACAGGGCTAGAGCACGGTCTAGCTCCTGCATGGTGAAGGAGACATTATAACGTTCACAATTAAAAGAGTGGAAAGAAGGCGGCCGTGCCTCCTCTGCCTGTTTGTGAGGGAGGAAGGCAGGGTGGTAACAGGCAGAGCTCGAAGTCTCCGCAAAGAAACAGCCCAATGCATAGGAAACATCAGTGGGGTCCACAAGCACTGCGTTCTCGACGGTCAGGCCAGAAATCGGGGAGTGGACCTTTATGCCTGATAAACGGCGTAGGCCACCCCAGACAGCTGAGGAGGTAGTAAAGCGGTTAAAAGAACTGGTAAAAGCAATCCAGTAAGCTCGTTTGCTGTCGTTTATAACTCAACGACAATGCTCTCGCAGTCGTTTATAGTTGATACTATTCTCCAATGTTGGGTGGTGGTGGAAGGTGCGTAAAGCATGGCGCCGGGCTCTAAGAGCGCCACGGCAGGCTGCAGTCCACCAGGGGACCGGATCGCGACGTGGAGAAGAGGATGTACGAGGTATGGAATGTTCGGCAGCTGTGAGAATAACCTCCGAGAGGTATTCGACCTGACTGTCACAGCTGGAAAAGTCCTGATTGTGAGAAACTGCCATGGAAGAATAAAGCCCCCAGTCGGCTTTAGAAATGTTCCAACTGGTGGGACGAGGAGCTGGGGAATGATGCAGGAAGTGTATGATACAAGGAAAATGGTCACTCGAGTACGTGTCAGAAAGTGGATACCACTCAAACCAACCGACAAGCTGAGGAGTACGTATCGCAAGGTCTATATGGGAATAAGTGTATGTTGTGTCTGAAAGAAAATTTGGTGCACCGGTGTTGAGGCAGACAAGATTGAGGTGTTGGAGAAGGTCCACCAAAAGGGAGCCTCTCGGTCAAGGTGCCGGAGAGCCCCATAGGGAGTGGTGGGCATTAAAGTTGCATACCAACACGAAAGGTGAAGGGAGCTGGTCAACGACGTGTAGCACATCTGCCCTAGTAAGGGCGGATGACGATGGCGAATAGATATTACAGAGGGAAAAGGAAAAGGTGGAGAGTGATGCGGACGGCAACTGCCTGTAGGTGAGTATGCAATGAAATAGGATGGTAATAGACGTCGGCCCGAATGAGCATCAGAAACCCTCCATGGGCTGGGGTACCTTCCACAGGTGGCAGGTCGAAACGCATAGAGGTGTAGTGTGGAAAGTCTGCACGATCATTTGGACGTAACTTAGTTTCCTGGAGACAAACTACAAGTGGGCAGTGCAATCGAAGGAGAAGTTTTAATTCCTCCCGATTGGAACGAAAGCCGCAAATATTCCATCGAAGGAGCGCCATGATAAAAATTAAGAGAAAAGAGTAAGATAAAAAGGAACAAGCAGGTGGGGTCACCTCGACGGCCGCTGAGGACCGGATTTTGAGGGAGCACTACTGTCGCCATCTAGAGGCAGAGAATCATGTTCCATAGGTTCAACTGATACATCTGCCACCTTCCCCAGTTTATCAGGAGGGGCAACTTCTGCCGCTGGTAAAATGCCGGTTTCCCGGCTAACAGTACTGCGTCCCGGCGAGACAGAAGATGATCGGGGCCAACTACTGTTGGGTGGCATGATGGATGGGTCATGCCTCGGCAGGGAAGGAGAGGAACTCTCTTTTGTTCGCTCTTCTGGAAGAGTGACGGTGAGAAGAGGAAGTTGAAGGTTGGGAAGCCTGAGCTCGCAGAAAATCTTCACGGATGGGTTCCTTTTTCAAAGTCCGCGCATCTTGTTTAGGTGCCCGCAGTTTATTAGTGGTTGACGAAGACTGAACTTTATAAGCAGTAGGAGGAAGCAGGAACGTCAAACGGGTAATCTTCGGGCTGGCCGATCGCACAACTGTGTCAGCGAAAGTGAAGTCTCAGGTCTGGGTACCTGAATCCTTAGTAGGTCGAGTGGAGGTGAGGACCTTACTGTATGTGCCCGCTGGGAGGACAGTGGGCTTTCAACTCGCCAACAACTTTTGAGCAGCAGATGTTGATACCTTTTCCCTAACCCGAATTTGTTGAATGACCTTTTCATCCTTATGTACAGGGCAGTCCCGAGAGGAAGCCGCATGGTGAGTGAGGGCAGTGAGGGGACGGAGGTGGGAAATCCCTCTCATGGGCATCCCTACCACAAGTGACACATTTTGCTGCATTTGGGCAAGATTGACGGGTATGGTTGTATCTGCGGCATTGGAAACAGCGCATTGGATTTGGTATATAAAGGCGGATGGAGATAACTTCGTACCCTGCTTTGACCTTCGACGGGAGTTCAACTCTGTTGAACGTCAAAAACACAGTACGAGTTGGTGTCAGCTGGTTATCTACCTTTTTCAACATCCTATGCACGGCTGTTAGGACATATAGGTTTGTATGTCTTCATCAGACAACCCGTCAAGGGATCTCGTGAAGACTAACGCTCGTGACGAGTTGAGTGTGCGATGCGCTTTTACCTTGACAGGAAACGTGTGTAACAACGTAGTCTGTATTAGTTTTTGGGCTTTGAAGGCACTGTCCGCTTCCAGCAACAATGTACCATTGCTCTGATGCGAACAGGTTTTAACAGGGCCACCAATTGCATCAACACCTTTCTGAATGACGAAAGGATTTATACAAGTGAAATCTTTACCGTCGGTGCGAGAGACAACAAGGAATTTCGGAAGATTTGGCAGAGTTTTCTTTTGCTGAGGCGAATCTATCTTTCATTTCTGGGTCAAAGTCACAGAAGAAGAGAAGGAAGTCATTGCGGAAGTGTCCCCCATGATTACCGGCGTCTCCGATGGCATGCTCCTTCCTAGTGGGGCCCCTCTCTGAGGGCTTACCTGCCTTAGGTGATTGTTCACACCTCAGGTCACACCTCCCGAGAACTGACGGAGGGACCACTCGGCATGTTCGGAAGATACCAGCTCGGGTAATCACCCATCCCTGGGCCTGGCCTTTACCAGGGGGTACGTACGTGCCCTACTTGTCTACTCGGGGGGGGGGGGATTACGCTTTACCCCGTCACCTGCTATGCATGGTAATGTGTGGGTCGGCCTTCAGACACGCACAGGGAGGAAAGAAGAAGAATAGAGGAAGTGAAGAGAAAGAAGTGTCTCAAACGCCGAAGCGAAGACTAATGAGGAGGAGAAGAAGGCTAGGAGAGTACAGCAAGGAGAGAAAGACAGAAGCGAAGGTTAGGAAAGGAAGAAACCAAGGAATAAGAGAAACTACGACAAGAAACCACCGTAACTCGCGAAGGACGCCCGTCTCCGGGCGAAGGCATAAACCGGGAGGGACAGTGAAGCAGCCTGGGGCAGAAGAAAGGCTGCTCCAGCTCGGGGCCCCGTGCGCGCCACACACGTACCCACAAAAGAACTGTGGGTCCCCTGGGGGGGGGGGGGGGGGGAGTGGGGGTAGTTATTTGTATGCAGTGCTCCGTATTATCAGAAACTCGACGAACGCTGAAAGTCTGGCAATTCAATCAACAGAGCAGTTCATGTCTGTTTAAATACAATTTCATGGTGGTGTTAATGTGCAATAAAGTAAGTCTAGGTAATCGTAGAAGGAATGGTGTCAGCTGATCGTCTGTATAGAACTTTCCATTAAATACAGTATTTCGAGTGAATTGTCTTGACTGTGTTAGCAGCATCGGCCACTCTTTCAACTAATACATGTCCCCATGTCCTGCAGTGATTACTTCGTAAAACATGAAGTTGAAATCAACCTTGTGTAATAGAACTATATATTCAACAGATGGATTATAACTAAGAACAATTGTCTCCTTATATATCTTAATGTAGTCTGCACTACCATCATCAATACACTACACTGCTGTAAGGAAAATCATAGCCCTTGTTTCAGTGTATTACACCCAAGGAGATTAGAATAACCTCCTCGATTACACCTTAGTTACGAGAATAAACAATGCAGCATCACCATCTATTAGTTATTTGGCATACTATGTCAATAACAGCGCCTCTATCACATATTTGCTATACTATGCTGCATTTCAAACATAGCATACACCACAAATTACAAATGATATATTTTTGCCCCCTGATCCGATTTTGATGAAATTAAGCCTATGTTACTCCACAAACTATTGTCAATTTACCTGTGGAAACCCATTAAAGTTCTTGTAGTACTTTTGGAGATTATCCTTAAAAATGGAGATAAACAGTGGCTTTTAAGCAAATGATTAAATTATATCTTTATTTTCTCTGACCCAATTTATTATTGGAGTCTTTTTGTAACTTCAAGATGTTGTCGCATTGAAATGGAAGCAGGCTTGACTTAGAAGGAAACTTAACACAGCACTTATACTGAAAGGAGGTTTATTACGAACTTAACATACACGCAGCACTAACTGCCTCTCGGGCAGAGTGCTCTGCTATTTATACACAGACAGAATGTACCAGAAATTAAAACAACAGTTAACATAAGAAACAAGTAGAATTTACAAGTGAACATTAGAAATATGTAGAAAATTCTGGATTTGTTAATTATAAAGAAATAAATTTTTGCCGGTGGGCGGGATTGAACCGGCGACCTTCAGCACCGCAGTCCGTGACGCTGCGTCACTCTGGCAGTCGGTTTATGTGGTGTCTCACAGCATTGCTCCCTCTCCTGGAAAAACAGCGACCTGCTGTTATGTTCCCTGCGGAGCCAGTTGCAATGTCCTGGATTTTGACCTTGTCATGGGTCCTCTGTATGGCAGTTTAAGAGAATCCTTCCCTTTCCACGATTATCGTCGACAGACGTTCCTGTCGTGGCTTCATCAATGACATTACCACCCTAAGAGTCCTCGAACAAGAAACCATTGTCGCCTATCTGCTCTTCAGGATCGTAGTATGGCTTCCAACACAGTACGTGAACAATGTCTCTTCGTTTTTGTCGTTTCGACAACGGCTCATAATCCCCAACAACACAGACCAAAGTATCACTTCAATAACTTTTCTGACAGTCCAAACTTCCGTAGAGGGGTAAAAATCCATACCAGAACTCCTGGGCTGTACACAACACGTCGGTGCTTGTCGTTATACCACTGACGGTCCTCCTCCTGGGCGTCCAGTGTCCGTATGCGAGCGAGCTGTGTTGCTTCTTCGACTCTGGTGATGAGCTGTTTAACGTAGTCATCCTGAATGTTGTCCGGTTGGAATGGGAACAGGTTATCCATTGTTGTCTCAGCTTCACGGCCACGGAGCAGGAAAAGAGGGAATGGCGCCTGTGGTGTCTTGTCTTGCGGTATTGTAAGCAAATGTCACGAATGGCAGACCTGTATCCCAATTCTTCTGCTCAACATCGACGTACATCGGCAGCATATTGGCTAACGTCTTGTTAAAACATTCCGTAAGACCATTTATCTGAGGATGGTATGCAGTTATCATTCTGTGGACAATGTCGCACAGTGACATTACCTCGGATACTAGTTTTGACTGGAATACTTTTCCACAATCAGATATCATGACATGTGGTGCTCCATGCTTCAAAATAATGTCTTCTACAAAGAATAGCTTCTGCAGTCGGCACGGGTTTGGTGACAGCGTAGCGTGTGAGGTAGTCAGTGCAGACTATTAGCCATCGGTTGCCGGTCGTCGACTTCGGGAACCTCCCTAAAAGATCGATCCGAACTTGGTGGAATGCAGCTGCTGCAGGCGGAATCGGTACGTGATGCCCTGGAGATAATTGTGGCACATGCTTCCCTCACTGGCACTCTTTACAGTGAATCACATAGCGACTGACAGATTGGTAGAGACATTTCCAATAATACCTGCGTCTGATTCTGTCTAGGGTCTGAATCCCAGATGACCAGATATTGGTTTGGGGCCCAGTGGATCGTAGTTGCTCTTATACGATGTTCGTTTATAAGTTGGGACACTCCATTGATCGGTTCTCCTTTCTCCAAGGCCTCTATCGTTTTTAATAATGCTTGATCTTCCCTCTGTTCAGCTGTAACGTCATCTAATTCAGTGAGGGCAGAAATTTCATTAATGCTGTTGTGTTCCACTAATGGATTCCTCGAAAGGCAGTCAACATCCTTGTGTTTGCGTCCATTCTTGACTACCACTGTGACATTGTACTCTTGGAGTCTTAGTGCCCATCTTGTTAGTCGACCTGATGGATCCTTCAAGCTCGTCAGCCAACACAGAGAATGGTGGTCCGTCACGATGGTGAATCGTTTGCCGAATAGATACGGCCGGAACTTGTTGATAGCCCAGATAACTGCGAGACATTCTTTCTCAGTTGTAGAATAGTTTATCTCGGACTTTGAGAGTACTCTTGATGCATAGGCTATCAGTTTTTCAGCATCTTCCTGAACTTGTACAAGCATTGCACCAATCCTATAACCACTGGCGTCTGTGTGAAATTCCACTTCCGCATTCTTGTCGTACAAGCCTATCACTGGTGCGGAAGTTAGAGCCTCCTTAAGAGCCCGGAAAGCTCTTTTTTTGTCTCTTCCCAATAAAACTTGGCGTATCCCTGCAGAAGTTCTTGTAATGGACGTGCCTTGTTACAAAATCCTTTTATGAAATGTCGGTAGTGTAAGCACATCCCAAGAAAACTTCTCACATCACGAATGTGCTGAGGAGTTGGAAATTCTGTGAGTGCCCTTACTTTATCTGGATCAGGGCAGACACCATCTCCATTGACTAGGTGACCCAGGATTTTCATCTCTTTGGCGACGAAGATGCACTTCTTTGGATTGAGGCGGAGTCCTGCAGCCTGAATACACTTCAACACAGTTGACAGGCTACTCAGATGTTCTTCGAACGTTTTTGAGAAAATGACAATACCATCTAAATAGCAAATACACGTCGTCCACTTAAGGTGTCGAAGAAAGTTGTCCATCATGCGTTCGAATGAAGCATTACTTTGAATTCATAGAGGCCGTCAGGTGTAATAAAAGCCGTCTTCTCCCTGTCCGCTTCGTCAACTTTGATTTGCCAGTAACCTGTCTGCATGTCCATAGTTGAGAAGTATGTAGCTTATTTCAAGCAGTCTAAGGTGTCGCAAATGCGCGGTTGTGGGTAGACATCTTTCTTTATGATTTTGTTCAGCCGCCAATAGTCGACAGACTGCCACGTGCCATCCTTCTTTTTTACAAAGACCACTGAAGACGAACAAGGGCTCTCCGGAGATTGAATAATGTCATTGTGCATTATCTTCTCCACTTCCTCCCGAATTATCCGTCTTTCAGCTGGCGACACACTATACAAACACTGGCTAATTGGTATTGATATGATACCTTATTGTGGGCCATTTCGTCAGACTTTTCCCCTGCTGATGTGTGAATGCACCTGAAAATTGACGTAGTATAGTTAACACCCGCTGGTGTTGTTCCTTGGTAAGTTCGGGCCCTATTGGCAGTACCATGTTTGTTTCCTCCAGTGTGTTGTCTGTATTAACAGCAGAGCATGGGTCTGACACTGAGCTCACCGTCCTGGATCGGTGGTTCAGCTGTCCCGATACACATTCCTTTGGGGATAAGTTGCGACTGCACGTGACAATTAGTGATCCAAATCTTTGCTCGATCTCCAGTAATGCTTATGATAGCTGCTGGTATGTAAATTTCTTTGGTGAGCCTGATAAACTTTTTACTATCAACAAGCACTTCACAGTTTAATCCCTCATCTGTGTTTGTGACTACAACTATCCTCATCGTCAACAGCGGGACGTCATATAGTCAACGGCAAATAACTTTCCAGAAAATTTTGTATTACTGGTACCCGTCGGAACAAAATATTCAATTTGCAGCTCAGATGTTACACAGTCAATGATAGGTTGGGATGCCTGAAGGAAGTCCAATCCAAGTATAACACTGTGACTACATTCTGTTAACATGACAAATTCAAACGGCTGGGTCCTGTAGTTGATTATTCATGCAACACGAGTTCCTGCTGGCTGGACGTACTTGCCATTCACGACCTTCAGCACAGTTGCCCCTGTATCACAGACCATTGTCTTCTTTAGTGTGTGGCAGTAATTATCCGACAATACAGAGAAAGACGCTCCTGAATCTACAAGTTCCCGGACACGTTGGCTAGTGATTATGATGTCGATGATATTTCCCGACATCTTACTGACTGAGGTCCATGAACGATTTTCATCTGTAGCAGCCTCACCTCCTTAGATTGCCGCCTCGCTTAGTTTTCCTGGCTACGGCGGAAAAAGGGAAGGATGTGTGTTTTAAGGGAGTGGAAGAGGAGTCAATCCAATCACAGGAGTGCAAGGACTTACCTTAGGAGGGAAAAAGGAAAGGTAAACAAGCGCACGCAATCCCCCCCCCCCCCCCACACACACACAGACATATGCAAAATGCAAAGAGGTTGGACAGAGATAACAGTTGAGGCAGAGGCTCTGTCCAGAGAACCGAGGCAAAGATGTTATAGAATGCTGGGCAGGAATTCGAATTTAGCGGTGGTCGAGACCAGGTCAGCAGTAGGAAGAGAGAATGTGTTGAAGGGTAAGTTCCCATCTCCGGAGTTCTGAAAGATTGGTGTCGGTGAGAAGTAACCAGAGAACCCCACAGTTTAACACTGTGCCAAGATGTGCTAGCCATGCACCAAGGCATGTTTAGCCACAGGGTGATCCTCATTAGCAACAAACACTGTCTGCCTGTGACCCTTCATGCGAATGGACAATTTGTTGCTGGTCATTCCCACAAAGAACACTTCACAGTGCAGGCATGTCAGTTGGTAAATCACATGGGTGCTATCGGAAGTGGCTCTGGCCTTCTCTGTGTACACCCTATGGGTTACGGGACTGGAGTAAGTGCTGGTCGAAGGGTGCATAGGGCAGGTTTTATAATGGGGGTGGTTACATGGGTAAGAGCCGGAGGGCAGGGAAGGTAGTTTGGGCATTACATAGGGATGGACTAGGAGGTTATGAAGGTTAGATGGGTGGCAGAAAGACTCTTGGTGGAGTTGCAAGGATGTCATTAAGCATGGATCTCATTTTGGGGCAGGATTTACGGAAGTCATACCCTTCCTGGAGAGCCACATTCAGAGTCTGATCCAGTCAGGTACTGTTGTTTATTGGTAAGTTTGATCTGGACAGATGTATCAATTTGGCCGTCCACATCAAGGAAAGTGGCACAGGATTTGGAATAGGACCAGGTTGAAGAGGTTGAAGAGGAAATTCTGGAGTAGTAGTTCACTATCAGTCCAGATCATAAAGATGTTCATCAACGAATCTATACCAAACTGGGTTGACAGGCTTTGGTATCCAGGAAGGCATCCTCTAAGTATCCCATAAATATGTTTGTGTATGAGGGGGCCATCCTGGTTCCCATGGCTGATCCCTTTAGTTGTTGATATGTCTCGCCCTCAAAGATGAAGTTGTAGGCTAGGATGGAGCTGGCTAGGGTATTAAGGAAATAGGTTTTTAGGTAGGGTTGTAGGTGGTCAGCGTGAAATGAAGCGAGCGGCGTGAAATGAATTGCATCAAGGCCCTGGGTGTGCGTGACGTGTGTGTATAAGGAAGTAGAATCAATGGTGACAAGGATGGTTTCTGGGGTGACAGGATGCGTAAGGATTTCAGGCGGTCAAGAAAGTGCTTGGTGTCTTTTGATGAAGGATGGGTGACTGCACATAATGGGTTGAAGGTGTTGGTCTATGTAGGCAGAGCTTCTTTCTGTGGGAGCTCGGTAACCGGCTTCAATGGGCTGGCCTGGATGATTAGGTTTGTGAATCTTAAGAAGTAGGTAAAAGGTAGTAGTGCGGGGTGTCGGTGGGGTCATTAGTTTGATGGACTCAGGTGAAAGGTTTTGTAGGGGCCAGGCAGACAATCATTCACGGGATTCATCACCGAGTACCATGGTACACCCAACACCATGGTTGGTCTTTGAGCCATTAATGTAAAGGAAAATGATGGGAAAGTTGTTTACGGAGTGCAAGAAATTCGTTGTGGTAGACCAACACCGCCTAGAAGACAAGGCCTGACAACTGGCCGTGCTTATGTTACACCGAGAGGCAGCGGACGCAAGCTGACTGGCCAGCCGTTACTAGGCAGTGGGCGTGCCCCAGCAGGCAGCCAGTCAACTGGCAGCCACCGCCTCTTGGTGTGACATAGGCACAGCCAATTGTCAGGTCTTCTCTTCTGGCGGTTTTGCGTGTCCTTGGGAAGTGTATGTATTTTAAAGGTGACACGTATCTCCGGATACAGCCATGATGCGAAGGAGCCAAAATCCTTCGGAAAATGGCAGGGGGCGTAAAGTCTAGCTGCCAAAGCAACATATGAAAGCGGACTCAAGGTGGTAATAGAGACGATGGACGTTATGCAAATAGATGGTCATGGGAGTCGTTAATAAAGACAGCTTGCGTTGGGTGGCCGTGCACAGATGACAATCGGCTCGCATATCGACTGAGCAGGATGTCCCTCTGGTTGGATAGCGGTAATTCAGTAGCTTCAGTGTATAGACTTTCCACAGGACTAGTATAGAAGACTCCCATTGCCAAATGGATCCCTTGATAAGGTACTGTGTTGAGATGGCGTAAAGTTGACGGTCGGGCAGAGGACTACACAATACACCCGTAGCCCAGTTTCAAGCGGACATGGGAGTGGTACAATCAGAGGAGAGTAGACTGTTCCACACAGCACTATGAGAACATTAAGTGAGTGGGTACACTGGGCAACCAAAGAGGAGACATGCGAGGACCAACAAAGCTTCCTGTCAAAAGTGAGCCCAAGGAAGTTTCTTGCCTTGACGAATGGAAGAACATCTGGGCCAATATGAAGGGTCAGTGGAAGAAACACTATGCGCCACCAGAAGTTCATACAGACTCTCATCTCCAGAAAAATGGAAGTTCAAGACTTTACTGAAATTGTCGCTCAAGAGAGCACGATAGTTGGGAGCTGCAGTAGATGGCAAAGTTATCTACAAACAGAGAAGCAGAAACGCATGGTGGGAGACAACCAATTTTTTTACGAGAAAGAGAGTGTCCTTTCTTCTGCTGCCTGTTTTCTGGGCAGGAAAGTAGGATGGTAGCTCACAGAGCGGGAAATCTTGGCGAAGTAATGGGGGTCTCCTATGACATTGTTTGCAACAGTAAGGCCTGAGAACGCGTAATGAGCAGAGGTCCTAGAAAGGCGACAGAGGTTGCCCCCTAACAGTGGAAGAGGGGGTGAAACTGTTGAAAGACTTTATGAATGAGAACCAGCTAGCTCGTTTCATTTGCTTTCACTAATGGCATGGTGACATTACCCAAACAATTGTTTGTGCTGAATGCATTTCTCCAGTGTGGGACGACATTTAGAACTGCGGACAGCACGTCTCCAATTTCTGATTACCTCACAGCATGCCTCATTCCACCAAGGAACAGAGGTACGTCACGGTAAGATGGAGCTGCGAGTGATGCAACATTTGGCAGAAAAGAGAATAGTGTTAGTGATATGATCACTGGGGAAATGATGCCCCCTGAAGGCTGCTATGGAGGAAAAGAGCTGCCAGTTAGCTTTAGAAAGTTGCCAGTTGTGAGGAGTCCCGTTTGGGTGGATGTCACCAGGCTTCACGTGTCGGGGTAGCTCAGTGGTAGAGCGCTTGCCCGCGAAAGGCAAAGTTCCCAGGTTCGGGTCCCGGTTCCGGTACACAATTTTAATCTGCCAGGAAGTTTCATAACAGCGCACACTCCGCTTCAGAGTGAAAGTTTCATTCTGGAAACATCCCCTAGGCTGTGGCTAAGCCATGTCTCCACCATATCCTTTCTTCCAGGAGTGCTAGTCTTGCAAGTTTCGCAGGAGAGCTTCTGAGAAGTTTGGAAAGTAGGAGGCGAGGTACTGGCGGAAGTAAAGTTGTGAGGCGGTGTCGTGAGTCGTGTCGGGGTAGCTCAGTGGTAGAGCGCTTGCCCGCGAAAGGCAAAGGTCCCAGGTTCGGGTCCCAGTTCCGGCACACAATTTTAATCTGCCAGGAAGTTTCATGACTTTTCTTCTTTTAGTGCTGGAAAGGCAGGTTCCCTGACGGAGTCCCATTCCCAGCAAGTGCCAGAGATGATGTTCTTTTCTCTGGCTGATGAAGAGGTGTGGGAGGAGGGGGAGAAGGGATGGGAGGAGGGACGGGGGAGCAGGGATGTGGTTGGGTGGGTATATTGAGGGGGAGGGTGGAAGGAAGAGGTTAGGAAAGGGGGGGATTGCAGGGAGTGATGCCACTGAGGCATATGCTGATGTCAACCATACCGGGTGGAGACGGTCATACTTTTTTCAAGCATCAGAATATGACGTGCGATCTAGAGTATTGTACTCCTAAATTTTCCGTTCTCTTTTATATACCGGGCAATCAGGCGAGCGAGGAGCATGTGGGCCTCGGCAGTTTACGCAGCTAGGTGGTGGGGTGCAAGGCATCCCTGTATGAAGAGGACGGCCACAGTTGCCACAAACAGGGTCTGTATTGCACAGCGAAGAAATATCTGCGTCTACATGGGATACTCTGCAAATCAAATTTAAATGCCTGGCAGAGGGTTCATCAAACCACCTTTATATTATTTATCTCCCACTCCATTCTCGAATAGTGTGCAGGATGAAAGAATACCTGAATCTCTCCATTTGAGTTCTGATTTCTCATATTTTATTCTGATGATCATTTCAACCTATGTAAGTGGGAGTCAACAATATATTTTTGCATTTGGAGGAGAATGTTAGTGATTGGAGTTTCGTAAGTAGCCCATGCCACAGCGATAATTGCGGTGGTTGTAATTATTCCCATCCCAGATCCTGTATCATTTCCATACTGCTGTCTCCCCTGTATCGTGACAATACAAAACGAGCTGCCCTTCTTTGGACTCTTTCATTTTTTTTTTTTTTTTTTCCTTTTTGTGGTTTTAGGGCGCACAACTTCTATGGTCATTAGCGCCCAGTCAAAAACAGATTCGCTATGGCCTCAAAAAAATGGGGACTGTCAGAACATCCAGAAGAGGCTAAAAACGAAAGATAAAAGACAATTAAAAGGGTTAAATATCCTTGGATAAGTTGGCCAAGTTGATAAAACTCAAAACTCTAGCAGCTGCTCGTGTGTCATCAGCTAAAATTTCCTCCAGAGTAGACGGAAAGTGAAGGGCTACACGGAGATGATTAAAAAGTACGCAAGACAGTAAAACATGTCGCACGGTCAGCAGTTCACCGCAGGAGCACAGCGGTGCAGGGTCGGCGGACAGCAAGTGACGGTGGCTGAAACGGCAGTGACCGATCCGCAACCGGGCCAGGATGACCTCCTCCCACCGAGAGGGGCGTGAGGAGGTCCTCCAAGCGGTCGGGATCGGTTTTACAGTTCGCAATTTGTTTTTTTTTTTTTTTTTTTTTTTTTTTTTTTTTTTGTGTGTGGTTTTAGGGCGCACAACTTCTATGGTCATTAGCGCCCAGCCAAGAACATAGATTCGCTATGATCTAAAAAAATGTAGACTGTCAGAACATCAACAAGAGGCTAAAAACGAAAGATAAAAGACAATTAAAAGAGTTAAATATCCTTGGATAAGTTGGCCAAGTTGATAAAACGCAAAACTCGAGCAGCTGCTCATGTGTCATCAGCTAAAATTTCCTCCAGAGTAGACGGAAAGTGAAGGGCTACACGGAGATGATTAAAATTAACACAAGTCAGTAAAACATGTCGCACTGTCAGCAGTTCACCACAGGAGCATAGCGGTGCAGGTCCGGCGGATAGCAAGTGACGGTGGCTGAAACGGCAATGACCGATCCGCAACCGAGCCAGGATGACCTCCTCCCGCCGAGAGGGGCGTGAGGATGTCCTCCAAGCGGTCGGGATCGGTTTGACAGTTCGCAATTTATTGTTGTACAGTGAAAGCCACACACTGTGCCATTGCGACACGATACTCCGGCGAAGAGCCCGTTGAACATCGTCCGATGGGACGCAAAAGGAAGCCATGCGAGGCAAAAGAGCTGCTGCCTTGGCTGCTGTGTCGGCGGCCTCATTCCCGGGCACACCCACATGGCCAGGGACCCACAGGAAAGAAACGTGACAGCTGTCATCCGCCAGCAACTGGAGGGAGCGTTGGATCCGATACACGAGAGGATGGTTCGAGAAAGGGTCCTTAAGACTCTGCAGGGCACTAAGGGAGTCAGAACATATGGCATAGAAAGGGTGGCGGTGGCGGCAGGTATACAAAACGGCCTGGTGGAGGGCGAAAAGCTCAGCCGTGAAGTTTGAGCACCGGTCAGGGAGCTTGTATTGGAAACGGTTGTCCCCGACGACGAAGGCAGATCCGACACCGGCAGTGCTCTTGGAACCATCAGTGTAAATAAATACGGCATTATCGAACCGCGAACGGAGTTCGACAAGCCTCGAGCGGAATACCAAATCCGGAGTGCTCTCCTTGGGGAGCGAACTAAGTTCGAGGTGTGTGTGAACCTGGGCCTGATGCCACGGTGGCAATGGGCTTTCGCTCAACCGAAGGGTGGAAGGAAGGGTAAAATCGAGCCGCTGTAGCAGGCGGCGAAACCGAACTCCCGGTGGAAGCAAGGCAATCGCAGACAACTGATATTGGCGATCGAGTGAGTCGTCAAAAAATAATCTGTAAGATGGATGGTTGGGCATCGACCGTAGGCGGCATGCGTACCGACACAAGAGTATGTCACGTCGATTGGTCAAGGGTAATACAGCAGCCTCGGCATACAGACTTTCAACAGGGCTGGTATAAAATGCACCGGTCGCCAGACGTAATCCACGATGGTGGATAGAGTTGAGACGGCGGAGAATCGACGGCCGTGCTGAAGAGTATACAAGGCTTCCATAGTCGAGCTTCGACTGAACAATGGCCTGGTAAAGGTGAAGCAGGACGGTACGATCCGCTCCCCATGACGTGCCACTGAGGACACGAAGAACGTTAAGGGATCGGGCACAACGGGCAGCCAGGTAGGACACATGTGTGGACCAGCAAAGTTTCCGATCCAACATGAGTCCCAAGAATTTTGTAGTCTCCACGAAAGGGAGAGCAACAGGGCCGAGACGTAGAGAAGGTGGAAGAAATTCCTTGTATCTCCAGAAATTGATACACACAGTTTTCTCAGTGGAGAATCGGAAGCCGTTTGCGATGCTCCAGGAATATAGACGGTCAAGACAGCGTTGGAGAGAACGCTCCAAGAGACACGTCCGCTGGGCGCTACAATAAATTGCGAAATCGTCAACAAAAAGAGATCCGGAGACGTCGGCTGAAAGGCAATCTACGATCGGATTGATTGCAATGGCAAAGAGCGCCACACTCAAGACGGAGCCCTGTGGTACCCCATTCTCCTGGCAAAAGGTATCTGACAAAATAGAGCCCACCCGTACCCGGAACTTGCGATCCGCCAAAAACGCTTGAATGAAAAGAGGAAGGCGGCCCCGAAGGCCCCATGTGTGCAATGTGCGGAGAATGCCCGCTCTCCAACAGGTATCGTATGCCTTCTCCAAGTCGAAGAACACTGCTACTGTTTGACGCTTCTTTAGAAAGTTGTTCATAATGAAGGTCGACAACGTAACGAGGTGGTCAGCAGCAGAGCGGTGTCGACGAAAACCGCATTGGATATTAGTCAGGAGGCTGCGAGATTCGAGGAGCCAGACCAACCGAGCGTTAACCATGCGTTCCATCACCTTACAGACGCAGCTCGTCAGAGAAATGGGGCGATAACTGGAAGGAAGGTGTTTGTCCTTCCCTGGTTTGGGGATGGGGACAACAATGGCTTCACGCCAACGTTATAATTTTCACGATTAAAAGAGCGGAAAGAAGGCGGCCGTGCCTCCTCTACCTGTTTGCGAGGGAGAAAGGCAGGGTGGTAATGGGCAGAGCTCGAAACCTCCGCAAAGAAACGACCCAATGCGTTTGAAACATCAGCTGGGTCCACGAGGACTGCGTTCTCCACGGTCAGGCCAGGAATCGGGGAGTGGACCTTGATGCCGGACAAACGGCGTAGGCCACCCCAGACAACCGTGGAGGGAGTAAAACGGTTAAAAGAACTAGTAAAAGCAGTCCAGCAAGCTTTCTTGCTGTCGTTTATGATACGACGGCACTGCGCTCTCATACGTTTGTAATTGATGCAATTCTCCAAAGTTGGGTGGCGGCGGAAGGTGCGTAAAGCACGGCGCCAGGCTCGAAGCGCGTCGCGGCAGGCTGCAGTCCACCAAGGGACCTGCACACGACGTGGAGAAGAGGATGTACGAGGTATGGAACGTTCAGCAGCAGTGAGAATAACCTCTGTGAGGTATTCGACCTGACTGTCACAGTTGGGAAAATTGTGATTGTGAAAAACAGCCATGGAAGAATAAAGCCCCCAGTCGGCTTTAGAAATGTTCCAACTGGTGGGACGTGGAGATGGGGAATGATGTAGGAAGTGGATGATACAAGGGAAATGGTCACTCGAGTACGTGTCAGAAAGTGCATACCACTCAAACCGACCGGCAAGCTGAGGAGTGCATATTGCGAGGTCTATATGGGAGTAAGTGTGTGTTGTGTCAGAAAGGAAGGTTGGTGCACCGGTGTTGATGCAGACAAGATCGAGGTGTTGGAGAAGGTCCACCAAAAGGGAGCCTCTCGGACAAGGTGCCGGAGAGCCCCATAAGGGGTGGTGGGCATTAAAGTCGCCTATCAACACGAAGGGTGAAGGGAGCTGATCAACAAGGTGTAGTACATCTGCCCTAGTAAGGGCAGATGACGATGGCGAATAAATATTACAGAGGGAGAAGGTAAATGTGGATAGGGTGATGCGGACGGCAACTGCCTGTAGGTGAGTGTGCAAGGAAATGGGATGGAAATAGACATTGTCTCGAAGGAGCATCAGAACCCCTCCATGGGCTGGGACACCTTCCACGGGTGGCAGGTCGAACCGCACAGAGGTGTAGTGTGGAAAGTCTGCACGATCACGTGGACGCAACTTAGTTTCCTGGAGGCAGACTAGAAGCGGGCAGTGCAATCGAAGGAGTAGTTTTAACTCCTCCCGATTAGAACGAATGCCGCGAATATTCCATTGAAGGAGCGCCATGATAAAAATGAGAGAAGAAATAAGGATAAAAACCAACTAGCGAGCGGGGTCACCTCGACGGCCGCTGAGGACCCGATTTCGAGGGAGCACTGCTATCGCTATCCAGGGGCAAAGTGTCGTGGTCCATAGGTTCGACCGACGCGCCTGCCACCTCCCTGAGTTGATCAGGAGGGGCAGTTTCCGCCGCCGGTAGAGGACCGGGTGACCGGCAGACGGAGCGACCCGGTGAAACAGAAGACGGCCGAGGCCGGCAACTGTTGGACGGCGTGACGGATGGGTCACGCCTCGGCGGGGAAGGAGAGGAACTCTTTTTCTTGTCAGCTCTTCTGGAAGAGTGACGGCGGGAAGAGGCAGTTGACGGTTGGGAAGCCTGAGAACGCAGAAAATCCTCACGGACGGGTTCCTTTTTCAAGGTCCGGGCATCTTGTTTAGGTGCTCGCGGTTTACTAGAGTTTGACGAAGACTGTACCCTAGAAGCAGCAGGAGGAAGCGGGGACGTGGAATGGGCAATCTTCGGGCTGGCGGATCGCACAACTGTGTCAGCGAAAGTCAAGTCACATGTCTGGGTACTGGAATCCTTGGTAGGTCGAGTTGAGGTGAGTACCTTACTGTATGTACCCGCTGGGAGGACAGTGGGCTTTCGACTCGCCAACAACTTTCGAGCGGCAGATGTTGATACCTTCTCCATAACCCGAATTTGCTGGATTACCTTCTCATCCTTGTATACAGGGCAGTCGCGAGAGGAAGCCGCATGGTCACCGTTGCAGTTGAGGCAGTGAGGGGACGGAGGTGGGCAATCCCCCTCATGGGCGTCCCTACCACAAGTGACACACTTTGCTGCATTTGGGCAATGTTCACGGGTATGGTTGTACCTGTGGCACTGAAAACAGCGCGTTGGGTTAGGTACATAAGGTCGGACGGAGATGACTTCATACCCTGCTTTGACCTTCGACGGGAGGTCAACTCTGTCGAACGTCAAAAACACAGTACGAGTCGGTGTCAATTGGTTATCGACCTTTTTCATCACCCTGTGGACGGCTGTCACACCCTGATCGGACATATACGATTGGATGTCTTCATCAGACAACCCGTCAAGGGATCTCGTAAAAACTACCCCCCGTGACGAGTTGAGTGTGCGGTGCGCTTCTACCTTAACTGGAAACGTGTGCAACAACGTAGTACGTATCAGTTTTTGGGCTTGGAAGGCACTTTCCACTTCCAGCAACAATGTGCCATTGCGCCGACGTGAACAGGTTTTAACAGGGCCAGCAATCGCATCTACACCTTTCTGTATAACGAAAGGATTGACAGAATTGAAATCCTTTCCGTCGGTGCGAGACAAAACCAGAAATTTAGGTACATTAGGCAGAGTCTTTTTAGGCTGAGGCGAGTCTAACTTACGTTTGTGGGTCAACGTCACGTAAGAAGATAAGGAAGTCATCACGGAAGTGTCCCCCGTGATTACCGGCGTCTCCGATGGCGTGCTCCTTCCTAGTGGGGGCCCTCTCCGAGGGCTTACCCGCCTTAGGTGATTGTTCACACCTCAGGTCACACCTCCCGAGAACTGACGGAGGGACCAATCGGCACGTTCGGAAGGTACCAGCTCGGGTAATCACCCCTCCCTGGGCCTGGCCTTTACCAGGGGGTACGTACGTGCCCTACTTGTCTACCCGAGGCGGGGAATTACGCGTTACCCCGTCACCTGCTACGCACGATAATGCGTGGGTCGGCCTTCAGACACGCACAGGGAGGAAAAGAAGAAGAGGATAGGAAATGAAGAGAAAGAAGGAAGAAGTGTCTCAAACGCCGAAGCGGAGACTAATGAGGAGAAGAAGGCTAGGAGAGTACAAGGAGAGAAAGACAGAAAACAAAGGGTAAGAAAGGAAGGAACGAAGGAAGAAAAACCACAACAAGAACCACCGTAGCTCACGAAATATGCCCGTCTCCGGGCGAAGGCATAAACCGGGAGGGACAGTGAAGCAGCCTGGGGCAGAAGAAAGGCTGCTCCGGCTCGGGGCCCCGTGCGCGCCACACACGTACCCACAAAAGAACTGTGGGCCCCCTGGGGGGGGGACTCTTTCAGTGCCCTCCGTTAAACCCACCTGATAAGGAGCCCACACTGGGTAGCAATAATCGAAATGAGGATGGACAAGTGTAGTGTATGCAGTCTCTTTAGTAGTTCTGTTGCATCTTTTAAGGGTTCTGCCAATAAAACAGTGTCTTTGTTCGCCTTTCCCACGACATCATCTGCATGTTCTTTCCAATTTAAGTCTGAAGTAATAGTAATTCCTAGGTATTTTGTAGAGTTTACGGCCTTCACTTTTGATTGGTTGATCTTGTAAACAAAGTTTAATGGATTTCTTTTCGTACTCATGTGGACGATTTCACACTTCTCATTAGAGTCAATTGCCAATTTTTACACCATACTGATATCTTATTCAGATCGTTCTGCAGTTGGTTTTGATCTTCAGATGATTTTACTAGGCGGTAAATGACGGTGTCATCTGCAAACAACCTAAGAGAGCTACTTAGATTAACCATTTGTGAGATACGGTGCCAAAAGCCTTATGGAAATCAAGAAATACGGAATCGATCTGCGAACCCTTGTAGAAAGCACCCATCACTTCGTGTGAATAAAGAGCTAGTTGTGTTTTGCATGAACGATATTTTCTAAACCCGTCTTGACCTTGGATCAATAGATAATTCTGTTTGACATAATTCATAATATTTGAATACAGGATATGTTCCAAAACCCCTCTGCAAATTGACGTCAGTGAAATAGGCCTGTAGTTTAGTGGGTGCAACTTTCCAGATTCTTCTTTGAGAGAGCGGTTGTATTCGGCTGTTAAGTATGGAGCTATTGTTTCAGCATATAACATTATGCCCAAAATGATGGCAACGGAAGCAGTGCATAGGTGATAGCTTCACGTCACATCTATAAATCATTACCTTTACTTTCTAAGGTATAGTATCCCGTTGGAATCCAAGATAAAAGCTCCTGTATCAACATTGTTGATGAACGCGACAAATGAATGTAACGCCATGCCGTTCCAGGTTTGCCCAGAGTTCTTCATCTGATTGAAATAGAAGGTCCCTGTGAAAAATAATGCCCTGCATATGTTAAGAGACTGGTGAGACACGATGTTCACCAGGATGGCTCCCAATTGCTGGCAGACTAAGTGCAGTCGAATGGGTTGCAGAAGACGTGTGAATTAAAGACAGAGCTGGATCGCATTTTGCTCAGTTTCTAAACTTCACCAAACTTGTCTTGGATGTGTTCTGCAAAGACGAGAGGTTTGGTAGCAGCAAATGTCTCTCCATCCATCCTGGAACACACCAAGTACTTGGGAAATGGCTTTGCACCTAATCTGTGGGCCTGACACTCTTCACACGATGTGGCCAGGGAGGGGAAGGCCACAGAAGAAAGGTCGCGAGCTGAAGAGATACTACTCCCGCCCAGAGAGAATTCTGCCACAGGAGAGCGGCCGGACACCTGAACTCGTTTCACGCGCAGGACATCTGTCCCGGTACTACCCATTCTGGTCGAGGGCCGATCCCACGGGTGCCACCCAGCCACAGCAAGGACTACTCAGCAGGACGGTCATTGCCAAGAGTTTCGATACCCCGAAAGGACAGGTAACCACTACTAGGCACGAGTCTGAAGTCTGCAGCTCTGGTACCAGTAGTGTGTTCCCTGTGTTGTCAGGTGGCTCAACCAAAGGGTTCGTAACAGCTGGGGACCTAGCAGGGGTAGGGGGCTAAAGCGCGGAGGGAGAGGGAAGGAAGGGAGAGGGACACACGTCGTAGCAGCTAGATAGGGGTTCTCCCCCTAACGTGTTATACGTGGAACGGAAATTGTGTAGTGGAGGTCAAACCCTGAGGGGGACCAGACTAGGGCAAAAAACAGGTGTAAACAGCAAATAGGTTAAAATTGCAAAAGCCATCAGTGGTACCCAGGGAATAGCTGGGCCGTCTTGTAGTAGAACACCTAGAGAGGGGAGAGGGGTGGAGAGTAGGGAGGAATTAGAACGGGGAGGAAGAGGTAACGCAGCCTGGGAAGATAGGAATAAAGGCTGCAATGGCTCAGGGAACCGTGCGCCCCATACATGTACCCACAAGAGAGTTGTGGGCCTCCTGAGGGCATGCTGGGGTATATGAACTGTAATGAAGAACTAGGATTTCAAGAAGAAAGTTATTTATTAAGTAGAAAAAAAAATTTAATTTTGCGCCATCCAGGCGGGATGACGCTAACTCGAAAACCACTTGACATCTGGCTGAATAAAACATTTAAGGTCGAGCTTAAACACGTGCACACCGACAGCCTTTCGAAAAGTGACAGACAACTGACACCGACAGGTCGTGTAAAACGTGCAAGTGTGCCACTGGAATGATGATACGTGGAAATGGGTTCCAAATCAGATTGCGTAGCAGGCATTTAAAAATGTTCAATATCGAATGCACTAGACTGTATGAGGGATGATGCTCTGTACTACAAAGGAACTGAGTAACAAGGAATCGAGTGATACCGATTCAGAATTACCGTACTGGTATCGAGTTGCTATTATAAAAAAATTCATAAAATTTTTATTGCAAGTCTAATAAAATTGTTTTATATTTCTGCATTTAGTTTGCCGAACATTTGAAGGCTCATCTAAAAGCTACTACCTAAAGCCAAATGGCAAACCTTTGTTGCGTCAATATGCCCGACACTACAACAACTTTCTTTGTGCTACAACTTACATGTTTTTATCTTAGGAGCAAGGGATTGTTCCTATGAATCGTGATTCATAAATTCAACTCACTCTTCGCCATAAGAATAACACTAATGAAAACATTATGCCGTGTAATCATCCGTGTTAGCTGTTACCACATTTAAATTCCGTCTGCCTAACAAACTCTAAAGACAACGGCGAACGTGGGAGAATATACATATCACATTAATGTTTACATTTGAAATATTCTGATGCTGAATGGGAGTAGTTAGAAATGAAGCACAACAACTGACTTCTAGTACTGATTTTTAATCTTCTATGAATATAAATTCTGTGCAGACAAATTACGTGTTCTTAAATGTTTGAAAGAATAAATAAATCCACAAAATACTCTTGCTTAATCTCCGGAATGCGCATTTTGCCGGTAGAGTACTTTCCACAGTTCTGAAATGTCTTCGTAGTAATAACAAGTACACACAAGTTGAATAATGCGGATTTCTCTCTGTCTCAATGTCCTGAACGTCACTTACGGAATACCTGATATGTCAGTATAAAATTATTTAACACTTGCACATCCTATTTTTTAATAATTTATTTTTCCAACTTCCAAAATATTTACACATTTTTTCAGGTTTTATTTTTGATACATCCCCCTTTGAAAAAAGAAAAAATATCTAATCCTTTACTATCTAGGGCCTCACAATGCAATTACTTTTTTTATGTCATCAAAATGAAACAGTTTATGATACGAGTATTATAGATGAAAAAAATTCCTAAAGGGAAAATTATATATAAAAAGTAGATGAAGTCTACTTACCAGGCGAAGGAGCACAGGCGCGCGCACACACACACACACACACACACACACACACACACACACACACACACACAAATGCTAGCTTTCGCAGCCTAGCTGCTTCGTCAGGCAGAAGGGAAGGAGAGGGAAAAGGAAATGATGAGGGTTTTAAGGAAGTGGGTAAGGAGTCAATCCAATCCCGGGACAGGAAAGACTTACCTTGGGGGAAAAAATGGAGGGTAAACAAATGCACACACACCCACACACAAACACAGACACAAGTACACCTAGGCAGACATACTGTAGAAAGCAAAGAAGTTAAGAAGTTAGACAGAGATACCACTTGAGACAGAGGCTCTGTTCAGAGAACCGAGGCAAAGATGTTAAGATGTTGGGTGGGTATTCGAATTTAGTGGAGGTTGAGACCAGGTGGGCAACGGGAAGAGAGAATATGCTGAAGGGCTAGTTCCCATCTCCAGAGTTCTGAAGGATTGGCGTCAGTATGTCTGCCTAGGCGTACTTGTGTCTGTGTGAATGTGTGGGTGTGTGTGCATTTGTTTACCCTCCTTTTTTTCCCCCAAGGAAAGTCTTTCCTGTCCCGGGATTGGAATGACTCCTTACCCACTCCCTTAAAACCCTCATCATTTCCTTTTCCCTCTCCTTCCCTTCTGCATGAAGAAGCAGCTAAGCTGCGAAAGGTAGCGTTTGTGTGTGTGTGTGTGTGTGTGTGTGTGTGTGTGTGTGTGTGTTTATTTGTTACTATCACTGCCTGTTCTCCTTCGCCTGGTAAGTAGACTTCATCTATTTTTTTTACATAAATGAAACAGTTTGTAATATAGTGAAGAAAGTTTCGTATTATCTTTTAGAGCATCTAAACAACATATATCTCAAAATGTTTCATACACTAAAGGTTTCTTTTAAGAGGAGGGGGTATTAATAATCCTTAAGATTTGAAATAGAAATTAAATTTTAATTTCTTAAATTTTACTATAATATTGTCATTTGGGATCCATCCCAGAAGGCTTTTTCTTCATCACTGGATGTGATAGAGTAGTAATTCTTTTTAAATACATGTACTTGAGTCGATAAATTATTTGGGTTCGAGATTCAGAAGATTTGATTCAGGATCAGAATTCGGCATGTTTTATTTAAGTTCAGTATTTGGATTAGATTCGGTTAAATTGTGGTTCGACCAATCCCTAGTTGATTCAAAAGTCTTGTCCTCCTACCTATTTCGTCATATCCTTCCATGACTATTCCATGTCTCGGGAACGCCACCTCTTCATATCTTCAATGTTATTTCCCTCCATTTTTGTTAATTGTTGCCTCAAGCAGTCTCTGAAACTCTAGAGAACTTATGGTTCCTTCAATACAGTCATACAAAAATTTTCTAAATGACCCCAATGGATAAGTTACACTTCCTTGTAGCTCTTACAATGAAACGTGGTCTGCCATACTTTCTCATAACCACTTTTATGGACCATACAATGATAAATCATTACAGATGGTGACCCCAAACTTGTATCATGTGTTTATAAACCACACTATTGCTGCATTGAAAATGAAGTTGTTGGCAAACTATAGTAGAAACTTGTTTTTACACTTTTAAAGGGACTTCAGTGAAATGGCGTAAAATGTGGGAAAACGTAAAATGTTGGAAAAAATGTTTTAAATGGTAAAATATGATTACTGGATCACTCTTGCATTTTCGTAGTTTATTTGTGATATATGTACATATTAGGCATCAAAATACTCGCCAGTAAGTTTATTATATAATAAAGGTTATCCAAATTTTTACCATTTTTAGCGTCAGGCAGAACTAGAACATAATTTTATGGGAAGTAGAAATTTTTGACCTAATTTCATTCATCATAATCAATTACTCAGCAAGCCTTTAATTAATTAATTAATTATGTAGTAAAATTGCACAAGTTACATTCTTTTTGTATTTTTCAATATTTTGCATGACGACATTCGATAATTTATTTGCATTGTCAAGTGCAAATATGTGCAGTTATATTTTTGTAACATTTGCATAGGGCCGTCATCTCTCACTATTATCGCTTTTTTGAGGTTATAATGTTCCGTGCCCCCTTCAATTTGTAGAAAAATACACACAAGCAACCAACAGTCTCACCATTTATAAAACGTCACAAAAATACTTGGATAAATATTTGCATGCCACAACAAAAATAAATTCTCAATGTGTGTCATGCAAAGCATTAAAAACTAGCAATTGCGTAAACAAAGCCAAGCTGACAATCAGTGCAGTGGCTGATGGGATACTATACTCCCCTCAGCCACTGTAAATCAACAATTATCGGTTTTGATATGCCTAATATATGATCATCAGATGATATATCACAACTGTGTTGCCTTTGCCTGATTTAGTCACTATTGCATTATTTTAGTTAACTTGTTTCAGTGTTATAGCTTTAGTGTGAATGGTATTATGTAATTTTATTGTTTTCAAGTTTCTCGTTATTATTTCGTTGGCTTCATTTTCATTATTCTTATTTTTTTTAATTAACTGTGGTTTTAGGGTGCACAACTGCTGAGGTCATTACCGCCCAACACTGCCCATACTCAAATAGAACCGGGGTTAGAACTGGAATGGATTTCACCATTTTTGCACGATGTAGAAATATTAAAACTCTATCATCAGAATGCGGGTCATCAGCTAAAATATCAGACATTTCAAATGGTAAACATAGATCATGACGGAGATGATTAAAAAACGGACATTGCGCTAAAAGGTGGTACACAGTAAAAGGTACATCATAGTGCTCACATAAAGGAGCAGGATCACCGCGAAGTAAATACTGGTCCAATACGAAGCCGGGCCAGAACAATCTCCTCTCGATGAGAGGGTCGAGATGGCGTTGACCAAAGATCAGGCACAGGTTTAATGGCCCGCAATTTGTTCCCTGACAGGGATGACCAATGTAAAAACCAATGGGAGATGATAAGCCAGTGCAAAGGTCATCAGAGCTAGTAGAAAAGGTAGATAGCCGAGGAAGGAGAACTGGCTCCTTGGCAGCCATATCCGCAGACTCATTCCCCAACACTCCCACGTGGCCAGGGACCCACAGAAACGTCACAGTAGTTCCGCTCGCTGAAAGAGAGGTAAGGCAATTGTGGATGCTTTGTACCAGGGGATGGACAGGATATAGCGTGAGAAGGCTCAAAAGAGCACTCAGAGAGTCCGAGCAAATGACACTCTTATTGAGCAAGTTTCGCCGGACGTATTGGGTGGCTTCATATAATGCATACAGTTCAGCTGTAAAAATGAAACTCCACTCAAGGAGACGATGTTTAAACGAGATGTTGCCAACTACAAAGGCACACCCAACACCCTGGTCTGTGTTTGAGCCATCAGTGTACATAAATAATTGTCATCAAATTTGAACCGGAGTGCGAGAAATTCTCTCTGGTAAACAAAACAAGGTGTGGAGTCCTTTGGAAGAGAATGAAGGTCCAAGTTAATGCGGACTTCAGGGCTTAGCCACGGTGGAGACGTGCTCTCTCCAGTCGAGAAAATAACAGGAATTTTAACGCCGAGCTGGCCAAGTAACAAACACAAGCGTACTCCTGGTGGTAGCAGAGCAGACGGGCGCACAGCAAAGAGACTGTCATGTGAGTCATTAAAGAAAACTGTATATTGGGTGTCCTCGCATGGATGACAAACGGCTAGCGTAACGGCTAAGCAGGAGTTTCCAACGATAAGAAATGGGTAGTTCGGTGGCCTCAACATAGACGCTCTCTTGGTGGTGGATTGTGTTAAGACGGCGGAGTATGGACGGTCGATCCGAAGAATAAACAAAGTTTCCATAGTCCAGTTTGGACTAAACTATGGTGCGATACAGGTGGAGGAGAGTAGACCGATCAACTCCCCACGAGGTGCCACTTAACACCCGCAGCACATTGAGAGAGCGGGTACAACGAGCTGCCAAACGAGATATGTGAGAAGACCAAAACAAGTCAAAAACAAGTCCCAAGAACGTTGTGGTCCCCACAAATGGAAGTACTATGGGGCCCAGACGAAGGGACGGGGGAAGGAAATCCTCCTGCCGCCAGAAGTTCATGCAGACTGTCTTATCAGCCGAGAAACCAAAGCCAGTGTCCATACTCCATGTGTAGAGAGTGTCTTGCCACCGCTGAAGGCGCCACTCTAAGAGACCAATTTGCTCAGAGCTGCTGTAGATCGCGAAGTCGTCGACAAAGAGGGACGCCAATATTCCCGGTGATAGATGATCGGCTATAGAATTGATTGCCACTGCAAATAAAACAACGCTCAGGACCCAGCCCTGGGGGGACCCCATTCTCCTGAATAAAAGTGCTCAATAAAACTGAACCAACAAACACTTTAAACACACAATGTGTTAAAAATTCCCAGATAAAAATTGGCAGACGATAATGAAAACCCCATGTATGCAGAGTGCGGAGGATGTCCATCCTCCAGCAGGTGTCATATGCCTTGTCCAGATCAAAGAACACCGTTACTGTCTGGCACTTCCGTAAAAAGTTATTCATTACTGAAGTAGATAGGGCGACGAGATGATCCATCGCTTGCGAAACCCACATTGGACATTAGAAAAGAGATGTGATGTTTCAAGCCACCATACCAGGTGCCCGTGAATCATGCGTTCCATCACCTTGCATACGTTACTGGTGAGGGAAATGGGGTGGTAGCTGGAAGGGAGAAATTTGTCCTTCCCAGGCTTTGGTATGGGAATGACTATGGCTTCATGCCAGCATCGAAGAAAGGTGCCTTCTATCCATATGCAGTTGTAGGTGGCCAATAGGAAGTGAAAGCCCGTTGGTGAAAGGTGGTGTAACATTGCTACGTGCATGCCACCAGGTCCTGGAGCGGAGGACCGCGAAGACGAGAGTGCGTGGTGGAGCTCTTGCACAGTAAACTCGGTATTGTAGCATTCACGGTTCTGAGAGGTAAAGGGCTATTGAGTCACCTCCACCGTCTGTTTCCTAGTGAGGAAAGCATGAGTGTAGTGTGAAGAACTAGAGACCTCTGCAAAATGTCGACCCAGTGCATTGGCTATTTGTGGAGGGTCAACAATGGTGTCAGTTGCGACACAGAGACCGGGAATCGACGAATGAGTCAGAGTACATAAAATTTTTCTGAGGTTACCCCAAACGGAGGAATGGGTAGACCTATAAAAAGAGCTCGTGAATGAGCGGCAACTGGTGTGTTTACAGTCGTGAAAGAGGCAACAACAATAGGCCCGCAGCCGTTTGTATCGGCTGCAGTTGTCGAGCGTGGGTCGTCGTTTAGGTTCTGAGGGCACGTTGCCGTGCTCGCAGAGTGTCACGGCATTTCGCGGTCGACCATGGGACAAAGGGTCGACGTGCCTGGTTAGTCTTACAGGATGGAACATTCCGCGGCTGTGAGAATAACTGTGGTAATGTTTTCCATTTGGTCGTCTATACTAGGATATTGATGAGTGCCAAAATCCGCCAGTGATGACTAGAGCTCCCAGTCCGCTTTGGTTATCTGCCAGCAGTGTGGATGCTCAAGGGTGCCTGGCATCATTAGGTGAATTACTCATGGAAAATGATCGCTCGAATGTGTGTCTGAGAGAACAGACCATTCAAGACACCGTGCCAGCTGAGCAGTGCAGATAGATAGATCTATGTGGCTGAAAGTCTTTGTGGAGTCCGAAAGAAAAGTTAGTTCACCAGTGTTAAGGCAGATGAGCTGAAGGTGGTTCAGTACTATATCTGCGAGTAGGGAGCCCCGGGGACATGGTCGTGGGGAGCCCCAAAGGAAGTGGTGGGTGTTGAAATCACCCACCAACAAAAACAGACGGGGAAGATGGTCAATAAGATCTAGAAGATCAGATTAGTGACGGGAAAGGATGAAGGAGTGTAAATATTGCACAGTGTGAAGATAAATCCAGGAAGGTTTATCATTACAGCGACAGCTTATAGTGGAGTAGACAAAGGGACGGGTATACTGTGAATGTCATCCCGAATGAGCAACATTATGCCCCCGTGGGCTGGAATTCCTGCCACTGCAGGAAGGTGAAAACGAACGGCAGTGTAGCTTGGGAAAATAATTTAATTACCAGGGAGCAATTTTGTCTCCTGTAGAGAGAAGATAATTGGGTGATACGTTCGCGTAAGAAGCTGCAGTTCTGTCCAATTCGACCAGATACCACGAATGTTCCATTGAAGAATATCCATAGTAGGATAAAGAGAGATGGAGGTGGACATCAGTCCAACAAAGGCTGCGGGCCACAATGCAAATGTTCGCAACTGGTGGTGTCTGAGACGGGAGGGTCTTGCTCCATATTCTCAGAGGTGACCACAGAAGCCACATGTGTGTGGTCAGCAACCCCATCTTTGGCTGATGCACCTGGAGAGACTATAGGCTTCCAGGGGATGCCATCGTCGCATTGTGAGGTAGAAAGGGGGGGGGGGGGGTAAGTATTCCTCCTACTTGACTTCTTGGAGCCCTCGTGAAGTTCCTTGGTAGGCTCAGATGATTTGGAAGGGGTGCGGAGTAAATCCTCGCGCGAATGTTCCTCCTTAGACTTGCGGGTCTCGATCTGTGGTTTCACAGCTGAAGATGAACATTTGGAAAAAGTATTCACACTTTTCGTCGAATGTGACGCCATTGTCGATGTAGACTGTTTGACGACAACAGTACTAAACTGTAGGTCCTATGTCTGTGTGGCCATGTCCCGCTTTTGCGGAGGCGCTACAACTACAGTACTGTAGTTACCACACAGTGAGATAGTAGGCTTAAGACTGGCGTAGATCTTATGTGCAACTTGTATTGGGACCTTTTCCTTGACACTTATTTCCTGTATGGCCTGTTCATTGTCAAACAAGGGACATTTCCGGGAGGAGGCAGCATGATTCCCGTTACAATTGATGCATTGGGGGGACGGTGGTGGACAATTTCCCTCATGTGCATCTTTATCACAGGTGACATGTTATCGGGTTCTTGCACGACTGACTTGTGTGATTAAAGTGATGGCACTGGTAATACCAAGTAGGGTTAGGGATATAGGTCGGACTGTGACTACCTCATATCCTACCTTCATCTTCGGCATCAGAGCCACTCGGTCGAAGGTCAGGAACACTGTGCAAGTGGGGACTAAAACACTGTTTTCTTTTTTCATCACTCGGTGTACTGCGATGACGCCTTGTGCTGCCAGATAGTCCTTTAATTCATCCTCAGTCGGACCGTCCAAACATGCTGAGTAAACTACCCCTCAGGAATAATTGAGGGTTGGATGAAGCTCAACACAAACCAGGTAACTATGGAGCAAATTAGCCTTAAGCAGCCACTGGGCCGGCAATGACATCAACCCCTTTCTGAATGTTAAACGGGTTTACCGACGACAAGGATTGTCCTTTCTCAGTACTGGTAACCACAAGGAACTTAGATGTCAATTGTAAACGCTTCTGTTCAGATACACTGATGTCCAGTATGTCAAGTTCCCAGAGACTCTTTACATTTTCTTTTTTTGATGAAAACCATTGCGGATGTATACCCCACAATCCACCCCCATGAACCACAGACATTGCCGAGGTGGGGTGGCTTGCGTGCCTCAACAATGCAGATAGCCGAAACGTAGGTGCAACCACAGCGGAGGGGTATCTGTGGAGAGGCCAGACAAACGTGTGGTTCCTGAAGAGGGGCAGCAGCCTTTTCAGTAGTTACAGGGGCAACAGTCTGGATGATTGACTGAGCTGGCCTTGTAACATCAGCTAATGTGGCCTTGCCACACAGCTACTGCGAACGGCTGAAAGCAAGGGGAAACTACAGCCGTTACCTTTCCCGAGGACATGCAGCTCTACTGTATGAACATATGATGATGGCATCCTCTCGGGTAAAATATTCTGGAGGTAAAATAGTCCCCCATTCGGATCTCCGGGCGGGGACTACTCAGGAGGATGTGATCATCAGGAAAGACAATACTGGCATTCTACGGGTCGGAGCGTGGAATGTTAGATCCCTTAATCGAGTAGGAAAATTAGAAAATTTAAAAAGGGAAATCGATAGGTTGAAGTTAGATATAGTGGGGATTAGTGAAGTTCGGTGGCAGGATGAACAGGATTTCTGGTCAGGTGAGTACAGGATTATAAATACAAAATCAGTTGGGGGTATCACAGGAGTAGGATTGATAATGAATAAGAAAATAGGAATGCGGGTAAACTACTATGACCAGCACAGTGATCGCATTATCATTGTCAAGATAGATACGAAGCCAACACCGACAACAGTAGTACAGGTTTATATGCCAACCAGCTCTGCCGATGATGAGGAGATCGAAGAAATATATGAGGAGCTAAAGGAAATTATTCAGACAGTTAAGGGAGAGGAAAACTTAATTGTTATGGGGGACTGGAATTCCGTAGTAGGAAAAGGAAGGTAAGGGAAGATAGTAGGTGAATATGGTCTCAGCAAAAGGAATGAAAGAGGAAGCTGCCTGGTAGAATTTTGCACGGAACATGATTTAATTGTAACAAACACATGGTTTAAGAATCACAAAAGAAGGTTGTATACTTGGAAGAGACCAGGAGACACCGGAAGGTATCAGATAGATTTTATAATGGTAAAACATAGATTCCGGAACCAGGTTATAAACTGCAAGACATACCCAGGGGCAGATATAGACTCTGACCATAACTTGTTAGTCATGAACTGTAGGCTGAAACTGAAAAAACTGCAGAAAGGTAGGAAAATAAGGAGATGGGACCTAGATAAATTGAAGGAATGTGAAGTTCTGGTGAATTTCAGAGGGAGATTTAGGCAACAATTGACAGAAACAGGGGGAAATAAAACAGTAGAAGAGAAATGGGTAGTATTGAGAGATGAAATAGTGAAGGCAGCAGAGGACAAAATAGGTAGAAAGACAAGACCTACAAAAAATAAAATAACACAGGAAATACTAAATTTAATTGATGAAAGGAGAAAATATAAAAATGCAGTACATGAAACAGGCAAAATGGTGTACAGAAGACTAAGAAATGAGATTAATAGGAACTGCAAAATGGCTAAGCAGGAGTGGCTAGAAGCCAAATGCAAATCTGTAGAGGAATGTGTAAGAAGGGGAAAAGTAGATACCGTCTACAGAAAAATAAAAGAGACATTTGGGGACAAGAAAAGCAATTCTACCAATATCAAGAACTCAGATGGGAAACCAGTTCTCAGCAAAGAAGGGAAAGCTGAAAGGTGGACAGAGTACATAGAGCAGTTCTACAAAGGAAATGAACTTAGAGACGATGTGTAGGAAGGGAAGAGGAAGTAGATCAAGATGAAATAGGAGATACTATACTGAGAGATGAATTTGACAGAGCCCTGAAAGACCTAGGTCGGAACAAGGCCCCAGGAGTAGATGACATACCCTCAGAGCTACTAAAATCTCTGGGAGAGCCAGCCATGACAAAACTATTTGAACTGGTGTCTAGGATGTATGAGTTAGGCGAAATACCCTCAGACTTTCAGAAAAATGTAATAATCCCCATTCCAAAAAAATCAGGCGCAGACAGGTGTGAAGATTACAGAACCATCAGTTTGATAAGTCATGGTTGCAAAATTTTAACACGAATTATCTACAGGAGAATGGAAAAGCTGGTAGAAGCTGACCTCGGGGAAGATCAGTTTGGATTCAGGAGGAACGTAGGAACCCGGGAGGCAATACTTACCTTACATCTTATCTTAGAAGATAGATTATGGAAAGGCAAACCTACATTTTTAGCTTTTGTAGATTTGGAGAAAGCGTTTGACAATGTTGACTGAAATACACTCTTTCCAATTCTGAAGTCAGCAGGGGTAAAATACCGGGAAAGGAGATTTATTTATAACTTGTATAAAAGCCAGACCGCAGTTATTAGACTGGAAGGGCATGGAAGGGAAGCATAAGTTGGTAAGGGAGTAAGACAGGGTTGTAGCCTTTCTCCGATGTTATTCAATTTGTACATTGAACAGGCGGTGAAGGAAAGCAAGGAAAATTTTGGAATAGGGATTAAAGTTCAGGGGGAAGAAATAAAAACATTGCGTTTTGCTGATGACATTGTAATTCTGTCAGAGACAGCAAAGGACCTGGAGGAGCAGTTGAATGGAATGGACAGTGTGTTGAAGAGAGCGTATAAAATGAACATTAACAAGAGCAAAACAAAAATAATGGAATGCGGTCTTAGAAAATCAGGCGATGTTGAAGGAATTAGATTAGGTAACAAAACAATGAAGATGGTAGATGAGTTTTGTTACTTGGGTAGTAAAATAACATGTGATGGTCGCAGTACAGAGGATAGAAAATGCAGGATGGCAATGGGAAGAAAATCATTTTTGAAAAAGAGAAATTTGTTAACATTGAATATTAATTTAAGTGTAAGGAAGTCTTTTCTGAAGGCATTTGTGTGGAGTGTTGCCTTGTATGGGAGTGAAACATGGACGATAAAAAGTGTGGACAGAAAGAGGATAGAGGCTTTTGAAATGTGGTGCTACAGAAGAATGCTGAAGATTAGGTGGGTAGATCACATAACTAATGAAGAGGTACTGAACAGAATTGGCGAGAAAAGGAATTTTTGGTATACCCTGACTAAAAGAAGGGATCGCTTGGTAGGACACATTCTTAGACATCAAGGAATCGTAAATTTAGCATTGGAGGGAAGTGTGTGGGGTAAAAATCGCAGAGGGAGGCCAAGAGACGCGTATAGTAAGCAGATTCAAGTGGATGTGGGTTGCCGTTCTTATGAGGAGATGAAAAGGCTTGCTCAGGATAGAGTAGGGTGGAGAGCTGCATCAAACCACTCTCCGGACTGAAGACCATAACAACAACAACCCCACAATTGCCAGTGTCCCCGATGGCATGCGCCTTCCTGCTGGGGGCCCCCAACGAAAGCACAGTCGCCTTGGGTGATTGTTCCCACCCCAGGTCGCACCTACCGATATACAGATGGAGGAACCAATTGGCGAATCGGGAAGGTATCAGCGCATGCAATCGCCCCTCCCCTGGCCTGTCCTTAACCAGGGGGTACGCACGCACCCTACATGCCAGCCTGGGGCTGGGACTTACGCATTACCTAGTCACCCATATGGGTGGCCTTCAGGAGTGTACAGGGAGGAGGAAGAAAGAAACAGGAGGAGGAGAAGTGTCAAACGCTGATGCGGAGGCAAAGAAAGAGGTGAAAGAAGGGCTCTATCCAAAACCTTTTGAACTTCGGTTCCCCAAAGGATACACAGATTCGGTCCCCAAGAGAGGGGAAAAGGACAGTTGGAGAAGCGTCATGTAGCACGGAAAAGAAAGAGTGCCTCAAAGGCTGGGGCTCCGTGCTCGCCACACACGTACTCACCACAGAGCGGCCCCCTGGGGGGGGGGGGGGTTTCATCATTCTGACTTAAGTTTTGCTGATAGGCTATTTTAGTGATAGTAATATTGTCTTTTACAGTGTTATCATCAAGTTTTGTGGCAATATTGTCTTTAAGCCCTTTATTTAGCAATTTTAGTGCAGTGTTGTTTAATGTAATGGTTGTTGTGTTCACTACTCTGTCAAAGAACTTATCATCTGCAGCAGGAAAATTATACCGAGAGGTGGTATGTCTTTTAGCAGTAAAAAGCTTTTTCTTGTGTAAGATGAGAGTTACAGCATCTATTTATCTACAGATAGTTGAACTACATCTATGAATTTTACAAGGTGAGGTAGCATAAGATGGTTACTTAACCCTCTATAGGGCGCACCTCCAGATGAAACAAAATCAGGCGCACTCAGCCTGAGAGGACAACTGCATATTTTACAGACTAGCTCTGCCTATTAATTCAAATTCAAAATGCATGTTCACTAGTCATCAAGAGGATCTAAATTAAGCAATTACAGCAAACAGAAAGCTTAAGAGTGGATTTATTGAAAATAATACATCTTAAACTAAAGTAACCAAAATTACTGATTTCCCAGGAGGAGTATTAACATTTCGTCGAACAGGAATCCATAAAAGATAATAAAGTAATTTTTACAAGACATTAGGCAATATATTCTTACATAGAATCATCTTTTCCCACCACATCTGTAGCCAAAATCGGTTCTGTGGCTCTCAAATCAACAGCTGAAACAACGGTTTGACACTTAACTCCTACATAGTTGAATCAGATTGGTTTATGACAAGCTGAACATTCATAATTCTTCATCCTCCTAAATCTTGTTTCAGCCATGTATGGTCGACATTTTTGCCATTTGGGAGGTAATGTGGGGGATTTTTCACATTCGTGGGGTAAAAATTTATTCAGTCGAGTGTGCAGCTGAATCAGCATTCCACACGTATTCACATTTCGCTGGTATCATTGTCCAATTACAAGTCCATGACAGGAGGTTTTGCAATTGGTGCCGGCATTTGTACCAATAGCTTTTGCACCTGCATGTTATGTAATGATGTGACTCTTTACACTACGAATAGCAAAATGTGTGTTCTTAGGTCACTTGGTCATCTTGTCCTTTCCAAGATGAAACTCCACATGTACGTTCATCTTCCCGAGCTTATATTGTTACATAATGAAAATTAAATGATTTTATAATATTCTGTAATATTTTTGTGCTATAATAATATCTTGTTCAAAACTAGTTATTGAAAATAAGTAATTAATTTTATGGATTTAATAGATGGAAACTTTCCTGGTGGGCAAAATATGTATAAAAAATATTGATTGTTTAACTTACCCAAAGTACAGGCTCGTTGACACACACACACACACACACACACACACACACACACACACACACACACACACACACACACACACACACACACACACACACACACAGAGAGAGAGAGAGAGAGAGAGAGAGAGAGAGAGAGAGAGAGAGAGAGAGAGAGAGAGAGAGATTCAAACTTTTGCAACCGTTGTCCGCTTCATCAGGAAAGAAGAGTGGAAAAAGGGGAGACAGGGAAGGATGCAGATTTCACATCCTTCCCTTTTTCCCCCTCCTCCTTTCCAACGGTCGTGAAAGCTTGAATCTGTGTGTGTGTGTGTGTGTGTGTGTGTGTGTGTGTGTGTGTGTGTGTTTTTGTCTGTCAATGAGCCTGTACTTTGGGTAAGTTAAAAAAATCTCTATTTTGTTATACATAATTAATTCTATGGTATTATTATCACCAACAATTTCTATTTTTCGTGACTCTCATGGCGTGTAGCTTGGCCAATCCAGAATAAATTCTCCACTAATAAATGAAAAGACTTCTGTCTGATTCAAATTAGAATTTCATAGTAACTGAGATCCTTTATTTCACATTAATAAATGAAACTTTAACAAGGTTGACTAACTCCCACGACTTCATATAACTAAAGAAGACTGTTGTAGTCACGGAAAACAACTCTCTCACTGCTACACAGAACACTGGCTTGCACTGGCTGTACGAGTACCCGCGAAGTGGGCTCGTACCTCGCAAACAACACACTGCGCGTAGAGCACAACTCCGCGCTGTTTGGGTCACTGACCCGCCCGTGGCGTGCTCTGGCGTTTGCCGCATTTTCCCGTGGCGCACTATCGCGGCCGACTTCCGACGTATGTTATCGGCTGTGTGTGTGCGCCTTACAGCAAAGACTAACTCTACTTTTATGTTTTAAAACATAAGAAAGAAGCACACATTTTTGGTTTTCCAAGTTTGAAAGATAACTTAAATCATTTTATGAATTATCTGTTGTTTATTAATTGACAAGAATATCTCCCAAATTAATTATTATTATCTTTTTAAATTAAAGAAAATATCCATCTCAACTACTCTCCTTTTTACCCATATACCACCTGATCACGTGTAATATTCAGGTATGTAATTGTACATTATCTTACATCTAATAAAATAGGCTGTATGTGTGTATGTATGTTACACATCTTCTCCTGAACTACTGGACTGATATCATCCCAAATTTGGTACACATGTTCCTTAATATCAGGCAACAATCGCTGTCGGGTTAAGAACCACCTATGACATATACGTAAGGAGATATGACATGATAAACAATAAGATGCACAAAAAATTGATGCGTCAAACGACAATGCTGCACATTTTCTCCTAAACCACTGGACCGATTTCAACCAGATTTGGTACACATATTCTTTAAGTAAGATAACAATTGCTGTAGGAGTAAGAACCACATACGACACATGGTTCTGGAGATATAACGTCATTAACAAAAGAAATTGCAAAAAAACTGCTACATAATGCGATGAGATTTTATAAATACACTAAATGAGAATGACAGTAGTTGGCGATTTGCAACAAACTTTAAACATAATTTATTAAACTTTCGCAGACAACCACATCAAAATAATGAAAGGAAAAAAGTTTCTCGCTTACTACTTTTCCGCTGTTCATGGAGCAAACCTATGGCAATTGGGATAATGTTACACTTTATAATTTCTACGCTACCAATTGTACTCGCAGGAAATTTTGCGGACAGAATACACACTTGAAGCTGAATGTACGTTCGAAATTGTACCACAGTATGACATGTAATTCATGAGATGAGAACGACTAGAGTAATGTTCATAGAAAACCGCCCCATTAAGCATCATGTTTTAATCTATTACTCCTTTACTACTAATCATATTCGCAACAGATTTTACCGACATACAAAACTTATACAAATCAATATATTCTTGCAAAATTTTACAGTTGTAAAACATATCTATACTAATAATAAATCTGTAAATGTAGGACTGTAACTATTCACTTCAACCTTCAAAACTACTGGACGAATTTTCATGCGTTTTACACAGAAAACATGGGCAAAGATTGGTTCAGGATCTAGGCAATTTTCATCAAAATAGAATCACAAAGTGTTTTCATAGACCGTTGTGTGTGTCTGATCAACTATTAGACACCACTTCTCCAAAACTACTTCATGAATTCGCATGGGGTTTTCACAGGTAACGTCAGCATATCTTGAGACAACATACAGACTTAGTTTCATAAAAATCAGATCATGGAAAGAAGAACATCACAATTTAAAGTTTTTCATCAACAACCGTCATGTATATCTTTCTCTTTCATCTCCAAAACTAATAGACTAATTTTCAGGGGGTTTTCACAGGAAAGGTGAAGTTATCTTGCTGTTATACATTTCATTCCATTCCATGATGGTGGTGGTGGCGGCTGGTGCAGCAACAGTGTTGAACATTAAAAAATGCTCAGTCTCTGTTTAATTATCTTGCTGCTATAGAAATGTTCCATTTCACAAAATCGAATCAGAAAAAGTAAGATATCACAATTTAAACATTTCTCTGAAAGCATCCGCATGTGTATTTGTAAAGAGTAATCTCCAAAAGTACTAAATGAACATTCATGGTGCATATCACAGATAAATAGGGAATATCCTGGGGCAACATACAGGCTTCATTTCATCAAAATCAGATCAGGAGATTAAAAGATATTGTAATTTAAAGTTTTAGGTGTATTTCATGCTTGGAAAGAACGGTGTAATGCAGCAAAGAACTAATAGATCGCACTTCAGGTGTTTGTGTGAAGTTCAGGGCAGCGGTCGGATTATTACCCTTTGAAAATAGTACTTACTCTTTGACTCTTCAAATTTACCATATTTCAAAAAATCGTTTTTTGGTTGCTATGTTCTAGGAAATACGATTCGACGCTAATATATTAAACTGATACAATCTTTGCCACGTTTAATCCATATATTTACATACTGATATCACAGTCTAACATATATGTACAACTTCTATAGAAGTTGTAGTCTCCTGCTTGGAGTGACAATAGCGCATCTAACAAAAAGAGAGCCAACTGTAAGAATAGTAATTACCTTCAGTGATATTTCTACTTCATTAAGGAAATACTTATTATATTTCAGCTTTCCATGCCTCAGCCCAATGTCCAGAGATATGAAAGATCATGAAATAAATGTTTTAAATGGCGAATATATCAGATGTATGACGTTAGCTACGTCATATTAATGAAGATATGCCTATTTCTAACACATTTCGGAAATGTATTAAAAAGAAACTACTGACATTTTCATGCGGTTTTCACAGGAAAATTGAGCTAAGACTGGGGAAACATATAGGCAAGATTTCATCAAAATCAGATCACAGAAAAAAGTTACATAGGAATCTTAAGTGTTTTCAGTAACTGTCTGTTCATCTATTAGAAATACCTAATATCCTAAACAACTTCACGGATTTTCATGGAGCAACTTTGTTTCATAAAAGTGGAATTAGGAAAATTGTTTTAGATGTAGGTTACTCTTGAAGTATGGATTGTATAGTATAGCAAACAAGCTATAGAGGCCCTGTAGTACACCAAAGAACTAATAAACACCGCTGCTGCATAATAAGTATTGGGTAGTACAACAAGGAAGCGAACGTCTGACAGAATTAAGCAATCTTATGTCTACGTATTCCAACAAACATTCAACATAGTGTTACTGATTTCGTTTTGTGTATGAAGTATTTAATGACATTTCAAGGCTTATTTTGGCACGTTTCACCCTTTGTATCAAAAACTTTGTGAAGATACATTGTTTCAGTCAATGACTTTTACATACATTTGATATCTTGGCTAGGACAACTGAGTTTACTGACAAAGTGATCAAACAAGGATTCTATTTTTACTAACTGAGGTGCAGATTCCTAAAAATCCATGATACACACAGGCCCACCTTCAACAACCGTTGCGAAGCATGGACATATAAGCATTTCCGTCCTTTGGCTTTTTACAAATGTCTGTCTAGGTGTGTTTGCGTTTGGATATGTGTGAGTGTGTGTGTATTTGTTTACCTTCCTTTTTTTACCCTAAGGTAAGTCCTTCCACTCCTGGGATTGGAACGACTCCTTTTCCACGTCCTTAAAATCCATATCCTTTCCTTTCTCCTCTCCTTTCTTCCTCTTTTCCTGACGAAGCAACAAACGGTTGCGAAAGCTTGAATGTTTGTGTGTTTTTACTTGTGTTTCATGTTTCTATTGGCGAGCCTGCACTTCCGTTAAGTCAAACAATCTTTATTTTATACACACACACATACGAATATTATAGACGAACATTTCCTAGCAGGAAAAATAATATATAAAAAATAGACGAAAATTACTCACCATAAAAAATAGAAGAAGATTACTCACCAGTCGAAGGAGCACGGGTGTGACAGCATCACAAATAAATAGAACACACACACACAAACACACACACACACACACACACACACACACACACACACACACACACACAAACGCTAGCTTTTGCTGCCTAACTGCTTCGTCAGGCAGCAGGGAAGGAGAGGGAAAAGGAAATGATGAGGGTTTAAGGGGATAAGGAGCCATTCCAATCCCAGGACAGGAAAGACTTACCTTGGGGGAAGAAAAGGAAGGTAAACAAATACAAACACACACACACACACACACACACACACACACACACACACACACACACACACACATATCCAAATGCAAACACACCTAGACAGACATTCCTTAAAACCCATATCCTTTCATTTCTCCTCTCCTTTCTTCCTCTTTTCCTGACGAAGTGACCAACTGTTTCAAAAGCTTTTGTGTGTGTGTGTGTGTGTGTGTGTGTGTGTGTGTGTGTGTGTGTGTGATTTTATTTGTGTCTATCTACGAGCCGGTCCTTGGGTAAGTCATCTGTTTTCTATTTTTTATATTTGTTTATCCCACCAAGAAAGTTTTCTTCTATATATTATAGAAGGAGACTTTCCTGCTGGGAAAAATTGTACAAAACTAAAGATTGTTTGATAATATAGTAAGGACAGTTTACAACTCACTGCAAAGACGTGGTGACGAGCTGCGACAGGCACATACAAAAGACACACACATACAACACTTTCAGCTATCGGCCATGGCCTTCCTCAGAAAACAGAGCACTCACGCAATCACACAGGCACACAACACAGTCATACAACCATCACCTCCGGCTGCCGCACTTCGAAGTGAGGCTTGCGTGGCTGTTGAAAGCACTCTTCCCCATTGCAGAAATATTTATATTTCCGTGATCTGGGATCACATGCAACCCACGGATATACTGTCTCGTATGAGCTCTGATATCGAGTTATACTCTGTTTTGACTTGAGGAACAAACACTTCACTCTAAAACACGTTGAATTACTTCATCTGTGCGGGCACAGGTAGGGTCGAGTCACACATGGATTCACTCTATAGTTCTCTGTAACAATTGTTTCCCTCTGTTCCATCTCAGAAAGATGTAGATGGCATTAGTCTCTAAATATATTTAAAGATATTTTGAATGTATTATTATAAGACAGCTGTCAAAGCAATAAATTACAACTGAAAGAAATTGCCTTTCAAAAAAGTCGCGTACCATATTACAGAGTTATACTTCCATCTTTTTGGAGGACAATTAGCATGTCAAAAAGTCGCAATCAACAATGTTAGAACTGCATTTCATATGGGCCCGGCTAGCGCTCACTAGGTGGCGTTGCGTGCACGTATGATTTTTGAAAACCCATTAAAATACGAGGGGAATAATCTTTTGTGTTGACCATAAAATAAATAATTAATGCTGTTCCTGCTCTATGGTTGACAGGTTCTCGATGTACCCTTGTCCACTAAGTAAATTAATTGTCTTCATATTTGTTACCGCGACTCCTCATTGGTGCTAGCCGGGCACACATGAAAAACAGTTCAGCCATCAACAATATGTACATCATGACTTTATATATTACTAATGTCACGTCAGTCACTGGAATCGTCTATAATTATTACTAACTAACATAGGTGCTGACTTTTGAAAATCCTGGGGTATGCTCAGTGGCGTACCCAAGTATTTCTAAAGAAAAATAAATAAATACAAAGCAAAGCAAAAAACTTACACAAAACATACATGCTATCGATTCCATATCACTGTCACCATAACGATTATAAATCGAAGTCCTTTTGTATTTCATTATATACTTATCCATTTTAACGATTTTCAAACGCAAGAGAAACCCCAAATTTTATTGATTTATGAACAAAATATTTCTTTGCATATATCTAGGAATAATTATTGGATTAATATATTTGACAGAATTTTTGATTATTTTTAATGGAAATTTGGGATGACTACAGATGGCAGTGTGCAGGACATGTTTCCTTTACATAACTAATAACATTTTCAAACTGTTGACTACTAATTTAGACATTGGACAATTATTTAGTAATTGAGTTTTTAAATTATTTTGTTTCCTTTGCCTTGATATAATTATTTGAAACTATTGTTAAAATACGAGGGGAATAATCTTTTGTGTTGACCATAAAATAAATTACATTTACTTCAACTTAGACATCAACTAACAATACATATATTTTGACAATGCATTGTAGCCTAAAGCTTTTTGATTCCTCAAGGTAACGGTAAAAAAAATCTAGTCACAATGAATTATTGGAAGCCCTGCAATGTTATTTAAATCTTTGAACAAATGGTTGTGGCTAGACGGACAGATAAAGATGAGGGGAGGGAAAGGGTTAAAACGTAATTCCATGCACAGGTGACACAGGTCAAAAAGAGCAGAAACTAAGGTCCGACCGCTACGATCAATTGTTGACAAATTGTTGAAGCCTGAAAATTCAAATTCAGAAAAAAAAATCTGTTACTAGGTGTTGCGTTTGGAGAATTTTGTAGAGCTGCCAATTAAAACACAAAGACCTTCGCAAGTTGTTATGAGGACTGTCTGTTTACAGAAGGTTTTAGCTTGAAGGGATAGGGCAGCCTTCGCAGCAAGTATGTTGGCTCACTGGTAATGTATGTGGTTGTCAAAAGGTTATCTCAAAAGATATCGGGAATTAATTTGTAGTGTAAACATTTTCAATGTATCATAACAAACCCACTTTATTTCTAGTTATTTAAGACAATTAAAGGTTGCCGCCTTCAGTTTACAATATTGACTCTACAAGTGGAATTCCATTAACATTCGGACTATTTAGGAAACAGTCACTTTACTCACACGTGAACGTGGATTTCAATGTCTACGAATTCATTTACCTGTTTAAAATAATCTATTTAGAGTGGTGTCTTACAAAAGCCAGCCGGCTATCAATGGGATGAGAGAGTCGATTTTAATTACAGTCAAGAAAATAACGTAAAGAAGAAATGATAAAATTTTGATTAGGTTTTGCCTGGCATACCCGTTCAAATTTTGGGGTATGCTTGAGCGACCGAGCATACCTGTAGTCAGCGCCTATGCTAACGAAGCATCACAATACCAACTTTTACGAAGTTTATAGTTAAAATCAACAAAATGCTTCCGTGAAGAGATTTTTCAACACTTGATGAGTATCACTGGGGGGAGGGGGGGGGTCAATTACGAAAATTGCTGAAATGTAGTACAAATAAATCTCCCCTTTCATTCTAGCTGCGATTTCGTAGTCGCGCCTTACGATAACATCGCGTCTCTTCGACGTACATCGCGAGGAATTAAGTCGCGTGGTTGAACAACACTTCGAGATAAATACAGAAATAGATAACGGAATACATAACCTATAATTATAAAAATTTTTAAACCGCTCAGAAATATATTGGAAAATGTTTTTGTACACTAAAATGAAGCAATGAATATTATTTAACCCGCAGGAACTAGCGATCTGAGCTTTTAGGTCACCGTAATTTTAAATCAGCTGGCATTTTGTTACTTTTAAATATTAAGCTTTGAGGATTTTTCTTACTAAAACTACAGGAATTACTTGTTTACACTTATTAAGTACATTTCGAACTGGTCGTGTAATCTGAGCAATAGGCTATACACGCGAACAATCATTTAACTCTTAAAGCCGCGCCATCTCATGGGTTAAAAATCCCGGTTTCTGGCTGAAATTCAAGGTTTTTTCCCGGTTTTCCCCGGTTTTTTTCAAATTCAAGGCTTTTTCCCAGTTTTCCTGGTTTCAAGGTTCTGTGGCTACCCTGAAGTCGTATCCTTGCTGGAAAGCCATATTCAGAGTCCGCTCTAGCCCTGAAAAGTATCGGGTGACAAGAGGGGCACTCTTGGGGTTCTTTTGTGGAATGTTCTGAATTTGGGGGGATGAGGAATTTCACTTTTTTTTTTTTAGCAGCTAGTGCTGATGTACTTTGATAGAATTGATTTAATTAACTTCAGTTTACACTTTCTATATGTATCATTCCTTTTACCCGACTAGGTAGTGAAATAAAGTTTTCCCCATTACAGATGTGATTTAACATTTAATTGTCAGAAATAATGTAATATTAAGACATTTTCAGTTACACATATGATTTTCAAATTAATGCATGTGTTAATCCAAAATTTTAGTACAAATGCAAAATCTTCCCACATCATCTTTGGTGAAGGTATTTGATTTGTTTACTTCTGATTGCATGTGGTAACTGTGTTGAAGTGTGTATCGTGTAGCTGCAAAGCAAAAGCGTTACCACTGGAAGATCAAACTGTTGGTATTCTGGGAGGATGTGAATGGACAGAAAAGGCATTTTATACCTCGGGGTCAACTATAGTCACAAGTAGAGTACTTGCGATTACCATTTCTACCACTTCCGAGGGTCCGGCGAGTTCTAGGTCGTCTGGGAAGGGTCTCAATCCAATGTTCAGAATTGGTGACATGGAACACCCTGGAACCCCTCATTTCTTCTGGTTTTTTTTTCTAATTCTCTCACATTACGTTCAGTTTCAAAGGCTAGGAGGAACGTTCGGAAGAGACTTCAGGGACCGATGAAGCAGCTTGTGGTTCCTTCAGCTGGCTTAAATCTACTTTCCTACTGGAGGAAACCATGGAAAGCAGAGTCCCAAGAGAGTCCTAAGTTGAGAGAGGAGCCAGTCGACAGTGTTGCTTCTCTGGCTGAGGGATTGAATCTGGTATCCCCAATGGCTGTGGCGAGAATGGTAGGGGGTGGGAGGGAGTAAGGGGTAGGGGGGAGGGAGGGAGGGGTGGAGGGAGGTAGGGCAATTAGATTGGTCCAAAATTAGGTGATGTGGGACCAACAAGAGAAGGAGAAGCCCAATCATCATGGGGGCAAGTGTAGTCTGGTGGCCCATAGTAGGTGCAAGTTGCTCTGGTGTCATCCCCAAAGAGAGTTGTGAAGACATGACTACAGCAACGGATGTTACAATATGCAAGGGTTAAGTTGCTCGTATTTCTTCATAGCCTCTGTGTAGGTCAGTCAGTCCAGGGTCTTATACTCCATGATTTTCCTCTCTTTATAAGGTATAGTGCATCCAGCAAGCAAGGGGAATGATGCTGTCCATAGTTGACACAGATTTCAGGGGGGTGCACTAGAAGCATCCAGATATGATTGCCACCCGCAATCTCTACATGTAAGTCTAGAATTGCAGTGGGAAGATATGCCCAAATTTCCAGCACATGAATGTTTTACATCACACCAATATATCACCACCGTAACCTTTTCAAACAATGAATCACCCTCAAAGGCCAAGATAAAGGAACTGTTGGAAACCTGTTGATTTTACTCCCCCTGTAGACATGCCGGATGAAATGGACACCTCGTGGCTGTTGGTTAGTGACCAACTCATCATTGGACTCCAATAACCCCTGGATCACGTATAAATTTTTAGGAGGGGGGACAAAAATGGAGACATCATCCAATGTGTCACAGGTCAGTAGTGCCCACAACTGGGCAGAAGATGCTGCTTCTATCATTACTGACCCATTTCATATCTTGGACTTCCCTACCACTTGCATAAACTTGTCCTCTACAAAAAACAGAGACTTTGTAGTAAATGAACTTTCATCACTATTCGTGTAAACCAAGTATTTCAGCAAGTGTGGCTCTTCTTGATCTTTATCCCCATGTTTCTCTCATGGTGTAGCTGTGGGAGGGAACAATTTGAGGTTCAGTTACATTTCTCAGCAATGAAGTGGAATTTCCTTCACTTACAGAATGTGGTGGCCATTTCACTACTTGCATTAAATGATTTTCATGCTTCACTTCAGTTTGTCCATCCCGACACCACACACTCGTGCCTTGGTCTCTCTCCGTGGGTGCCACCCAGCCATAGAAAAGGCCACCTCAGGGCATCAGGACTCCCGGAATAGTCTATCCCACATCTATTCCTCAGTAGGCGTAGAGAGTTCGCAGATCATGCATCAGTAGTGCGATACCTAAATGAAGTTCGCCTATAGTTCAAGTATACCGTGATGACGCAGATGTAATTATAGACATATGTGGTGTTTGTCCTAAAAAACATACTCTTTTTGCTAATTTTGCGGCTACTAACAAAAAATACACAAATCCAAAAGTCAACATAGTTTCAGCCGACCAGTTGCATAAAAATGGTTTACATGCATAAACCTTGACCTCGGTTTCGGCAAAAGTAATTTTGCCTTCTTCAGAAGTATTACATAAAGCTCACATTAAAAAAGTTGTTAAAAAAAATGTGGCTGACTCCATGTCAATAGAATAAAAAGTAAAATTTAAATCAATGTCTACATCATAAAATTGTGGAGCACGTCCGCACACAGGTTGAGTGAGCAGTCGAGTGACAGTACGCAGTGACACATTTTGCTGTATTGGGGCAAGATTGATGGGTGTGGTTGAATCTACAGCATTGGAAACAGCGCATAGGGTTTGGTACATAACGGCGAACGGATATATCTTCATATCCTTCTTTGAGCTTGGACGGGAGTTCAACTCTGTTGAACGTCATAAACACATTATGAGTTGGTGTTAGCTGGTTATCGACCTTTTCCAACACTAGGCACGTCTGTTAAGGGTGGCCACCAAATCTTCATTTTCAAATTCAAGGTTTTTTCCAGGTTAAAAATAATTATTTTCCAGGTTTTCGCGGAACTTAATTTTGCTCAAAGCGGTTAGCAAATAACTATACCGTAAAGAAACCAGTTACATATTTTTAAAACACATGTCATCCAAGTTGAACCATGTCACGTTGTAATAGACACCAAGCAGTGGCGAATCCAGGATTTGTGTTGGGGGGGGGGGGGGGGGGGGGCAGAGCTGTTAAAATTGTGGCATTGTACCTCAAACTGATCTAAAAAGAACCAACCCATATTATGAGGTTTTACTCGTGGTTTTGGGGCATCTGCAGCCCCATAGACCCCGTCCCCCCACCCCAGATTCTACACTGACACAATGTATAGCACAGGGTGTACATTTTAAGTTGACAAATCAGAATAACTAGGAAAAAAGTATATATTCAACAACGGTTTTCACCATTATGAAAGGACAGCAGAGGCTTAGGATATGATACTAAACTTGAACTTTCTCCACCATTTGGGAGCGGTGTGGGTGTCTAGTGTAAAATTTTTAATGGAAACTCCCGTTGTTAATTGCAGATTCAGATTCTACAGACGAAATCATGTGTGTGTTTTGTTCTTCACGGGTTTGCGGCCGGATTAAGTCGATCTTCTGATACGATATTTCGGCGGTCCACCTGGCCGCCATCTTCAGGTATGACTGGTGCACAATCACGATGGAACTGAGGACATATCAGTTTCGGCGGCTCCTTTATACTGCAGGAACAGGCCAGTGCGCATGTGCAAGAAGTGGAAGAACGCCTTCTGGGACGTGAAGAGTATAGCAGCGCCACCAGCGATAAAAGCTGGCCAAAGCGAGTAATCGAAAATTAAGAAGAAGCTGGTCGAAAACTAGACCGTTGTTTTTTAATATTAGATAAAATGGGATTCCACATTTTACTCAATGGAAAACCTTTTTCCCTATTAATAAGATTATCTGATAATCTTATTTCGATCACTTCCTTAAGGACACAATCCCAATAACGTGAGGCTGGAGCAATAATTTGCGTGTCTTTAAATGACATGTTATGCCCTTCATTAATACAATGTTCAGCTACTGCAGACTTTTCAGTCAGTTTGTTCAAAAAATGCATCATTAAATAAAAAGTATGTGGAAGTCAATACATGACGACACAGTTCAGTGGTTTCGTCATCCAAAAGCTGACCAATTAACTACAAGGACTCCTCCAAAGGTACCTGAGTAAAAAGTGAAACAACATCGAAACTTACAAGAATGTCAGATTTTCCAAGATGTAGGAATGTCTTCACCCACGCATAAAATTTTCGATGGAAATTGAACAGGATGGTAAATTGCCTTTCTTGGATCTTTTAGTTCACAAAAAAGAAAATGGGACTTTGGGGCACAGCATGTACCGTAAACCCACACATACGGACAGCTATCTCCACGCTACTAGCTGTCATCCACCCCATCAACGGTTGGGTGTTCTACGTACACTCGTCAAAAGAGATTATGCCATTTCTGATTCTGAATATTTGACGCAAGAATTGGATCATCTTAAGGTTGTTTTTAGGCAGAATGGCTATACCAATCATCAAATCAGTCGAGCTTTCCAATTTGGACCACCACGTGAACCAACCACGGACACTTCAAAATCAGTTGCATTTTTACCTTATGCGGGAAGTATTTCATCAAAGATATCAAGGATCCTTCAAAAATACGACACCAAAAGCATATTATTGCCTTTGTCTAAAACCAGAGCTCTTCTAGATTCGGTAAAAGATTATTTGGGTTTAAGAAAGCCTGGAGTATATAAAATCCCCTGCTACTGTGGAAAGGTATATATTGGGCAGACTATTCGTACAATTCACGACCGTTGTGTGGAACATCAAAGGCACACATGTCTGTTCCAACCTGAAAAGTCTGCAGTAGCTGAACATTGTATTAATGAAGGGCATAACATGTCATTTAAAGACATGCAAATTATTGCTCCAGCCTCATGTTATTGGGATTGTGTCCTTAAGGAAGCGATCGAAATAAGATTATCAGATAATCTTATTAATAGGGAAAAAGGTTTTCCATTGAGTAAAACATGGAATCCCATTTTATCTAATATTAAAAAACAACGGTCTAGTTTTCGACCAGCTTCTTCTTAATTTTCGATTACTCGCTTTGGCCAGCTTTTATCGCTGGTGGCGCTGCTATACTCTTCACGTCCCAGAAGGCGTTCTTCCACTTCTTGCACATGCGCACTGGCCTGTTCCCGCAGTATAAAGGAGCCGCCGTAACTGATATGTCCTCAGTTCCATCGTGATTGTGCACCAGTCATACCTGAAGATGGCGGCCAGGTGGACCGCCGAAATATCTTATCAGAAGATCGACTTAATCCGGCCGCAAACCCGTGAAGAACAACAAATAATATTACACCAGGAAAATCTACGGAATGAAATCATGTGTAGTTTGGTTGAATTATTCTTTCAATTGGCAACATGTTGCACTGTAATGGTGAGAATTATTTGCCATACTGCTGAAGAAATGTACCACCCAGGAAAGAAAATAAAGGTTATTCATACTTATGATGCTTCAGAACCCAACCAAATGATACTAGATTCACATCTCTTCCCGGCTAGTTCAATTAAGTGTGTTTTCGGCAATTCATAACTGGTATTCAGACAAGGGCAGTCTGGACTAAGGTATCACTTTGGAGGACTGACCTGTCCACTGCGGGGAGAAGAAGGGATCACTTTGGTATCATTTGATAGCATTCTGAAGCATCATGAATATGGTTTTCATCATCTGTCGTAAATAAAAATATATCAACCAGTCCAAACATGATGTGGGCCTTAGAATTAGAATCTGCAATAAAAAAATCGGGGTTCCCATTTAAAATTTTACACTTGACACTCACCTCCCCGCCCCCCACAAACGGTGCAAACTGTTCAGGATGAGTATTATTTCCCAAGCCTCTGCCATCAGAAAATGGTCGTGAAAACCATTTTTGAATATCTCGTGTTTTTCCGAGTTATTCCGGTTTGTCAACTTAAAATTTACACTCTGTATAATGGACTACGTTGAGTTAAAGTAGTTGGATGATACTGTACGTTTTAATGTGAATTGCATTCATTTCTGCAACATAGCCCATTCATTTACACTAGACTTCCTGATACATTAAAATACAGTCACATCTCATAAACTAATGATGGAGAACTCAATACATTTATTGTGATTTACTTTACCTCCAGGATATGAACAACCTTTTCACCTCTTTTAAGTTTTCATTTAGATTGTTCCCAACGATGGTTTTCAGTTTCAAGAGCCCGTACAGTCAAATACGTTTTGCCCTGGAAAACTCTAGCTAAAAAAAATCAATGAATGTTAATGACCCAGCATGCGTAAAAATGCACAATGTTGTGGGCGAGTTCTTGAACTTCGAGGAGACGAAATGGGAACATATCTGGAGCAACAGCTGTGTGGTATTTGCATTCAAATGTCATCTGGTAAAATAACACTCAACAGCAAATTTTAATGAAAACATTATTTTGTTCTAATGAATTTGTTTCATTTTTTAAATTCTTGTAGTATTCGTCTTAATATTCGTAAACAGACAGTGAAATATATATTGTGGAAACCAACAGATTTCCGTTTGCTTATGGAAAGTTTATGTTTCTTGCTTCTTGCGTGGTTGTTCAAAGAACTCTTCCCCATTTTAGAAATATTTATCTTTGTGTTGCACCAAGAGCATAATGCATTCGTTTGTGATTTGGGATCACATGTAGCCCACGGATGAGCTCTGGTATCGAGTTATGCTCTGTTTTGACATGACGGACAAACACTTCACTCTAAAACACGTTGAATTACTTCATCTGTGCTGGCACAGGTAAGGTCGAGTCACACTTGGATTCACTCAGTTGTTCTCTGCAACGATTGTTTCACTCTGTTCCACCTCAGAGATGTAGATGGCGTTAGTCTCTAAATATATTTAACGATATTTTGAATGTATTGTTATAAGACAGCTGTTAAAGCAATAAATTACAAATGAGAGAAATTGCTTTTTCACAAAAGTCACGTACCGCATTACAGAGTTCTACTTACATCTTTTTGGAGGACAATTAGCATGTCAAAAAGTCGCAATCAACAATGTTAGAACTGTATTTCATACGGGCCCGGCTAGCGCTCTCTAGGTGGCGTTGCGTGTATGTATGCTTTTTGAAAACCCATTAACATATAATGAGCGAAATAATCATTTGTGTTGACCATAAAATAAATAATTAATGCTGTTCCTGCTCTAGTGTTGACAGGGATGTACCCTTGTCCGCTACGCAAATTAATTATCCTTGTAATTGTTACCGCGACTCCTCATAGGCGCTTGCCGGGCCCGCATGAAAAACAGTTCAGCCATCAACAATACGTACATCATGACTGTGTTTACTATTTATATATTATCAATGTCATGTCAGTCACAGGAATCGTCTATAATTATTACTAACGAACATAGGCACCGACTTTTGAAAATCTTGAGGTATGCTCAGTGGCATATTCAGGTATTCCTAAAGAAAAATAAATTAACAATCATGATTGTTAGATTCAAATTTATGAAATGAAAAGTATAGAAGGAAACTATCCTGGTGGGATAAACAAATATAAAAAATAGAAAGCGGACGACTTACCCAAAAGGACCAGCTCGTCGATTGACACAAATAAAAATAAAAATCACACTCAAACACACATACAAGCTTTCGCCACCACTGGCAGCTTCTTCAGGAAAAAGAGAAAAAAAGGGGAGGAGAAAGGCTATGGTTTTTAAGGAAGTGGAAAAGGAGTCATTCCAATCCCAGGAGTGGAAGGACTTACCTTAGGGGACAAAAAGGAAGGTAGACAAATACACACACACACACACACACACACACACACACACACACACACACAGACATCCAATGCATTACGCAATATCCATTGCGTTTGGATGTGTGTGTGTGTATGTGTGTGTGTGTGTGTGTGTGTGTGTGTATGTGTGTGTATTTGTCTACCTTCCTTTTTGACCCCTAAGGTAAGTCCTTCCACTCCTGTGATTGGAATGACTCCTTTTCCACTTCCTTAAAACCCATATCCTTCCCTTTCTCCTCCCCTTTTTTCCTCTTTTTCCAGAAGAAGCTGCCAGTGGTGGCGAAAGCTTGTATGAGTGTGTGAGTGTGATTTTTATTTTTATTTGTGTCTATCGACGAGCCGGTCCTTTTGGGTAAGTCATCCGCTTTCTATTTTTTATATTTGAAAAATAAATAAATAAATACAAAGCAAAGCCAAAAACTTATGGAATCGATAGCATGTAAATTTTCTATATCACCGTTACCATCACAATTATAGTTTGGCAATGCATTGTAGCCTAACGCTTTTTGTTTCTTCGAGGTATGGTAGACAATCTAGTCACAATGAATTATTGGAAGCCCTGCAATGTTATTTACAATCTTTGAACAAATGGTTGTGGCTAGACGGACAGATAAAGATGAGGGGAGGGAAAGGGTTAAGACGAAATTCCATGCACAGGTGACAGGTCAAAAAGACCAGAAACTAAGGTCCGACTACAACGTTCAATTGTTGAAGCCTTAAAAAAAAAAAATAAATAAATAAATAAATAAAAAAATAAAAAATATCTAATCACTAGCTGTTCCGCTTCGAGAATTTTGAATTGCTACCAATTAAAACACAAATACCTTCGCAAGTTGTTATCAGGACTGTCTGTTTACAGAATGTTGCAGGTAGAAGGGATAGGGCAGTCTTCACAACAAGTATGTCGGTTTACTGGTAACGTATGTCTAGGGGCACTTGTTGGTGTTATTTATTGGTGTTATTGTATGGTAATCTTCTTCCATTTTCAGTGCTATATTTTTGTCACATTTAACAATTTTACAATGGTATTTTGAAAATTACATTCTCCATAACATATGGTGGGACAAATTTGATGGAGATGTTGAAAAACTAATTTTAACAAAAAATATTGATGAAAATGTGTGTCTAAAAATTTTTTTTTTTAATGTACAACAAGTATATTTAAAGTACTTCTCAGGAACAGCATATTTTTAAATATGCAGAAAAGGTATTTAACTCGAGATTAAAATGTAACAAAAATGAATTTCCGTAAAATTTTTTAATGTTTAGTCACATCTGACTTTGAAACTAAGATTATAATATACTTTTTGGTATAAGTTTGAGTTTTAAATTTTGTTTCCCATCAGTAATACAGACTTTTAATACAAAAAATTTCTTTTAAAGTTCACTTATTTTTTGAAAGTAAGGCTCATTTATGCTCTGCACTTTTAGGTGTTTTTCAGTGACGGATCTTTGACTCCATTCAAAGAGCTGCAGGACTGTTACCGCGCATGCGCAGTACAGAAATTCGTGTTCAAAGAGGAATCTTACAGCATGCTGTAGCCTACCGGCTGTTCAAGGAAGGTACCAGCTGCAGCGTCTTGCAGCTTCCGGGCTGAATGAGCTGCAGGGAAAATTACCTCCTGCAGCCTGACTGACGTCGTAGGTAACGCACAGGCGCAGTAGTGCCTGCTTTGTTGCTGCAGCCCTGCAGCTCTTTGAACGAACCTCGGGATACAAACTCTTTCTCTTCCTCGACCCCGCCCCTCCTGCTCGGCGATCTTTTGTTGCGCCCACCTCGTTCAATAAATGCCATTTTTACAAATATCTGGACAAGTAGCATAAAAACAAAACACAAATCCAACTACAAACAAAATAAACTTTACGTATGGCAGAAGCGGTGTTACCGTAATGTTGGCAGCGAAATGTTCGTTTTCGAGGATAACTGACTGATCGGCCAAAACAGCCCATCGAGAATGCAGCACGAACAGAATTATTTATTTCGGATCAACACACTAAATATTATTCCCCATATTCTACGTGATTGACTTTTCGAAGAGCATTCAAACATTGTTGCAAACATCAGCAAATTACACCGACGCTTTTGTAAATAAAAGTTTACCGACGAGGTTGAAATGGACGAAGTCCAGAAGATGATAAAATGAGCATCCACAAAATAAATCGTTTGTTTAAATCCAGTTGCAGTGATTGTAAGCCTAAGAGAAATCCAACATCAAATCCGAAACAGTAATTCATGTCGCCACGAAACAGTAACAATAACAATCAAGGCTAACAATAACAGCGGTCAAAGAATGTAACGACAAAACTGCTTAACTTTGACGCTGTTCAAAGACCTTGTTATGTCGCAGTTCCGCTAACCAAAGCTATGCATGAGCAATACACCTAATTTACAAACTGCCAGGTCAGCGTTCTATCACGGAAAATACTCTCAAACGGTTTCAAAATGCTAGAAACATTTCGGCGAAGAAATCTATCGAAATGTGAAAACAATAATCTGAATATTAATTACCGTAACATCTTCATAACACAGAGAGAGAAATTAGCATACCGACAGTTATCGATCGGAAATCATACTACTGTGAATATGCGCATCTAACAATGTGTGGTGCTGTCTTATTGCAGTAAGCATTACAAAATAAAAAACAATAGCAACTACATTTGGATACGGAACATTTCTACGTTAAATATATTGCTGCGAGAAACCCCAAACACCAACTGCCGGCGTGGTGCAGAGGATAGAGTCACGAACTGCGGAGCAGAAGGTCGCCGGTTCAATCCCGCCCACTGGCAAAAATTTATTTCTTAGTAATTTACAATTCCAGAAGGTTCTACATCTTTCTTATGTTGACTTGTAAATTCTACTTGTTTCTTATGTTAACTGTTCTTCTAATTTCTGGTAAATTCTGTCTGTGTATAAATAGCAGAGCACTCTGCCCAATAGGCAGTTACTGCTGCATGTAGTTAAGTTCGCAATAAATCAGCCTTCAGTATAAGTGCTGTGTTCAGTTGCCCTTGAAGTCAAACCTGCTTCCATTTCAAAGTGACGTCGTTTGGTGGAGGCACCGGGTATCCTGTGCAACAGCTGCATCACCATGGCTCTGATGAGGCAACGTAAAAGCCGTCTGTCGATGATAATCGTGGAAGGGGAAGGATTCTCTTAAACTGCCATACAGAGGACCCATGACAAGGTCAAAATCCAGGACATTGCAGCTGGCTCCGCAGGGAACATGACAGCAGGTCGCTGTTTTTCCAGGAGAGGAAGCAATGCTGTGAGACACCACATAAACCGACTGCCAGAGTGACGCAGCGTCACGGACTGCGGTGCTGAAGGTCGCCGGTTCAATCCCACCCACCGGCAAAAATTTATTTCTTTGTAATTAACAAATCCAGAATGTTCTACATATTTCTTATGTTCACTTGTAAATTCTACTTGTTTCTTATGTTAACTGTTGTTTTCATTTCTGTTACATTCTGTCTGTGTATAAATAGCAGAGCACTCTGCCTGAGAGGCAGTCAGTGCTGCGTGTATGTTGAGTTCGTAATAAACGTGCTTTCAGTATGGGTGCTGTGTTTAGTTGCCTTCAAAGTCAAGCCTACTTCCATTGCAATGTGACAATATCACTAACATAAATAAATTTACGATATTTATTACCCTGATACAGCGTAAATTCGTTGAAAATCTCCGATTTCGCGTTAATTAAAAGAAAAATCCACGAATTCGCATTATTCGTTGTATTATCGTTAAAACGAATTTTTCCTGTCCCTACGTATGTGGTTGTCAAAAGGTTATCTCAAAAGATATCGGGAATTAAATTCGTAGTGTAAACATTTTCAATGTACCGTACCAAACCCACTTCATTTCTAGTTATTTAATACAATTAAAGGTTGCCGTCTTCAGTTTACAATATTGGCTTAGCGAGTGGAATTCCATTAACATTCGGACTATTTAGGAAACTGTCACTTCACTCACATGTGAACGTGAATTTTAATGCCTGTTGTTGTTGTTGTTGTTGTGGTCTTCAGTCCGGAGACTGGTTTGATGCAGCTCTCCACAATACCCTATCCTGAGCAAGCCTCTTCATCTCCACATAAGAACGGCAACCTACATCTGTCTGAATCTGCTTACTGTATCCATCTCTTGGTCTTCCTCTGCGATTTTTATCCCATACACTTCCCTTCAACGCTAAATTCACAATTCCTTGATGTCTAAGAATGTGTCCTACCAATCTATCCCTTCTTTTAGTCAAGGTATGCCAGAAATTTCTTTTCTCCCCAATTCTGTTCAGTACCTCCTCATTAGTTACGCGATCCACCCACCTAATCTTCAGCATTCTTCTGTAGCACCATATTTCAAAAGCCTCAATCCTCTTCCTGTCTGCACTGTTTATCGTCCATGTCTCACTCCCATACAAGGCAACACTCCATACAAATGCCTTCAGAAAGGACTTCCTTAGGCTTAAATCAATGTTCGATGTTATCAAATTTCTCTTTTTCAATAACGCTTTTCTACCCATTGCCATTCTGCATTTTATATCCTCTGTACTGCGACCATCATTTGTTATTTTACTGCCCAAGTAACAAAACTCATTACCTCCTGTATTGCTTCGTTTCCCAATCTAATTCCTTCAGCATCACCTGATTTTCTTACACTGCATTCCATTACCCTAGTTTTGTTCTTGTTAATGTTCATCTTATATGCACCTTTCAGCACACTGTCCATTCCGTTCAATTGCTCTTCCAGGTCGTTTGCTGTATCTGACAGAATTACTATGTCATCTGCAAAACACAATGTTTTTAATTCTTCACCCTGAACTTTAATTCCTTCTCCAAATTTCTCCTTGCTTTCCTTTATAGCTTGCTCAATGTACAAATTGAACAACAATGGAGAAAGACTACAACCCTGTCTTACTCCCTTTCCAACCACTGCATCCCTTTCATGCCCTTCAACTCTGACAACCACTGTCTGGTTTTTGTACAAGTTGTAAATAACCTTACGCTCCCTATACTTTACTCCTGCTTGCTTCAGAACTTGAAAGAGTTTATTCCAATCAACATTGTCAAAAGCCTTCTCCAAATCTACAAAAGCTAGAAATGTAGGTTTGCCTTTTCTTAATCTATCTTCTAGGATAAGTCGTAAAGTGATTATTGCCTCCCGTGTTCCTACATTTCTCCTGAACCCAAACTGATCTTCCCCAAGGTCGGCTTCTACCAGCTTTTCTATCCTTCTGTATATAATTCACATTAATATTTTGCAACCATGACTTATTAAACTGATGGATCTGTAGTTTTCACACCTGTCTGCACCTGCTTTCTTTGGAATGGGGATTATAACATTTTTCTTAAAGTCTGAGGGTACTTCGCCTGTCTCATACATCTTACACGCCAGGTGAAACAGGTTTGTCATGGCTGGTTCTCCCAGAGACTTCAGTAGCTCTGAGGGAATATCATCTACTCCAGGGGCCTTGTTTCGGCTTAGGTCTTTCAGGGCTCTGTCAATTTCTTCTCTCAGTACAGTATCTCCTATTTCATCTTCATCTACATCCTCTTCCCTTCCTACAATATTGTCTCTAAGTTCATTTCCTTTGTAGAGCCCCTCTATATACTCTTTCCACCTTTCAGCTTTCCCTTCTTTGCTGAGAACCGGTTTTCCATCAGTGCCCTTGATGTTCATGTTTCTTTTATTTTCCTGTAGGCTGTATGTATTTTTCCCCTATTTATACATTCTTCTACATCCTTGCATTTGCCTTCTAGCCACTCCTTCTTAGCCATTTTGCACTTCCTGTCAATCTCATTTCTTAATCGTCTGTACTCCATTTTGGCTGTTTCATTTACTGCATTTTTTATATTTTCTCCTTTCATCGATTAAATTTAGTATCTCCTGTGATATCCAAGGATTTTTTGTAGGTCTTGCCTTCGTACCTATTTTGTCCTCTGCTACCTTCACTATTTCATCTCTCAATTTTACCCATTCCTCCTCTACTGTTTTATTTTCCCCTGTTTCTGTCAATTGTTTCCTAAAGCTCCCTCCGAAAATCTTAAGAACTTCAGGTTCCTTCAATTTATCCAGGTCCCATCTCCTTATTTTCCTACCTTTTTGAGTTTCTTCAGTTTCAGCCTACAATTCATAACCAACAAGTTATGGTCAGAGTCTATATCTGACCCTGGGTAGGTCTTACACTGTAAAACCTGGTTCCGAAATCTATGTCTTACCATTATAAAATCTATCTGGTATCTCCCGGTGTCTCCTGGTCTCTTCCACATATATAACCTTCTTTTGTGATTCTTGAACCTGGTGTTTGTTATAACTAAATTATGTTCTGTGCAAAATTCTACCAGGCGGCTTCCTCTTTCATTCCTTTTGCCCAGACCATATTCACCTACTATCTTCCCTTCCCTTCCTTGTCCTACTACCGAATTCCAGTCTCCCATAACAATTAAGTTTTCCTCTCCCTTAATTGTCTGAATAATTTCCTTTAGCTCCTCATATTTTTCTTCGATCTCCTCATCATCGGCAGAACTAGTTGGCATATAAACCTGTACTACTGTTGTCGGTGTTGGCTTCGTATCTATCTTGACAATGATAATGCGATCACTGTGCTAGTCATAGTAGTTTACCCGCATTCCTATTTTCTTATTCATTATCAATCCTACTCCTGTGATACCCCCAATTGATTTTGTATTTATAATCCTGTACTCACCTGACCAGAAATCCTGTTCATTCTGCCACCGAACTTCACTAATCCCCACTATATCTAAATTCAACCTATCCATTTCTCTTTTTAAATTTTCTAATTTTCCTACTCGATTAAGGGATCTAACATTCCACGCTCCAACCCGTAGAATGCCAGTATTGTCTTTCCTGATGATCACATCCTCCTGACTAGTCCCCGCCCGGAGATCCGAATGGGGGACTATTTTACCTCCGGAATATTTTACCCGAGAGGATGCCATCATCATATTTTCATACAGTAGAGCTGCATGTCCTCGGGAAAAGTAATGGCTGTAGTTTCCCCTTGCTTTCAGCCGTTCGCAATAACCGTGTGGCAAAGCCACATTAGCTGATGTTACAAGGCCAGCTCAGTCAATCATCCAGACTGTTGCCCCTGTAACTACTGAAAAGGCTGCTGCCCCTCTTCAGGAACCACACGTTTGTCTGGCCTCTCCACAGATACCCCTCCGCTGTGGTTGCACCTACGGTACGGCTATCTGTATCGTTGAGGCACGCAAGCCACCCCACCTCGGCAATGTCTGTGGCCTACAAATTCAATTACCCGTTTAAAATAATTTTTTTAGAGCGGTGTCAGCCGGCCATCATTGGGATGAGAGAGTCTATTTTAATTACAGTCAAGAAACAAGAAATATAACGTAAAGTTGGGTATGCCTAGCATACCCATTCAAATTTTGGGGTATGTCTGAGCGACCGAGCATACCCGTAGTCGGCGCCTTTGCTAACGAAGCATCACAATACCAACTTTTACGGAGTTTATAGTTGAAATCAACAAAGAGATTTTTCAACACAGAATCAGACAAACGAGATCTATGTTGATGAGTATCACTGAGGGGGGAGGGGTCCAATTACGAAAATTGCTAAAATTTAGTACAAATAAATATCGCCTTTCATTCTAGCTGCAATTTCGTAGTCGCGCCTTACGATAACATCGCGTCTCTTGGATGAACATAGCGAGGAATTGAGTCACGTGGTTGAACAACACTTTGAGATAAATACAGTAATAGATAACGGAATACGTAACCTATAATTATAAAACTTTTCAAACCGCCCAGAAATATGTTTGAACATGTCTTTGTACACAAAAATGAAGCGATGAATATCATTTAACCTGCGGGCAGCAGCGATCTGAGCATTTTGTTCGCCGTAATTTTAAAACGACTGTCATTTTGTTACTTTTAAATATTAAATTTGGGGTTTTTTCTTACTAAAACTACAGGGATTACTTATTTACACTTGCTAAGGAGTTACATTTCGAACTGGTCGTGTAATCTGAGCAATAGGCTATACACACGAACGATCGTTTAACTCTTAAAGCCGCGAGATCTAATGGGTTAAAAATCCTGGTTTCTGGCTGAAATTCAAGGCTTTTTCCCAGTTTTCCTGGTTTCAAGGTTCGGTGGCCACCCTGAGTTACACCATGATCAGATATGTAGTTTTGGATCTCTTCGTCTGACAACCCATCAAGGGATCTTGTGAAAACTACACCTCATGACGAGTTGAGCGTGCAATGGGCTTCTACTTGGACAGAAATCGTGTGTAGTAGTGTACTCTATCAGTTTTTGCGCCTGGAAAGCACTGTCTGCTTCCAGCAACAACACTCCATTGGGCTGCCGGAAACAGGTCTTAACAGGGCCAGCAATCGCATCAACACCCTTCTGAATTATGAAAGTATTAACAAAAGAGGAATCTTGACCATCAGTTCGAGAAACAACCAGAAATTTGGGAAGATTAGGCAAAGTTTTCTTACACTGAGGTCATGCAATCTCCTGTTTTTGGGTCAAAGTCACAGTACAGGAGAAGGAAGTCATTGCAGAAGTGTCCCCCACGATTACCGGCGTCTCCGATGGCGCGCTCCTTCCTAGTGGGGGCCTTCTCTGAGGGCTTACCAACCTTAGGTGATCATTCACACCTCAGGTCACACCTCCCAAGAACGGACAGAGGAACCAATCGGTACGTTCGAAAGGTACCAGCTCGGGTAATCACCCCTCCCTGGGCCCGGCCTTTACCAGGGGGTATGTACGTGCCCTATTTGTCTACCCGGGTGGGAAATAGGGTATTTTCCTGTGTTAAAAATATGGTTCGAATTGTTATTCTGAATGATTATAACATTCAGACAGCATTTTCGCTCATAATTCATACAAAACATCTGTCATTTTTACATAATTAAAGCTTAAAAATCATCAATTTTCACTGTTAGATCACATGATCGAAAACGCTCCGTTATTGGCTGAAGTAATGGTGACGTCATAGAACACCTACAGCGCGGCATCTAGAAGTCGGAGCTGTATTATTGTACGCGTTTCCTCCATTTCGCAGCTTTAAGTTCAGTTTTTTCGTGATCTAAACGCGTTTACAGTTCTTATGCCACAATGGAAGACGGTTAAGTAAAGGCTGACAGTGGAAACCTCCCTAAAGTTGATACAATTATGGTGTCTTCATTCTTTAAAAACAATCCAAATTTTTACGTGCCAGAAATAAGAAACGTGAAAACTGGATTGTAAGTAACGCACACCCACATTTTAAAGCTAATTATTTCGAGAGATATTTTATGCCATTGGAAAAAAGTACCCAAATTGCTGATGTCAGCAGACTTAATCTGAAGTCACCATATTACGCAATAAAGGGTGAAATTTTATCTTCTATCCCAGCGGCCTTGAGTGATTATGTTGGTAATATCAACAAAAAGATAGAAAATCTTTGTCCAGATGTTCAGACCACATAGAATGACTAGATTAGTGTATCATACAGACCATGAAGTTAATAAATAATGCTGTTCCTGCTCTATGATTCTTGTATGTACCCTTGTCCGGTCAGTAAAAGTAACTGCCATGAAATCAAAGGTTTCATGACAAAATATTTGCGCTTTCACGTGATTGGCTAATGGCGATGTCTCATGATTGCTATTCAGCAACAGCATCTGTTGCCAACATAATCACAGGAAGCCGCCGGGATAGTTAGTAAAATTTGACCCAGTAAAGCACACAGTTAAAGGAGTAATTTTATTTAACTACTTCAATACTGGTGCAAAGTGAAACATCAAAACCTGTAAAATACAGTAAAAATGTTCTTGTGTATAGTTATACAATATATCTATATTCTAGAACAGGGACAGCGGGTTGCGTCGGCGGTGTTTTCATATCGCTCGTAGGTTGGCAACGCGCATTTCACGTAGCCAAACGCATGTCACTTTCACGTAAACATTGCGGGCGAGACATGATGGTTTAATTAATGTTTGTATAGCTTATGGGACTTAACTATGGGGTCATCAGTCCCTAAACTTACAAACTACTTATCTACTACCTTATACTAAGGACAGCACAAATATCCATGCCCGAGGGGGAATTCGAACCCCCGACCATAGTGGTCGTGCAGACCGTGACTGGAGCGCCTCAGTCCCTTCGGCCACCGCAGCCGGCAGACACGATGGAATAAATTTATAGCGCTGAAATTACAGCGCTTTTCTGGTTTGTTGTTTTTGTGAGTGAATGTTTGCGATTGTGTGTAAACTTTCTGCCATGCAAATCAGTATTTTCCTTACATATTCAAGATTTGGTTTGATATGAATGTGTCACTACTTTTGACACTACAAACTAATCCATTTACGTTTACTCGTCTACATACGAAGCCCCATCCTTTAATTAAAACGACGCTAATCAGTTGAAACTTTATTTACTTGCAATGAAAATTGCTTGGTAGAGCCCTGTGCAGAAGAAAAGGCTTACGTTATTTTATCTAAGATCTATTGGTGATAAAATTGCACTTACTGGATATAAATAATCGGTTCTATACTTTTATAGTGGCCTGCAACAATATTCATGTTGTTCTTTCACCAAATATATTAGGAAACGGCTTTAATTACACATAAATCGTAGATGTGTAACATTATGAAGTTTTACTTCGCAAATGTAAACATCAGGTCATTAACCTACACATAATACTACTTTACACCTTTGCAGAAGAAGATAATAATACTAAACAGTTTTGTTTACCAATGGCATAATATTGTTTACTTACATCAAAATGATCCTCACAGAAATACACACATGAAGTAGCCGCTATTTCATTTGGATCTCTTCGCGCCAGTGTCAACCACTTTTTGCGTATCTTCTCATTTTTTGGTACTTGGAGGAACAATTTTTCTGGAGTCTTGACAGATGTATTGGTACAGTGCGGAACTAAGCAATATTTGTAGGTCATTATGCAAACGTTAACGCCCAAACATGAGGCCTCGGCCCAAACAATATACAGGTATTTGTTTATTCGTACGAGAGCAGCAGCAGCGGCAGCGTGTTGTATGACGTCACAGGCATCACGTGACTCAAATGTAGCGTTTTAGCGGGCTTTCAAATTATTTGAATTTAATTTCTTTTTTTAAAAAAAAGTACTGAAATCCACGAGGTAAAAAAGCATGATCGGACCATAATATGACATAATTACAATTTAAAACGATTTCCAGAAAACAGTCAAATACCCTATTACGCATTACCCCGTCACCTGCTACGCACGATAATGCGTGGGTCTGTCTTCAGACACGCACAGGGAGGAAAGGAGAAGAAGAATAGAGGAAGTGAAGTGAAAGACAGAAGAGAGTGTCCCAAACGATGAAGGGGAGACTAAATAAGGAGGACAGGAAGGTTAGAAGAGGACAGCAAGGAGTAAAAACAGAAGCAAGGGTTAGGAAAGGAAGAAACCAAGGAAAGGAAAACTATGACATGAAACCACCTTGACATGCAATGGACAACTGTCTCCGGGCAAAGACATGAACCGGGGGGGGGGGGGGGGGGAGGAATGAAGCAGCCTAGGGCGGGAAGGAAGGCTGCTTCGGCTCGGGGCCCTTTGCGGAATCAAACTTGGCAGTTATGTCATACTCTATCAACATCATAACTAAGATTCACTGTTCGCTTCACCTACATCTGACCTTACGTATCTTTTCAAAGTAATTTGCTTAGACTATGCTGACAAAAGAATGAGATCACTGAAATGTTCTAACATTCTCAGTCCAGTCATCTCCTCATAATGGCAAGAAACAAAGTTAGATGATTTCAGTGAAATGAGTTTTGCATCAGTGTCCACTCACCACCATTTGAGATCTTACAATGCTGTAGAAAGCAGCAGAAACACAAGCTGTTCATTTTTAAAGATCAGCAGTTGTGTAGGCAGCAGGTGTGTGAACCATACAAGACCTACTTTGCTTGTACTTCTAAATAAACCAATACACACCTTCAGCCAATGAGTTGGAAATCCTTTATTAACTAGTTATGGTAACTCACTGTTACCATCTTCAGATACTGTACAAGACAACAACAATGACAGATATAACAATGTGCATGTATTGTTTTCATCAACTTTATTTTATTACTGATGAACCTGGTCATTTGGTTCTGAAGCTACTCGGTCAAAATCAAGCCGAGAGACGACACTGTGATGACACCACACAGTCACACGTCACACGTTGAGGAAAGGGCTTCACAGGCAGAAGAAAAGAACCACCTCTCTTTCTCTTTTCTTCCCATCCCCTTGACAGTTTTAGCAACCCTTCTGTGCCTGTACCCATCTCACCATGACCATGATACAGCTCTAACTGTTTCTGCTTGGTTCCTCTCACTGTCTGGATTCTAATGAATAAAATGTAATTCAATGTACAAAACTGAATCAACTGTTTTCACTCATTTCCTCCTATAGACTGGTTTCACTAAAAACAATGAATGGAAGTATAACTTAATTTATTGTTCTTATTGGGTCGCTCCCACACAGATTTCACTCAATAGCACAAATATGTAATTAAAGCAATACTTGAGGTTACAAGTGAGAAAATCAATCTATTCTAGCAAGCAATGGACTCATTATTTATATGTATGTGTACTTTAATGCTTATATAAACTCTTAATCCATTCTGTGTTTCATGTTTTCTCATTGAATGTGGGCACCTATTTATTAATTTCTTTACAAATATAGAGAGTAATATATTAGTTTATCACATCTGGAAATATGGGGATTCAATATTTTTTATTACCTTGTAATTGCAAATTTTATATCAAAAATAGTATAAAGATGTTATAGCTTACCATAATCCCAAAATGGCAAATTATTTTTCTTGGCTCCTCTTCTGAGAGACTGCACAGCTACCAGTAAAGTAGCACCTTCAGATATTAATGACCCACCAAGTATAAAGAAGGCCTGGAGAGGTGAAAATAAATTTATTAACGACACGAAGACATCTATATATAGCCCCAACCACCACACACACACACACACACACACACACACACACACACACACGCGCGTGTGTGTGTGTGCTTCTTTAGATGTGACTAATTTGTATACAGCTGTACCAGCAACAAACAATAAACATTACAGAAAATAACTTACATCAGTGAGGCCAAACATCTGAAATTGAAATAGTTTAATTCACAGGACTGTTAAGGTCTGTCCTGTCATTTAATTATTTCAAACTTAATACAACAATTTATCTACAGGAAAATGGTTCAACAATGTTTGAAAATGTTAACTTCAAAGATAAAATAAACATATACATCTTTTACGATGACGAAGTAGTTCCAATTTATCAAGATTCCGAGGAGGAAATAAATGAATTTGCAAGTGACCTGAAAAAGATGTAAAGGAGCTTAGTATGCTTCACCAGTCAACTCCATTTAGCTGACCCTTGAAAACTAGAAAGAATAAATGAAGACTCTTACACAAATAGCCGCAGAAAATGTATATCACACAGGTCTAGCAGGTTGGAAAAAGTCATACAAATATAGAGTCACGCCATTCTGGGGAACATCTTGTACAAATTGGCGAGATTATTTAACAACAAAGATGTAAAAATTGCATTTAGGGCCACCAACAACTAGAGCAGAGGCTAAAAGATAACACTGATGCAGTGAAGAACTATATGGAAAAAGACAATGTATATTAAATCGAATGTCAAGATTGTGATGTGAAGTATGCAGTGTATAAATAAAAAATAGATCAAGATTACTCACCAGGCCAAGGAGCACAGGTGGTGATAGTAGCACAAATATAACACACACACACACACACACACACACACACACACACACACACACACACACACAGAGTGTGCGTGCACGCACGTGCAATCTTTCGCAACCCAGTTGCTTCTTCAGGTAGAAGGGAAGGAGAGGGAAAGGAAATGATGAGGGTTTTAAGGGAGGGGGTAAGGAGCCATTCTAATCCCAGGAGAGGAAAGACTTACCTTGAGGAAAGAAAAGCAAATACATACACACACCCACACATTTACACAGACGAAAACACACCTAGGCAGACACACAAACATTCAAGCTTTCGCAACTGTTGGTTGCTTCGTCAGGAAAAGAGGAAGGAAGAAAGGGATAAAGGAAAGGAAGTGGGTTTTATTGGAGTGGATGAGGGGTCATTCCAATCCCGGGAGTGGAAGGACTTACCTTGGAGGGGGGGAGGGGGTGAAGGAAGGTAAACAAATACACACCCACCCACACATATACACACGCAAACACACCTAGGCAGACATTTATAGAAAGCAAAGACGTTTTATATAAGTGACAACTGCTGCACGATTTGCCTCAAGACTCAGTACTCTGGGACATTATGTACAAGAAAATGGTGCATACAAATATTAATCTCAATGCTACCAGCCATCAGCATCCAGCATGGTGCAACGAAATATGGTACTGAGCACTTCGATACACAGGGCTAGGCCCATGTGCAACAAGATTTTTCAGAAAGGATTCAATGGCCGTTGCCAACATCAATACACTAACACTGTTGCTGGAAGGAAAATCTTAGCCCTTATTTCAGTGTATTACACCTTCATTATGAGAATAAAAAATGCAGCATCACAATCTATTAGTTATTTGGTATACTACATAAAGCGCTGGATAGACAGGGCTTTAATACTATATAAGTAACAGCACCTCTAACGGATCTTTGCTACATTACACTGAAATTCAAGCACAGCATACACCAGAAACTACACATTACGATATCTTTTCTTCTCCTGATCCGATTTTGATGAAATGAAGCTTGAATTATCAAAATACTGGCAAACGTGGAACAGATTTTCTAAAACAGAAGAATACGCCAAAATTTTGCATAAATAAAGCTATGATTCTGCATAGTCACACACAGTGATAACCTCATGTCCCTCAAACAGAGAGCCACATCGGACAAATTACATTGAGTCGTATGGTTTAAGATGACAAGATAGTCAGAAAACTCAGATATTGTCGACATTTTATTTAAAAATATTTTATAAATGAAAATAAACTGATTAATTGTTGTTGTGGTCTTCAGTCCAGAGACTGATTTGATACAGCTCTCCACCCTACTCTATCCTGAGCAAGCCTCTTCACCTCCAATAAGAACGGCAGCCTACATCCATTTGAACCTGCTTACTGTATCCATCTCTCAGTCTCCATCTGTGATTTTTTCCCTCCACACACTTCCCTCGAATGTTAAATTCACGATTCTTTGATGTCTAAGAAGTGGGCCATTTGAGCAAAACCCTGAGGGTGGCGGTGCACTAGTGCTGCCACGGACACGGACAGACTTGCAGCTAGTCGGATGCACCCAATCTTGCACGGAAGAGCGCCGTGCAGGGCACACTGCAGCCAACTGCGACCAGCTGCTTACCCTGCCGGCACTCGGTCGCGTGGCCGGCCTGCGACCCGAGGGTCGCTGCGGCTGAGCTTACGCGCGACGTAAGCTGACAGTGTGCAGCCACCCGTCGGTCCGGTTCCAGCTGTACACTTGTAGCGTTCGTATTTCATTATTCGTGTATTGCTGGGGTTCAGAAAAAGGGTCTTTCCTCGATACGGATTAAAAATTAAGGAGAGACTCGATTTATGGGACTCGTCATGTGAAGAATATGCTGCTAAAAATGTGAAAATATTGAAGAAAATGACAATGTTTGGGGGCAGTGAAAGTGCACACAGCAATAAACAGGCTGTGTCAATTATTTTATCAGTATCTTATATCCTTAAGCGGGAAATTCTTGTGTGTGTCTCAGAAACAGCTATAACGATTTCGATAAAGTTTTGTATTTACAATGTTTTTTTCTAATTTTGAAGTTCAGCTACATAGTTTTATTTTTCATAAAAACACAATTTTCCAAAATTACTTGTATACATGTCTGAAAGAGATACAATACCATAAAAAATGCGGCCAGTCGCCACTGGGGCAGTATGTCCTATGGCAGAATGTCATTACTCATCATAACAATGTTCTGTATATCATTAAACGTGTATGTGATCACACATGAAATGTGTATGCAGTGATGACGTGACTGATTGCATGTGACAAACAGTTTCTGAATTTGTAGTTGCACTGTGCACTTCCAAAAACAGTCTCATCCACAGCAATTCTCTCGTCTGAGGAATAAAGCAAATTCCACAAAGCAACCACAGTTCTTGGAGGCAGGTTTGGCCAATTATCTCACACAGTCTTCTTCAGTTTCTATGGTATTGATATCAGGTGACTTTGTAGGCCATGGTAGGCACTGAACAATATTCTCTCTCCTTTGGAACCAGCTCTGAATCCTAATGCTGGAGTGTGATGGATGATTATTAAGTTAGTAAATGAGACATCCTTAGAGGTACCAAAGTCGAGCTAAAGTAATGATTATATTTGGAGAAAATGTTCATACATCCTGAACTGACCTTGTATTAGATTTGTTAAGACATGCAGCCCTAACATTTCTCACTTGTGCGCCCATGTCTAGTGGGTGTAGCCCTGAAGCGGGCATCGTATCATTGCATATCTGTGCGTTAAACAAGAAGAGGGCCTCTCCTAGTGGACTCAACTGTGGACTCGTTGGTAAAAATGACTTTCCTCGGATCAACATTTTCCCAGGAACTCACAATCACCAGTCTGTTCATGGCTCAATTGTCAGATAATGGTTCTGATTCCATAGTTGTTTAATCGCCTGAGGGAAATTTTTGACGAGCCCAGGAGATGTGAAGCTCTCCCTACTTCCCGTATGAGAAAGCGGCAGTCTTCACCACCCTGACCAAGTCGTCATCTTTTCTTCGAGTAGAGACTCGCGGTCTTCCAGGTAATGGACGTCTGCTTACCTCACCATTATCTCTGAATCGTTTGATCGACCTTCTTGCTGTGGAAGCATCAATACCATAACATACTGCCTCAGATGCACCAACAGTACTTTCAGAGAGAGAAATTACGCACTTGCGAATGTTCACATAATCCATTCTGAACTATAACTATGATGTATGCTAATCGGCTGATGTTTCTCTTAGCTGAAAACTAGAGGGACATCATGTAGTGCTAATAACAAACAAAAAGTAGAACCCCATTTTTTCACTTTTCAAGGGACTTCATTGAAATTATGTATATGCAGGAAATATGCATAATGCATCACCCTTGCATTTTCATAACTTGTGATATATGAACATAATAAGCATCAAAATACTCTCCACGAAGTTTATTACATAAAATAAAGTTTATGCAATTTTTTACCATTTTAAGTACCAGGTGAAAGTGGAACTGGTTATTCCATGGGAAGTAGAAATTTTTGACATAATTTCATTCATCAAAATTGATCAGTCAGCAAACTTATAACTGTTATTGATTATTTATGTAGTAAAACTGCACAAGTTACATTCTTTTTCTATTTTTTGATGTTTTGCACGAGAATATTAGAGAATTTATTAGTACTCTGGAGTGCAAATATATGCACAAGTGTTTTTGTAACATTTGCAGAGGGTCGGCATTTCACACTATTTGAGGTTACAATATACCGTGTCCTCTTAAATGCGCGGAAAAACACACACAACCAACCATCAGTCTCAACCACTTATAAAATGCCACAAAAAATACTTAGGTAAATATATGGATTTGACAACAAGAAAAAATTCTTGAAACAGCATGCAAAGAATGAATAACTACCAGTTGCATAAACATTAAACAAAGCCAAGCTGACAATAAGAACAGTGGCTGATGGGATACTATACTCCCATACTCCCAAAAACAAGGTTTCACTGTAAATCCATTTTCAATATTATAATAATTGAAAGTCCAGGTTGGAATAAATAATATAGTGAGGACAGTTACAACTCACCGCAAAGACGTGGCGACGAGATGCGACAGGCACATACAAAAGACACACACATACAACACATTCAGCTATCGGCCATGGCCTTCTTCAGAAATAGAGCACTCACGCAATCACACAGGCACACAACACAGTCATACAACCATCACCTCCGACTGCCACACTTCGATTCGAAGTGTGGCAGTCGGAGGTGATGGTTGTATGACTGTGTTGTGTGCCTGTGTGATTGCGTGAGTGCTCTATTTCTGAAGAAGGCCATGGCCGATAGCTGAATGTGTTGTATGTGTGTGTCTTTTGTATGTGCCTGTCGCATCTCGTCGCCACGTCTTTGCGGTGAGTTGTAACTGTCCTCACTATATCATTTTCAATATTACTATTATGAACATGTGTCTCTCCAATTAAAGGTTAGATTGTTATAAAATCCTACAAAAGCCTACAAATGCACAATTTTTAGCAAATTGATATTTAAAATATTACGTGCAAGATGTCGACAAAACATAAAATATTGTGGTTTGCGATAAATACAGTTTAGGTTCATCAATAATATTTTCCTAAATCCATTACAAATTGGTTCCCGCTTTAAAAATAACCCTCGTATTTCAATGTGATTTCATATTTGACATTTGTTGATGATAAGGACATCAGAGACCATGTTCAAATTGGAGGATGTGTTAAGAAAATAGATTATGTCCTTTTCGAGATAAAATGAAGAAAAACAGCCTGAAATTTGTCCTAACCAATTAAGGGAAACCTAAACTTTCATGTTTGCAAGGAGATTCAAGAGTCGTCTTCCGCATTTCACCAAAGCCACATCTTGTTTCATCATCCATTTAGGACAAATCCTACTAGTTGCTATTGGTAACCAGTATTATCTTGACACTGTATATAGAGAAATGGCAGTACTTTCATGCAGCAAACTCACAGAACATGTAGAAATATATTTAGTAAATAAGTACATGTTGTATGCGTACCCAATATAGAGACTGCACAGGTTCTGGATGTAGTAGTCCCACTATGCCGTGATACAAAGATAAGCCTGTGCCTACACAGAAGATTCCAACTCCAGATATCAATGAAGCCACATACTTCATGTTGCTGTAGCCATATGGATGTTCAAGATTTGCACTCTGCAAAGAAATGTTATCAAGTTTACAAATCATTCCATTAATTCAATCTGATAGCATTAACATGCCCCCCTCCCCCCACCCATCTCTCTCTCTCTCTCTCTCTCTCACACACACACACACACACACACACACACATATACACGCATAAAAAGTAAAAAGCAAGTGGAGGAAGTGTCTGAGAGGGTGACATGGATATATACTGCGTGGGGTTGTTGTAGGGATGTTGTGGGGGAGTCATAATATATGGATGAAGGAAAAGTGGGAAATATGGGCTATGTAAACGGCTGCAATGAACAAGTAAAAAATAAAAATATATATTTAACGGGCGGGAGATGAGCATGGACAGTAATACAGGTATGAAAAAAGAAAGGAAATAGAAAATGTTTTTAAAGTTTGTTGTTGATACTGTGATCACCTTTAGTTGTCACCAACGTAGTATCAAAGGGTTAGGTAGTGGTATGGCGTGCAAAAAGGGTTTAAGGATGGTGCAAATCGGAAAAATTACGGGAAAACTGCATGAGAATGCAAGGAAAATGTCTAAATAGGGTTGGTTATGTGGTAGCAGATTACGATTTTGAGGCTGACAACTGACTGACGAAGGAATAGTGGAATCAAAACCAACGGAAAGTTGCTGAAATATGACCGGAAAAGTAGGAATCACGAACGGAAATGTGGAAAAACGGGAATGGAAACAATTGCGAGGTAACTAAGAATTGCCGAAAATGGTTATAAACAATATACGAAACTTTTGTTGTGAAATAGTGTTTACGATTTTAAACAAGAAAATTGGATAAGCGGAGCATTTCAGACGGAAGAAGCGGTAATGAAAGTGGTAAATACCATAATAAACGTACTTATAGGGTAAGGTTTGGAAGTAAACATATTGTTGTAAGAATTAGCAAAATATGAACAGTAAACAAAGAAGGGTATGTAGAATAGAACTGCAATGTAAAATGTATATAAATGAATAAATAAATAAAAATAAAACATAGAAAAGAAATGACTTACCAAAAGGACCGGCTCGTCGATAGAAACAAATAAAATCACACACAAACACACATACAAGCTTTCGCCACCACTGGCAGCTTCTTCAGGAAAAAAAGAGGAAAAAGGGGGAGGAAAAAGGGAAGGATATGGGTTTTAAGGAAGTGGAAAAGGAGTCATTCCAATCCCAGGAGAGGAAGGACTTACCCTAGGGGAAAAAAGGAAGGTAAACAAATACACACATACTCAGACATATCGAAATGCAAATACACCTAGACAGACGTTTGTAAAAAAAAAAAAAAAAAAATTATTTTTGTTTATCCCACGAGGAAAGTTTCCCTCTATAATTTTCATTTAATCAATTTGAATAAATAAATATAAATATAAAAACAAAAGGGAAAGTGAAATTAAGATGATAAGAAAAATTTTGAAAGTAACAGAGCAATGACAGAAGTAATTGCTGAATTCAAGTTTATAATACGAATATTATAGAGAAGAAATTCCTAGCAGGAAAAATATATATAAAAATAATAGACGAAGCCACTCCCATGAACCACAGGCATTGCCGATGTAGAGTGGCTTCTGTGCCTCAACGATACAGATAGCTGTACCGTAGGTGCAACCACAGCGGAGCCCTGTGGAGAGGCCAGACAAACATGTGGTTCCTGAAGAGGGGCAGCAGCCTTTTCAGTAGTTACAGGGGCAACAGTCTGGATGATTGACTGAGCTGGCCTTGTAACATCAGCTAATGTGGCTTTGTCTCACAGTTACTGCGAACGGCTGAAAGCAAGGGGAAACTACAGCCGTTATTTTTCCCGAGGACATGCAGCTTTACTGTATGAACATATGATGATGGCATCCTCTCGGGTAAAATATTCCGGAGGTAAAATAGTCCCCCATTCGGATCTCCGGGCGGGGACTACTCAGGAGGATGTGATCATCAGGAAAGACAATACTAGCGTTCTACGGGTCGGGGCGTGGAATGTTAGATCCCTTAATCGAGTAGGAAAATTAGAAAATTTAAAAAGGGGCTTAGTGAAGTTCGGTGGCAGGATGAACAGGATTTCAGTCAGGTGAGTAGAGGATTATAAATACAAAAGCAGTTGGGGGTATCACAGGAGTAGGATTGATAATAAATAAGAAAATAGGAATGCGGGTAAACTACTATGACCAGCACAGCGATCACATTATCATTGTCAAGATAGATACGAAGCCAACACTGACAACAGTAGTACAGGTTTATATGCCAACTAGCTCTGCCGATGACGAGGAGATCGAAGAAATATATGAGCTAAAGGAAATTATTCAGACAGTTAAGGGAGAGGAAAACTTAATTGTTATGGGAGACTGGAATTCGGTAGTAGGAAAAGGAAGATAGTAGGTGAATATGGTCTTGGCAAAAGGAATGAAAGAGGAAGCCGCCTGGTAGAATTTTGCACAGAACATAATTTAGTTATAACAAACACTTGGTTTAAGAATCACAAAAGAAGGTTGTATACATGGAAGAGACCAGGAGACACCAGCAGATACCAGAGATTTTATAATGGTAAGACATAGATTTCGGAACCAGGTTTTACAGTGTAAGACAGACTCTGATCATAACTTGTTGGTTATGAACTGTAGGCTGAAACTGAAGAAACTACAAAAAGGTAGGAAAATAAGGAGATGGGACCTGGATAAATTGAAGGAACCTGAAGTTCTTAAGAATTTCTGAGGGAGCTTCAGGCAACCATTGACAGAAACAGCGGAAAATAAAACAGTAGAGGAAGGGTAAAATTGAGAGATGAAATAGTGAAGGTAGCAGAGGACCAAATAGGTAGGAAGGCAAGACCTACAAAAAATCCTTGGATATCACAGTAGATACTAAATTTAATCGATGAAAGGAGAAAATATAAAAATGCAGTACATGAAACAGGCAAAATGGAGTACAGACAACTAAGATTGACAGAGAGTGACAGGATGTGCAAAATGGCTAAGCAGGAGTGGCTAGAAGGCAAATGCAAGGATGTAGAAGACTGTATAAATAGGGGAAAAATAGATACAGCCTACCGGAAAATAAAAGAAACATTTGGAGATAAGAAAAACAGCTCTATGAATATCAAGGACACTGATGGAAAACCAGTTCTCAGCAAAGAAGGGAAAGGTGAAAGGTGGAAAGAGTATATGGAGAAGCTCTACGAAGGAAATGAACTTACAGGCAATATTGTAGGAAGGGGAGAAGAGGTAGATGAAGATGAAATAGGAGATACTGTACTGAGAGAAGAAATTGACAAAGCCCTGAAAGACCTAAGTGGAAATAATGCCTCTGGAGTAGATGTACGAGACAGGTGAAATACCCTCAGACCTTAAGAAAAATGTTATAATCCCCATTCCAAAGAAAGCAGGTGCAGACAGGTGTGAAAACTACAGAACCATCAGTTTAATAAGTCATGGTTGAAAAATATTAATGCGAATTATATACAGAAGGATGAAAAAACTGGTAGAAGCCGACCTCAGGGAAGATCAGTTTGGGTTCAGGAGAAATGTAGGAACACGGGAGGCAATACTCACTTTTCGGCTTATCCTAGAAGATAGATTAAGAAAAGGAAAACCTACATTTCTAGCTTTTGTAGATTTGGAGAAGGCTTTTGACAATGTTGATTGGAATAAACTCTTTCAAGTTCTGAAGCAAGCAGGAGTAAAATATAGGGAGCGTAAGGTTATTTACAACTTGTACAAAAACCAGACAGTGGTTGTCAGAGTTGAAGGGCATGAAAGGGATGCAGTGGTTGGAAAGGGAGTAAGACAGGGTTGTAGTCTTTCTCCATTGTTGTTCAATTTGTACATTGAGCAAGCTATAAAGGAAAGCAAGGAGAAATTTGGAGAAGGAATTAAAGTTCAGGGTGAAGAATTAAAAACATTGTGTTTTGCAGATGACATAGTAATTCCGTCAGATACAGCAAACGACCTGGAAGAGCAATTGAACGGAATGGACAGTGTGCTGAAAGGTGCATATAAGATGAACATTAAGAAGAGTAAAACTAGGGTAATGGAGTGCAGTGTAAGAAAAATCAGGTGATGCTGAAGGAATTAGATTTGGTAACGAAACAATAAAGGAGGTAGATGAGTTTTGTTACTTGGGCAGTAAAATAACAAATGATGGTAGCAGTACATACAATATAAAATGCGGAATGGCAATGGATAGAAAGGCGTTCTTGAAAAAGAGATATTTGTTAACAGCGAATATTGATTTAAGCCTAAGGAAGTCCTTTCTGAAGGCATTTGTATGGAGTGTTGCCTTGTATGGGAGTGAAACATGGACGATAAACAGTGTGGACAGAAAGAGGATAGAGGCTTTTGAAATGTGGTGCTACAGAAGAATGCTGAAGATTAGGTGGGTGGATCGCGTAACTAATGATGTGGTACTGAACAGAATTGGGGAGAAAAGAAATTTCTGGCATACCTTGACTAAAAGAAGGGATAGATTGTTAGGACACATTCTTATACATCAAGGAATTGTGAATTTAGCATTGGGGGGAAGTGTGTGGGGTAAAAACCGCAGAGGAAGACCAAGAGATGGATACAGTAAGCAGCTTCAGACAGATGTAGGTTGCCGTTCTTATGTGGAGATGAAGAGGATTGCTCAGGATAGGGTATTGTGGAGAGCTGCATCAAACCAGTCTCCAGACTGAAGACCACTACAACAACAACAACAACAACAACAACAGATGAAGATTACTTGCCAGGCGAAGGAGCATAGGAAGTGATAGTAGCACAAATAAATTAATAAAGAGGGTTTTAAGGGAGTAGGTAAGGAGTCATTCCAATCCCGGGACAGGAAAGACTTACCTTGGGGGGAAAACGAAGGAGGGTAAACAAATACACACACACGCACCCACACATATACTCAAACGCAAGTACACCTAGTAGGATTGTATATATTTTTGACGAATTACAGCGTTCAAATGAATGAAATAAGTCGCAATTTGTGATGTTATGGCATCACTGTATTAGGTTTAGATGGAATACTAAACTGTGGCGAATGAAAATTTGTGCCAGGCCAGGATTCGAACCCGCGTCTGCCTAGTAAGCAGGAGATCCCAGGTTCGAATCCCGGCTGTAACATCACAGCTGCGTCCACCTAATCCTCGATGGGCGACGTTGCCGTTACATTCTATTTTATGCTTAATCATTTAATAATTGTTCCAATGATTTGACAGTATGGGTTGCGGACAATTACTAGGTTGATGCATAACAGTAAACTTTGTTAACTTCCTTTATTATGGAACGACAAATGTTAAAAACTCTTCCCTTTACATACACTGATTAAATAACTGTGTGCCACTACGATGAATGTCTTCCAGTCCACACTGAAACATTTCAATATGCAACTGCAACCCTTATGCGATACGATGGAATGGCAAAAACTTTAGCCACCACTAAATGCAGGTTACGAACTCACTACCGACATGCTACTGCCTCAGTCTGTGGTCGGCGGGAGACTGCCGCACACCGGCCAACAAAGAACATTCCAACCTAAGCATCATTGCCAGCAGCTCTCGCTGCACGCCAACGATAACTATCGTTCGGCCAAAACTTACCAAAGAGGTTACTAACCTAAAACCCTGTATCCTCACACGGCCTGGCACAAATTTTTATTCGCCACAGTTTGGTATTCCATCTAAACCTAATACAGTGATGCCAAAATATCGCAAATTGCGACTTATTTCTCACCTAGTAGGGATACCAGGCGTCCTCTTTTACCCAGACATGTCCTATTTTTTGGACCCTAAAAATGGTCCGGCCGGGTTTTTAACAAAATGGGAAAATGTCCTCTTTTTTGCATTGTGCAACAGCTTCAACTTGAAAGTGCACAAATACAACTCTCTGAACTGTTACAATCACTAACTCTAGATAATTTTACCTTTCTTGAAACAATGATATTTTTTTTTTTATTTTCTCGTTTTTGTGCTGCCGAAGCCCTGACGTCAAGCTACTTCGGAGCAATTGAAATAATTGTCATGGAATACGATCTTCGAGGCGGCCAATTAAAAACATACGTCTGCAACAATGCAAGATAGTACAACACACATAGTATAATATGAAACTCTGCCCTTCTTTCTCTGGTCAGAGTGTTGTGTGATACCCAAAAATAAAATGTTCAGTATGTCGTGTGGGAACTAGGCACTTCTCTGTCAACAAAACTTATCCCTTTAAGATCAAAAGCTAGTGCAGTGTTCGTTATACATAAATTGAAAATCTTGTTCAAAACTTCATACAAATAAGGTCAGATACCACAGTCATCATTGCTACTTGATCATGCACCTGTTTAGTTACGTCTCTTTGATCCTACATATTGTTTTGAAAAAATCTATTTAAAGGTTTTGTCCTAAAAACTGAGTAGTTTTTAATAATTAATTGTGAGCCTTTGTACGGTAAATAAAAAAATTATTTTAACCATTGCTTTTTTCACCTACGCCTTATATTTTCCAATCACTCACTAGAACCTAGAAGCTAACCATGTATATATTCACGTTGTTCTGATCTGAAATGGGAGCATAGCTATATCAAGGAACGCTTAGATAATTTTCAGTTACTTTATTCGTAACAATTTTACAGTCAACAATACTATGGTTTCCGTAAATAATGCATCGCAAAAAATTTCAGGTGAAATCAGGGGTGATTGGCAAGGTATAAGTATGGTCAAAATGTTCAGCACTTAAGACGATAATTACAAGTGGGGAAGTGTTTAAATATTAGGGCTACACTGCTATGTAGTTTATGTAATTCGTTCTACGGGTCTTAACATTTCATAAAATGTATTACAAACAAGACTCTGATAATACAGAAGGGACATCACTAGTACTTTGAGTTGTCAATACGAGAGAGAGAGAGAGAGAGAGAGAGAGAGAGAGAGAGAGAGAGAGAGAGAGAGAGAGAGAGAGTAGGTTCTTTTATGAATCTAGAAATGTCCTCTTTTCTGAAGACGAGCATCTAGTAACCGTGTGCTTGCGTTTGTGTGTATATATATGTGTGTGTGTGTGTGTGTGTGTGTGTGTGTGTGTGTGTGTGTGTGTGTGTGTGTGTATTTTTTCACCTTCCTTTTCTTTCCCCAAGGTAAGTCTTTCCTTGTCCCGGGATTGGAATGGCTCCTTACCCCCTTCCTTAAAACCCTCACCATTTCCTTTTCCCCCCTCTTTCCCTTCTGCCTGACGAAGCAGCTAGGCTGAGAAAGCTAGCGTTTGTGTGTGTGTATGTGTGTGTGTGTGTGTGTGTGTGTGTGTGTGTGTGCGAATTTATTAATTTATTTGTGCTACTGTCACTTCCTGTGCTCCTTTGCCTGGTAAGTAATCTTCATCTATTTTATATATATTTTTCCTGCTAGGAATTTCTCCTCTATAAATTGTTTGACTTACCCAAAGCACAGGCTCACCGACACACACACACACACACACACACACACACACACACACACACACACACATGCAAGCTTTTGCAACCGTTGGTTGCTTCATCAGTAAAAAGAGGAAAGAAGGTGGGGAAAAAGGAAGGGATGCGGGTTTCAAGCATATGGATGAGGGGTCATTCCAATCCCGGGACTGGAAAGACTTATCTTAGGGGGAAAAAAGGAAGTAAACAAACACACACGCACCCACACATATACACTCGCTAACACACCTAGCAAGACTTTTGTAGAAGGCAAAGAAGTTGGACAGAGATACTTCCTTAAATCCTGCCCAGAAATAAGATCCAACCCTTCATGACATCCCACAGCTATCCTCCTAATTTGGTACAGAAGCAAGAGCAGAGCCACTTGCTATAGCACCCATGTGATTTACCAACTGACATGCCTGCACTGTGAAGCGTTCCGAGTGGGAATGACCAGCAACAAACTGTCCATTCGCATGAACGGTCACAGGCAGACAGTGTTTGTTGGTAACGAGGATCACCCAGTGGCTAAAAATGCCTTGGTGCGTAGTCAGCAAATCTTGGCAGTGTTACACCATCCAGGTTATCTGGATACTTCCCAACAACACCAATCTTTCAGAACTCCGGAGATGGGAACTAGCCCTAAACATCTTTGCCTCTGTTCTCTGGACAGAGCCCCTGCCTCATGTGGTATATCTGTCCAGCTTCTTTGCTTTCTACAAATGTCTGCCTAGGTGTGTTAGGAAGTGTATATGTGTGGGTGTAGAAAGCAAAGAAGTTGGACAATTTTTCCCCTAAGGTAAGTCTTTCCGGTCCCGGGATTGGAATGACCCCTCATCCACTCCCTTCAAATCCGCATCCCTTTCTTTTTCCCCTCCTCCATTCCTTTTTTCCTGAAGAAGCAACCAACAGTTGCAAAAGCTTGAATGCTTGTGTATGTATATGTTTGCATGTGTATATTTGTGAGTGTGTGTGTGTGTGTGTGTGTGTGTGTGTTTATTTGTTTACCTTTTTTTCTCCTAAGGTAAGTCCTTCCACTCCTGGGATTGGAATAACTCCTTTTCCACTTCCTCAAAACACATATCCTTCCCTTTCTCCTCTCCTTCCTTCCTTCCTTTTCCTGAAGAAGAGACTAACGGTTGAGAAACCCTGTATGTGTGTGATTATGTGCCCGTCGAAGAACCTGTCCTTTGGGTAAGTCAACCGTTTTCTATTTTATAATAGTGGGAAAATTCCTAGCAGGAAATAAAGTAGATGATGATTACTTACCAGGTGAAGGAGCACAGGTGGTGATAGTAACAAATAAAACACACACACGCGCACGCGCGCTAGCTTTCGCAGCCTAGCTGCTTCTTCAGGCAGAGGGAAGGAGAGGGAAAAGGAAATGATGAGGTTTTAAGGGAGTGGGTAAGGAGCCATTCCAATCCCGATAGAGGAAAGACTCACCACCACCACCACCACCACCACCACCACCACCACCACCATTATTATTAGAGACTGATTATGCCTTTCAGCGTTCAGTCTGGAGCATAGTACCTCTAATAAAATTCCACCATGATCTCCTATTCAATGCTAACATTGATGCCTCGTCTGATGTTATGCCTTTTACTTCAAAATCATCCTGCACCGAATCTAAATACTTTCTTCTTGGTCTACCTCGACTCCTCTTACCCTCCACTGCTGAGCTCATGATTCTCTTAGGTAACCTTGCTTCCCCATGCATGTAACATGACCCCACCATCTCAGTCTGTTTGCTCTAACTGATTCATCTATGGTGTTCATTCCCAGCTTTTCTTTGATTTCCTCATTATGTATCATTATGCAATCATTCTTGCTACTTTCATATCTGTAACCTCTACCTTGTGAATAAGGTAACCTGTATCCACCCAATTTTCACTCCCATACAACGAAGTTGGACGAAAGATAGAACGGTGCACCGCTAACTTAGTCTACTTACTTCCTTCTTGCAGAAGAGAGTAGATCTTAGCTGAGCACTCACTGCATTAGATTTGCTGCACCTCGATTCCAGTTCTTTCGCTACATTGCCATCCTGTGAGAAAATACATACCAGGCACTTGAAACTGTCTACCTGTTCTAACTTTGTTCCTCCTATTTGGCACTCAATCTGTTTGAATCTCTTTCCCACAGACATTACTTTCGTTTTGCAGATACTGATCTTCATATCATAATCCTTGCACCTCTGATCGAGTTATGAGAAATTAGTTTGCAACCTTTCAATCGAATCTGCCATTAAAACTAAGTCATCAGCATATGTGAGACTGCTTATTTTGTTTTCACCTATTTTAATCTCGGCCTGCCAGTCTACTGTTTTCAACATATGATCCATGAATAGTATGAACAGCAGTGGTGACAGGTTACAGCCTTGTCTTACACCTGAAACTACCCTGAACCATGAGCTTAATTTGCCATCTACTCTAACCGCTGCCTGACAGTCTACGTAAAGACCTTTAATTGCCTGCAGAAGTTTGCCTCCTATACCATAATCTTGTAGACATGACAGTAGCTTCCTCCTAGAGACATGGTCATAAGCCTTTTACTAGATCTATGAAAAAGATACAATTCCCTGTTCCACTCACAGCACTTTTCCATTACCTGCCGTAAGCTAAAGATCTGGTCCCGACAGCCTCTAAGAGACCTAAACCCACACTGGTTTTCATCTAACTTGTCCTCAATTAATAGTTGCACTCTCCTTTCAACAATACCTGAGAATATTTTGCCTACAACACTAATTAAAGAGATACCTCGATAGTTGTTACAACCTTTTCTGTTTCCATGTTTGAAAATTGGCGTGATTACTGCTTTCGTCCAGTCAGACGGAACCTGTCCTAATTCCCACACATTTTCAGTTATCCTGTGTAACCATTTGAGACCTGATATTTGACGAGTCCCGGCTTAATTTCATCCATCCCAGCCGCTTTATATCACTAATCTACTGACCATTTTCTCCACTTCCTCAAATGAGATCCTGTTTCCATCGCTGTTCCTATCCCATTCTACCCAAAAATCTGATACATCATTGAACATTTCACCTACATTGAGCAATTCTTCAACATGTTCCCTCCATCTGCCCAAGGCATCCACAGGATTGACTAGCAGCTTTCCTGACCAGTCCAAAACACTTGTTAATTCCTTCTTCCCTCCTGTTCAAAGATTGCTAATTACACTCCAAAATGGTTTTCCCACGGCTTGACCCAGACTTACACCTTGGGGGGAAAATAAGGTAGGTAAACAAATACACGCACGCACGCACGCACGCACGCACGCACGCACACACACACACACACACACACACACAACACACACACACACACACACACACACACACACACCACACATATACACAAACACAAACACACCTAGGCAGACATACTGTTGATAGCACAGAAGTTAGAGATACCACTTGAGGCAGAGGCTCAGTCCAGACAACCGAGGCAAAGATGTTAAGATGGTGGGTGGGAATCTGAATGTAGCAGAGGTTGAGACCACGTGTGCAACGGGAATAGAGAATATGATGAAAGGCAAGTTCCCATCTCCGGAGTTCTGAAAGATCGGTGTTGGTGGGAAGTATCCAGATAACCTGGAGGGTGTAACATTGTGCCAAGATGTGCTGGTTGTGCCTGAAGGTGTGTTTAACCACAGGGTGATCCTCATTACCAACAAACACTGTCTGCCTGTGTCCAATCATGCGAATGGACAGTTTGTTGCTGGTCATTCCCACATAGAACGCTTCGCAGTGCAGGCATGTTAGTTGGTAAATCACGTGGGTACTATCTCAAGTGGCTCTGCCCTTGATCGTGTGCTTGGCCTTGCCCCCTCCTCTCTCTCTCTCTCTCTCTCTCTCTCTCTCTCTCTCTCTCATATATGGAAACTTTCCTGGTGCAATATATATATATATATATATATATATATATATATATATATATATATATGAAGAACACTTACCAGGCGAAGGGGCACAGGCAGTAATAGCAACAAATAAACACACAGACAGACACACACACACACTCAAAAATGCTAGCTTTCGCAGCCTAGCTACTTCATCAGGCAGAAGGGAAGGAGAGGGAAAAGGAAATGATGAGGGATTTAAGGAAGGGGGTAAGGAGCCATTCCAATCCCGGGACAGGAAAGACTTACCTTGGGGGAAAAAATGGAAGGTAAATAAATGCACATACACCCACACATTTACACAGACACAAGTACACTTAGGCAGACATACTGTAGAACTGTAGAAAGCTTTCTACAGTTCTACAGTATGTCTGCCTAAGTGTACTTGTGTCTGTGTAAATGTGTGGGTGTATGTGCATTTATTTACCTTCCATTTTTCCCCCAAGGTAAGTCTTTCCTGTCCCGGGATT